>CM057392.1:16765000-17965000 GCA_030015415.1 Cynopterus sphinx | reverse complement strand
CGCCATCTCCATCCTACTGCCGTACCTGTCGGATATAGATTTTTCTCCAGTTCAAATAGGATGGGGTTACCACCACTCACGTACACAATCACTGCATCCCCTCTGTGAGCATACAGCTTCACAATGTTGAGCTCCTCCTTTCCAGGTACTAACTCAGAGATTTGATCAGTTCCAAGAGTGGGGAAAGCAGCTGTCACATCAGCCCGAAGCTTTCTCCTGCAGAAAGCACACCAGTACCTGGTATGAATGCTGCCCAGATGGATTTTAATAAACATTGAAGACTCACTATAAGAAAGACTGTCTGATTTATGAGGCCCTATTCTCACACACTCTTCCAAAACATCTAATGTCGCATTTATTTTCACATGTTCCTGGGGCATGTCCTTCTGTTCTACAAAGTCAGAGAAAAACAGACCCAGTGAACAACCCAAAGTAGCCTCACGCTGGGAACTCAGCTCTACCTTCCCGACTCTATGCCTAGCCTTCAGACCCATTCCTTCATCATATGTGCTTGGCAAATCTGCCAGCTTATGATTTACCAAGGCACCAAGAATGACAACCAGAGAACACCGGTTCCAAAACTGCCGGTGTGGTATCTGCATTTGCAACAGTCCCATCAAACGGACACAGTTCTTACCACCTGTTCCTTATCCTCTCCCTCTTCAACCTCCGTCAGTCTCACCTGCCGAAGGTAATCACTACAGTTTTTTGTTTTTTTGTTTTGGAAACTTGTAGTTCTGCGTGCGCCGCCTGATCTCTCCGAAGACCCTCTAGGCTATTTGGAGACCAGGGACCCTATATTTCATTTTTGCATCCTCCACAACACCTTAAATAGGCTGCAGTCTATGAGTGATTGAATTATGTTTCCTTTTAAACTCGCTAGAACATCCAACAGGCAGTCTGCGAGAGAATTCGGGCCCCCCTTTCGTGTTCACCCTCACAATGTGTCTAATTCACCCTTATGTCCTTCCGCGACTCTGCCCCTCAGCCTCCACCCCAGGTCGGCTGACCCGGCCTGGACAGGGCTATGGACCAACCGGGTCGGAGAGGGATCCGGGGGCCTTCGTGGGCGGAATAGGCCTCCTCTCTCTCACCTGTCCGACCCCTTGATGGCCGTGTTGGACTTGACCCGAAAGGCCTTGGCAAACATGTCTGCTGGAGTGGCCTAAGGAAGAAAAGAAGAGCACAGAAGCTGGGGGCCGTCAGGAAATCGAGAGCGCGGCTTCTTCGGAAACCGCAGCCTCGGGGGCAGCCATGCTGGGGCCCGGCCGGGAAATGGGCCCGGCTGGAAACCCGCGCCGCGCACCTTCGCGGCCGCCCCGAGTGGCGGGGCCGGGAACGACAGCGGGGCGGGGCGGGGCGGGGCTACCCTGAGCGCGGGGACGCGGCTCTGCGCCTGCGCTAGCGGTCCGAGCCTCCCGCCCGCGGGGACCGGCCCCGCCCCCGGCGGGCACGTGCCTTCCTGCCCCGCCTGCGTGGAAGGGCGCGAAGTCCGAGTCCCGCCAGCCCCGCTTCCGCTCACTTTAGTTCCGCCTGCAAAATGATGGAACGCCTGTGTTGTCAGATTTGCAGGCCTCGTAAATGCTTTTCTCAAGGGTTTTTTTTTTAATTAAATCTTTACATGTTATTGCACAGTAAAGGCCTCACTTAGGACTCGCTCTAAGTTTTTTTTTTCCTGTTTTTTAATTTACATGAGGTGATAACAACAATAACAGGAAATCCACTCTTATCCCAGATTTGCCCCTCTTGTTACGAGTAAAAAAAAAAAGCTACAAATGATCTACAAATGTACTATTCTAAAATATTTTTGGCCATTTGTATTACATTCTGGGTATAGGGATCATGTGTGGGGAGGATGTTTCCAAAGTTACTATGTTACTTATGAGTTTATTAACGTATATCGCTTATTAAAGAGTGTCTGAGATGGCTTAGGATCAAATGAGGGTTTGGCTTCTCTCTGGCAGTGTGATCACGGCCCAATGGATGATTCTTTCTGAAACTTCTCTGTGAGATGTGGATGTTGTACCTACTTCTAGTACTTCCATGAGATAATATATGTGATATGTTGCACGGTGCTTTGCAAATGTCCAATACATAGATATTAGTAAAAAAATTTTCTTAAGGAAAATAATCAGTCTCAGACAGGGATGAGGGACAGCTGTGCACCCTGGAGGCAAGGATTTAAGCACCTGTGTCCTTGCCACTGCTAAATTAAATTTTGCATATTACAACTTCAGAACAGAGTGTCCATCCATCAAGAAAGAAAAAATCCAAATTGTTTGATTCAATGACACAGCTGCACAAAGGAGAATACCATCGACTGTCCAAAGATTAGGTCCTCCCACAGTGTCTGCCCACCACTAGTCTTGGAGGGACCCCTAATGTGGCTGAGGGGCCAGCCCTAAGTTGACCCCCTTGCACTTCTGACCCACCACGTCTTTATTCTGTAGCAGCCCAGCTACAATGCCAAAGTCAGAGGAGCCCTGAGGAGGACAGCACTGCAGATCCTTGTCCTCCTGGGACCCCAGCCATACTTGGGGTTGTGATGCCAGACTCTGATATTGACCAAGTCTGTTGGAGCATAGCCAACAAGAAAGTCTGTCCAGGGAGCTGAAGAAAGTTACACAAGGGTGTACTAGAAATTTCAAGCTGGGAGAACTATTGTACACACTAAATGTCCTGAATAAGAAAAAATAAAACTCCCATTATCAGTCTTGAAATAATGGCGAGTAGGAGTTAAAACTCAAGGGAATTCTTCATCAGGACAGTCATCCACCTTACCTTAGTTGGCCACCATCGCACTTTCTCTGAGTGAATCATAAACCTTCCTGTTCCCTCCCAAGTGGCCCCATTACCAGGTAAGCTGGCTGAACCTGGAATCCAGCAGACCAGGATTCCTCAGCCTTCCTTTTGCGGCTCCGGTGCAGCCCACAGGACTGTTCCACACTCTTGGGTCTGAGCTACAGAACTGCTGCAAGGCACAGGGCAATTGTACCAAGAAGGTTGCCATTTTGCTGAGCCCAAGGAAGACTCCTTATAATACCTAGTGCATTGTAAATAGGACCCACCAGACTCTCTTCCCCAATGTACACACACACACACACACACACACACACACACACACACACACACGCACACGCACACTCAGAGGCAGTGCTTGTCTTCCTGGGGTCCTCTGCAGCTAAAGTGGTGAAACTCAGTGAGGGGAAATAGGGCAGAAGAAGCAAGCTGTGGATGACATACGAGTGCTGTTCCAGCTTTGGACTACCTGCCTCTGGACTGGATGGAAGAGAACGAAAAACAACATTCCTTTCTTTTGGAAGCCGCGCTCAGCCAGATTTTCTTTCATTTGCAGCTGATTACAGAAATTAGGAAATATTCCGGAGCAGAGGTATAAGGGGAGAGGTATTTCCCCTCCCACTGGGAAAATTCACTTCGATTCAATTTAATTGGCGTTTAGTAGACATCCACTATGCACCTGGACCTGACGGAAAATTGGACTCAGGCCACTGGACCCTGAGGAGCTCACGGTCTGCCAGGTGCCATTTGTGTCCTCTTGAAATCCTCAGGAGCCAGGGGTGGCCAGACTGATGCTCCCTCTACTCGTGCTGCACCCCCTCTTCCTGCTCCACGCGGGCCCTTCCCTGACACGGAAACCCAAACTCAAGTCTCTAGCATGCAGCTGGTTGCCATGTAAGATACGGATGTGCCCTGGAAGTTTGGGACTTTTCCCAATGGACCCTAGTGACTTTTTAGATAAACAGATTATCTCTACAGCCTTGAGAACTAGGATGATGTTCTCATTGTTTCGTCAACATAAAAGCAAAGGTTCTTAACTTTTTCCGGAATGTCCATCCTTATTCTCTTGTACCAGGTTGACGTCAGTCCTATGAGATATGTTGATAGGGATGATATTGTTATCCTTCTTTGTTAATTAAGATGTTACATCAAGAATTTTGCCTTTTGTTACCTCTCTGACCATTTAGAGTCTGAAAGTTTGAGGTGAGAGAAGACAGTGATTTCAAATCAATGGGGAAAGGATCTACTGTATAAATCGCTATTGGATTTAGAAAAGATAGAAATGGCTTTTTCCCACCTCCCTTCGCCCTGCCACCTCATGCATGCGTGCGGCGTGCATGAGTGTGTGTGTGTGTGTGTGTGTGTGTGTGTGTGTGTGTGTCTACCTACACATATATCGCAAATTTTAGAAAGGAAGTGGAAGAGATGTTTCCTGCCTCCCTGAGTTTCCCTCCCCAGCCCTCTGAGTCCTTGCCTGTGCCCAGACCAGCCTCCTTATCATTGCTTCCTTCAGCCCTGACCAAGGTCCTCAGGACACGCTGCTATGTCCATCCTAATACAGGAAAAAGGAAGCTTTGCACCTGGCACCTATGATGGGTCAGTCCCTGCGCCCAGCCCCAGGGACACAAAGGATAATAGAACAACGTCCTGCTTCAGGGACCTCACAGCTGACTGGGGGAGGCAGCATAGGACATGGATGACAACTCTAGGGTTGCAGGTTAATAGTAGCCGAAAGCACAGGACATGCTGGCAAACAAAGGCATGAGGGGTCCATGCCACCTGGGTCAAGAAGCAGAGCCCCAGATCCTCACCTGGGGTTCGGGTTCTCTGAACTAACTGTTCTGCCACATTAAGCTGCACCTGAAACACCCAGTGCAGAGGAGGGTCAGCTCTATGGACTAGAGCAGACACTTCCAGAAAACCCAGGAGCCAAGAGCAAAGGGGAAGAGGTAAAGGGATGCAAAGCTCAGCTCCTGGCTCTTCTGTGCTCCATGATTGCAAGACCCAGTGCTCCAAACCCGGGGGAGTCTGGCAGGTGCAGCAGTTCTGAGTTAGCTTCACCCCCCACCCCCATTTCCAAAAGGCTCTTTCTCTTTCCTCGATTCTTACACTTCCACATTAACAGTCCCCAAAGGGTGGAGGGGAGAGGCCTCAGTCTCCTGATTCTGGCCCGGAAGGTGCATCTACAGGGTGAGCCTATATTCTCCACTCCTCCCTCCCATTCACTGCAGACTGGCCTGGCGCCGTGTGTCCACCTCGCTTGCTGCGACATGGTGACCTTCTCCAATGGGGCAGGCTCAGAACCTGGTGCCATCCGAGGTGTCCCAGGGCTGATACGGGAGGGCAAGGAAGTAACAAAACCCAAGGAGATTCCTGCATGTGGGTCCACTTATTACCTCCCCAATCCCTAGCCCATGGGAAGCCCAAGGCCCCTGGCAGTCAAGAGGCAGGTACTGTTGCCCCCTGGGACAGATGGAAAACAGACAGGGGAGGCCAGTGCTGCCCTGGGTTTAGAGAGTGGCAGAGCCAGGACAGAGTCCAGCCTCCTGCCCCGTCTCCAGGTCAGCGCGCCTCCCAGTTACTGTCTCCTCTGCAGCCCCCGTGGAAGGGAGAGGGCGAGGCACGGGACCCCGGGGACTGTCCAGATACCTGCGGTGATGTCACCATCCCCGTCTTTCCCAGCTAGAGGTGGAGCCACATGCCTCACCACATCTGGCTGCTCTGGCCCTCCCCCACGCATTCGCACATTCATATGCACACACTCGCAGTCACAAACACATTTACACGCTCACACGCATTTACACACACTCGTGCACGCAGTCACGAACATTTACACACATTTACACACGCACACACTCATATGCACACACGTTCCCGTGTGCAGGTCCAAGACAAGATAACTAAGGCGTCTCTGGGCAGGGAGAGGGATGGGTGAGAGGGGAGAAATGGGCCTGCTGTCCAGCTGGCAAGGTATCCTGACTTACTTTCCCTGTTCTTTCTACTTTTCCTCCCCATTTTTCGGGCTTAAGTCTCCAGCCATAGAAGCTATGACTAAAAGGACCCCCAGGGACTGTGTAGCCCAGTCTTTTCCGTCCACACCCTGGGCACGGCGTAGAGCCAGCTACGGAGCGTGGTGTCGGCATCGGGCCGGCCCGGGGGGGAGTTCTGACTCCTCACTCGGCACCCACGCGACCTCGTGCTGGTCCCGTAAGGTCTCTGAGCCTCAGTTTGCTCATCGTACCGTGGAGATGGTAAGAGACACAGTGACTGGCAGGTATCACGCTTTCAGTCCGTGTGGCGACTCTCACTCACTTCTCCCTCGTACTGGGGCAGCCGAGGGGCTGAAGACACCGGCCTTCGTGTCTCTCTGACCCCAGAGCCTGACAAGGAGCCTGGAGCCCATCCCGTGCCCGCCCTGCGGCATGCTGGCTTCTCCGAGGGACAGTCTCTTGACGGGAAACAAAAGAAGCAGAAGGCAGCTTTGAGGATGTTTAGCTCTCCCTTGTATTTCTCTCAGGAAAACTGAGGCCCAGAGAGTTGAGGTGACTTCCTGATTCAGCAAGGAGAAGCCTTGGGTATTCAACCCAGGTTGGGAAGGGGATCCAGTTATTTCTCAATCCCAGTGTAATCTGGAATGGCCAATTTGTCCACGTCACTGTGACCTAGGAACACGTGAATGGAACCCACAACTGTGGGCCTCTGCGCACGGAGCAGCTGTTCACCCCAGGAAATCAACTTTTTTTTTTTTTTAATTAAGAGAAGCTGAAATTTTATTTTAAAAGAGAGAGAGGTAGCTCATCCTAAAAATAGCCTTATTGCAGAAGTTAGTTTCAACCACCCCTTAGCTTACATTGCAAAAATTAAATCTTAGGGAAGGGTGGAGCTAGCTATACTCAGAAGAAATGTTTGCCAGGAAACCTGTCACTCTGTGGCTTTATGAATGGGAGGCCTCATTGAACCCACGGTATAAAAAGGGGGACCCAGTAGGTGAGGTCTAAACATCAGGGGCTTGCTCTTGCTCAACCAAACCTCATAGCCAACTCGTAGGAGAAGGTGGAGCTCCACCATGGCCAGCTCAGCACTGCTCTGTTGCCTGGTCTTCCTGGCCGGGGTGGGGGCCAGCCGAGACCAGGGCACCCCTTCTGAGAACAGCTGCACCCCTTTCCCAACCTGCCTGCCCAGCATGCCTTGGAGGGTCTGAGGTGCTTCCTGCTTCAGGAAGGAGAAAACTTTTTTTGTGAGTATGACGCCCTCCTGTCCTCTCTGTCTTTCTGAAACTGCCTGAAATGTATATTTTGATGGTTTTTTAAAAATTCTCTTTCTTATTCATGGCCTCTTCCAACTTACACCCTCAAAAGCTAATGAAGCTCAGGGTCCCAGGTGAGGCCATTAGGAGCCCTCAAACACTAGCAATTGGGCAGACAAAAATCTTATAGCTGCTCAGAAGTAAAACCTTCTACATTTTAGAAAGTTACAGTTATTTCCCTGCCTGGGATAGATCTGCAAGGACTGCTCACAGATGAGGATGTTCCCCATAACCTGTGACAGAAACAGAACCTAATGGACTCTGGCAAAACTCCACAAATGAAGAAAACCTGCCTTAATAGACAGCCTGCATTCCCAGGGACCTTTGAGCTCTGGACTGATGTCTGTGGCAGGGAGAAGGGAAAGGCAAATTACGGAGGGTGCCTGAGAGGCAGGAAGAGCTGCAGTTAGGTGTGAATTTCTTGTGGCTATAAGAGGGAAGACTAGGCAGGAAACTGGCAGAGTCTAGACCTAAAAAGCCTTGGGGCTGAGTCAAGACACTTCCTAAACTTCATTGTTAAGATTTCAAATGACATCTGAGCCTAAGAGAAATATTCCTTTTTAACTAGATGCTTACTGTACTTTTGGGCTCTGGATCACACCTAGGGTAGATCACAGATCTACACAGATCACACAACAGAGGTCAGAAATAAAAGAGGCCCAGGGGACAAGAGCTTTGGGTATTTTCCCGAATGTCGTACTTCCTCTAGTTTTGTACTCTACAGCAAAACCAAGCCCAGATAGGCTGGGCTGGCTTTTGTTTAATATTTCCTTTCTGGAGACCTTGCAGGCAAGAATCTTTCTAGAGTCTGGAAGTGGACAACACTCCCAGGGGATGAGAAGGTTGGATGCTTAGGGATGGATGCACAGAGGGGTAAACTAGGGGAAGAAGGCCTGCAAGCACTGGTGTCTGCTCCCTTGGCTTTCTTTGCTCGCCTCGAGAATCTCAGCCCAATGTAGGGGTGGCAAGGCCCAGCCTGCAGAGAGCCTTTAGATTGAGGGAGGAGGCAGGAATCGGCACAGAAGTATTCATTCCAGCTAGCTGGGTTACTCCATTTCTTTCCATCATCCTCTCACTATTTCTTGGGTTACGTACAATTGATTGACAGGGAAGACAACCATGCAACAACAGAAGCACAGACTGGAGTGATGCATCTATAAACCAGAAACGCCAAGGATTGCTGGAAACCACCAGAAGCGAGAACTGAGACATGAACAAGTTCACCCTCAGAGCCCCCAAAAGAACCAACCCCACTGTCACCTTTGGCCTCCTGAACTGTGAGACAATAAATATCTGCTGTTTATTAACCATCCAGTTTGTGGCAATTTGGGAAACTAATACAAGAGAAATAAAACATATGCTCACAAAAATATCTACACAGCATTCATAGGAACTTTATTCATAATTGTTTCAAAGTAAAAAACAGCCCAAATGTTCATTGACAGGTAACTGGATAAGCAGAAAAGGATTTAGAAAGTAAGATTATGTGCACTTGAATGTGCAAGAGACTTTGTGTTTTAGGGCAGAAGGTGCAAGTGGGGAGTTACTTAGAATGATTTTTTTCAAGGCCAGATTTCAAGTCTAATTTAGATTATTTCAGTTGAAGATTTTATTCTCCACACACAGGTCACCAGATTTAGCAAACAAAAATACAAGATGCCCAGTTAAATCTGAATTTCAGATGAATTTTTAGTATCTGTATGTCCCCAATGTTACAAAGAACATACTCAGACCCTACAGGTCAGGTATGAGTCATCCAGGAGAAATATGCTGATGACCTGTGAGGTCCAGTGCAGAAAAGGCAGGGTAGAGCCAGAGAAGAAAAGACCGTTTAGGAAAAGTAGATGGGAACTGTTAAATTCCTATAGTAGGTACAAATTTTATGACTGCGAGCTGAGAACACTGATTCTTGGTGACTGAAAAATAAAGGAGAAAGAGAGAGCATTCATGGGGATCATGGTGTGGGGGTGAAGACCTGGAAACTTCTATGTACCAAGCAAAGGATCTTATCTATAAAGGACACTTGACAAACATTTGTCTGATTTGGGTGCACACATCTGGCAGACAGGAAGCTGAAACTATGGTTTTTGGATCACTGTAATGTTAACGGTATTTCCTAGGAAGTTGGGTAGTCTACAAATAAAGCTACTTGTTTAATCAAAGGCTGTGTGAGAGTACGCGATGTCTTGCCTTCTCATTATCAAATCCTAGGGGAAAATGAAGACTTTCTCATTGTTCTTTTAGAGGTTGGCTTTAAAAAGTTGATTTTCCTTTCCACGACTCTCCGGTTTCCAGGGCTGTGACATTTCCAGGCACACTCAATGTGAGGACCTATTGCTCTTACTTCAGTGTGTCGTTTTTGAACTTCCTGCTCAGTCTGGTTTAGAAGCACAAACCAGATATAATAAATTGGCTTTTAAAAAGGTGTCTTTTCCTCATGGAAAACTGATTTCCCATTTCAGTGCTAGGAAGGAAGCCTGGCTGCTTTCCAAGGCCCGCTGGACACTCAGATCTTCTTCCCTGTGGCTCCTCGAGGGCACTCAGCCTAGGAGGACTGTGCTTCTAGGCTTTACAAGGCAAAAGCAGGCTTTTGTTTTAAAAAGCCAGCAAGCAAACAAAAGTGAAAAACCCCATGGCAGCCAGCAGGTACAATTTTGCAGGGAGTGGTGGATACTGACAGAGATTTCCACTGGTGACATCTACATCTTTGCTGAGAACCTACTATGTGCCTAGCACTGTGCTTGGCATGGGGAAAATGAAAATTATTGGTAAAATAAGATCCCTATTTCAAAAATATTGGTGGAGCCCCTTACTAAGAAATTCTCAATCGTTAGAGCTAGTGGGATTGAAGTAGGTAGGAAGTGATATTTTTTGAAAGTACCCATGTCATTTATGTATTGCAGCACCCCTAAACTTAGTGGCTTAAAATAACAATTATATTATTTGCTCACAATTTTCGAGGGACTGTTGACTTGGTCCTTTTGCTGGCTTTGCTTGGGATCCTCACGTGGCTGATGTCTCTGGCAACACAGCTCTGCTGGATGCCCCCTCTTACTTGTCTGACACTGGCGTTGGCTGAGGATTCTCCACCCGTCTAGTTCCGACTTGTCCCACACGGTGGCAGCATCTAAGAGTGTGAGACAGAACCTGTAAGGTCTGAGGCCTGAACACATAATAATCATGCGAGACTAGTCACTTTCATTGGTTAAAGCAAGTCACATGGTGAGCCAGATTCACGAAAAATGGTCTCCACCACTTGCTGGGTGCAACTGCAAAAAATATGTAGCCATGCTAAATCTACCACAGTACCCAAGCTTTAATGTAACAAATTACCACAAATTTAGTGGCTTAAGACAACACAGATTTAATACCTTATAGTTCTGGAGGTCAGAAATTTAAAAATCAAGCTATTGGCAGAACTATATTCTTTTTAAAGCTCTAAGAGAGAATCCGTTTCCTTCATTCCTTGACTTGTTGTCCCTTCCTCCTTCCTCAAAACCCAAAACAATCATCTCCAAATCTCCTCTCTCTGACTTTTGTTTCCATCGTCACATCTCCTTCTCCTTCCTGCCTCCCTATTTCATTTTATAGGGTCTCTTGTGATTACATTGGACCCATCCAGATAAACTAGGATAATTTCCCCAGATCAGGCTCCTTAACTTAATCACATTTGCACAAGTCTCTTTTTGCCATGTAAAGTGACATATTCACAGATTCTGGCTTTAAGACATGGATGCCTTTGGAGAACCACTATTCTGTTTACCATACTTTAGAATCCTAGAGTAAGAGAAACTGTGTGTCATAGAATTCAAAGGATCCAGTGATCTAGTCTGGGCCACCCTAACAGGCTTAGGAAATACAGGCAATATACAGGCAGTCAGGGGCTTGGGTTTTAGAATCAAACCCACCAACGTTTGTATTCCATTTCACCACATGACAGCTGGGTGACCTTGAACAGGTTATTGATCTCTGAGATTGTCGTCTGAAGTGTAAGATGGGGATAATACCTATCTCACAGGACTATTTTAAGTTTTAAATGAGAACCTATATTTAAACACTTCAGCTGGTGCCTGGAACATAATAAATACCTAATAAATGGCAATGATGATTAAAGACAGTTAGGTTTTAAGACATAAGAGATATGGTTTCATATGGCTACTTAGGGGCTGTAGGTAAAACTGGTCATGCTGACCCAGGAGAAGCAAGTGAAAAGAGGTGGCAGAAATTATGGGGAAAAAATGGACTTTCTGGGGTTAGTGGTTAATAAGGATAAACCAGGGTTTAGGAGACACAGAACCAAGTGTCTGCAGTACTGGAAGAAACGTAGGGATTTTGTTTTGCTGTTTTTGTTTTTAGGATTTGGAAGCATTAATAGGGGCATCTTTCAAAATTTAGGGAGGAGAGAGAGGTTTTGAATAGGAAGTGCGTGAAGTTCAGAAGAGAGAGAGTTTTCTAAGGCCCTAGGAAAACAAGGATGGCTTTAGTGTTTCAGTGAAGCAGACTTTTGTGTTTCTGAACAAAATAGCAGGTTTTTGTTCCTGGAGCTCAGGTGAATTTGAGATTGATATGGCTTGGGGAAAAGAGTGATTTTCACAAATTCTTTTTAAGTGATTTTTAAAAATTCATTACAGTTTCATGACTCATATGTCATACTATGCATATGGCACATCATGCTGCAAAGAATAATTCATAGCAATGAAATTATTTAAACTTAACCTAATCAACAGCTGTTTCATCACAAAATTCCAGTTGAATGTGGCTACAGGGATATTTTCTTAACCTAGGCTGTTATCATATTCTGTTCCACAATGATTTTTGAAGATCTGGAATAGTTCCATTTTTTTTTATTTGTTTGTTACAGTTTCCTTATTTTGCAGATGTGTTAGAACTAGCTTTGAAGGGCAGGCAGGTATTGTATGTATTTGGCTAATCCATGGTAGGCAAATCTGGCTTTAGTTGTGTGGGGAAAGATAATGGAGATTGTGAACTACTTTTGAATGGAGCTTCAGAGGGGAAGAAATGGTGTGAATGGCGTGAAATATGCCTGCTCAAGATTTGGAAAGCACAGAACAGTAGCTCAGTGTGGAGGCTCCTGCTAGATCCCTCACTGGACTTTAATTCAACCGCTTCTTGAAGAAATATTGAAAAGTACTTGGGTCACTAAGGTTAGAGCTCCTGCAACATCAAGGAATACTCCCTCCCTTGACCATGGGAACAACAGGCTAAAGATAAGGAAGCCTCTGTGTTTCCCACCTCAGGGGCTGGAAAGAGAGCAGGGATGCTTCAGGTGGGCTCACAGAGAAATGTCTGTGAGACACAGACTGGAGATCCAATCTTCTCAAAGCAGTGATTCAGAATGAGGAAATAAGAAAACTTATGGGGTAAGTCCCATTCAAATGTTTAGGCAGTACGGTGGTTTGAGGTATTCACATGACTATGAGGAACAATGATTACTTAATTGAATTTTGCAATCGTAGAGCTGAAAGGGACTTCAGCAACAATCGAGACCAAACCTTTGGTTGCCATGAAACTTTCTACAAACAAAAGATTCCAGAGGAGCTCAGATACAAACCCATATGAAAGCAGGATTGTTCTGGCTGGGGGTTGGGGAGATGACAAAAAACCTCCACAAAACCTTATTCGTAAAATTAGAAAATATTTTAAATCATCATGGAAAACATTTTTATTTATATTTATATCAGAGAGGCTAAAGCAACATTGGTCACAAAGAATAGTTCCCTAAATGAACACATTCATGGTTTATAAAGTGAAGAGCCTTTGGATTTTAAGGGCATGTTTACTTGGAGGCATGAAAACGGAGTATGATTTTAGTCGGAAATGAGCCTGGGATGGAAAATTTTCAGTTAATGGACTATATGCTCTATGCTGGTTTGGGACAATGAGTCCCACCAGGTGGCTCCCGTGTTCAGCATGAGGAGAACAAGGCTTTTGGTTTTCTTCTTAAGGGTCAGATGGCCTCGTGCTCTGCCGGTTTAGAAAATCCAATTGGATGCCACTCTGAAGAAAATCAAACACTTGTGTTTTTCTGCTTTAACATCTTTCCCTCTCACGTTTGTTCCAACGATCAAAATCCGCTTAATGTCTGTATTACTAAGGTGTCTTACCCTTCCAGAAAAGGAAGACCCCCACCCACGCACCCACCACCACGTGTCTGTCTGTCTCTCCCCTCTCTCTCTCTCCCTCCCTCCCTCCCTCCTCCCACCTCCCCGGAAAAAAAACGCAGGAAGAGCCTTCCAAGAGGGGGGTGCAGCAGGAGCGAGGCTGGGAGTCTGCAGACTTCTAGTTTAGGTTTCGCCGATCTAGATCCCAAGAAAGCACGGCTCCTCTGGCCTCAGTTTCGCATCCCTGCAATAGCTCCGTGGCATCCCCCTGCAGGGGAGTCAGACAATCGCCCGCTTAAATCCCGAATTCCGGAGAAATCTGCACAAACAGGGCTGCCACCTGGTAAGGTTACCGAGATGAACTAGGGCAGTGTAACGTGCGCAAGTTCTGCCGCGCTGTTCCTCGCTGGGTTTATCACTATCGCTCTCCTACGGAGCGCACGACCCTGGGGTGCTGGGGGTGCTCATTAGGAAAGTCTAAGGAATCACGTGTTTTTTCCATTCATTTTTAACTCGTATTCGAGGGGTTTTAGAGCTCCCGCTGCACGCACTGTGCTCAGGGGCCGCCGGTTCCGAGGTGGAGACGGGGCTGGGTGCTACTTCCCCAGGACCCCGCCGGGGCCTCGCCCCGCGCGCTCTGGGCAGCCACCGGCCGCGGGGACACCGCCCCCACCGGGCCCGCCCGCGCCTGCGCAGTGGGCAGTGGAGACCGCGGCCCCGCCCGCCGAGGCGGGCCCCGGGCGCGCCGGTTGCCAGGCGACCGCGCCGCGCCCCGCCCCCTCCCCGCCGCGCCCCGCCCCGCCCCGCCCCCGTCCCCTCCCCCGCCCCGCCCCGCCCGGCGCAGTCGCGGGCGGGGGCGCGCGGGCTGCGGAGTCTCTCCCGGAGTCCGCGGGCTGCGTCGCGTCGCGGCCCGGGAAGCAGCCGCCCGGGTCGGTGCAGGGGACCCTGCCCGCCGGCCCCGCCAACCGCCGCCCCTGCCCGCGGGGCTCCGAGCTCGCTCGGGGATGGGAGGCACGGCTCGCGGGCCGGGCCGGAAGGATGCGGGGCCGCCTGGAGCCGGGCTCCCGCCCCAGCAGCGGAGGTAACGGCGCCGCGGGCCGGAGAGGCGGCGGCTGGGGGTCGCCGTCGGGGGCGGGGAAGGCCGGGGCGTCCAGCAGCGGGGGGACGAAAGGGGGCTGCCCCTCCCGGGACCAGCCCACCCCTCCTCCTTCTCCTCCTCCTCCTCGGCTCCCCGCCCCCCAGCCCTCCGCGAGCGGGGCCGGCGCTGGAGCGGAGGTCGGGGTTCCCCCCGTCGAGGTCATCTCGGAAGCCCCAATCGGGGGCGTGTAGGAGGGAACTCTCAGCAGCTCAGACTTCGGGTGGGGAATTTCAGCAAACTGGGGAGCCAGGGGGCGATCGCCTTCGGAGAAGCCCTGTTGCTCAGAGCAGACGAGCAAAGGCTCGACTCTCGGGCTTGGCGGTGGGGGGTGCGGTTTGTCCTCGATGTGCAGGTGAGGGTTCCTGCTGGTACGGCCCTCGGGGGCTCGGGGTGAGGTTCTCCACCTTGCCGTGTGTTTTATCACTAAGCGGGGAGAAGGGACTCCTCTCCGTATTCGCGTGGGGACTCGAGTAGTTTTCTCTGGCGACTTATAAGAAATCTTGTAGGTCAGGTCTTCTTTCTCTTTTCCTCTGTAAATGTGGATGGATGCCTCTCCCGTTTCGTTTTATTCATACTGTTGGCAAAGAGTCAGTCCAGAATTTTTAGTTCTTGTCACTGAAGCAGTTTTCGTTAAAGACATAAATGATTCTATAAATGATTCTATCAGAATGTGAAAGCCTGTTTTTAAAAAGAATATCTCAAAAATATTACCGTTTTTTTTACTCTGTACTCCTACAACACATCAATTAGGAAAACTCTAGAATTCATTTTACAGAACAGTTTTTACAGGCAACTAACATATTCTAGCATATTTCAAAAGATTTTTAAAAATTCTACCCCTGCAATCTGGTCATCATCATTGTATTCATGGTACATCATGTGAAAATGATATAATGAAATGCTGATTTGTGTAACTGGGAAATTCATGTTCAGGGCTATCTTGTGGATTAAATAAATCCTCTCCATCTTTTGTGTTCCCTTACCATGTTGGAGGCAGTGTTAAAGAATGAAGAAATTATTCTTAATCATTTTTAGCCTTTCGCTTCCACCATCCACCAGAAAATGCAGTGGGTAAAGAAGTGAAATTCAGTACATTTTGTAATTTAGAGGACCCTTTAATATTTACTGTAGTTTTCACTGTATTTTTCTACAAGTTAGGTAAATGTTAAATACGTAAATAAATAAGTAAATTGGAAGAACACAGCCCTAACAAGGCCTCTTATTTCCTGCCTGTAAGACGCAGAGTGTGTAGACTGGAACTATTCTCTCCATTACAGCATGTGGAAAACAGGCTCGGGAGGAATGTAGTGCAGCCAGTGGTAGAGCCGAGATTAGGATCCAAGTCTTGAAAGTACAGTTACCTCTGTCCTTTTTTTTTTTTTTTTTTTTTTTCTGGTATTTAGGCTTCAGATTCGAACTAGCCTTTATTTTCAAGTACTAAGCTAAATGAGATCCTTTTTTGATAGCCCTTGTTTTTAACAACATCCAGAAAGTAAGACTTGTTTTAATTGTTTCAAAATATAAACCTAGAAATGCTCCACTCTCTTAAAAAGGTTGGATTTCCTCTATTCCTATGCCAAACACCCTTAGTTGTTTGTCTTCAGTGCCAACATGTAGTATAGATGATTATTTATGTTCATTATTCTTTGTAGCAGATATGAAGCAGTTAAGACATAGAATGTTTTGGAAATAGAAATTTGTGCACTTCAGTTACTGACAGATTTTATCTGTAATCCTTTCAAATAGATTGGGGGATGGTGTCTATGATACCTTCATGATGATAGATGAAACCAAATGCCCACCCTGTTCAAACGTTCTCTGCAATCCTTCCGAACCACCTCTACCCAGAAGACTAAATGTAAGTAGATGAAGTCATTCTTTGCTCTGTAATTGTCTCAGAAAGGAGGAAGTGCTACTTAATGCTCAGTTACATCTCTCTGGCAACCCAGACTCTTTGTATCCTTTGTATTATTTTTTGTAGCTCTTGACTTGGGAATAATTTCTGTGGTTGGAGTTTGGCTTTTCAGATTGTTTCAGATTGATTTAGAGCCTACCTACTCCTTTCAACCACTGGGATAAATATATGGCAGTAGGGCAATAATATGCTACTTTTATCCAGGTAATGTTTATTTTTTTACAGGATGGTATATACGGTGTATTACAAAGGCTCCATTTAAGAAAAACAAGGAATAGAAAATATCCCCGAATTCATAGATCTGCAGATTTTCCCCCTAAAATATAAAAATGCTATTCTAGCTTATTTGTATGCTAAAGAGAACCATTTTTTTTGTTTTATTTTTTCTTTTTTAAATTTATTTTTAATTATTCTCGACATACAATATTATATAAGTTTCAGGTATACAGCATAAGTAATTCAATACATATATACAAAGTGATCAAAGTGGTAAGTATAGTATCCATCTGGCACCATACATAGTTATTATAATAATATTGACTATATTCCCTGTGCTGTACTTTACATTCTCCTGATTTGTTTTTTAAGTGGAAGTTTGTACTTAATCCCTTCCCCTTTTCCTCCCAATGAATTTCTTAATGTATGGTATTCAGTAACAGTTTTTGGGAAACACAATATTTTAGATTGCAACACAGTCTTTGGACACTTTGCTGGGAATAAAAAATGCATTTTGAGGTGACACATAGTTCATGATGCCATGACTCCATTCTGGGACCCTATTGCTATTTTCGCAATCTTTTAGCATCACTAAAAGTCTTTTAGCATTTATCCAAGATGCTCTTACATTTTCACTCTAATCTATAAATTATCTGCTTCTAGGCTTTTATTGGGTTAAGCTTTGTGTTGCAGAGATTTTTGGTCAAGAACTAGGGAGAGGGTAGTGTTTTGTCTCTGGATGGGAGGGTTTTTATTCTGAGTTTCATAAGATCTTTAAGACTTGATTAACAGTAGAAAATTCTGTTTGAAATGTCAAGAGACATCCAAATTAACAGTGTACATGAAGCATTCTTAAATAAAACATGATTAATCTGGCATTATCTGTCTCTCTGGATATAATTACATAGTTAAGATATTTGTTATTGTTGATTATATACCTTGCTTGGTTATTGTGATTATAAACTCAGAATAGAAATATATAGTGTTTTAAAACTATTATACTCTGTGTATAATAGTTTATTATACCTGTTCGAAAATCGTTGCTCCTCCTAGAACAATAGAAGGAAGATTTTATTTATAGCATAGCAGGCTTGATACATAATTGATTCAGGCCAGTATTCGAGTTATTTACAGGAAAGGAAAGAAAGCTAAGGAGAGAATTTCTCCCTGTGTGGAAAAATTCCTTTCTGGAATTCTTCAGATTCACAGACTTTGATAATTCAGAGTGGACTGACTACACCTGATGTATCGTGTTCTGTTCTGGGAGCTACACTTTAAGAGAGACAAAGTGCAGCCTGTGTCGAGAATGTGAATAGGAATGTGTAAGGGAACCTGACACAAGCTGTGTGGGATAGAGGGTGTAATGGGGATGATAAACCTCAAGAAAAATGGTGGGGACAACACAGCCCCTTTTAAATATCTGAGGGATTTTACATGAAATTTGGATACTTCTGTGTAGTTCCAGAGGGCAAAATAAGACTTGATTTGCAGGAAGAGAGATTTATGCTCGCTTTTAGGAAAAACCATGAGTCAGGAAATCCACATGACATCCTTGATCTTGTAATAGTTCTATGGAAATGAAATTTCTGTTATGTATCTGCTCTTACTAGTGTCCTATACCTGAGACCCTCTCTTTACCACAAATAGAAATGAAGACCTCCAGAGCCAGTGCAGCCTTACATGTAGGCAGAATAGGGTGAAATGCCCAGGGGTGGGCCCTGTACCACAAGTACCTTTCCTACCGGCTTGTCATTGATGATTGCAGTTCCTAGAGAATCATTCCTTTGAGTTAAGATCTTGATCTTCTATTAAACTTCAAATATCTCTGGAGTGTAACACATCACATTGGATAGCAGATCAAAAGCAAGTTTTATTGTGTGGGGGACAAAGTGGCTGATGTGTTTCTGTACACCCTAAGGGAAGGCCTGTTGTGGGGACCTGCATGGAGAAGAAGGCATGTTTACTGCCAGATTCCCGGTGGAGGGAGACTGGAAATATGGAGGAAGGTGCTACAGAGAGAAGTCAACTGAATGGGGAAAGGGAGAGTGTGTATAGAAGATTAAACCATAGTATTCGGAGAATTGTTGCTTCCCGTGTTTGCATATTTTATAGTTTGTGAGGGTCTTTCACATTTTGTCACAATTTGATTCAGCAATGTCCTGCAAGGTATCATTGTCTATATGCTACAGTTAAAGAAACTGAGGCTAAGAAACTGGCATAAAGGCTAAGCGGTATAGCCAGGATCCCAGCCCAGGCCTTCAGACTTCACATTTCTTCTGAATCTGTTCCCAAGACTAGCAGTGAATATTTAGATGCATTTAAGTTAGAGAGTGAGAATTTTAAGGAAAACTGGCTGAGATGCATGCACATGTCATTTTTGTTATGTAAATGTACCTAGAACCAAACAATTGTAATTCCCTAATTTAGCCAAAGTATCTTCTAATAGATTGTAGTTCCTTGAGAACACGTGTTTATTTTTTTTTAGCACTTATAACAGTGAACCCATAAATGTTCACATGAATGTTGGATGGGTGGATAGGACTCTTTCTTTTTTCTTTCCCCAAAACAGAGATAATTATTTGACTTACTTACCGATAAGAAAAATGTCGCCTTGTATCTTACATTTTAGCAAGGTATTTAGGTTGGGTTTGCAGTCCTATTTTAATTTTTCGACCAGTGGTAGTTCTCTATTTTGGTATCAGCGAAATTTTCCCTGGTCTGTATTTGTCTTTTTACTTTAAAACTAAGTGTCACAGTGTGACTACAGTTGTACTGGCTGCTTTTGTATAAGAATGTTGAATACATTATTTTTAACTGTAGTACTCTATAAATGTTGAAATTGATTAAATGACCTTAAAGGAGCAGATGGGAACTAATGTTCTTTTATAACCTAGATTAGGAGCTGTCTTTGAAAGAGTATGCCAGCACTTAAGTTTTTTAATCTTTTTTTTTGTTATTAATAGTTTCATCTTTTAAAATGTCATTTATTTAAGGTGATAGGCCAGGTGTCATTTGCACAGGTTATATTAAAATTCAGTTTTTTCAAAGGTTTGGCCACTTTGGATCATTACCTTTAAATTTTTATCATATTTTTAGAGATCATAACTGTTGTTCAGAGCTCTCATGAAATTATCTACTCCTGATCATAGAAACTGCTGGAAATTGTCAAAAAGATTAGAAGCACAATTCTTCAGGTTACATTAAGAACAGTAGATCATCTTTGCAGTATCCTAGAATTATTTTTAAACAACAGCATTTAACATTCTTAGCTTAGTTTTTTAAGTGTTTGGTTTTTTTGCTTTTCTTTCCCTCCATCTAATTTCAAAGAACCTTGCTTCATTTCAGAGGAGTATGTAGAGCTTTCTTCTATGGGTTACTGTTCTTTGCAGGCAAAAAAGTTAAAGAAAATCAAGTAAAAAGAGTAGTAGTATGGTTTTATCATCTTCCTCTTGATGAGGAAGAGTTGTTGTATGCACCTGTGAAAGGGAGACAGAGAGACCCTTTATCTCCAGGAGAGTTTTATAAGAAATACCAGAGCGTTGGACTCTCATTGTCAGATAAATAAAAATTGGCCTGGATGATCAAAGTGTTCTCTCTGGCTTAGAGCTTTTCTGATTCAATGAACTGAGCTAGAAGCTTGTAATAATTTATTTGGGGACCTGGGAGTAGATGATGACACTCCTTGGTTGATTCTAGGCCATGGGCAGCATTCAGCCCCACTGGAGAGTAGTACAAGTACTAGAACCTGCCGGTGAACTATGTTAATGGAAAGGGTCCTGGGATGACAGTCATAAGACTTGGTTTCAAATCCTGCCGGTCCCTTAGTAGAACTTTGTTATTTACAGAACACTTTAATATACATTATTTTGATCCTGCTATATATGCCTTTAAGATTTTGGAAGGTACTTGAAACCATTAGTAAACAATATGAGAAAGTACATATATAATCAAGTGCCAGATTTTGTACAGCCTTGAAAAGCTGCAGTTAAGATATGAGGTTAATTAGTATGGGCTTGGAGTAGTTCTGAGTGGAAGAGAGAGGACTTGGATTGGGCCTTGAAAGAGTGTAAGATTTGAGTGGATGGGGAGAGAAGATTCTCAGTAGAAAGACATACCTGTTAGAAGGAACCTAGCATGTTTAGAGTATGGTAAGAAGACCATCTTGTCTTGAACAAAGCAAGGCCTATGTAGGGGCATAGGTGGCTGTAATACTCAGGAGGCCTGAGGCTTAATGCATAGAAATTTCTGGAGACTTCTGCTTTTCTTATCTTACTTTTGGGTTTTTTTCACCTAAGCGCTGGACATGTTTTGTTGTTGTTCATTCAGGGGGAGGCTTCTTTCATCCTTCCAGTGGTTTTAGCGTTACATTCATTTTTATTTTCCATAGATCACCACTGAACAGTTAACAAGAGATCATACTCAGCACTTCCTGAATGGAGGTGAAATGAAGGTAGAACAGCTGTTTCAAGAATTTGGCAACAGAAGATCTGATACTTTTCAGTCAGATGGCATCAACGACTCTGAAAAATGCTCTCCTGCTGTTTCTCAGGGTAAAAGCTCAGATAGCTTGAATACAGTGAAGTCTAACAGTTCACCCAAAGCATCCAAAGCGGTGCCCCTAACTCCAGAACAAGCCCTGAAGCAATATAAACACCACCTCACTGCTTATGAGAAGCTGGAAATCATCAATTATCCAGAAATTTACTTCGTGGGTCCAAATGCCAAAAAAAGACATGGAGTTATTGGTGGTCCCAATAATGGGGGATATGATGATGCAGATGGGGCTTACATTCATGTACCTAGAGACCATCTAGCTTATCGATATGAGGTGCTGAAAATTATTGGCAAGGGGAGTTTTGGACAGGTGGCCCGGGTCTATGATCACAAACTTCGACAGTACGTGGCCCTGAAGATGGTGCGCAATGAGAAGCGTTTCCATCGTCAAGCCACTGAGGAGATCCGGATTTTGGAGCATCTTAGAAAGCAGGATAAAACTGGTAGCATGAACGTCATCCACATGCTGGAAAGTTTCACATTCCGGAACCATGTTTGCATGGCCTTTGAATTGCTGAGCATAGACCTTTATGAGCTAATTAAAAAAAACAAGTTTCAGGGCTTTAGTGTCCAGTTGGTACGCAAGTTTGCTCAGTCCATCTTGCAGTCTTTGGATGCTCTCCACAAAAATAAAATCATTCACTGCGACCTGAAGCCAGAAAACATTCTCCTGAAACACCATGGGCGCAGTGCAACCAAGGTCATCGACTTTGGGTCCAGCTGTTTTGAGTACCAGAAGCTTTATACGTATATCCAGTCTCGGTTCTACAGAGCTCCAGAGATCATCCTGGGAGGCCGCTACAGCACACCTATTGACATGTGGAGTTTTGGCTGCATCCTTGCAGAACTTTTAACGGGACACCCTCTCTTCCCTGGGGAGGACGAAGGAGACCAGTTGGCCTGCATGATGGAGCTTCTAGGGATGCCACCACCCAAACTTCTGGAGCAGAGCAAACGTGCCAAGTACTTTATTAACTCCAAAGGCCTGCCCCGCTACTGTTCTGTGACTACTCAGGCAGACGGGAGAGTTGTGCTTGTGGGGGGTCGCTCACGTCGGGGTAAAAAGCGGGGTCCCCCAGGTAGCAAAGACTGGGTGACAGCTCTGAAAGGGTGTGATGACTATTTGTTCATAGAGTTTTTGAAAAGGTGTCTTCACTGGGATCCTTCTGCCCGCCTGACCCCAGCTCAAGCATTAAGACACCCGTGGATTAGCAAGTCTGTACCTAGACCTCTTACCATCGAGAAGGTGTCAGGCAAACGGGTGGTAAATCCTGCAAATGCTTTCCAGGAACTGGGTTCCAAGCTGCCTCCAGTTGTTGGCATAGCCAGTAAGCTTAAAGCTAACTTAATGTCAGAAACCAATGGTGGTATACCTCTGTGCAGTGTGTTGCCGAAACTGATTAGCTAACGGACAGTGACGTGCTCAGAGATGCAATGTATGTATTTTTAATTATCTTGCAAACCTGAAAATGGGGAAAAAAATACAAACCATTGGTGGATATGTTTTTGTTATACTAGATTTCTTCTTTTTAAACAGTAAAACATTTTTATATGACTATAAAAAGAACTCTTCAAGGGCTCATTACCTAACCAGCTTGTATTGGCCATCTTGGAATACACATTAAATGACTTTTTAATAGGTCAGTGCATCTTTTGTATTATTATCAGATGTACATCCATCTATGTACTATTCTGTGGGTTTAAATCCCTTTCTCTCAAGATAGACAGTATACCAAGAATTGTATCCTGAGCATTTCTCACCTATGGTCTCCCTCAGCATCTGTTCCAGAGGGGTAACTTAGGACACGGCTGTAGTTACAGATGAGAGCCAAAGCTAGGTCTCTTGCCCCATTAAGTCATTGCGCAGGCTCATTCTAGGTGAAAGGGCTCCGCAGAATATGGGGTGGGGGCAGCTCCAGGAAGCTCTTGGTCACCTGGAGAAGTGGTATCCCTGTTTCTCAACGACTCATTTCTCTTTTCTTTGATTCTGTGATATGTGTTTTTATTTTATGTTACTATTATTTTTTTTAAATTTTTTAACTTTTTAAATAGCTTTTATTTTTTAGTTATAGTTGGCATATGATATTATGTTAGTTTCAGGTGTTCAACTGATTAGACATCTCTAAAACTCAGGGAGTAATCACCCCAAAAATCTAGTACCCATCTGACACCGTACATAGTAATTACAATATTATTGATTATATTTTTTATGTTTGCCTTTATATCTCTATGACTATTTTAATTACTTTCAAGTATATGGTGCATTGGTTAGACATCTATATAGTTCATAAAATGCCCCCCCCATCAACGTTACTATTATTTTATTATTATTTTTGCCTCTGATTTGTTTCCTGAGCACTCAAAGCATTTGACAGACATCTTACCACTTTACCAAGTACTGGTATTAAAACTGAGTCAGATGCATTCCTCCTCCTGGGTCTTCAAGGAGGATGAAGCAGTTTCTTTGCTCCAAGTGACCCAGATGTTAAGGTAGAGTCGGCATGTAAACTGCAGTTCCCTCAAAATTCTTGGAACCCCAGGGACCAGCCTGCTTGCTGTATTATTATGGACTTTCCTCCTTCCAAAAGTGATCACTTTCAGGTAAACCCAACTATGGTCTCATTGATTTCCCTCTTTTTCCACCTATCTGCTACCTTAATGTGCCATGCTTTTCCCACTTTTAATTTAAGCCAAAGACTATTTCCTAGGTTCCGAGTGAACTTTAGTTAGAAGAAGAAAATCCAGAAACTGGTAGAAATCCATTTCATTTTCCTTCATTTCAACATCTCTTTTTTCTGCTAAGATTTGAACAGTGAGGGCTGGCAATGAACTAACGGTTGGCAAAATGTCCTACGTGGAAGGGTCGGGGAGGGACAGGGATAGCAACCAAGGAACTCACTGCTGCTGGTCCTGGTCCTTTTTCCCCTGCCCTCCCTCTGCTCCCACCCTCCTCCACAACAAGAGTGTGCCCAACTCTGTCCTCTATGTGTGCACTTTAAAGATCATTGCTTGCTACACCATTCTCAGGATGAGCCAGTTCCATTTTTATTCTAGAATTCAATCTGCAAACTCCATAAGAGTAGGAGGCTTCTTTCATTGGCCATCACAGTAATAAAAAGAAGAAAAATGCCATGGGCATGTTATTTAAGGAATCGTTGCCTTATCCAAAAGTGTTTCTGACTGCCGCAGCGCAGGCCATGAAAAAAGATTGAATGAATATCCAGAGTGGGCCTCAGCCCAATGGCAGAGAAGAGTTCAGACTGAGGCCTGATGTCCTGGTACTCTTGGTGACACCAGGCCTATTAAAACCTTCATTATTTCCTTTCCTTCTGGTTTATGGAAGGCAGTGGAATGTGTTCCTGAGATCCCTCTAACTCCTGCTAAATTCACTAACTTTAAGGAGGCGTTGAGTAAGGATCTCCTGCATTATCTAGGCAGAGCACATGCTGAGGTGGTTTTGACAGTTAGTTATCAGTGTGGAAGACTTGCTCTTCTAAGCAAGCTGTTAAAAGAGCTCTGCCCCAAACATATCTGACATGCACTGATCTCAGTGTTCGTGTTTTCAGTCAAGGTCTCCTTGGTCAGCCAGTGCCGTGTATGACTCGGGAGGAGGGGGCTTGTGGCAGAGGTTGGCTTGTGATCTGTTTCTGTGTGTTAAGTGAACTGAGTTTACTGGGTTGAGTGACAATATAGACAACCCGTGACACTAGACATTCTAGAAAGCTCTGGGAGGGTGAATAAATGTGTTTCTGCCTAAATTTGGCAACCTATAGAGTGACGCAGAGCAGAGTCATTCAAGTTGGCATGTCTGTCTTCTGCGGGCTGATTCAGGTTTGGGGAGAGCGTGCTGCTTTAAAACGTAGTGGTGGTTGTGCCAAATGGATTTGGGGAAGTATATGAGTGGGTTTCAAGTTTAGGGATAAGTCATGGATTTTGGAGTCCTTCACCCTGTGCCCTCCTTTTTCAGCCACTGTTAAATTTTTACTTGGATCCCTTCCCAGCCATGCCAGTTAGTGACTGAATTGCATCACACTTAGCGCAGAGATTCAGACTGTGTCTTACAAAGGTACTGGATTGTTCTTAGCTATTTTTGTTCTTTGGGTCCTTGCAATTAAACAGGTCAAATTGGTTGACTTCTTTTACTGACATTTAAATCGACAAAAGTAACCAAGTTTCCAAATTCTTATCCACACAGTGAAAAGAACTGCGTAGGAATTTGTTTTATTTTATTCCTAAAATCATTTTTTATTGGCTTGTCCAGCTTATCCTGCTCATCGTATTAGACTCCGTCCTGCCTTTTGCCCCTCTTATTTATCAATCTTTTCATTCATCAAGTGCTGTCATGATTTTTCCTTATATTAGAATGTAAGCTTCAAATGGGCAGGCCCCATGTCTTCATGGTTATGGTGCTACTGATCATGTGCAGATGATGGAAGTTTGTTTTCCTTTGTGCACCAACCTATGCAGTCAATCTCTGATCTCTCCCCCGCTTTTTTTTTTTTTTTTTGAGAAAAGATAATTGGATAAAGGTTATTCGAGGCCAATTTCTTCTAGTCCAGTATTTGATACCGTGATAATGACCTACCTACGACAAAGGTTCTGCTTCTGTCTCATAGGGGCTGTGTGAAAGAGAAGAGAGTCTGGCCTGGATCTTCTTCCCCAGAGGAAATTGACTTATAACTGTAGTAGCAGGCTTTTTCCTAGGTGTTTTAAGGGGGTGTGGGACACACGGGTTAACCGGCTAACATCATTATATTTTAGTTTTCATGATTCTAATCTGTTAAGGATGGGATTTATTGTGCGAACAAAAAACAGAACAAAAGATTAAATAAAAAATTCAACTGTGAAGCAGTTGGAATCTGTAGCAGCTAGCTGGTCATGTTGAAACACTTTCTGTTTTGCTTAATTCCTAACGAGGCATAATTATAGTTAAATGCTAAATTTTAGGTAGCAGCTGACAAATGGTTCCAAGCTTTCCTGAATAACGAATACTCCTACCACTTTAGTGAATCATGGAAAACTCTTTCTCATTTATTTTAAATTATTTCTCTGGCATCTGTCATTTGATGTCATCAACACGGAAGCTGGAAAGGTGACAATGATTGCTCCGGATTCCCCTGGATGCCTTTTCTCCTTTGCAAACTAAGGACTCATACTTATCCTTTGAACCAGGTGGAATTGCCGGAACACGTTTTCTCCATCTCTTTAGTCTCTCTGGAGGTGACCAGTCTGAAGAGTGCTAGAACTTACCATATGCAGAGCAACTGCAGACATCTACCACGTGAACAATCTGGGGTCTTTCAAGTAAGGAGACAGACGAGGCCAGGAATTGGCAAGTCAAGGAAGAGTTGTCCTCCATCAGGGATCAGCCTCCCAATTTTAAATTACATTTTTAATATCATCTTTTCAACATGTCTTACTTTCATCTTCAACCTGTACTTCCTAAAGTCCAAGATTTTAAAAGAATTTGCTGCCAAACCTGGCCTTCAACCAAATGAGGGGTAATCCTTTCCAAGTGTCTTTCAAATTATGTCTGCTCATTTCAGTGAGAAGTTTTTAAGCGTCATAGTAAACCCATCCATGCTGTAGGCTCTGGTCCCTGAGATCCATACCCCTTGAGATAAGCCAGAGCTACAAATACATCGTCTAGACTTTGAAGGAGAGGATATGATTCTTAATATAGCTCACCAACCACTAAGTTGAGCCTGGACTCATAACTTTTCTATAACAGGAGAAGCCTGTCAGACTGTTGACTAGAAAGAGTTTCACCTCTTCTGCCGCCGCACTAAAAAGGACTGCCTCCAAATCAGGCCAGATGGTGACCTGTGGCTATTTCAGCTCAGGATGTCAGCCTCTAAAGCATCAGGTTTGAATCATTTTGGTATCATGGGATCCTCTCATTGTTCATTTGAATCTGCTGACTGGCTTCCTTTGGAAAGCGCAGTTTGGCAGCGATGAGTCAGTGTTTTTTTTTTGTTTGTTTTTTTTTTTTACTTTGGGGTGGTTGTTTTTTGAGAAGTAAAGATGAAAGAAATACTCTGAGCATTTTTCATCATTTCATGATTGATTCAAAACCAAGACCGAGAACTTTCCAGCTGGTCCTGGAGTGTTCCGGGATTGGGGCCTGAGTTCCACTCCAAGGGGGTGAGTTCCTCCCCTGCAGGTACAGCCTGTCAGCTTAATGGCAATGACAGAAGAAGAAAGTGCTTGAAAAAGAAGATCCTGGGGGTGGGATGAGAAGCAGCCTTTCAGAGATTCTGCCTGCAACATCCTTCTAGTTCCCCAGAGCTTCGGTCCATAAGCCTGGCATTGGTGTGAAGAAGGGAAATAGGAAAACACATTTAGGGGAGCCCTAACTATGAGCTCTCCCATCCAGATTTACTATTTTCACATTTCCTGGTCCCCAGGCTTAGCTTCAGGATGAAGCCTGGCAAGCAGCTTCAAGGAATGTAGCTTATTTGGGAAATTTCATGTTTTTAGTAAGCCCAGGCCTTGGTCTATGGGATGATTTAAAGCCATAGGGAACCGAACAAATGGAGGGAAACAATGTTCTTAGGGGCCTGTGGACCACCTTCCTCCTCCCTCCCTCTGACCTGGCCCTGAGCCATTACTGCTGTGGCAACAGGAGCTAAGTGGACACTGAACTGAGGGACTGCCTTCTGCCACCTCGAATGTCCCCTGGATTCTTGAACAGGCTTCCTGCCTTATGGTATCCTGGCGTAAAGCTAGAAAAGGACCTTTTCATACACGAAGCAACAGCATGGTGGACTAGCTGCTGCTATAGATGCTATAGGCCAGGTGGAATTTCAGAGTATCAGCCTTCAACATTTCCCCATGACCTAGTACACCCCAACTCCCACGGCTTTTAGTGCATTTAGGGCAAAAACTATCAGAACTTAGAAAAGGAGATGAAATGGCAATGAGAGCCATAGATGTGCTGTCTATATGTATTGCTTTTCAATATCCAGCAAGGAATTTCCATCCAGAGGCAGAAACCTGAAGTGACTGCAGCTAGACTCTGCTAATGCTAAGGTCTGACCTCCACCTTTCTGTAGAATAAGCCTGGACACAGTTCAACCTTGTTCTGCAGAAGCTTCCAGCCCCACCTTTGTATCTGGCTGCTGACGAGCTCCTGACACAGGAGCAGACCCAGTATGTCCCCGTCTGTACCACTGTGGAGAATTCTTAATTGTTCCAGGATGGACCCTGGCCCAAGCACACTCACCTCTGCCCTTCTGAAGCAGGTCTGTGCAGGCCTTTGTTGGTGCATTTGTTCTCTCAACAGTGACTTATTGAGCATCTGCTGTGTGTGGGGAAAAAAAAACACATTCTGGTGGCATCTGTCAGGGACAAAGATCATTGACAGCATTCCGACCATATGCTCACAATTTGACAAAGCCAGGCAGTGGGTTTAGGGAAAACTCCAGGTTATCGACACTTTGTTCTGGTTTATAAAATTTGTATAAACCTGCACGTGAGTGAGGAGGGGGAGGGGAGACAGTTTCAGAAGAGAATAGGCTGAGTCTCTGCAGACATCGTGAGGCTTGTGTTCTGATCTGAAGGAGGAGGAGAAAAGGTGGCAGAGATGAAAGACCTGCTATCCGCTGCCTTCTGGGCTCTCACTGCCACGTTTCTCTGACATCCCTCTCCTCAGACGTCAGTGCTGTCCCAAATTCGTCATCCAGAGCAGCCACAGTGGGGAGGAAAGCAGGTGCCAGGCTTTTCTACCTTTCCCCTCTCTCTCACTTCCCTCAACAATAGCCAGCTTGCGTTGCTGTTTTCTCTGGTTGCTAAATCAACATTGTTTATTTCTGTCCCGGGAACTTCTTACCCCTGAGAGCCTTTCCTGCAGTTTTTGAGCAGCTGTTTCATGCTGTCTTGTTTCCAGTCCCCTCCAGTCAACGCTCTTCATTCAAGAACCCTTTTTCTGTTTTTGGAACCCCAAATCATTGTCTGCCTCAAAATGCCAGAGAGATGTTCAGACAAAGCAGCATGAGTGAAGTGGGGATGCGGCCTCAGGCTTCTCTGGGGGACCGAGCGGAGGGACAGAGCACAGGTGCTTCCCCTCAATCCTATTGAAAGGACAGAGACGAACGCTTCCGTGGTCGGCCTTCCTGCAGCGACAACTGTTTCCTAACTGCTGTGTCACCTGCGTCACCCCTTCTCCCCCTTCCAAGCCTGACTTGGCCAGAGGCAGCTGCAGTTCAAAGAGAGTAATCCCTCTGTTCCAGCCTTAAATTCCGCGCCCAGGGGAGAAAGGAGCAGCTTTAGCTGGGAAAGCCTGGGTGGAGCTGGGCTGGAGGAGAAGGCAAGGCTGAGACTTCTCAGACCACAGAGTCACGGCTTGTAAAACTAGAAAGCCTGCGGGGAGCTCTGCAGGAGCCAGGGGCTGGTGGCATCCTCCCTCCCCTTCTGCACCCCCCTTTGCGAGTTCTGCAGGGCGCCCCCAGGGGGGCGCCAGACCCCCTGCCCACCTCCCTCTGCCCTTTCTCTTCCATCTGACAGTAAATGCTCATTGTCTCCAGTGTGTCAGATGCTGTGGTGGGCGATTCAAACGAATGAGACACCATCCTTGCTCCAAAATTTAGTGGGAAGTTAAAGTTCGAGTAAAGAATCAAAATACAAGTAGATACATAGGATGGCAGACATGGACTCGGTGCCCTTGGAGTCCAAGAAAACCAAAACGAAGGATGGGGATGGAGGTCAGCGAAGGGGGTTTGTGGTGACCGTCCCTGTCCATCACTAGCCATGACCATTTTTCTCACTAACTCCCTCCCCCCGCATTATCTATAAGACCTCCTGCCCCAGGGACCATTAAAGAATGGTACCCAGGCTCTTCCCTTCAGTTAATAGCAGAGCCACGGTTTGCAGCCAAACTCTCCTCTGCTGCTACTAAAAAACCCCACATGCCCCATTCAACATTTGCCCCACCCCCATGCAGTGCTCACTCCGCCTTCCCAGCAACCCTCCTTCCTCTGCCCCATGAGCTCCCCAAAATGGGGGGCGGTTATTTTTACCTACAGGGTTGGGAAAAGGGCAAAGGCTGAGACTGGGGCAATTCAGTGGCGCCAGTTGAGGCTTAAATACAATGAGAAAGCCCCACCCTGCCAGTTCTGCCCGCAGAGAACCCAGTAGGAAATAAATAGTGCTGTGTGCCCTGCCTGGAGGGCTGGCCTGCGTCTGTCTGCCTGGACAAAAGCCAGTCACATGAGCGCAGGCTGGTTAAAAAGAGAGCTCCGGTAATCTCCCAGCTCAAGTGTCTCATCTGGCACGAGGCACTCTGTGGGCGAGGGTGCCAGCTCTTCTCTATGGGGTGGACAGGGAGGAGCAGTGGGAAGGGGCAATTTGGGCCAGGGAGGGAGCCAGCCAGTTGGACTTTACACCAGGCGAAACTATCAGTCCCCAGGTCCTGGCACTGGGAAGGGGTGATAACACTGGTGAGGGCAGTGTGGGTAGGAGTGGAAGGGGGAGAAAGCTTGGCAAAAGTTTCATAACCAGGTCTTAATGTGGCCGAAGCCATCGTTTCCAGCACAGCGGGCATGCACACCACTGCGTATCTTTTCTTTCTCTGAGCTTTGTTCAGCCCTCCTAGCTCAGGACGTCATTTGTCTTTGTCTACCTGTCTGCCTGAGCCCTCTCCCTTCTCTCGCCCACACTCCTGTGACTCAGGGCAGTGGCTGCTTCTCCCTTCTAGCCCTCAGTTTCCCTTCAAGAAAATGTGTTTCAGATCTGGCACTCGGGGCCCTCCAGGCAATCTGGGGCAGCAGAGAGGCAGAAGCTCCTGGGAGGAGAGTTTTTACTCTGAAATTAATCATTCCACTGACGTGCTAGAACTAGGTGAAACGATTCGGCAAACTGAAGATGGCCTTGTTCAGATCTGAGTTCCCTAAGATGTTGGGGACCCTTCAGTCAAAAGGTTCATTTGCTCGCATCCTCCTGGTGAAAAAAAGCCACATGTGTTACGATTGGAAGCGTGCGGTGCCAAGAGCATCTGTTCATTGCAGTGGGGTGGCTGGGCGGCAGTTCTGGGGATCATGAGGAGTCAGAAAACTCTCTCTGCAGGATGACATGATGCTGTGGACTGGGGAGTGGGCAAGAGGACAGGCACTGTTGTAGGCCCGAGAAGCCTGAACTCAAAAGAGTCTGAACTAGGGAGAAGGCTGTGGGGTGGGAAGGCAGGCACATTCAACGGTTTGGAAATTATTGGCTAGATGGTTGATGTTTAAGGGAGAAATTGGGATCCCTAACTCCCCAACCCCCCAAAAACCACTCTAAGTTTACATATCTAAGTGGTCCAGAAAAACACTGAACATATATATATAGAGAGAGACTATTTATGATTCTAAGAGCTATTGTGGAACTCCAAACTCCATGGAAATTACTCCTAAGGTTGATGACAAATGCCCATGTTTTCTGGCTGGAAAATTTAAGAAATCAAGAAGATTGGAACTTATTCCGAAGCATCTATATTCATGGAACGTAATCATTCAGATGTTGAGCAGGCATCTGGAGAACCCTGATGGGCACGGAGCTAGACTTGGGGATCAGAAAGTTTCCTGTGGATACTGTGTCTGATACCCACTCAGAAGGAAGTAACTGGGGAGAGTCTGATGAAGGGGTCATTTACAAAACGTGATCAGGGTTACAGGAAACTATTAAGGGACTTTGAAGCCCATAGGGATGGCCACATGGGGCAAGGGGAGGGGGTGTTTGCTGCAACCTTAGAGCACATGGCTGTCGGTGAGGCTGCAGCAAAGGGCTGCCCCTTTGGGGGCAGGGAAGCTGTGGACTTTGGTAGAGGAAGGCAAGCACTGCCAGTCTCTGGCCAGAAGGAGGGAATGAAGCAGATAAATATGCTGCCACCTCTTCTTACTCCCATGCCTCCGGTGGGCCAAATGTAGCTAAAAGCCAGACGACAGTCTGGCTAATGCAGTCCTGGGACAGAGGCAGGGAAGAAGAATGGGGAGTGTGTCCAAGGGGCAGAATATGTCCAGCACAGTCTCTATGATCCTAAGCGGACAATTTCATCAACATCAGTAAACATTTTGGAGCACAAAACATGCACCAGCATTGTGCTGTACACCAAGGATAAGACCTCCTGACTCTGGTATTCCAGCCAGAAAGGCAGGAGCAAGAATGTTTAGGGAAGCCTTTCGTGGAGGAAGTGGGAATGTGAGATGGGGCTCGGACAACAGGTGAGAAAAGAGCTGGGAGTGCTTCCCTTCACTGGAGCAGCACGCCACTTAGCAGCTAGATCCACTGTGAGGTCAAGCTTCAGATCTTCTATCCCTGAGATTTTAACATGGCCAAAAACACCCGTCTGACTGTACCTGTCTGACTCCACACATTCCTTCTCACCTACCTCACCTGAGGGGATCAACTCACCAAACTGCCTGTGTTCCCTGCTGGGGTCTCTGGCACCAAGAGTGATGTCCTAATTCATCAATAAAAATTAGCTGGACTCTGTGCTGGAGACTTGGGCTATCTGGATGATTAAACACATTTTGAAAATGTGCTTGGGAAGGACATGGTGTGCTGGGGCATGGTCAAAGTTCCAGGGATGTACAGTGCAGAGCGACTAATTCCTAGAGGTGTTTAAAACAAAGACTTCAGAGAGGTACTGTTTGCAGTGCAAGTCCACGAATGAGTAGAATTTGCTAGACAAAGAAAGGAATCCCTGGCAGAGGACTCAAAATGTGTAGAAACAGCAAGGAGAAGGGAGGGTGAATAATCCAGGTGGCTAGAGCATAGGATGGCATAGGATTGAACCTGGTATGAAAGGTTGAGGCCAATTTTAAAGGGATGTTATAGGTCTAGATAAGGAGGTTGTCAGGTAAGCAGAAAAATAAGGAACTGAAGTATGTTTTTATGCAGGGGAGTGACAAAATGAGTTTTCTTTTCGGAAAGAAAGTAATTTTCTGGGAGGAAACAATATTTGTTCAAATCTAGGTGATGGAACCTGAGACCTAGATCTGTTCCTCTGCTCCCATCCATGACCCACCCCGCATCCTACCCCCCTCAGATCCCTACTCCTGCCATCTTTCTTCAGAGAACAATCCTTATGTCCAAACTGTGGCTGCTCTGACTTTGCTACAAATAACAAGGCCAAATAAATGAGTTTGTTCTTCTTCTAGGACAACTTGGATCAAAACTACCCAGGAGAATATTTCCCCTTCCTCCAGTTTTTGCCCCATCCCCAAATTTGACAACCCCGAGAATGGGATGGAACCTTAACTGGACCAGCCAGCCCATGGGACTTAGGATCTGCCAATCCTAGAATAACCAGCCAACCTAGAGCTTTTCAGTCTCCCTGGGCTTCTTTACAAACTTTGTGGCTATTCCTTCAGGTCTTAGCTGAAAAACACCCAAAATAGGCCAGCTCTTTTCAATTTAATTAGCCAGTCCTCTGAGGACACCAGCTGGAATGAAGCAAAGGCAGATGCATTGGGGACAAGGAGGGGTAGGAGTCGATTCTGAAGTGGGTAGAGCTCAAACTCATCTCTACAATGGGTGTCTCTCAGGACGGGCATCTCAAGAGACAAACGAAGAGGCTCCAGGCTCTGGGCTTCCAGGCACGGCCTGTGAAGTGGCCAGAAAGCTGGAAGCAGGCGCCTGGGCCTCTTGGGCAGGAGGAGGAGAACCCCTTCTGTCTTCGTAGGGGCTGATGCACAGTCACAGGGATGGGGGGTAATATGCTCTCACCTGGCTCCTATCTCTGGGGCCAGTGGCCCACACTGACAGCTTTGTGACGGCGGCCAAGTGAGGTGCTGGAATCTATTTCTGGAACTCTCTAAGAGTAGGGGAAATAGCCAGCTGCTTGGGACCAGGTTCTCCTGCAGTGCCTTCCTTATCTGCAACAGGGTGCTGTCTGCTAAGTAAACGCAGGCAGCACTTGGGCAGGGGGGGCTAAAAGTGGCCTTGGGGATCTCACCCTTAGCAAGTGCCTTCGGTGGCAGGAAGACCGCCGGGGTGGAGCAACTGCCCCCTCTGGTGGCGGATGTGAGGGTCAAGTCACACAGGGGCAGCTTCTTCACCTGAGGCCTTGGCAGTTTCTCCTCCAAAGCTCCAAAAAAGAGGCGAGGGTGAGCCCAGGGTTCTGGCTTCCTTCTCTTTCTTCCGGTTGCAGTTACGGTCCCTGGTCAGGAGCTTTCTGGACTGATGCGTTGCAGTGGGAAAAGCCCTGGAGCTGTGCTAGATCCGGAGCCCGCATCCAGTGAGAACATGGGTGAGTCACTTCTGTTTGCTCCACAGAGGAAAAGACGCTGCCTGTTTATCCAAGCCTAGCTGTTTCCTTACCTGCCATGCGGAGGTGATAGAGGCGTTGCCTGCCTCCCAGGAGGGTCACTGTCTGTCACGGTGTTGTGGGTGGGCAGTATGGGGGCGTCAGGGGGGACACTTCCTGGTCCTGGGACCCAGTTAGTCTTATTGCTGGGAAGGTCTTCCCATTTGGAAGCTGGCGTCGCTGTCACTCATACCTGGACCTGAGACACCCCACATGGCTCAGTTCCTCATGGCTGCCAGGCTCCTTCCATCCTGGCCAGGACATCACCTTTTCCAGCCGCCCGGGGCTGCCTGCCAGGCCAGGACAGAGTGACCTGGTGATTATGGCACTCAGGCTGGAAAGACAGTCCTGGACCTATTTTCTTGTTGTCATTTAACAGTCTTTTTGATTTATGCTTAGTTTTAGGCACCATACTGGAAATTCCTTTTAGTGCACTGTGACTCTATCAGATGCTGGATGCGACTGGCGGGAAACGTGGCCAAAGAACAAATTCTTCTTATTCTTCAGGGAAACAGTTCAAATTTGGTCCTGACTCCTTCTATATGTTAATAATGGAGCTCGCTATTCCTTCTTCCCTCCCTCCCTCCCGTCCTTCCTTGCTTCCTTCTTTCCCTTTTGGTACTACTCATAGCTTAAAACTAAAATGAACTGAGTTGTATGAATGGTCTGAATGATCAGTTGTTTGGACAGGTGCACATTTGGGAGCAATGTTTGCACAGTGAGTTTCAAAACTGTTTTCAAGAATTTATTTAGCTAAGTGTGGTAAGATGTATATAATATGAAATTTACCATGTTAACCATTTTTTAAGTGCACAATTTGTGGCATTGAGTACATTCACAGTGTTGTGCAACTATCGCCACCATCCATCTCCAGAACTTTTTCACCATCCCCAACGGAAACTCTGTAATGGGACTGTTTTTGACATAGGACTCTGTGAGAGACTGCTGGAGTCCATTTGTCCCTTGGGCTTCCTGCTGGCTTTTCCTTCTGCTCTTCCTAACCTGGGCAGAAGAACGATGGCCACAGTGTTCCACCCCTTTCAGTGGGGATTCATTAGTTATTGACAAGAGCAGAGAAGGGAGCCTGGGCTGCCTTGGTTTCTTACAGTTTCTGAAATCTGTAGCCAGAAGGCACCTCTAGGGGGTCCTTGAATACCCCTCCCAAAGCAAAGCCATAGCTGATCCATAGCCTAGCTTGTGCCAGACCTATAGCCTAGCTTGTGCCAGCACTCAATTAAGATTTGTTTAATGAATAAATGAATCTGCACATATAGATTGCTATTCATGGGAAAGGAGAATTTCTGAGTGGCTGGCTGCTCATGGCCATGGAGAGGTGATAAGGTCTATGCTTTGAGATCAGAAAGATCTCGGTTCAAGTGCTGGCTCTGTCCCTTACTAAGTACAAGACTAGGTTTTTCTTTGTTAAGACACAGAATGGGAACAATCATTCTTATCTTACAGTGGGAGGCCTTGACTGAGGCAATGTATATGGGGTACTTTACTTTAGAGCATGCAGAAGCTTGGTTAAGCTAATTCTCTCCCCCTCCCACCTACTAGAGAATTTCACAGATGCATCTTCAGAAATGACTCTTTTTTCTGACTCCAGTTCCATTTCTTATTGGCTCCCTTTTTTGTCAGATTTTAAGAAAGAAAACATTTCCCATTGTCTGAGTCGTGACCTTGGCCTTTTAAAATTGGGATTCTAAATCTGAAAAAATGTGAAAGGGGAATGTTGCTTTGCCTTGATCTGAAATAGAGCCTTCTGATTTCTATTTATCAAATATAGTTGTTGTGATTTGTTTATATTAATGTTATATGTTCTCTCTCTCTCCTTTTCCCTCTCCACCCAATACACAATCACCCACAAGAGCCTCTCCTCTCATCCTCGAACTAAACTGTTGTGTCTTTTACTATTTCTGGATCTAAGAACTTGGCTACATTCCCCTGGGATGGAGGGCATAGGACTTATTATGGGCACCTAGGTTTTAATAGTAACCACCAGGTCTTATCAATCATTTCCCACAATGCCTTTTTCATCCACCCATTCATTCCAATTACTTGGTACATTTATTCTCATCTCCAAATTCTAATATAAGGCCATGGAGTAAGTAATTTGTGGAAATTAAGTGATCTAGCTAAGATCCATGGACTATATGACTCTGTCTATCATGTTAAGCAATTGGAAAAGTTAAAGCCCAAAGGAAAATAGCACACTTTGATTTCAAATCAATAAATATTTATTGGGCACTGTGTGTATTCGAGGAGCCTGGGGCAATATTAGCTTACCCCAAACTGCACACCTAATGATAGAGATTTTTAAAAAGTATTTTAGAAGGGTCTTTTTACTGATTTCTCTGTCACCATTCACCCTCTCTTTAATCTAACCTACATAACATTTACAGATTAGACTAACAAAAGTGCTCATGACTTTGGGGCCATGACCGTGAAGAGCCCCACATGCTGTACCAGGGAGTGATATTTCTCTAGGCTCTGGGGAGATAGTGAAAGATTTTCAAGAAATAGTGAGATGAAACTTGCATTAAAAAAATATTGGGACAATATTACAAGACTGAATTGGAAAGAGAAAGACCAGAAACCAGTTAGGAGGCAGGTGCCACGATACAGATGCAAGACGGTGAGTGCCTAAAGCAGGGCCGTGGCATGAGACTGGAGGGGAAGGAAACAGATGGCATGGAGAGAGATGAGCAGGAATTGGTCATTGATTGAGTATTAGGGTGAGAGACAGTGAGGAGTCAAGGGTGATGACCAGCTTTTGCCTTTGGCAACTAGACAGATAATGGTACCTTCTTTGAGCAGCAGAATGATGCAGTGTGTGTGTGTGTGTGTGTGTGTGTGTGTGTGTGTGTGTGTGTGTGTGTGTAGATAATGCAATCAATTTTATAGTTGATGAATTTACAGTGTCTGGGAATACCTAGTAATGGAAGTTTACTACGGGTACACATTCAAGAGATATTTAGGTTGGATTTGTAGATTTGGGGGTCATAGGTATAGAGTTAGCTTGTAGTTGAAACCTGGGAAGTAGTAGAGAATGATTAAAAGACAGTCAAAGAAAGAGCCCTAAAAAGCCTTAACATTTTAGGGACAAGCAGAAGAGAGGAGCCACTGAAGGAAACTGAGAAGTGGGCCAGGATGTAGAAGTAGAATTCAGAGTGTGATGTCTTGAGAATCAAGGTAGAAAGGAGTTTTGAGGGAGAAGGGATGTCAAACCCAGCAGGGTGTTTTAACTGAAGGAATGAGCTGAAATAAGAAAGAAATAGAAGAATGGCAGAGACAAGAGCTTGACTTTGGCAGAGCTGAGGAGTGAGGAACAGGCGAAGATGTGGAGGAAGGTAATGCAATTACACGGCTCCTGCGCTGAGTTTTCTAGGGAAGGCAAGAGGAGAAACAGGCAAGTGTAGGGAGATGCACGACTGAGGGCCAGGGATAAACATCTTATAGGATCAGGGGAAGATGTCAGGTGAGTGGGAGTGAGTTACCTACTCAAAGACCATCCGCCTCTTTCTTCCTGTGGATTAAGCTTCTCCCTCACCCAAGGGGACAAGTCCTGGGAATTCTACTTCCCTTGTCCAGTAGTTGGTTTTGGAGGGCCTGTGAACCACTTCTGGCCAAGGGGACATAAAAAGAAATCTGTGAAGTTCTCTGGCAAACATGTTTTCCCTTGATAAATAACAGTCACAAAGGCCTTTAGAATTTGAAAATTTGTTTATAGTCTTAGTTTTACTCTTAACTCTTTCTTTGCTCCGTTGAACCGTGTTGTCTGGGCATGTGAAGCTTAGGGCTGCTACAGTCATCTTGCAACAGTGAGAGGATGAGCTGAGCCACAAGGTAAGGTCCAGCATGCTGAGGAGGCAAAGCAGGAGCATGAAAAGACCTGGATCGTTGATGGTGCCTGATGACTTCGTTGAGCTGCCAGACAACCTGAGATCACCTCCTTTCAGTCTTATTATGAAACTATTAGCTTCTTTAAGATTTAAGCCTTTAAGATTTAATTACCTTTTCAGCTGAATGCATCATCACTGATATGGTAGTTGCTATGTTCTGGAGCCAAGGTCATTTAGGTTGGTCTTAAAATGAGATCAGGGTACCAGAAAGATTTTTTTAAATGTTGAGGAAAAACATCTTTGATTGAGGTTTCTTCCCTAAAGAAGCGGTTAAGGTTTCTCACTCTTTAAAATAATCCTGAGCTGCCAGGGCACTGACGATTGTAGAAGTCAGACCTCTCTGCCTTTCTAAAGTCAGGCCAAACAAGCCCACATCTACAGTTTCAAGCAAGAAGCACCAATCAGCTTTCTCCACAGCTTCTCACCGTTACCTCTCTTTACTAATTCATTGGCAGACAGATCTTTCCAGTTGGCCGCATTTTGATTTTCACAGGAGAAAGGACTTTAGATGTCATACTTTCCTCTGGAATTTTGACAGAAGTGCTCTCTCCCTTGAGACTTTGAGAAGCTGAGCTGTAATTGAGACTCTAAGAGGCCAGGCCTGAAGGAAAAGGAGAGGTGTGCAAAGGAAGCATCACAGAAGCACCCAGAAGGCACAGCCTGCCCTTCTCGGGACTACTGAGGAATACACTGGAGGCAGGATAGAGAATCCACCTGGAGAAATTTATAAACCAGGGGAGAGAACATCCTAAAAAGGAGTTAATAAAAGCCTAAGCGTAACAAGCAGAGGGAAGGATGAATTGGAAACAGTGGGGGTTGAAAGCAAGGAATCTAGTTAGCCGGCTACTGGAATATCCTAGGTGAGAGAAAACTAGGGCAGTAGCAGGGGAAATGGAAAAGAGGGCAGGAAACAGGAGGCCGTGATGAGATAGAATTAGCAAAAACTGCTAGTCAATCAGATGTGGGATGTGAGGAGAGGGATGAATAAAAGGGCAGATCTCCTAACACAGCCTCGAGAGAGGTCTTAAAAATCATCTAGATCCGCTTTGAAAGCAAGTTTCCTTTAGCTGTGGAATGCCTGCTTCAACAAAGCTGTATATAGACACCCAAAGTAATGGGGTAGGATGTGTTTTTCTCTGTTCCCTTTCCTTGTTCAGGAGTTGGGCACACACCAGGTTAAAATAATAGAAGATAGCTCAATACAAGGATTTAGGGAGGTTCCACGCAAGGCCAACTTCATAGACATGTGACTATGAAGTTACTCAGGGATTGGCACTTAGAGGACCCCTGAGTTTTCATTTTGCATTGGGTCCTGTGAATTATGTAACCAAGAGTTACTGCTTGGAAGAAAGGCAGAGGTGAGCAGCTAAATAACCTAGTCGTTCTGCAAGCTCTGAAATGCTGAGACAGCAGGAGTCTAAATGAGTATGAATAATAGTGCCATGATAGTAGCAGCCTATTTCACAGGGTTGTTGTGAGTGTTAACTGAGCAAATACATATAAAGTGCTTAGAACAGAGTCGAGCACATAGCGGTTGCCATGTAAGCATTTGATATTATTTTTGTTCTCTCTTTACACTGATTCAGTACCTGACAGCCCAAGGTCGATCATTCACAGAATCACAGTTAACTTTTCATTTTCACGTTTTTAACCGGGAACTCACCATCCAGCCTCATGATGTTCTTTAGGGGAAAAGGAATTAACAACAATAAATATCACAACAAATAAATGTGAGAGCACCTCCGTTTGTCTTCAGTGTAGCTAAACAGTGCTTCAGGTGTGTCTGTGTGGTGTGTGTCTGTGTGTGTCTTTGTTTGTGTCTGAGAGAGAGGTTTTCTTTTTTTAAAACATTTTTAATTAATTAGGGGCTCTCTCTGATGGTTTTATTTTTTTCTTTCCCTGCCTTTTTTGTTCACATAGAGAGGATTCTTGAACCACCTGCTTCCTCCCTCACCCCCTACCCACGCTTTCTCCTCAGATCCCCAAGGGGAAGGGCAGGACCTAAAGGAAGACTATGTAGCTATTGTCGTTAAGATAATGGCTACCTCCCCATCTTTCCTCCACTCCCAACTGAGTCCCAGAGTGTGGAAAAGGCTCAACCTTTGTCCTAAAAGTCCAGCTCTTCAAGGGCATTTTTAAAAAATGAAACTACTGGCTTGACACCTTTATTCCATGAAGCCCTGTTCCTGACTAACACCTGGAAACCCTTCCTCTCTCCCACCTAATCTTTGATGCTCCCAGCACATTCTCAGTAAGAGCTGTCCTCTCTCTCATTGTCCTCGGGTTTCACGTCTGCAGGGACTGCGTATTTTTTCCTTAACAGAAATAGTGGTTTTTCCTAACAACTTTGCAAGTTCCCCGTAGGTTTGGAAATCCCCTTCTTGGTCACAACTCTTCATGGTTGCAGAAGGAGCCCGGCCTGTTCCCTTCTTTCCTGCCGACCTACTGTATGACTCCAGGAAGTTAGCTTAAATTCTCTGGGCCTAGGATCAGAAGGATTTCCTCAATCCGGGCAGATTGGAGGATGGACAGAAAGGTTTTGGAGAGGATTTATTTTTGGAGGACCTTGGGAGAAGGGCTTTACAAATGTCCCTATGGTGAGAATAGCCAGTGGGGGAAACTACCAACCCATTTAGATGCTTCCTCCTGTAAAATGAAATGAGGTTAATAATTTCCATTGCTAATTCCTACCTGTCACTGTCACCTCTGAGCTGTCTCCACCCCCAGCTGTTGACTGATACAGTAGATAAACTGTATTCTCCCCCTCCCACTTATACACACGCTTCTGGGAGGCCCTAGATAAATAGGAAGCAAAGGCAAGGCTGTGGAATTATTATTATCATGATAATGATTATTATGCTTTTAGCATGAGAAACAGGAAGTGAAACTGCCTAAAATGCCCAGTGATAAATGCCTGGCCCCATCTTCTCAGCCAGACCTAAAGGCAAAGAAGCCAGCCAAAGAAAACTGTGTGTGTGCCTTTCTGCTTCACAAGGAGTGTCTTTAAATAACTAGTTTCCAGGACTTGGGAGCTTCCGACCTTATTCTAACACCATCTTCCTCCCTCGTGTGATATCCTCAGGGTCCTTCCTTACTGCTTCCTTCTCCATTTCCTAGAGAGACAGCTTCCCACCGCTATTAGAAGATGTTAAAGGACTAGTCCAGTGATTAATTGGTCCCTATCTGCTGAGGCCCGTCAGGGCCCTGTGCCTTCCTCAGTAGCCTAGTAGTCACCAGGGCAGGCATATTCCCTGGGCCAGAGGCCATTCTTCCCTCTCCAGTGGCTGCCTGCTCCTCCATCTGCTTGGCTGATTACTCACACCCTTTGTCTTTTTCAGGAATCGATTATGGATAAGTGTAGTCAGAAAACAGGCGTCAGGGCCAATGCAATTATCCCACATTGACATTTCCATTTGCGGCACCATGGCCTCTGGAAATGCTGAAAAATGGTGAAATGACCTGATTTTCATACTACCTTGTTAGTTCAGTTTCCCGGGAAGAAAGAGCAGACAGCTGTGTGGGGAGTAAATGAACCGAGCTGGTGTTTCAGAAATACCTCCTCATTTGGACAACGTTCTGAAAAATGCAAAGGGAACAGAAGAGAAAAAGGCATCAAGGAGAGATAGCCAAGGAGAAAGAGAGAGAGAGTGCAGGATGACAGGCTCTTGTTTAGTCCATGGGGCCCATGTCTTTTTGTGCCTTTTGTACAAAGATCTTGAACCAAATTAATAGATTGTTAGAATTTTGCTTTGGGAAAAGCATAACCATTTAGTCTTATTATAATTTTTTTCTGAGCCTAGAATAGGGGTCCAGTGGAGCCCACCCAGGGGTTGGGATTGAGATGAGGTCACAGTAGGGTAATTGATGGAAAAAGAAAACTCAGAGCTTTATCCCAAGCTGTAGCAGCTGCCTGTCTTTGGGTGGTCCCTTTCCAGCTGGCCCTGCTCTCTGTTTGGAAGTGCATGGTGCCTAAGAAGACAGTATTGGGTCTTAGCTTCCTGCTTTCAAATCCCTACCCCAGTTCTTACTTTAAGTCACTTAAATTCACTGGGCCTCTGTTTCGTCATCTGGGCCATTGGAAGGATATTAGCAACACGCATCTTGTAGAGTCATTATGGGGATTCATTGTGCTAACATATGGAAAGAACTAGCACCATGTCAGGGACATAATAGGTGCTCAATTAGTGGGAGCTATTATTGTGGCTTTTCTTTGTGTTTCTCTATGTGCCATCCACCATCCTCCATTCCATCCATCCAGCAGAAATATGTGTCAAATGCTGTGGCAGGCATTGGGCAAGTACAAGGGTTGGATACAAAGTTTGTGGAACATAAATCTCCTCAGAGGCTTCACTCCCTGCCCAGGTTTCTCTGATTTCATAATATAGTGTAGAACACAGAAGCATCCAGTTCTCTCTGGTCCCTTTGAGCTGTTCCTGGCCTGTTCAACTTCATTTGTTTCTTCTGCTTCTCTGTTCTCTCTTTCCCCAACTCTCTAGGAATGTAGGTCCCAGGTGTGTTGGGAGTCCCGCCGGTTCCCTCTCTGACTGGTCCTGGCAAGGAAGCTCTGGGAGAGCCAGGGCTCCGGAAGCCTTCTGGTCTTCCCACTCGGCAACTCTCCCTGCCCAGGCCCTAGGCTCCTCCACACACTCTCTGGGGAAACTGGAGGAAGGTAACTGGGCTCTGTAATAACCACACTTCATGGTAAACAAGAACCAGATTCCTGGGGAGTGACGTGGGTGGGAACTCTGTGGCCTGGGCAGCTGTGATTGCACCAACGCTTGAAGAAACACCTCTGACCTGTGTGGGGGAGGCCCTGTGTGAGAAGATTGCCCACATGCCCCTCTTTGCAGCCCTTCCAGTCCTTCTCCATCTGAGTTACAGGGGTCTTCACATCAAACAGTTCTGCAGATATAAGTGGGCAGTCAGTCAGCCCCAGTTTCAGCCTCCTGGCTCACACAACCAGGGAGCATCTACCCTTATCTCTCCTTTTTCAGGATTTGTCCCACTGTCTTTCTTAATCGTGTATCCAGTTCCCGTCCTTGGTTGTCATCTCCCACTCCCTATCGCTTCATGAGGAATTGTCCGCTTCACTCATGATGCCAGGAGAAACCTCACGCTCCTGGGAGGACACTTTGACCCCAGGCACCCAAGAATGAAGACTGCAGCTAAGATTGGTGCTGGCCCACGGGGTGTCCAAGCTCTGACTTCACGTGGCATGACTGCCGAGTTTAGGATCTGATGTCCTGGGATTTAGGCCAACCACAGTCCCTGGCCGGAACATCTCTAGGATACACAAGTAACGGGCAGAGAGCTGGGTGACTGAGGGGTTAGGGCTGGGGGGAACAGTTTACTTTATGTCCATTTGGGCTATTGCATTTTCTACCAGGTGAATGTATTACAGGTCAGAAAAAAAAAAAAAAAAGAATTCTATGATTTTGTGAATCTCCTATATGTTAAATATAAAGAAATGTCTTTTGCCCCTCTCTTCATGGCAGAAGGGATAGTGAGACATCTGCCTTGGGAAGGCCCCGTTTGGGCTTGAATTCAGGCTTATAAAAGGCTGTCAGGGGCAGGTGGCTACTCTGGTTTTAGATTTTCCCAGTGTCTGAATGACTCAGAATCTTGCACTAGAAGGTGATACACCACTGAGTGCAATGGTCTAGGACGGAGCAGGAAGGATTTGCTCCCCTCCCGGGTCCCCCTGGCTTGGAGGCCAAGATTCTCTCTTCTATGGCCAGCAGGAGCTCCCAACTGCTGGAGAGGTCAGCAGGGTCAGGCTGCTTGTGCTACTTGGTTACCTGTGTACTTGGAGCCACAGGATGGCATGGTCAGGGCCAGCACCCTAAGACCCAGTGTCCTCGCTGGCAGATGCCAGAAGCTGCTTCCCTTTTCCAGGCACTGCATTTTAGTCTTTGGTACCTATGTTTCTTTAAAAACGTGTCTCTCCTTTTTGTTCTAAATTCTTACATTTATATAACGTGTTGGAGTTTGCCAGGTCCTTCCATGCATATTACCAATGGCTCCCAAATGCCTGAAGTCCAAAGCCTTAGTGGAATTTCTGGCCTTTAAATCTGCCTCTCGCCCTGCATCTTGATCCTCTCCCCAACACACCCTACGTTCCAGCCCATGCCGACCACCTGCTGCTCCGAAATAGGCCATGCAAGTTCTCTCCTCTCTTCATTCCATTGTTCAGTGTTACCGCTTTCTCCTCTGTGGTTTTCCTTTTCTGCCCAGAGAATTCTTGCCCATCTGTAGATGTCTAGGTCAAATGTCACCTTATTAGTGAGGACTTTCTGGATCTCTATGTTCATGAGCCCCAGAGCATCACGGGTAAACCCTTTCCAGGCCACATCTATAAGGATAGCTGTTACCAAAACCAAACCCCCCCCAAACCTGGAAGTAACAAGTATTAGCTAGAAAGTGGAGAAATCGAAACTCTTATATATTACTGGTGAGAACATAGAATGATATAACTGCTATGGAAAACAGCATGGCAGTTCTTAAAAACAATTACACATAGAATTACCGTATGATCCAGCAATTCCATTTCTGGGTATGTACCCAAAAGAATTGAAAGCAGGAACTCAAACAGATATTTGTACACCTATGTTCGTAGCAGTGTTATTCACAATAGCCAAAGGATGGAAGCAAACTAAGTGTCTATCCAGGGATGAATGGATGAAAAAAAAAATGATGGTATACAATACAGCCTTAAACAAAGAAGGAGATTCTGACATGCTGCAACAAGGAATGAACCTTGAAGACATTATGTTAAGAGAAATAAGCCAGACTCAAAAGAACCAATGCTGTAAGAGTCCACTTATATGAGTTTCCTAGAGTAGTCAAATTTATAAAGACAGAAAGTAGAATGGTGACTGCTGGGAGAAGGAAGGTGGGAGTGGGGAGTTATTGTTTAATGGGTACAGAGTAAGCTTACACATGCTAGGATCCCAAACTCATGAATGCTAAAATAACTTTAGTCACTGCTTTTAACTCTCTTAGAGGAAGAGTCTTTGGAATCTGGGTAAGTTGTGAGTTGCAGACCTTCTTCTCCTGAGCCACACACACAGGTTGGGATGGCTTCGTCAGCATGGCTGGGCAGGTATCAGGTAGCTGGACCACATATAAGAGCGTTTAGGAACATGGACTCTGATGTGTGGAAAAGCCTGAGTCTGAATTTTGGCTCTGGTGTGATGACTTCAGTCAGTCATGTAAACTTTCTGAACCACAGTATTTTCAATGATCAGAATAGCAGAAATACTACACTTACAGCTTTGTTGAGAGGATTGAAGGAGATGATTGGTTTGAAAGTACCTACTGTATAATAACAGCTCACATTTATAGAGGCCAGTTACCCTCTGTCAGTAACAGTCCAAGATATTGCATACGTATTTAATCTAGGGAATATCATCACCCCCTTCATTATTGAAAGAGAATGTTGAGGTGCAGTTACTATAGTGGTAAGTGATGGAGGTGAGATTTGTATTTAGGATTTGATCCCACCATGTCCTGCTGCCTCAGAATTATGTCTTTATGTGAAGCTATCAGCATACCCTTAGGAAATGACTACCCATTACACACACACACACACACACACACACACACACCCCTTTTCTCTATCTTTCTACCACTTCCATTTACTTACCTTAAGTGAGGGAGGGGAAAAATCCAGGGGTCACCAGTTCACCAGGCAACGACCAAATAGATTGACACACCGTGGTCATGTTCTTGGATGGCAAATACCCTTTTCCTTTCTCCCTTCCCCAATTCACTCTCCAGGGTGAATATTTATTTGAGTCGCAATTGACGTGGCAGATATAGGTTAGTCTGGAGGGGCAAAGCTTCTAACAGACTTGAGTTAGCATGAATATAGTGGCATATTTACCTCTTTTCCCTCCGTTTTCCATACTAAGCTGCAGAATTTATAATTATGCATGATATAGGCCTAAGTAGTATCATTTGTAGTCCCTTTGGGCCATGCTGTGTCTATTGGGGTACTGAGGCTAAGTTTCCATTCTCCTTTGGGTACTTCCTTCTTTCTCTTTCCATTCCCATTCTTCCCCACAGCTCCAGCTGCTTCCTGCTGTGGTATGAAACTGTCAGAGAATAAAGTGCAGACAAGGGCACTGTGGTGGGGAGCAGAGCATTTCTTCCCACCTGGGTAGTGCACTGTTGACAGCACCTGCTTTGGGGAGAATTTCTTTCTGTGGATCAGCCCTTAGCACTTCTAGAGATTTCAGAAATTTTTGTGACTCATGGTTCTTATATATCTGTCATTCTTGCTTTGGAGAATTTCTCATTTTATTAAAGAATTATTAGCTTGTGACATGAAGACTGCTTCTTTCTCTCTGCCTGGCCTTAAGTAATCTTCCTTTCCAAGGGTGAATTTTCAGTGAGAAGACTTTTCTTGTGACTCATACTCCCTTCTGCAATATTTTGTCTGCCGCCCTAGTATTAGCAGTAAATACAAAGGCCACTTTATCTGTGTGCATATGACAATGGCCTGTGGATGACCCTTTTTGATTAGACATGTCATCTGAAAACTTCCAAGAAGTCCGCCTCTGTAGGTTTCTACTCTCTGTCATCTATTTATAATGTGACATCATAGTAAAATAGGAAATTTTTATACTCCACAATGATGTGAAGGCAGGGTGGGGAAAGCTTGGGGGAGACAGACCATCATGGATTCATGATTTGTCCTATAATCTAACCCAGCCATGTAAATTAACCCAGTTCCATTCTAGAAGACTGAAGGAAATTGGGATATGGGAGGTTTAAAATTTATCTAAAATGAAAGTATAACTCTTAGCTCTTTAGGCCATGCCCAGAAATGGCACACACTATATTTCTGACATCAAGAAATATATGTGGATATATGTCTGCTCAAGGTCTAGGATGAGGGCCATGAAAGTGGACTTTGGGTCAGAAAGACCTGTGTTCTATCTTTTATTATCTGTGTGACCTTAGGAAAGTTACTTAATTTCTCTAGGACTTAGTTTTCTCATTTACAAAATAGATAAATGAGGATAACAGTACATATTCCACAGGGTTCTGTAATGGTTTGGAAAAGGTTTGGCTGTGAATGATGGAAAACCAAGTATGTCAATTACTATAGCAAGCAAGACATTCATTTCTCTTTCTTAAAAGTCTGGGTAAGTGGTTCAGGGCTGATATGATGAATCCTTGCTCCCCAGGACATAAGCTTTTTGTATCCTTTTGCTCTGTCATCCTCAACCTGTAGCCTCCACTTTATGACCTGAGATGGCTACTTGAGCTCCAGCCATTAATTTCATTCCTGCCATCAGGAAAGAGAAAAGAGGAGAACAAGTAGGAGTGTCTATCTTTTCCCTTCAACCACTTCCATTTATAAGCCATTGCTTAGCTAAATATTAAGGCTCTTGATTGTTGAAGAGGGGAAAATGGGTATTGGCCCAAACAAATAGATTTAAATGAGACAGTGCAGGTATAGGGCTGAGCTAACACTCAGTGATTGTTGTCACCATCACTGCCACTGTGAGAAGATGGGGCATACTCCAAAACTATGACAAGGTGTTTCCTTATTTTAATCTCCTCTTGCTGATTAAAGTCACCCTTATCATCTCCATTTTAACACACAATTAAGCTTCAACATTCATGAAGGCCAAACACCTATGCCTTTAATGTGACCTTGCAAAATACAACTATATAAAAGGAAAACATGGGAATGGTGACCATTGGCTTCCAGATAATGGTTATCTTTGGCTGGAGAAACAGGGGTGGATTGAGAGTGCAGGGGAAGAACCACCTGGTTAGATACATGTTATCGCCACAGTCCTAGCTTTAATTTTGGGTAGTGGATTCACAGGTGCTATTGCATTATTAAAAAGAACTAATAACTACATAAGAGCAGAAATATTTGGAACAATGATCCAATGATGAGGGTGTGTCATCAATCAAGGATTACAATTAATCCAGTTCTACGTACCTGAGGTCTTTAATTTGTCTTTGTGTGTACGGTGTTGCATGATATATGTGTTTGCATGTGAATAGCAAACAAAACAATACTTTCTATTTACATATACTTTTAACTTGTAAAGGGCTTCTGCACATCCAGAAAAACTGTCTCAGTAGTTTTTTACAGATGGTTGAAAATTTGGTGTTATACAAATAGGACGTTGGACTTCTGTGTCCTAAGGGAAATACTTTATCCTTACAATAGCTCTACAAGGAAGGCAGGACAAATATTACCACTATTTTACAGACGAGAAAGAGGAAATAGAGAGAGCAGAGGACTTCTGTGAGGTTACCTCACAGAATGGAACTTAAGACTCTGCATCACTTGTCTAGTGCTTCTTCCTTTAGTCTATCTCACTCCCCAGTTATTATTTATGTATTAGGCATTTATTCTGTCTGTTACATATCAATCACTTTACGCTTATGTGTTGGTGTTCATATACAAGTGTGTTTTCTGTGTGTTGTGTGCAGTGTATACAACCCTTAGACTCCTTGTGTGCCCCCCAAGCCTAATTGGCCCATGTAATTCCAGAAGGACTCCCCAGCTGGAGTTTAGCTCTTTTGTTATTCCTAGGTCACTGGGCTTCAGCATCTCCCCAGAGCCCCAGGTAGGTAGGCCGGCAGTTTTTATATCAGGGATCAATCCCCAGGCAGTGAGCATAGAGCAGAGGGGCAAGCCAATAATGCTTCAATAATGATATTATTGACTTCTTTATGATAATTTATGAAGAAAAGTTCTTATAAACACCACCTCATTTAATTCTCACTCAGCCCTCAAAGTAGAATTTATAGTTTTTCTCTTTTTCATATACAAAACGAGGATAAATGACTTGCTCAAGGTAATGCAACTTGAGGACAGACTTGAATTCAGGTCATTTGTCTCTGAATTCTATCCTCTTTGCATGTGCCTGGCTGCCTCTGAAAGTTCATAAAGAGCTTTTCGCCTTTATAGACTCATGGAGAGAAGCAGGTGACAGCTCATTGCCAAGCAGCAGGAAGCCCCCAGTGACCCTCTGCAGGGGAAAAAAGACCAGCTCAGAGCCCTGAGCAGCCCCAGACCTGGGACCTCCTGAGAAAGGCTGAGCAGTTGGACCCATGCTCGCTCCTTCTCTCAGTCCTCCAGCAACTCCTAAGTGTGCCTTGAGAGGTGACAACAGTACTATAGATCTGATGAGGTAAAGGTGTCTTTTCATCTCTCTGGCCTTAGGCAGTCTCTTTATCTTTGAAGAGCCAGGGTTTGGGGGAACTGTCTCACGGCATCAGTCAGGCAAGCTTTGATTCCTGCTGCTAGAAGTGAACCCTTCTGCCTTTGGCTTCCAGACCTGTGTCTGTGCCACTTATTGCAATGCTGTCCCCTTGCACCTGTCTGTCTTCTTTCCCACAGATTAAAGCTACTCACCACCACAGGGCCTATCAAGCATGGCACCTTGTACTCAGTCAAGGTGTACACTAAATGAACTCTGCTTGAAAAGAGCAAATATTTGGGGAACTGTTTCTCTCCTGGCCTGTGGAGTGAGCCCTGCCTGTACTGGAAGAGACTGTGCTGGGAGGGTAACGTCTGCCTTCCCCTCTGCCCCTCACTCCCTCCCTGCCTGGCCTCAGCCCCCAAGGGCCTCTGTCCTCAGGACATTCTCTCTTCTTCTTCCTGAGCTGGGTCTCTCCAAACAGGGGGGAGCTGGAACGTTTTTTTGGGGGGCACATTAGGGGCCATGTATAGCCATAGGTCAAGCCCCATTCCCTAATTTGGCTTTATGGGTAATTAAACTGAGGTTTTGTCTTCGCCTCTCTGATTCTTTTGGCGTATTTCTCTGCTATTCTACTAGTCAGAGCTGGGAGAAAATCAGCAGGAACGTATTTGATGACCATGCCCAAACCCCATCAAAATATGTATAGAGGCCTTCTGGCAGCTTACATTTAGGGCCTTCCTAGTCTCTTCCCCTGATGTGGGCTATGATGTACGTCCAGCTAGATCCTTGATATCTTTTTTGGAGACATGTTGTTGCTAATCTGGACTAGAACTTGGCTTCTTCAAAAATACTCACTTTTCATGGCTGTAGGTTCAGGGTTTAACTTTTCCACGTTGGAAATCAGAACCTCTTCACCAGACCTTCCCTTTTATTATTATGTTCCTTGTCTTATCTAATTCTCTCCACAACTCCACGAAAGGTATTGCTATTCTTCCGGAAAGGTGGGGAGGAGGGAGGGGGGAGAGAGAGAGAGAGAGAGAGAGAGAGAGAGAGAGAGAGAGACAGAGACACACACACACACATACACACACAGCGTGGCTCAGGCTCATGCATCCAGCCAGCTGGTAAAGGCTTTCCGAAATTCAGGCAGTCTGAATGGCAATCCATCCTCTTCCCATCCCATATCCCTTTTTTAAAAGTAAATTTACATGAAAAAAAATGTTCAAAGGTATAATTACTAAATTGTTCATAGTTACACACGTCTTTATTGAAAAGCAAGTACTTTCTGAGAGAAGAAATGCAAAACTCAGAGGAAAATGTTCCACTTAAGGAAGTATTTAATATTTCCCGCCCACCGGTTCCTAGGACGGGGGCCCCTGCGGCTCCCGCTCTCCACCGAGATCCCACTCAGTCCGCACGTCCAGGCGTTCCTCGCCCTCGAAGTACACCCCCTCTTCCAATTGGCTGCTGCGAAGAGACAGCCAGCTGGGAAAAGAGTGGATTTTCTCTCTGAACGGCCCATTTCATCCGACTCCCCCTCCCCTTCGGCGGCCCCGATCGTGAACCGGGCTTCTCGCTCCCCCTCTCGGTCCCCCAAGGCCCCCCGGGCCCGCCTTCCACGCCCCGCGTGTCGCGTCCTCCCCTTTAAGGCCGGCCCCGCCCCCGCCCCCGCGCCCACACCGCCCGGCCCCGCCCCTCGGCCCCGCCCCCTCCGACCCTCCCCTTTAAGGCCCGGCCCCGGACGCAGACGAGGCTGTGACGCGGCGCCGGCCCCCGGGCTGGGCACTCGCTCGCGCGGCCGCTTCCCCCCGGGCTGGGCCCCGCCGTCCGCGTCCCGCCGAGCGCCAGGCCCCCGGGGGGAGGGCGGCAGGGAGGGCGCAGGGCCACCCACGGAGCCCCGCGCCCCGCCGAGCCTGGAGCCGGGCCGGGCCGGGGCAGCCGGCTCGAGCGCGGAGCAAACTTCGCGGCCGGGCGGCGGGGCGCGGCGGGGCGCCCGGCCGGAGCCGGCGGAGGGCGCGGCCGCGGGCACCATGCTGTCCAGCTCGCCCGGCCAGACGCCGCCGGCGCTGCTGCCCGCGCCGGCCCCGCCGCCCCCCGCGCCCGCGCCGCCGCCGCCGCCGCCGCCGCCGCCGCAGGCCCCGCAGCAGTTCCCGCAGTTCCACGTCCGGGCGAGCGTGCAGATCAAGAAGAACGCCATCATCGACGACTACAAGGTCACCACGCAGGTGCTGGGGCTGGGCATCAACGGGAAGGTGCTGCAGATCTTCCACAAGCGGACCCACGAGAAGTTCGCGCTCAAGGTGGGTGCGGGGCCCGGGGCGCCGACGGCGGGGCCCGCGGGGGCGGCCCCCTCCCGGGACGGGGCGGCCCGGTCCCCGCCGGCCCGCGGGACGCGTTTCCGGTCGCCTCCCGGGAGCGCTCGGGCGGACTCGGGGCGACTCGGGGCGACTGTGCCGTCTTGGGGCTCGGGCGGGCCCGGCCGCGTCGGAGCTGTGGGCTCCGGGGCCACTTCTGCTCCGGTCGCCGCGTCCCGAGGAAGCGCCCTTCGGGGGCCGCGGCCCGCCGTCCCGCCCTCCTTCCTCTCCGCGGGCACAAAGGACCCGGCATCCCTCATTGAGCGGGTTGGCCCGTCGGTTTGGAGAAGTCGGGTCTCGGAGGGTTGTCGAGCCGCGCTCCTTATTTGGGAGCCGGAATGTGTGATTTCACTTCCCCGGGCCTCGCGAGGGCGGCGCGTGGGCCCGCGTGCTGGGTGCCAGGCCGGGGTTCCGGGGGCCACCGCCCCCCGGGGAGGGAGGGCGCCCTCCTTCCTCCAGGGCCCGCGAGGCTCCAGATGGGAGGCCGGCAGGCTCCGGCGCGGCTTCTGTTTCCTAGCTCCGTGGGTCATTGTCAGCCCGGTCTGGAAACCGCGCTGGGCCCGGTGCTGATTCCGCAGATCCTGGACATGCGCCTTCGGTGGACAGTGGGAGGGAGGGTTGCCCTGGACTTGGGGAAATCCAAACTCTTATTTTATTTTGTTATTATTTTTTTTAGGAGGTGTGGTAGAGGGAGAATGGGGATTCAGTGAGAATACTTAACTTCAGAGTTAAACAATGGACTTAGAGGTCTGATGAGATGGGTGGCTGGCTGGGTCCCCAATGTGGTGGGAGCCAGTGTTCAGAGTCACTAAAAAGGTTTTCCTCTCAGAGGGTTTTCAGATGAAACCACATCTCTAAAGGTGACACATCACGCCTCTTTCCCCTGAGGTGTCTTAATGATTGGAGGAGAAAATTACTTCCTGTGTTATATTTCTCTCTTCCCCCTCAACCCCCGTGGCTAGTTGTAGTTCAGCTATTAATACAAAACTCCAATATGTGTTATGGGTGGAACTGTTGGAATATATAATTAGGTGTAATAAAACCTTGGTAGGTACTTCAGGGTTGTAGACAGCCAGCATGTCCAACTTCTGGACTTTAAGGCCTCTGAAATAATTTTCTTGCTGCTTTCATTCTTTATTTTTCAAGACAGGTTTCAACCAGCCCCCACTTTGTCAGATTTATTTGGTTTCTACTTTAAGGTGTTGCTGTGGGCTTTTGGTTGTTGTTTAGTGTTGGACTGTTGGAGAAGGAATAGATTAGCATCTTGAACACTTTAATACTCTTTGTGCCTAAGATCACTCTTTTCATACTTATAACTGGGGTCAGGGTGGGCAGTCGTTGTTTGGCCATGGATATGACCTTGGAGAGTGGAGTTGAATGAAAGTTTGACCACAGTTAACCCTACCTGTTGAAGAAATGACAGACATTTCTTTCTAGGAGAGATTTCTGTCTTCTCTGAGATGCCATCTGTCTTCACCCATCAGCAGTTTGGGGACACTGGCTGCTCATTTTCTTGGAGAGTTGGAATATTGTATAAAGACTTCAGAACAAAAGCCCTCAACTTCTGCTCCTCTTTCTATTTAATAGACACACAAAACCACCCTCTAGAATGCTTTGGGGTGGCAATTCAGATTTCTGTTGTAATTCATGGGAGAGAGATTTTGATATTTTCTTCCCCGTGAATAGTTCTGGAAAGGAAAAACCCATCAGGATTTTAAGTAACACTCAGTTTATTCTCCTTGGGTTAGAAGTGGGTGAAGATTGAAGTGAGAGTCTGTTTTGACAGGCAGCCTTCTCCCTGTCTGAACTGTTGTGTGTGTGTGTAAGTTGACTGAACTGTTAAATTGTAGATTTCCCACGTATCTTTGTGTAAAAACTTAATAATAGAAGAAAGAAGGGATGAGGCATTCAGACTGACAGCAGTGTCAACAGCACTTCCACATCCAAATATTGGTTAAGACATAATTACAGCTGTGGGGGCAATCTGGTTCAAAGGATCCTGTTCCAGACATACACCAAAGAGAGTTTTCTAGATCCTGAATCTTGATTAATGTAACCTTAGGTTCTGAGTAGTGAAGTGATTTTCAAAACCCAGGAGTGTTTTGATTATAAAGCAAGGAAGGATGATGTGTGCTTGGCTGGGGTAGGGTGGCAGGACGGGTTGTTCTATCCAGAAGGTGCCTGAAGAAAAAGGAAAGAGACCTGTACACAGGCCGTTCCTGGGGCTTTGGGGCAGAGAGCGTAGGGCAGCAGCAGGGCCTCTGACTGCTGTTTCACAGCTCCGAGAGTTGATGGGAGGTGGCGGCGGCCCAGATGCCCTGCTCCCTATCTGTGGTCTGTGACTTCTTCACCCTGTTAGGTGAAATCAGTGCTTTAAAAAATAGTCTCAGCTCGCCCTGCTGCTTCTCTGTCTGCACCTGAGAGAGCTAACATTTAAATGCTTTGGGTGGGTGCTGTGACTTCATCTCACCATCTCTCCTGGCTGCTTCTGCTGAGTTCTGAGTCATACTCATATTTCATCCACGGTTGGAAGGGACTTTAGAGGTCACCTCCTCTAACCCCCTCATTTTGCAGATGAGAAAAAGCAAGCCTCAGAGCAAAGACTTACTTGAGGTAACATAGCCCTGCACTTGGCAGAGCCAGGATGAGAACCAAGGAGGCTGGCCTGACTCTGGGTCTCAAGCCTCTTTCTACTTCATGACTGCAGTGGCGTCAGCAGGCTTGGACTTGGGCCTTGCTGCTGCACCTGAGCCCCTCAAGCCGGAGGAGCTTCACTCTCACTTCATACCCTCTGTGACTTGTGGGTGCTGGGCAGTGGGTATTAATCACCTTCCCAGAAATAATCTATAAAGTTGGAGGGACAGCTTATAAACCAACTCAGCAGTTCCATGAGTTTTGAATCTACGGTAACAAATTTTTTTTTTTTTCCTTTTTTACCATCCCCTCCCCTTTTAAGGCAGTGTTTGATAGAAATTTAATTTCTTCTTCTTCTTCTTTTTTTTGTACGAGAATATGGGAATTCTATTAACTATTTGATAGGGGCACCTAGTCTCAACCCACTTGTGTAGTAATTGGTCATATTCCCCATAGGGTTCTGCAGCTGCTTCCTGCTTCACTGTGTCATGGTGACTCTAAGGTATTAGCTGAACAAATTTAATTAAAGCTGGCATCATTGTCCCTCTGTGCTGTGTGACTCTGATTAGGTGAAGCCCTGCTATTGCTTTACAAAATATAGAATGTTGTCATAACTTATCTCTGTTTATCTTTCCATTGCATGGATTAGAGAAAACAGGTCCTGCGGTTTCTTCTTCTTGCCTTTCTCCAGCGGTCCTCCCTCCCCAGGTTGCTTAGTGTCACTGTGATATGGCTACTTTGGTGTTCTGAAGAGGAGCCGATGAACCGCTCATGGTTGGTCTGACACTGTTAGAGGGATGGATGACCAGAGCCCCCACGTCCCCGCAGTGCAGGCAGCGCCCTCTCCAGCACACCTCATGCTGTGTTCCTGTCCAGGAGCAAGATTGGTAGTGTGGCTGAGTGACGGTAGTGCTCCAAACTGGGGTTTGTTGGATGGAATCTCAAGGTGAGGAAAGTTTCATTGACCAAACCAGCTTCTTTTATAATCACTGAGCATCCCACCACATGTTTAGTTATGTAGAGGATGCGGACAGATAAAGCGGCCTTAAAATTTGGGGGGTTAAGAAACCGATTTGGAGAAGGTGAAATTAACAAATGTGGTCTAGGTCTGCACTGTTCAATGTGGTAACCAGTAGCTGTACATGGCTATTTAAATTAAAATTAATTAAACTAAATTCAAATTTAAAATTCAGGTCATAGCCACATTTCAAGTGTTCAGTGGTTACCTGTGGCTAATAACTACTGAATTGAACTGTGCAGAAGAACAGAAAGTTCCACTGGACTTTGCTGGTCTAGGAGTTAAATTGTATGGTTGGGAAGAGAGGAACTTTGAAATAGAGCTATTTGTGAGGACTGAAGGAGCCAAGGACAGCTCATTACTGGGCCCCTGAGGAATGAGCAGATCTGCAGGAGATGATGGTGACGTTGGCCCTGGGTAGAATTGAGGGGAGAGCAGGAGATCAGGCTGATAGGGAGCCAGTGGGGCTGGTGGCTCAGAATTGAACCTAAGCCATTTTTGTATTAAAAGCAGGTTTTAAAGTGTTTGAAGGTCATAAAGTAAACAGGAAGTTATAAAGAAAGGTTATGAATCACTGAGGTTGGGGCTTGTGGTTTTTTGAGGGAGGATTTCAGAGACCCTGTCCCTCTCCTGGGGCCTTGGTCCCTGTCTACTGCAGCAGGGCTCTTGGCATCCACTGAGGCAGGATCAAAGCCAGCTTGGCTCATGGTTCATTTTCACTTGTGAATTCTGGGATTTGCTAGAGCTTGAAAATAATCTCCAGCTAAGATCTGGGATCAGTGGCTTACAGAAGGTGGGGAGTGGAGAATAACAGCCCCAAGCCTTGGGCCCAGATATTGGTGGGTTTCTGGGAAATGAAAGAGCTCCTTTTCAAGAGGATGGAGGTATTGGTATCCGTGATTAAGATGTTTTGACTGCTTGGGATCTGAGAAGATGAGCCATCATCAGTTGATGGTTTTAATTAAGAAGCGGGTGCAGGAGATAGATACAGGGCGAGCCCTACAGAAACCAAGCTTCAGGACCGCTGGAGGCTAACTTAATCCCGGGCCAAATACTGGGGTTGAAGGAGGGAGCTCAAGCTCTTGTCACCCGCTGTGGAGTCTGTGCCAGGAGGAATGTCAGCCACAGTGGGGAAGGACAGGGCACTAGCATCTGCTTCCAAGTCCTTTCACAGTTCCTAAGTGGCCTTCCTGTGCTCTGACCCAGGAAGATGTCTGTGGTACAGGATTCATACTCTCCTGCTTCCTCTCCTCTACTTCGGGCCCTTCCAAGGATCATCTGAGTTCTCCTTTCCCCTTTTCCCTGTACTGTATCTTTCCAGGTGGGTCAGTGTTCCAGAGGGAGTGGGGCGGGCAGGTCAGAGTTCTTTGTGGTTGAAGGGGCTGCAGCTGCTCTTGGTAAGGATTTAAGGCCCGGTTGTAAAGGGACTCACACCTCGTTGCACCTTTGAGCTGACAACACTTCCTTGTTATCTTACTTGACTCTTTCCATCTCACCAAGGAAAAGGCTGGGCCAGTCCAGCAGGTTGAGTGGTATGTCCAAGGTCTTACCTGGTGTCAGCATCCGAGCCATGTCTTGGGACCATCTTCCCTGGGACTGCCAGCTGGTCTGGTTTCCTTTGGTTTTTTGGGTGCTAGAGGTAGTAGTACCAGGATTGTAGACCTGGCAGTACAAAACTGAATTCCACTAATTGGTCACTAGGCTCTTTCTACATAGGTCATCTTATAAATGGGGACACTGGTAAAGAGAAGGGGCGACACCTCTGGGCAGCAATATGTCCACCAGGTATGTAACCCAAATCAGATTTTTTACCTTTTCTGATCTTTAGGGGATGCTGATATTTTGTATTTTAAGATATGTATGAATAGAAATATCTAGAGATGATCCTGTTACTATGTGTTATGTGATAGATTAGAAAGAAAAAAAAAATCTCATCTTTGTGCTCTGCTAGCGAATAATGTGACCTTGAGCAGATCAGTTATACTTTCCAGACCTCAGTGTACATATCAGAGTCAGGCTACTGGTGGTTCCTTGAACACTGGTGTGTGGGGCAGTGCAAGGCTGTGCTGGAAACAAGAGTTTGAAGGCAGGCAGGATAGCTCTCTGACGTGCTCCATGTCTGACCATCAGCAGTATGTGGGCCAGTGTGCATGCCTTTTTGATAGGCTTCATTAATGCCGTCCTGTAGGGCAGCATGTGTCCAGTTAATTAATAATCATCACTGACTAGCTGCTTTTCTTGTGTGAAGACTCTGAAGTTGTTTCATTTAGTAGAGAGGTTGGGCCAGTAACTGTGTACTGTGGGTCTACTCTTTTAGGGCAGTGGCAGCTCAAGGTAAAGATGGAGAATTCTTTCTCTTCCTCATCCAAAACTCTTTTCCCATTTGAAGTTGTGTTGCCAAACATGGCCCCTGTGATTAGTGGTGCAGGCTGTTTCCTGCACAGGGGCACCTGGCTGAGGGAGGAGTGAGGGCTGTAGTCTAGCCCAGAATCTACTTGTTAAGCTTTGCCTTGACATGTACTGGGTCCATCCAAATGACTGCCTTTTTTTTTTTTTTTTTTTTCACTTCAAGATATGGTATGAGCTAGTGGTCGTTCTGAGGTGAGAGTTGGAGGCTGATTCCCAGAGCTGATGAAGAAATTAGGATTTACATCCAGGTACCACTTTTTACCATAGGACAGGGTAAGAAGGGATATCAGGAGTTTGAAGAAGCAAGAGGAGAGGGGTGATGCCTGGTGATATCTGTTCTTTTTTTTTCTTCCTGCCCAGTCAAGGCTAATATAGTGGTTTCAGCCCTGGAGCTTTTGGATCCTGGGTACCAGGTAGGTCATCAGATTTGGATGGAGGAAGAAGAGACAGTGGAAAAGGGGATAAGTCGTGCTTAGCCTCTAGCACAGTGTGGGGTTCTTGGGGGTCTTTATTCTCTGATTCAGTAAACACCTTTATGTGCCAACCAGCAGGTGGTAAAGGCTGCTACATGGCCTCAGGGTCAGTCTGTATCTATAACTGATGTTCCCTCTAGGACCAGCCAGGCTGTGTTTTTATTTCTCTAGGAACCTGAGCTGCCTCAGTGGGTCATAAAAAAAGGGCATCTTACTCTTAAGGGATGTGTCCAGGCATCTCCATGGCCAGTGTTCCCTAGGACTTGTCTGGGAGGTGAAGAGCAGTGACCAGAGGCAGAAGCTTTGTGGCCACTGTTGGAAGTCTTTCCTGTCTCTGAGACGATGAGGGGAACACAGGGAGCCTCCTAGTCCATGCCTTCTCTCCGCTTTGCTAATTATGATTCTTCTTTTGAATCTGAAGCAAAGGTGAAATCTCTCCAGTGCTGGGTAGGGGAGGGGCCTAAGAGGAGACTCACTGACAGTCTCCCTACCAGCTCTTCCACCTTCATGTTCCTGGGGGGCTTCTTCCCCTTACCCTTCCCCATGCAGATAGTTGAGTTGGTCACTTTGCTGCCATTTTGATTATTCATATCATTACGAGGCTGCCAGGCCACACCGAGCATTTGCATCCTGGTCTCCTGCCCAGGGCCCAGAACTGCTACTCAGTCCCTCTGTCCCAACAACTAAAAATAAACTTACCACTGCCACAGTCTCCCCTCAGTGCCAGGCCCTGGTATCTGTCCAAGGTCTTCTTGCCACACTACTGAACTTCTCTCTTTTCACTCATGCCCTCCCCATTTGCCCCTTTGCTTCCAGCCTCAGATCGGTAAGTGGTTTGGGATCGACTCATTTTCTGAGTCCTGGGAGAGGGCTGTGACTGGTGTTTGTCCAGGTAGCAAGCTGTATGTGCACAAAGACTCTGGGGAGCTGCCTTGCTTATTTCCCACTAGGGGAAGGGTGAGAAAAGGAGGGGGATAACTAAGTTCATCAGTCGATTACGTTTGGCTGTGCTCGCCTCCAGCTCTGGCTTCCTTCAAGCTCCACCTGCAGGCAGGCCTGCTTGCCAGAAAGTGTGTGGGGCTGTGGAGGAGAGTCCCACCTGCTTCTGTCCCAGGCCCTCACCTCACTGTCCTGGGACTGAGCATGCTACCTGCCCTAGGACTCCTGCCCTGTTGCTAAGCGATACTAGGCACCTCTCTCCACCTCTGCAGTGTGGGGCTTCAGGTTACCACACTCGCAAGTGTGACCTCATCTTGTTGGCGTCCAAGAATAACTGGGCTCTGGTTCTCAGGCCTTCCTGAGTCAGGCCATGGTCCCTCTGGCCCTCTCAGCGTAGCCATCTGCAGGGTGTCACAGAGAGCATGGGTCTCTTCTACCTCCTGACTATGGGGGTGGGGAGCCTGGTGATCTGTGTCCACTGAAGTCCACTGAGGTGACCTTTTCCCTTGCTTCCCATGGATGCTGGGGACTTAGAAGGAGGTGAGGAAAGGGGCTCTGGTAGCTGGGATACCTGTTCAAATGATGGAATCTGAGCAAAGGATTTCCTTTGGTTTGGCTTTGGCATTCTCTCCTTTCTGAATTTTCTAGTCCTTGGACAGATGTTGGTATTGATCATGGTGCTGGAGGGGAAAGTTTCATGTCTGTGTCTGGGATGAGGGCTTATTTAGGAGATGGGTATGTTGGGAGAACAATAGGAGCCACAGTAGGACTTGGGGGGCCATCTGCCTTCAGTGAGGGGTACAGACCTAGACCATGTCTCCATGTCTGCCTTCTGCAGTCTGTCCCCCTGGGGCCTCCTTTCCACTACAGGGTGAAATTCCTCTGCCAAGGCCCATTGGCCTCTGTAGGGGAGGAGTTGGGTGTAAATTGCTAAGAGTTTATTTTTAACTCTGACAGAAGGAGCCCTGTCCTTGGGTAGCCATGTTATCCCTCTTCCTTCCCCATTCCGTGTCCCCTTCCCTGGCCTCTGTAACCGTTAGAGGAAGGCTGGTAGGATCCTAAAGGCCAGGCTCCACAGGAGCTGGGAAGAAAAGCCTAAGTGAAGAACGGCAGATTACTTGGCAGAGCTCAAGGGGTCGTGGGGGCTGGTGAGGGAAGAGAGATGGCCCTGGGCATTTGAGGCCACTGGTGGAACTTGGAGCATTCCAGGAATGTAGATGGACTAGTGAGGAGAGTGTGTGCTTTTGGAGCTTGGAGCACAGAGCACTCTGCTCTGCTGTGTTGGTGAGGGTGGCAGGGGGTCATCTCATGCCTTTCCTCCTGCCTCTTTCCAACAGGCAGAAGGCCACGGGGACTAAATGAGCATGTTTAGTAAGTAGCTAACTTTATATAAATGCTCATGTTTATAGAAATACCAAGTTTTGTTATTCCCTCTGGCTGTCAGGCTCACGAGCTTCATATTCTTTCCACTAGAGCCTGTGTGGGATTCTCAGGTTCTTCATACCCTTTGTGTCCCCTGCTCTTGGCAGTGCGCCTGGAACCTGTGCCAAGAGGTGGAACAGGGGTGTGAGTGCCCCTTCGCATGGGTCTCCTGATTTTATAGAATTGTTTTGTTTACCTTGCCTTAGATTTTTTTCATGGAATTGGGTTTGAGGTGTAATTAGAGAAAGAAGGAATAGTGGCGGGGATGGGCAGTAGAAACACGGGACTGACTCTGAGACCCTCAGCCAAGGAAGGTCTTGGCCCTCAATTCCTTGGAGTGCACTGCTGGGATTAGTTTGCTTAAAGCCCAGCTCCGATCTTTGCAGCTTCCCAGCTTAAACTCTTCAGTGGGTTCCCTTTGCTTGCAGAATACAGGAGATTTCCAGATCCTTCCCTGGTCTGACCCTGATAGTTTTCTGCTTTCCCACCCTTTTACCTTGGCTATCCTGTCTGTTTGTCCATCTGTAGTGTCTTTGCCGCCCTGCCCCACCCCTCTCAGCATTTACCTATTTTACCTTGTATGATGCTGCTACTTTCATGAAGCCTTTCATACCAGAAGCAGGTCTGTCTCCTGCCTTCCTGTCAAACTTTCCAAGACAGTCTTACCTTTTATTCCACATTTTAAATGTCTTTCTCTATGTGCAAGGTGTTCCTCTAGATATTGGATTCTAAGTTCCTTGCACACCCACATCTTTATTATTTTTGTATTCATTTTCCATGTGGTGACTGTATCCCATCATTAAAATAAACCCATAGGGTTCTTTGGCATTGTGCATCATACCTAGCTGCCTAATAAAGGTATGATAAGTGACTAATAGTGGATGCTACGTACATACACATAAGGTACTAGTGGTGATCCTCAGGGTTGAGGGGACAGTTCTGGGAGAAGGACAGTGTTGGATTGAGCTCTGTGTGACTGAGCCAGGTTTATATGAAGGTCCCCCTAAGTATCTGTCCCTGTCCTTTCCCCTGTCTGCTAAAAAGCCACTCTCAGAAGAGTGTTCTGGGCATTTCTTCCCTCCACCCACTCGGATTTGCTGACTCAAGCTGGCACCTCCTGTTTCTGCTAATGGAGTTCTCGTTCTTGTAAGGGCCCTGACCACAGTTTCCCATTGATGCCTCTCCTCCTTCTCCTCTCTCTTCCAGAACCCTTCCTTTTCCTGTTCTGCTGTGGGGGTGACCCTTCTACTTCTAGGAAAACTGAGCCAAGGACAGATGTAGAACTTGCCAGCTTTCCTACAGCTTTTGTCATCTAGTTAGCTTCAGACACAGCACAGATACAAATACAGTGCAAGGTGAACTATCTGCCTTCCTTGCTCCCTTGTGTTACAAGAGGACTGGCATTGCACACCAAGTTGTTGGGACTGAGGTCAGAGGTTTGAACCTTGTGGGGCCACTTAGCTCCATGCCACAGGTTTCCAGGGGAAAAAGAACTGGATGGTGTTCTAGAGACCTGGCTATGTGGTCCTCAGCAAGTCCTAGAACCTCACTCAGTTTCCTCACTTGTAAATCAAATGGCTCAGACTTGACCTGGAAAAGACTTTGCATTGAAGGGCTTTTTCATTTGCTGGTTTTGCAGCCTCACTGCTGGGAGAACAACCCGATGCTGGTAAAGAGGTGGTTAGCCCAGATTCCAGGAAGCCTGGGGGCTGGGAGCCATCCTCTCTGTCCTCACCATCTGCAGGCCAGTGTTCTTTCACCCTCCTCCTGGCTGTAGTATTTTTATTCATTGAGCCATTCAACCAATGTTTACAAACATTTATGCCTGCCTCTTGTCTCTCCTGCTGACTGGCCATCAGGAAGCCCAGATGGCAGGATTAGCCTAGAATGGGTGTTTCTTCAGGGTCATCCCATTGGTTTAGACCCCTTTAATGCCTCTGTTGTATGAGATGAGAGGAATTTCAAACAACAAGAGTTATTTCTAGCAGCTTAGACTAGACCCCTGCCTTTCTAAGCAAGATTTGCCTTAAGGTGCCTTCTATCCCTCTGAGTTCCAAAGCAATTTACTACTCAAGAAAATTAATTAGAGCCAAGAATGACTTTTGCAGCCTCCCTAAGGATAGATCAGAACAGTAGATTGATTTTGATACATGTAACAATCTTCTACTGTTTCATTCAGATCATTGTTGAAAGTTTAGCAACACTGTGAAGGTTTCCTAGATTAACATGGTCTTTATTGAGCAGACACTATGTTTCAGGCATTGTTTTAGGTGTTTTACTTACATCCTTGTTGCTAATCTTTAATAATACTGCCAAGTAAAAGTCCTCATTTTATAGAAGAGGAAATATATTCAAACATGTTCAGAATAATTCACTCATTCAGTTATTTATTGAGCACCTAAGTGCTGTGCAGTATTTTAGGCTCTGGGGATACATCACTGTACAAAGCAGATTAGAAAAACAAACGAAACAAAAATTCTGCCTGCATGGAGCTTGCATTCTAGCAGGGGGAGACAGACAAAACATAATTAATGAAGTGATATAACTTTTTAGATGGTGATAGGTATAAAAGAGAAGCTAAAGCAAGGGAGAGGCCCTGGAATGCTGGGAGTGTGTGTTTTAAATAGGGGCTCAGGCAGGGCCGTACTGCAAAGGTGACATTTAAGTGAGCCTTGGAAATATTTGGAGGAGGAAGGGCATCAGGCAGAAGGATTAGCAAGTGCAGAGGCATGAGGCTGTTACTGATGGACTAACTCTAAAACCCCAGGTCCTTATAGCTTGCTGTACTGCCTTTCTAATAGTTCTTTGTGACTGCATTATAATTCATTATTTAGTTGACCTAGAAATTTATATTCTATATAAAAAAATTTATATTTTGTGCAAATTACTATAATAAAAAGATGTAGGCCCTGCCTTTGGGAACTTAAAATAGTTTAGAGGCATGAACACCTCTGTATATATAAGGAATGAAAGGAATGAAAAAAGACTGCCCCCTAAATCTGGATTGTGCCCTTTCACACATATTCCCACTTGACACTCAGACAGGCAGTACCGCATGTCCTCTAATAATAACATCTCTTCCTTGTAATGTTGATAAGATGCTGCTGTAGGAACTTAACTTTGTTTATATCAATTAGTCAATGGTAAAATGGTTTCATTATCTATTGTTTCACTTAAAGTCACAGAACCTATCGATGACATTAAGTAGGACTTACTATACCTCTCTGACGGAGGCAGGCCATGTGGTCTGCCTTTATACATGAAGAAAGAGGTTCAGAGAGGTGGTGGGGAAGGGGATGGAGTCAAGTCCACAGGGTGGCCACAAAGGATACAGAGACATGGATGGATTCCTCAAGGCTCGAGGGGATTAGGAGGTGGGATCACTTTTGCCTGGCACTGGCAGAGACACTTCATGGATTCACCCCTGTTACACACCCAGGGGATGGTACAATAGGAAGGTTTCTAAGACTTGTGAGAAAGTTCATTAGGTACTCCCACCTTCTCTGTGGCTGAGGAGTAAGGAGACGATGTCTCCCCACAGATCTTTCTGGTAACAGGGAATGCTGGGATTGGGTGTTGCCTGACCATCACATAGAACCAGGATGGAAGTGGGTAAAGAATAGGAAATGGCTGATTGCAGAGGTTATTTTTATCTGCTTTTGGGTTCTCACAGGGCTTCTCCTTTGCTCTGAAGAATCACATCTTTCATGTGTTCGGCCTTCCAGGTGAAGGAGTGGCAGGTGGCAGGCAGGGTGATAGGGAGGTCCTCTGCTCCCACGAACTCCGGGCAGCTTTACTTTCTGCCCCTCAGGAGCTGGGTGAGCAGAAGCTGGGGCTTGGGATGGAGCCGACCGACCGTTAATGGGAAAGTGAAGCAATGGGGTCAGGTCTGTTTTTTCCTGAGCGTGTGCTGTGACAAAGGAAGTTGCAACATGATTTTCTTTCTTTTTTTCTTTCTTTTTATAGAGCAAGAAAGGGGAAAGAAACATTTTCCAGTAAACTTCAGAAAAAGTATCTAGTCTTTGATGGATGGTTGTTGCTCCTCTTCCCCCACAATGCTTATCAGCTATCTTTCTTCCATCTTTCTTCCTCTGTACCTCCAGTGTCCCTCTTCTGCAAGGGATTCTACAGCAGGCTAGCTGCCTCCCCAAAGAGAAGGTAGTCATGACTTGGGTTGAAGGAGCCTTGAGAAGGTATCTTGTCCATTGCCCTTCAGGTGAGAGAAAGGCTGTACCAGCTGATGCATGGAAGGTGGCCTGGTAGCCTTTCCTTGACAGTGAGAGCTGTTTAAATAGGTGTTCCCGATACCTACCTGGCCTCGTTTGCTGCTGTGTCAGTCTATGTTTATTTGGTATCCCAGAAGGTAGAGGCAGTTCTTGTTTCTCAGCTCAGATGACCACACTTTTTGGTGGCTTTAGAGCACGTCTTGGCAGATGCTGGGAAAAGGGCCCCAAAAATGTGGGAGACAGAAATCAAGGCTGGAAGACCACACATGTTCACCCGGAGTCCTTGTTCAGGTTTGAATTTAGCCTTTGTGTTGTGCCCTGGCAGGAATCCAGTTGTGTTTGGAAGTGTGTAGATGATATATTTTTCTGATGAAAACATTTGAGGTCTGGAAAAGTAGTGGAACTCTGCGTGTGTGTGTGTGTGTGTGTGTGTGTGTGTGTGTGTGTGTGTGTCTATGTGTCTATGTACCGTGGACACAGAGCTCCTCCTTTCCTGCTGATTCCTTTGAATTTAATCTCTCCATCATCAGGTTGGTCTCTTCAGGCTGGAGATGAGCTCTGAATGGTGGCAGTGGAGGGAGTGGGGTCAGAGTTTGCTTGTTTGCTTGAATCCCACAGTGAATACATAAGCTCTTTCCCTGGAACCTGTGCTGGCCAATATGGTAGTCACTAGCCACATGTGGCTATTTCAATTTAAATAAATAAAATGAAAAATCAGTTCCTCTGTAGCACTAGCCACCTTTTGAGTGCTCCATAATCATGTATAACTAGTGATGCCATATTGCGCAGTGCAGATAGAGAATGTTCCATCATCATGGAAAGTTTTCTTAGTGCTGAACTCTGAAGTGATGGTTCTGTACCCTGGTAAAGATTTGTCTGAGCTGGAAGGAGATTTGTGGGAGAGCATGAGGGGAGGTTTTGAGGTCCATGCCAGAGGGTAAAGAGAGGATAGTCATTTAGGAGGAGACCTTAAATAGTGTTTAGTTTGTCTTGTTTAGGGCTGCATCCCAGCAAATGGTCATCTAGCCCAGTGGCTCCCAGACCAAGTCTATTGTCAGAATCACCTGTGGGTAACATTTGAAAATACAGATGCCTGGGCCCATTCTTTGTGTGTTATGGAGTTCAAGACTCTCTATGGAGGTAGTGTTCAGGAATGTGTCCTTTTATTTGTAATAATTATCTAGGTTTGGCCACCACCAGTCTATTGAACCTATGCTTAAATTCCTCCGGTGATGGGGAGCCTGGCCCCTTTTCAAAAACTTACCACTAGAAAACAATTGTTCTTGTTAAAGTTCAATGTTTATTGAGTTCCAGATTTGGTTTCCTGCACTTATAATATCCATTAATGCTACTGTGTGTTCCAGAGCTTCACAGATGCATCAGATCTGTCTTCTGCCACACACTATCACAGCACATTGTCAGAGTGCTAGGGCTACCAGAGGCTCCAGAGAGATGCAGAGAGGTGACACCATTCCCAGCCTCCTTCTGATTGTCAGGCTTTGCTGAGAGATTCAGAAAAGGTTTCCATCTCAGTGGACCCTGACAGTGGAGCCCCAAGAGTTGTCCAGCTGGTGTGGCCCACGTGTACCGTCTCCTTCTCTGCTGCTCCACGGGAGAGAGTCCCTGTTTCTCTGCATTGTTAACACTTGCTTTTCAAGAGATGTGATATGTTTTTCTTCAGAGACCCAGCCATTGTTCCTAGTCAGAGAAGACCATGAATATCACTTGTATTTAGAGACCTTCAGTAGCCTCCCCTTCCTCAATTATGAAGCTCAAGCTCCTCAAAATGGTATCCAAGCAAGCTGGCTTTCCTTCCTGCCTTTACCTCCACACATTCACATCTGCCAGAGGGTGGCTCCTTCCCACGTGGCAGAGCTCTCATGCTTCCATAGCTTTGCTTGGGCCTTCCATTTGTTCGTCCTTTTATATCCTGTTAGAATTGTATTTATCCTTCGATGCTAGATTTTACTTACCCTCAATCCCAATTCCAAGCAGAATAACTCCCTCTGCTGTACTAGCGGTATTTCATGCAGTCACTCCCATGTCCTTCCCTGCTAGACTCTGAGCTCCTTGAGGACAAGGACCGTGTTTTAGGTGTCCCCCAGTGTAAGCGCAGTGCCAGGTGCTTGGCTGAGGTGCAGCATGTACCCACAGAAGCGGGTTAGTGTCTTTGTCTTTTGGATTCTGATGAGACACCAGAGGGGAGCTGGGTCTCTTTCCCTGCACCAGCTCTTCTTATCTCCAGTGACCTCAGACCTCATCTCTGATGAGAAAAGTACCATTTAGCAGCTGATAATTAGCAAGCAGGGCATGAGCCTTGGCTGCCTTGGAGGCAAAACTGGTATTTAAACAATAAAGTTTTTAAAATCAAGAATTAAAGTGTCAGCTTCAGAAGCAGCTATATCCAAACACAAGCCTCCCCTATCACCCCCCTCCCCGCCCTCCACAGTTAGAGAAGATAAGTGAAATGGTGAGTAGTGGAGCCAAAGAATTCTTTTTAGCCTTGAAGGAGTGCAAGGGTGGGTGGAGTGCTGACAGGAGCCTGGAAAAAGGGACTTTTACATTTCTGCTCTCTGAGGTGAGGCCTGGGGCTGCTTGGGGTATGGGGTGGGATGGGGGACTGCTTTACTAGAAAAGGCTATAAATAAATGTTCTCTTTCACTCTCAGTTTCTATAGATTGGACTACTTGTGCCAGCTGACAAGAAGAGAAATTTAGAAAAATAGAGTAGGAATAAACTCTGGGCTTTTTCCTAAGTTGATAAGGCTCACACTTTTGTATTGAGTGATAGAGGCGGTTCAGTACTGCCTTGTGGTATGTCATCTTGTTTTCTTCTGTTTCTACTGGAGGTGGGAGGGCAAAGCTGACATTAGGGCCTCCATCCTTCCTGGGTCAGAACCAGAGCACATGGAATTCCCCAGCCTCTTGATGGAGCCCAGATACTAACCACAATCTCCATCTCTGCTGAAGGTGTTCTAAGAAACATACATGCATACCAGGAACAGTCCGTGGCTTCAGAACAAGGGCAGCTGCTCAAGAGGCGATGGCTTCCTGTGCAAGGGTTGGGGGGCTTGAGAGTGCTCTGTAACCTGTCGCGGGGAGAAACCTGCCTCTGCTCAGCTGCAGAGGACAGTGGGAGACACCCTTTCAGAGTCTACTTCATTGTAAATAAAGCCCATGGCAGGAAACCAGAGAGGCTGCTAAAGGGCATTTTCTGTAAGTTCACCCCAGGATACATGGCTTCTATTTTTCCAACACAAAGGATCTGTCTGACAAACGATTTTTTTCTTGGGGGACTATTGTCAGATCCAAGAGACAATCTGAGATTTATAGTTTGAATATGAAAATACTGAGCGCTCTGAAAAATGTTGAGGACTGATGCCATGTCTAAGTGTCTGTCAGTCAAGTTACCTGTTCATTGGTATCTGGCCCTGATGGAAGGAGGGTTGAATGAGACCCCTTGTTGGTCAAGCTTGGTCAGCCTGCTATTTTCTTCAGGTGTCTCTGTTGGAATAAGTGGTAATGGTGGCTGAGCCCACCCAGACGATGTGTAACACGTACAGTGGTGACCCCTTACTGACCACACATGTGTGCATTGAATGTGGTCACCCAGTTACCCTGATAGCCAGATGCAGAACAGTTGGGGAGGTCTAGGGGGAGATTTAATAAGGGATTAAAACCAGCTGGCTCATCTGGTTAAGCCCTTGTCCTTGGTGAAATAAGCACAGATACTCACAGTCAAGGTTGGCTTGAGTGTGTGTGGTCTAGTCTCTTTGATGATGTTTTAATGGTCCTTGCAGAAGCTTCATCACCAGTTGAATTAAATGGTGAAGATACTACAGGCGTACTTGTACTCATTAATCTGTGCATCCATCTGTTCACTGGAAGCTTATTGAGGGGGAGACAGGCAAGCAAATATTTCTCATGTGCTCCAAATGGTGGGACAGCTATGTACAGAGGACTGGGAGAACATGGAGGAAAGAGCCACCCATTTCTCTAAACACTACGGTATTGGAAGTATTGGTAGACCGCCTGAGATACTCTGCGATCTGGTGCATCCGGGAAACATTCTTCAGTGCACATTATCATTTTAAAGGCTCTGAGAAGTGCTGCCGTAAAAGAATCTATTTGACTTTGTATAACCTAGTGCTTCTGGTATATAGAGGACCCCTTTTTCACTTGCCACTTATTAACGTCCTATGGGAAATACTTGAGAAATGGCAGTACAGTTTCCCTGCTTTGGGAGAACTGTCCACTGATTCAGAGAAAAATTCACTTGACTCTAGGTCAACACAGGTTTCAGAGGCCTAAAAGGTGTATGTATGTGCAGGTGTGCATGTGCATACACACACATACACACACATGCAACACACACACACATATTCACTCACCCCCCTGCTGGAGGGTGTGGCAGAGAAGGCCCCTGGCTGGAGGTTTCTATTGAAGTTGGTCCTTTATGTGCCTCTGCTGGCTTTGTGCTTCTGGAGGAGGCTTTTGTCCTGGCTTCTGCATACTGAATAGCAACTACATCTGTCATCCCTGGGAAGTGCTGGCATCAGGGATGAACAAGCAGTGCGCAGGCACCCCTGCTTGAGGCCCAGGCTACTGAGAACTCCTGGTGTCAGAGAAGGGAGGGGCTGGTGATCCCAAGGCAGCTGCTTGCTAATCCTGGAAGTGGAGGGGAGCAAGATTTAGCTCCCTTATCTCTCTGCATTCTCCTGTCTGATGGGGGAGATTGTGTTGAACCTGGAGGTGGCAGCCAGGAAGAAGCAGGTGGGCTGGGTGTTGTCTCCCCTCTCTGCCAACCAAAGGGCATCTGGAGGGTAAACCAGGGTGGAAAGGCACATGGCTCTCCATCACCCAGGGCAATGGAGATGAAGGCATTTTGGTTTCAAGTTAAGGAAGAGTTCTGAATTGTGACAAGGATTTACTAAAGTTTGCAGAGTTTTAAAATTTGAGAGTCCTGGGTAGAATTGTTTTCAGACCATTGGTGACAGTAGACGGATGTGAATGATTGGTTCCCGCAGAAGGCCTGAGAAAGACTGGGAGGCCCCACTGCGTTCTTCACTTGGGAGCAAACCCAGGCCCGGGGAATTCCTGGTCTCAGCACCCTCCTGGTGTGGCTTTGCCAGGCGGCCATGGTTATTTCTATGGAAATTGGCAACTGGGAAAAAATGTGATGTGGGTGAGAATCAGTCACTCTTGCTGGGGAGTATACACTTCTAATGTGAGTAGATCTCAGCATCATTAAGACAAGCCTAGTATTTCCTGTCTCTTTGTATGTATTCATATTTTTTATGCTGCTTTTCCTCTTTTGACCTTCTCAAAGGGAGGGGAATTACTCTGTCCTCGGGAACCAGGGTGAGGTGTCTGTCACCTCCCAGCTCCTCTGGCCTTCTGCCTGCCTTTCACAGCCACAGCCACAGCCACAGCCACAGCCACAGCCATAGCCATGATGGCCAGCTGGTGTCACTCAGATGGGTGAGGAGCATACCTAGTCCCTCTGATTGTTACCTGGGTTAGTAGAAAGGGCAGATGCTGTCCTTTACATCCCTATCCCTTCCACTCCCCACCCCTAACAGGAAGTCTGAGGGGGCCAGGCTTTGGTTGGGAAGCTGGGGTATTAGCTGCTGCTGCTGCCAACTTGAGCTGCATTTGCAGACTCCCAGGCTCCAGCGTCCCCAGAGGGACCAACAGCTCTGACCCCTGTGGATTTGCTGTGGCTACCAAGTGGGGGGAGCCCTTGCCAGGAAGCACTGAGCTTATTGGAGGTTGGTGTTGGCTAAGGGTGGAGGAGGACTGAGGAGTAGGGAGGAGTAAGGGTGACTCCCTCCTTCCCCCATTAGCTGGGGATGCATCACCATTGCTGGGAATGCACTCAGGCTGCTTCTAGACAAGTTGGTCATTATGGAAATTCTTTCTTACCCCAGGGTGGGGCACTGCTTGTTTAGAACAATCTTCACATGTGCTCCTTCTGCATCCTGGCAGCACGGCTAAGCCATTTACCTGCTGGCCTCTCAAGGCTGAGCCCTCGTTCCTGTCATCTCTCCCTGTTCTCCCTTCACCTCCCTGAGGAGCGCAGCAGGCATGGAGCAGGGCGGGATGGCACCACACACCTTGCTTCCTCTTTTCAACAGGTGCTAGCCCTGTGGGTCTCTGTTTCCTGCTGTGGCCCCACCTGCAGCTGTGGCACATCTGGACCTAGAGAGGGTGTCCTGTTCTCCTGCAGGATGAGGATCCCAGATCCCGTAGGTGATCATCCAGTTCTTCCAGGGGAGAAGTGGGGTTTCCCCCACCCCAGGCACTCCAGAGATTTCCTCCAGGCTCCTGGGCTCCCATTTCCGAGTCTTGACCTCTAAGCAGTCTATCTGTTCCCTTCCCGCTAAAGGAGAATGGCGGGAAGGAAGTCCTGTCAGAAGTTGTTTTTGGTTTTTGAGGTAATGGTCTTTGGTTTGTGAAACACACACATATTCCCCTCCCTTTTAAGATCTGAGGCCAGGAGCACTAGACTCTTGAGTGGATAAGGCAGAGGAAGAAGGAGATGATTATAGGTACTGAAATCTATAAAGGGTTTTCCAGGATCCCCAGTGCTTTTCCTGGGAATTCACATGGTCTACTCAGGGCCCTTGTTTGAGCCTTTACCTCTGTCACCAACCAGCTGTGGAACCTTGGCAGACATCTTAGACTCTGTCGTAAATGAGTATCATGTTGACTTTGCCTGGGTTGCGACTTTAAAGGTGATCTTGTACACAGAAGGGCTATAGAATATATTAACACTAAACAAGCCAAAGCCATCCTGAGGAAAAAGAACAAGGCTGGAGGCATCATTCTGCCTGACTTCAAATTATACTACAAAGTGACGGTAATCAAAATACCATGGTATTGGCAGAGAAAAAACAAAACAAAAAATAAAAATAAAAACAGACATGTACCAGTGGAACAGACTTGAAAGTCTAAAATTAAACCCATATTTATATGGGCAAATAATTTTTTACTTAAAAGCCAAAAATATACAGTGGAGAAAGGGAAGTCTCTTCAATAAATGGTGCTGGGAAAACTGGAAAGTCACCTGCAAAAGAATGAAACTAGACTGTTGTCTATCACCACACACCAAAATTAACTCAAAATAGATTAAGGACCTGAATATAAGTCCTGAACTATGAAAACATAGGAACTAAACTCAAGGTTCTTGGACTTAAAGAGGATTTTATGAATTTGACCTCAAAGGAAAGGGAAATAACAGCTAATATGAATGGATGGGACTACATAAACTAAAAAGCTTCTGCACAGCAAGAGAAACCATCAGCAAGGTAAAGAGACAGACATCCAAATGGGAAAATATATTTGCAAACAATGCCTCCGATAAGGACCTAATATCCAAAATATACAAAGAACTCATTCAATTCAATAACAGCAACAACAAAAAACAAATGATCCAGTCAAAAAATGGGTGGTGGACCTGAACAGATACTTCTTCCTAGAGGACGTACAAATGGCCAACAAATATATGAGGAGATGCTCATCATTGCTAGCTAATAGGGAAACACAGATAAAAACTACAATGAGATACCATCTCGTACCTGTTAGAATGGCTATAATCAACAGGACAAATAATAACAAATGTTGGAGATGATATGGAAAAAAAGGAACCCTCATACACTGCTGGTGGGACTGCAAATTGGTACAGCCACAATGAAAAACAGTATGGAGTTTCCTCAGAAAACTAAGAATTGATCTACTGTTTGATCCAGCAATCCCTCTACTGGGTATTTACCCTAAAGACTTGAAAACCCATATCCAAAAAGATATTTGCACACCAATGTTCATAGCAGCATTATTCACAGTGGCCAGGACATGGAAGCAACTGAAGTGTCCTGTGATAGATGACTGGCTAAAGAAGCTGTGGCACATATATACGATGGAATATTACTCAGCCAGAAGAAGAGATGAAATAGTGCCATTTGTGACAACATGGATGGAACTCGAGATAATCATGCTAAGCAAAATAAGCCTAAAAGCAACAAGCAAACAGGACAAACAGACTCAATGGACATGGACAATAATAGACTAGTGGTTACCAGAGGGTAGCAGGGAGCAGGGAGGTAGATGGAATAAGCGGGGGTCAAATATGTGGTGACAGAAATCTAACTATAAGAGGTTAACACACAGTGTAAATATATATATGCCGTACTATTAAAATGTACAACTGAAACTTTCTTGATTTTGTTAACCAATGTCAGCATTGAATGAATGAATGAATGAATAAAATTTTGGGAGTCAAACATTACACATGGATTTGACTGTTGGGGGTTGGCACCCCGACCCCCACATTATTCTAGAAGAAACTGCATATTGGATTTACTAAGTTGTATTATTAAAATAAATTTCACCTGTAAAATAAACTGAACAAAATTTTAAATTGTTTATTGAGATAACATTGGTTAATAACATTATTTCAGGTGCACAGCATTATAATTCGATATCTGTGTGCTTTATTGCATGCTAACCATCCAAGTGAGGTTCTGCTACTTACCTAGGAAAGTTACAGTACTTTCAAGGTAATATTACTTACCTAGGAAGACAGGATCGTGGCAAAGAATTTAGAATTGGAAGAAACTTTAGACCTCAGGTAGACAAGGCATATTTTAGATTTTCCAGAGAGGAGACAGAGTGAAAGTGACTTGTCCGCAGGTCCTCAGCAAGTTGACTGTAAGATGGGGACTAGAACCAGGTCAACCAGCTTTCTGTCATATCCTTCCATCACTTGGTACACTCCAGGATGTGTCCATGTGGTAGGGGGCCATAGATATATCAGTCAGATCATAGAAAATCTGATAATCTTATATGCAGTTAGGTTTAAATTGGGGACAGTAGAGTAGACAATCTAAAAATCCTTGAAATTGGACCTTTCAAAATATCTGCATGTTTGCTCTCTCTAGCAAATGTATCTCCTTGATTCTCTTGGGTTTCCATAGAAACCCACTGTGTGTCGGGAGGCGGGGTGCTCCTATTCATTGAGTCAGTGTTTGCTACAAAGTGGATGATCCACATACAGACAGTTGAGAGCTAACTGTACCCAGTTGCTTTCTTTGAGGACATATTGACACAACAGCAACCTCGGTGCCTTTTGCGGGCAGGAAATTGGCTGGAGCTCACTGAAGCTGTATTTGTATCTCTGTATCCTTTGGCTCTTGACAGTTTGCACACATGCAGTGAATAGTAGACTGTCAGAGCAGGAAAGCACTTTAAGGATTCTTTAAACTAGTCCCTTCAGTGTCCTGGAGAAAATACCAAAGCTAGAGGGAGACAGGGACTTGTCCCGGACACAGAATAGGATAATGATGGAGCTGGTCCCATGGGAACAAGAATTATGATAAAAAAGGTCTGAGCACCAGCCTCACATGTGCTGCATCCTGGTAAACATTGCCAGTCCTCAGGTAAGCCAGGCCTTACGCAGTCCTGCCCTTAAAAGGCCCATGTGTTGGCGGAAACTGTCCGTCTTCTCCTTTTCTCTCTCCTCCTATGACCTCTCAACCACCTCTTCTTTACCTTTTGCTCCCTAATGGCTAGTACTTCCCTTCTCTTCCCCACTTTTTATTATGAAACATCTGATATACAGCAAACTTGAAAGAATTGTGCAGAGAACGCTCATGTATCCAGCCACCTATATTCTCCCATTAACATTTTGCTTTCCTTGCTTTGTCCATCTTTATCCATTTTTTTCGTCTCTACTTATCAGAAAATCTTATTTTAGGGATGCATTTTATAGTAAGTTGCAGACAGTACTCACTTCACCCCTGAACATTTTGGAGTGTATAGGCATTAATTAGAGTTTAATATTTGTTCATGCATTTATTTCTTTGGGAGGTTTTTTGGTGGTAAAATTTATATAATAGTGAAATGCTCAAATTTTAAATGCATCATTTTATGAGTTTTGATAAACGCTTCCATCCATGCAACCCAAACCTCTGTCAAGATATAGAATACAAATTTATATTACCCTGGTAAGTTCTCTCATGCTCCTTTCCAGGCAGTCACAGTTCTGGTGTTTTTTTTTCACTATAGATTAATTTTACCTGTTCTAGAATGTCATATAAATGGAATAATCAGTATGAATTCTCATATGTAAGATTCATCTATGTGGTTCCTTGTATGGTAATATTTTTCTTTTTATGCTAAGTAGTAATCCATTGTATGGATATGATATAAGTTGCTTGTCCACTCTCCTGTTCGTGGATATTTGGAGTGTTTCCAGTTTGGGGCTATGATGAATAAAGCTCCTGTGAACATTCTTGCACGAGTCTTTTTGTGGATATCATGTTTTCATCTGTCGGGTCAATTCCTAAGAGTGGGATTGATGGGTCAAGGGAGGCTCTTACTTCTTGTTCCTGGCTGTCTCTGCCCTGCTGCTCTCTTGTAGTCTGTACCCAAGACCATATTAGATTGCTCATCTAGGATATTCTCTTACTCAATGTAGGAGTCCTCGAGAGCACACTTGACAGCCTCTGTTGGAATTTTCCCAGGGATAGGGAGCTTACTTCCTCATAGGCCCTTACTCTTGTGGGATAGCTCTTTATAATTTCTGCCTTGCGGAACCACATAGGACAAGTCTGATTTAGCTCTCTTCTCTGTGACAGGCCTATAGAAATTCAGGAGCGTTATCACATCTCACCTCTTTATTGCTCCTTCAGGGTTTCTCTTCTTCAGGCTAATTGTCCCAGTTTATTGAGCCCTTTCTCATGTGATATGGTTCTTAGACCTCTGTCCTGGTCATCATCCTTTGGAAGTTTTTCAAATGTGTTGCCCAGAATTGAGCACTGGGTTCTAGACTGGTCTGAGCGGTAGAGTGTTCTGAGGTCTGAACTTCTGTCTTGATCTAGGTACCTGTTCCGTCAGTGAGCTGAAGGTGCGGTGAACTTTTTGGCAGTCACACTGCGGCATTAATGAGTTAATGTTTGTGAAAAACACCACAAATCTGAGGTGGCATTAAGATATTCAGATGGAAGTCATCTAGAGCCTCTAATAGTAATAGCATATATTGCATTATTAGTAATAGCAATATTATTTATTTCTACTTGCCAGTATCTCGCTTAACTTTGCCACCACCTTATGAGAAAGGTACTGTTAAAAATATATAATAAAACCATTTGATTTAAAACAGGGTTTGCCAACTTTGGCATATTACATTTTAGACCAGATAATTCTTTGTTGTGGGGAATCATCCTGTGTTTTGCAGGAATTAGTGGCATCCCTGGCTTGTACCCAACAGATCCCAGTTGCAACCATCTCCAGGGCCCTCAAGTTGTGACAATCAACAATGCCTCAGACATTTTCAAATGTCCTCTGTGGGGAAAAATTATCTTAGGTCAAGAGCCATTCCCAAGGTGTAGAACTTAGTCATTGAAAAAAGAATTTAATAATTTAACTCTTTCTGAAGAGTAATTACTGTTACTCTTCATGTACATACTGTATTTTATGTCCTTTATACAGATAAGCCTCGCTTTTCATGGTTCCAATATGTGTGAATTTCAGTTGTTACAGTTTAGTTTAAATAACACCAGTCCCCCGACATCGTGGCTCACATTTCAATTGCCGTGGTATATTAACTGAGTAATCGCATAGATACAAACTTTGCTACCACTCTGTAGTCGGCAAATTATAGATGTTTGCTATGACCAGTGACCATTGATGTCCTTTCTTTTGGAGTCTGTCAGTGGGTCCCTGTCCATCTGCTGTTGAATTCACCTACAGACATGAAAGTGTGCAGTTGTGTTGACCCTCATCTCTTAGTGATAAACTTATGTGGCATTTTACAAAAATGGATGATTGATGGATGGAACTGGCCAACAAAGATGAAATTTCAGCAAAGAAATGAAAAGTGGTAATACTGGAAGTGAAATTCGAGCTGAACATCAGTGGAATTATAGAATAAACAACTGATTGTAGGAGTGTTGACATTGCCACCATTTAAGACTGCATATGCAGCCAGAGGGACTCATTGACATAAGTGGCTATGACGAAAAAGATGAAGTAATTCCAGAGAGGAAGTGACACTGGGAAAAAACTTCTCATTGAAGACATTCTTGGAGGTATTTTGCAACATTGAAAGTGCAAAGGATAAAATGTTGGAAACTGGTTCAAACTTAGAAAGGAGTATGGTAATTTGTAGAGGCACAGAAAAGATGCTTGATCTGTATCATATGTTATATGACAAGAAGGCAGGCACTGTTCAGACTACTCTGGATGAGGTTTTTACAAAGAAATAAAACACTCATTCTTTGTGTCTCTAATATGTTTATTATAGTGTACTAAGTAAATATTAGTTTTACGATTTTTCATTTATTCATTTATAACTGACAGAAAAGGAAGTTTTAATGTTTTGGCAAAAATTTCTAAAGGTCACAGAATGATTTTTCTTTTCTCCACTGATGATTAAGATTGCTTTGCATAGATAGTTCCACATTACTATGCAAAGATGGTCTATATTTACAAAAACGGGGGCAAATACACAGATACACACATTTCTTTTGCTTTTTCAAAACATTTTACAAAAATGAGATCAGGCTATATGCATCAATCTGCAGCTTGCCTTTTCTGTGAAAGAATAGCTTTTTCGTAGAAATTTTGATCTCAGTATTTGTAGATCTACTTCATTCTTCCTGATAACTTACATACTACTTTATGCACCATTATGGCTGTACCATAATTTATGTGACCAGTTTTCCAGTAATGGACTTAGTTTATCTTTAGGTTTTTGGTTTTTTCCCCCCTTTTGAAGGAATGCTGAACTGTATATCTGATAGGCTACTGTCATTAGCCCCATTTAATACATGAAGACAATGATGAGAAGGTGAAATAACTGACTAAGGTCAAGCAGCTACTTTGCTTAGAGCTGGCATTTGAACTTGGGACAGTCTAATTCCAGGGCCTTTGCTTTTAACTGCAATGCTCTACGGCTTCTCTTCTTTTTTCTTAGAAGTAGCTTTTAAGAGTAAGATGACAGCAGCAGGAAAAAAAAATTTTGAGCTAGGCACAGTTCTAGTTGCAAATATGTTATTTTTAACTAAACAACCCTATGAGGTAGATACTGTTATCTTTGGATTATACTGAAGGAAACAGGAGTTCCAAGAAGGTCAGGAAACTTCCCGGGTCCATGGTGAGCTAATGGAGGAGCTGGAACTCACTCAGGCAGCCTGGCTTCCCAACCTTTGCTCTCACTCATTGTGTGATATAGATCTGACTTGAGAAATGTCTGTTTCATTATGTGCTACTGTACAGGATTTTTTTTGAACCCTAACATGTGGCTTTCTTTGGGTTAGTTTTAGCCCATATTGTCATCTACTATAGTCTTTTAAAAATTTATTACCTAGCACACTTGCTAGTTTGGTGAGCTTGCTGTCCACTCTGTCTTCAGCTAGTTTGTTGACAAAATTCTTTGGTTTGTCACTGGAGGTGTTTTCCGGATTTAGTTGACAAGCAAATATTAAGGACATCCATGGTGCCATGTACTGGGACTAGGATTTGGAATCAAAAGGTGAACAAGACATGGTCCCGGCTTCCAGAGGCACAGGGTCTATTCAGCAGGAGAAGGAACAGTCATGTAAATAATAATAGCAAGTGCTGAAGTAGGAGTTTAACAAGAGTCTTGTGGAAGCAGAGTGGAGAAGGGCTGACTCTTCTGGAAGTCAGCAGGGAGGCTTCACAGAGGAGGTGACCTTGCACTGGTGCTTGAAGGATGCAAAGGCATGGCTTGTTTGAGGACATTGAAGTTCAAAGTGGCTTAAGTAGAGGGAATGTGTTGGGAGGTGAGGGAAGAGATATTATGAGTAGGGGCTAGGAAAGACCAAGTTAAGGAATCTGAACTCTATCCTGTTAGCCAGTGGACATTTTTAAAGAAGAAAATGTTCTGCTCAGATTTGCCTTTCATCGGTTGACACAAGATGTATTAAAAGTGATTCAGTCTGCTGTCAAATGCAGCTAGAAAGCACACAAGAGAAAAGGGAACCAAGCGAACAGCAGCAAGCTTGGAAAAGGGCAAATGGGTTTGAGAGATCTTCCCAAGACAGAATTGCATTGCATCCGTGGGTAGGAGACGGAGAGAGGCTGAAGATGGCTACTTCGAGATCTTCACCTGGGAGGCTGGTGATGTCATTGTAATTAACTGAGGCTGTGGAGCAAGTGAGAGGGGTCGGTGAGTTCAGCCTGTTCTAGATCCATTAAATGACATTTTATTATTGGTCGTTTATAACCATTGCAAATATTATCGAAACGCTTCGTCATTTTGCTGTGCCTTCTTTCTTTGTTATCTCAAAGGTCTAGCAGGAGACTTTGTATACTTTATAGATGTCAGGGCTCCATGTATCTGACCATTGGTCTCTAATTTAATAACTGATAAAAAAGGTAATCAGATTAGTTTGCATGGCTTCTCAGGGAACTCAGCCTGCGTTGTTATAGTCCAGTTCATGATCTGTTCTAGAGTTTTGCCAGAGGCAGATGTGAAATTGAGCAGTTCTTATCAACGATTCTGCATACATATTGTTTCTGTTTCATTAACCAGACTGTGAACTCCTTGAATCCCCTAGTGTTGTTTAATCTGGTGCCTGGAGCACAGGGGGTGCTGAGGGAATGCCTGCTGCCCATCTCAGAACCAACAGTGGTTCTGGAATCACCTGCGGATTTTCTTTCTGCATCCTGGGTGTGACTCGTGTAAGATTGATATCTTTTAACTCAGTCATCCTTGGACACTGAGAGAGAGAGAGAGAGAGAGACGTGTGTGTGTGTGTGTGTGTGTGTGTGTGTGTGTGTGTGTGTGTGTACATGTTGAGCTCCTTCCTGCCTGAAGAGCCTTCTCCTTGATGGAAAAAATGGAACATATCAGTCTGAGATGAATACTCCCCCTTCTTATAGTCTCTTTCCCTGTGAGGGGCCCGCTTCTTCCTAATTCTTCTCATAGCTTTGTGTATAGGTTTTAGACACTCTCAATTTTTGCATTTTCACAAGCTCTGCTCCTTTTGCTTTATGAGTAACTTTTTGGATCTGTCCTGGTTATGGGCAGTTGCTTGTGTCTTTAGACATATCCTTTAATATCTGAACTTATCAGAGCTTCCTGTGCTGTGGCCTTACCATCTGTGGCTGTTTCCTTCTCGTTTCTTTTTCAGGATTATGGTCCTTTAGATGATCAGAATCCACCTGTTACAGATCAGGTCATATCTTTCAAAATGCATTTTGTTATTGGGATCTCTGCTCATACTGCTCATGTGTGTCATAAATATTGATTTTCTGGAAATCTAAGCTAAATAATTTTTGTCCCCAGGTTTTTTCTTCCTTCCTTTGAACATTAAAATGATGAAGTTACTTCCTCTCAATATGGTAGTCTTGTTATTATTTTTACTAAGATTTTTAAAAATTATTTTTATGTTGTTATTTTTTGTTTTTTTAACATAATTTACTAGCCTTTTCTTCCTAATTAGGATTGAGTTTAAGGTTGTAGTCCCCTTCATTGCATCTGTGGCTGTATGAGAGGTGAACTCTATCAGGCGAGATGGGAATTTATCAGGTGCCCTGCTCTTAGCAGAAAAAGACTGATATCTGTCTCTCATACGTCCTTGTGTCTATGTTGGGTGATAAGCTCTGCCCTGTGTCTGGGACGTTTTTTTTTTCTTTCTTTTATTATTAGTTTCAAGTTTATAGTACATTGGTTAGACATTTATATAGTTTATGAAACAATTCCCCCGATTACTCTCTCATCCATCTGGTTCTCCACCCGGCCACTACATTACAGTGACTGCATTCCCTGTGCCATAGCCCCATCCCCGTGACCTATCAACTACTAATCTGTACTTCTTTATTCCTTCACCCCTTATTCTCAGCCCCGCAAACCTCTCCCTTCTGGCCATCACCAGAATGTCCTCTGCATTTGTGAGACTATTTTCGATTAGTTTTTTGTTTGTTTGTTTGTTTGTTTGTTTCTTAGATTCTGCACATAAGTGAAATCATATGGTATTTATTTTTCTCTGACTTATTTTGCTCAGCATAATAACCTCTAGGTCCATCCTTGTCAATGCAGATGGTTGAATTTCATTTTTAAATTGTAGGAAAGAGTGGTTCATATCTTCTGCCTGACCATGTAGTCTCCCATGTGTTACTGCAATAATTACTTCTGGTTCTTTTACCTTCTCTCCTCACTTGGCTGCCCTCCACTGTTGGGCAAGTGGAGTTGCAGAATTGTTGTGTGTGCGTGCGCACGTGCTGCCCTCTGATTTCTAGGACCTTTGTCCTCTTCATTTTCTCAACTCCCTCTACCTCTCGTTAGATCTGTCGATTAAGGTATACATGCCATGAATCTCATTCCACTAAATTGGAGTGATGATGATGAGATGGCATTTGTTACTTCCAATTAAAAACTTAAACCTGCTTTGTGAGTTGCACAGGGTCAAATTGATGGAGGCAACATTGGCCAGAAGCAGTATTCCTGACTTCCTTCCATCTTAATTTTTTTCAATAATTTGTCCATTTCTGTAGATTTTTAAAGTCATACATAGATACTACAAAGAATATGGCATTTTCCTTCCTGCCACTCAAATTTTAGCTTAAAGTCAATTAATTTAGAGAGTGTGGTATTTCTTACCACCATCTACCTGTGCCCTTAGGCAGAGATGCCTGGTGTCCTGTTGTGGGCTCCAGCCTGTAGAATTGTTCTGATACACAGTCTGCCCTTTTAATCAGTAAGGATATATACTGCAGCGCTTCCACACTGAGCTCTGTACTAGGCCTGATGGATACAGGGATAACTGGAGCAGAGACCCGTGAACAGAGCAGGGAAGGGTGACATTTAGGAGCAACAAGACAAGACAACAGTAAACCAGCATTAGAAGCTTGGGGTTGGTTTGTCAAAGCCTCCTTTGTAATGGGGAAAAAAAGAACTTGGAGTTAGAGTCAGAGTCGCCTCTATTCCTCACTAGCCATGTGGCCTCAGGCAGGTTACTTCACTGGGCCCTGGTTGCCACACCTATAAATGGAGTCAGTGATTGAAAGCTCTTAGGCAGCTTCACAGATAGCCTATTTGCTCTGTGTAAAGTGCACCTGACACATGTTGGTGAAGTACACATGAAAATTCCCCTTTCTCTTTCGAAGTCATAATCATCTGCTAGAAGAAACAGTAATATCTGTGTTCTCCAGTCTTTCAGCTTCCTACCCGAGACTCTAGAGAGATTGACACCCCGCTGTGTGTGGCGTTCACATCCGTGTCAGTCTGAGGTGGTCAGCGGTACTAGTTTGGGGTCTCGGTTATATTGTCCAGGAAGATGCTGGGCCTCTATGTCAACTGAGGTGCCCTTGTATTTAGAGTTATACCTGGTCCTTTCTGCTGTGGCCAGTGTAGGATCCCCATTTCTGCTCACCTCCTTCTTTAGCAGGAAGGTTGGCTTGGGGCACATACAACTGTGTCATTGTCAGGCCAGTGGTCAAGTTAAGAACTGAGGCAAACTGCGCTTTTAACTCTAAGCCCCTCAACTTAATTAAAGAAACAAATAAACATGCAGATGGCAAAGATTTAAATGATAGAAAGATACAAAATGAAAAAGGGGCAAAATACAACCTTGTCTTTAGTACCTACTCCCTGGTAGTCAGCACTGTTAAATTTTATAGGGATGGTATAGTTCTCCAGAAAAATTACCCACAAGTCCATATATCTTCTCACTCTTGTCTTAAAAAATGACCAAAACAACAACAATAAAAACACCCAAACAAGATTACATTTTACATTTTGTTTGGCACTTTATTTTTGGAAGTTTAAAAAGCACACAAAAGAGAAAAATGTCACCTATCTTGCTACCATTAATAATTAACCACTAATTAACCTTTTGGTGTGTGGGCTTCTTGTCTTACTATACTTTAAAAGTCAGTTATGTAATGCTAATGCAGTTCTATTTAAAAAATCACAATATTATCGATGAAGCCAAAGCAGCATCCTGTTCCTTGTCTGCTTGCCCGTTTAGCAACACCCTCTTCTCCCCATTGCAGTGACAAAGGCCTGGCCCCACTGTCACAAGACCCTATAATACTCTACGCTTTTGCTGCCATTCATATGACCAGCTCCATTTGGGTTGTCACTGGTTTTTTGCCATTAAAATGCTTTTGGAACACATTTGTAGGGTGATTTCCTAGCTGAGTAGTTAACTGGGTCCAGGTTTGAACATTTACATTTTTGATAGACATGACCAAGTTCTCTAAAAATATGCAGTATGTATGCTTACTGATTATATGAGAGAAGAATGCCTTTTCCTCTTCTTATCTTTCCATAAACCGAGGAGTTTTATTTTGTTATTTTTTGGTCAAACATTAAAGAAATTTTGCAATGCTGGTGAAGTTATTACCATTGTTTTTATAAACTTTTTTAAATGAATTACATGAAGCATTTTCTGTTTGGCAGTCTGTCTTTAAACTGTTCTTATACTTCGTTCCTTCTTATATTGGATTATTAATCTTTTATAGTTGATTTACCAGACCTAAGTTAGCCTTTTGTTCATCGTGTGTTGCAAATATTTTTTAACATTGTCATTTGCAACGTGAGTTTTAAGGCTCTTGCCCTTTGTTTTGAACCTCAGTTCTCTGTGGCTACCTCAAGAAGCTCCTGTGAGGGCGAGGGTGGGGACCACAGGGAAGGTCACATCTTCTGGGCGGTGTGGCTGGGTTGTTTTAAGGCTGTTGGTACTCAGTTTCCCAATGTGAGTTTTAGCTTTGTTTTGGATAATGAAAGTAAGTAACAATTAGAGGCTTTTACCCTCAGCCAAGTGTCTGGGAATGAGTGCCAACATGAGGGGCCTCAGTGATGTACTTGGGTTTCTTTTGTTTTGGAGACCTTCTAAGATTATAAAAATTTGCCGATAGATTTATGTTTAGATCAGTTTCTAGGGGTGGACCACCAGTTTCTCCTTCCTGAATTCCGGAGCGGAGTGTACTCTCTACTCCCCAGTAGATGCAGAGAAAAACCGTTATTCAAACCAAACCTGTCTGTTTGTCATCTCTATGTCCCTGAGCTGGGCTAGATGAAGAGAGACACGTGACACGTCTCTCCAGGCTTTAAGCAGCTCTCTGATTTGAGTGAGAGAGTCCCCCTCTCCAATGTTGCTGCCCCTGTGGCAGCTACCTAGTTATTTCCTCTGCAGCACAAATCACAGTATGCAATTAAACAATTTTAAATTGTTTATTTGGTACCTCATGCATTAAAATGGAAATCCCATGAGGCCCAGGCCTTATTTGTTGTGTTCTGTGTTATATACCAGTACCTTCCAAACCAGCATGTGGCACATACTGGGTACTCTGGGTTTTTGCCAAGTGATGACATTCTGGGAAGGTGAGATCAAGTACTGCCTGTGCTGTGTGTCACTTCCCTATTTCCCATGTGTATGTCTACATACATGTACACAATGTGTGTGCAGATGTGTAACTGTGTGTATGCATGTATACATGCACGCACATATAAAATGTGCACATAGTACTGTACTGTACGTAAGGCTTTGTAACTTGCTTTTCACTTACTATCAGATATTTCTGATAAATTTAAGGAAACAACAGGTTGGGATTTGTGCTACAAAAGAAAAAAATAGAGTGCTGCCACCGACTGACATGATGCTAAGAAGCTAATAGACACACTGAAAAATCCATTTTCCATTAAATGCTCTTCTAAAACATCATTTTGAAGATTATTGATTGTACAGACAAATCTCTGTTGCTATTGCTGGGTACTCAGCTTGTTAGCCACTTCTAGTTAAGGTAAACAACTATTGGGACACACATACACGCATACACAATTTGTAGCTTAGGGTAAAATTCTGAAACCAGAATTTCAAGATCAAAGGGTTTGCACTTTAAGGCATTTGTATGTTTTCAGTCCCCACTTTTGGCTGTCTATATGATTTTGGCACTCAGTTTCCCATTGTGAGTTTTAGTCCTGGGCAGATTTTGTCCCCTTTGCCTTATCATGGGTGGTGGAAAAGGGCCTTTGGGAGCAATGAGCATGGGGTCCAAATTCCAGCCCTGCCATGGACAAGTGGCTGAAAGGCCTTGAATTAATCATTCAGCATCACTGAGCCTGAGTTTTGTCATTTATAAGATAGGATGCTTCCTCCTGGGTTGAGTGTAAGGATGAATGTGAGGGTCCCCGCTTGAACTATGTAGCATCCAAATAGCACAGAGTACTCCTGGAGGCATAGACTCCCCTTCACTCCTCTGGTTCTGAGGCTGCCTGCTGCTTGCCACCTGCTCTGTGCTAAAGAGGTTGCTCAGATTCGCCCCCAGCAGCAGCCCTTCTTCCCAAGTTCTCCACTTTTCCCCTACCTGCAAAAGCGTCCAGGTCAGCCCCCTTCCTGTGGCACAGGTTGAAGGATGGTGTGTGACCTGACCTCCTTCTGGGAGTACGGAGGCTGTCTGGTTAACAACATGCATCACAGGCAGAAAACACACTAAGCTCCTGATTCAGACTTTTGTATCTCTCTTGGCACTGTGTCAGTCTTGGGAAGGGATGGCTTCCTCTCTCATTACATTGCAGTCTTGCCCCCAGCTGTCCAGTTGAGGTAGTGTAGGGAGGGAGATGGAGAACTCAGGGCTAGGATGCCAAAGCCTGCTTCCTTCCCAGTGTTCTGGGTCCCCTCCCTGCCTATTGCCTGGAACTATTAATAACACCTTGAATAAGGTGAGTGGGAATGGTATCTCAGTTGCCCACCTCAGTTGGACTCTAACAGGTGGGGGCAGAATAATAATAGCAAACACGAATGCGGTGCTTGCTCTGTGCCAGGTAACACTTAGTAATTTACATAATGTGCATGTGTTGACTTATTTAATGTAGATAGGTACTGTTATTATCCTGTTTTACAGATAGGAAACTGAAGCGCAAAGGCATTAAAAGGTATCATCCTGTCTTTATATCTGTTTTGCTGGTTCGAAGGGCTTCAGGCCCAGGCTCTATTTCTTCCCTTTTCTCTGGTTTGGCTAGGCTTAGGATGCTAACTACTCTGGAGTCTTCTCATGTGCCTCATGGTGGCAGATTTGGTGGGGGGAGATAAGGGTGACCATGATAGCTAGAATTGAGGTCTCATCCTACTTCCCTCCAGGTTCTGGCAAAGGCAGAGAGAACCATGGAGCAGTATATTTGCCACTCTCACCCTAGACATCCCCTCCAGCAGTGGACTCTGTTGCCTGGTCCCTGGTCCATGCCACACTGGCCTTGCGTACTACATTGCAGTCTAGCACATAGAAAAATTAATCTTTTCTGCAGTGCAAGAGAATTTCAGATGCAAACTTGGAGTGGGTAGGAAAGGCACAGTATCTGTTCCAGGTTTAGCTAGTCTCTTCCAGGCATTCCTTAAGTGATGTTTTAGTGAGAAGACCCTTCAAATTCAGGCCCTTGGAGCTGTAGTGCTGGGCCTTTGGCTTCCTCTGTCCTCGTCCATGCCAGAGATGTGGGGCCTTTCCCAGGTGACTATCTTGGCTTCTGGCTAAACCTGCCTGTACCTCTGCTGGTGGCCCCTGGCAGCGGCCTGGGAATCTTGTTTTTTCTCCTGTCTCTTCTCTGGCATGGAGCTCAGGCACCTCCCATGCTGTTCTTTACTTAGCCCTGTACTCCAGATTAGCACATTCTTGAGTTCCTCTCTCCAGGCTCTCTGAACACCGCAGCTGTCTACAAAGCCTCTTTGGCTCTTCATGGCTCTGCTGCATGAAGTCAGCCAGCCTGCCTGCCTGACCTATTTGAAGGTCTTGTGGTCATTGCTTGCACTGGTTTTCCTATACATTCAGGGACTTATGATAAACATGTGCCTAGATGTCAATTACCAGTCTTCATGGGAAATTCTTACTATGTTTCTCTTAGAATTGAAAAATATTACTCTTTTCAATTTCCTTATTTTGTTAAATCAAATCCAGTTTTATAGATGAGAAAACCTTTTCCAGAAATATAGATTGGCTTCCCTGCCTGAGACAAGCTGGGGAGTTCAGAACTGGGATGTGAGTTATGTGTGTTTCTCAAGGCCTGGTTTGTTGTACTAGGTCCATCTGGCTCCTCTACCAGATGAAGAATTGTGTATAAGCCTGGAGGTGGAATGTGAACCCAAGTTTTTTAACTACAATTCTCTTTTGCCTGATGCTGGACACTCTTATGGTGTCTAAGGCAAAACAAAACAAAACAGAACTTTGAGTGTGTGCTCTGGGTTCATAGGGGGCTGAGAGGCATGAACTTGGATTTGGGCTTTGTTGCGTCCTCATTTAGTACAGATCTGGTTGGTTCAAGCATAGAACTGGTTCCCAGGTGGTGGTCACTAGGCTACAGACAGAAATCCAGCCTACAGTGATGCTGGTGACCTGTGCTGGCTGCATCATGTGCTCCAGCCTCAACACAGACATGATGGAGAGACTCCTGTGCTATGGCAGCTATGCTGCTAGTTCAGTGATGAGCGTCTGTCTAATAACAAAGTACTCTTAGAGGTGTTATTTCATTAGCTGCTTAGAACGGCTTTAGAAGGGAGGGAGCAGGTAGATATTTTCCCTGCCCCCCAACCTATACATGTAAAGTGGGCGAAGAAAGGTTAAGGACCTTTCCAAGATTATGGAACCAGGCCTGGGCTGTGGTTTTTTCTGATTGTAAATCCGTAACCTCATGTTGCCTCTGAATAAATTCGACAACTTTGTTTCTTCCTTTCTGAGCCTCAGTTGCTATGTGCTTGTAGGGGCAATAGAGGTCTTTCCTGTTTGGCTGCTCTGAGAACTTTTGCTCTTGAACACTGTGAACTTATCAGTCTTACAGCCCAATATCTTAGTGGGTTATAAACATTTTCCATGTGTCTATCCCACTTATGTACCCCCCACTCCTAGCCTGAATTCTTTCAGATCAGGATCCTTCTATTTGATCTTGACATCTAGCACAATGTGTGACTCAGAGTAGGAGCTCAGTAAATGCTTGTGGAATTAAGTTACATGCACATGAAATTAGTCGGTTCCTCCTCCTACTCCTCATAGAATTTGGGGAAGGAAAATCAACTTTTTTCCTGGCCTATCCGAATGAATGAAGTTGAGCAGGGCTGAACTCAGCACCTGTGCAGTGCCATCAGATGGCCACTAGGTGGCAGTGTGACCACGTGGGGACCTTGCTTCCTGCCTGCCCTCTGGGGATTGCCTCTGCCAAGACGGGATGCCATTGGCAGTGGGTCTGAGACTGACCTGGATTCCAACCCTGGATCTGCCTTTCCCCGGATTCTGAGCCTGGAGCACACTGCTTCTCTGAACCTCGGTTTCCTCATCCTGTAAAAAGGCAACTGTTGTACAGTTAGAAAAAGTCGAGTGTATCGTGGGCCACAGCAGAAATGAATGCTGGTTTTATTGTTGGAAATTCCGGTGTTTGCCTTTCACTGCCCTCTGTAATCTGGCTCCACGTTGGCCACGTGATCTTACTTACCGAGCTTCATGTGCCTTCCAGCAGGTCTCTTAGCCCTCCCTGCTCCGTCACTCACTCACCCAGCTGTGCTCCAACTCAGTCTGATTCCTGCCGGTTTCCTGCCTGGAGGCCTTCCCTTCTGCCTGTTCACTTCCTTCTCAGCCCAGCTGTCCCTCACAGCCCCCGCTTCTGATGTCACAGCAGTTGGGGTGTGCACTGTATAGTGCTAATCTTGACTTCCCACAAAGTTGGTAAATCTGTACGAGTCCTTGTATTAACTATTTTGGCATCTGTGCTGTGCACTTAGCAAGACATTCTGTGATGAGATTGACAGCTACTATTATTGCACGCACACCAGGCACTCTGCTAGGTGTTTGGCAGAACTGTTTCTAATCTTTACAACAAATCTATCCTATCGTACCAACGGATGTATCAGGATGCTTTTGGTGCTTACCAAAAAGACTTCATGAGGCATGCTTGGTGATGTCAGCCAAGATCCAGGTAGTTGCCGTCATCCTGGTCGCCTTCCTCAGTGTTTTGGTTTATTCTCTTAGGCTTCTTCCCCTTGTGGCACCAAGATGACTGGCATAGTCTCAGGTGCCATGTGCAGGAGTGGTGTATAGTCCTTGTGCTCCCTTTCAGAGGCCTCTCAGCAGATTTCCTACAAAGTTCTTCTTGTCTAATGTTGGGCCTTAGGCTTGTTCCCAAGCTAGTTATTGGTGAAGGGCCTGGAATTAATGAGACTGGCCTGGACTAGTCGAGATTCAGCCCCTGAGACTTGTGAGTGATCCAGGCTCCTTTAATGCCTCTGGCCACCTGGCCCACCAAAGAAGAGGGGATGTGAATGAGGCTCGAGTTAATAATTTACTCAAGGTTGCAAACCTTGTAGGAACCAGGATTCAGACTACATTGGGCTGACTCCGAGACCATCTGTTGGTTGAATGAAGTAAACCTCAGAGGTAGAAAGACCACTGCTTGGGATTTGTTGTGCTGAGTTTGAGCAATGGCGGAGGTACATTTTCTTAGAGGTTCTTGAGTCTCTTCTCTCTCTAGGCCCAGTCCATTATTGGATTGGTGTTCCCCATCTGTCTTTCTCCCATGCCTCCTTTACCCCTGCCTTCCAGTGCCCAACTGCCGCCTGCCTTCTCAAATAGGCTCCATGCCCTTAGCTGGAACTAGTCAAGGGCAGATCTCAGGATAGCTGTCAAGGCGCCATGCAGGGTCATATTGAGGTTTCTTTTAAAGCAGATAAGGGAGCTGTAAAGCTATAAGTCAGCATTTAGGAGGAGATGCTAGGGAAGATGCCAGGGGGCTTCTGGAGGGCCAGCAGTAGTGAGGAGTTCGTGGTGGATCAGTGGGGATGTCGTCAGGCTCGTGGGCTGAGGCTTTGTAATAGGCCCACATGGGCAGCGGGCCCCTGCGGAGACTACAGTTATTCAGGAGGCCCTTGCCTTGCAGATGCTGCAGGACTGCCCGAAGGCCCGGCGCGAGGTGGAGCTGCACTGGCGGGCCTCCCAGTGTCCACACATCGTGCGGATCGTGGATGTTTATGAGAACCTGTATGCGGGGAGGAAGTGCCTACTGATCGTCATGGAGTGGTAAGTAGCCTTACCTGTTCTGTTCTTGGCCCAGCTTTTTTCTACTCCTTGCCCAGGCCCCTCACCTTCTGAGGACTGCCCAGATCCCACATGTGCCCTGAAGCTTAGCATTTAAATGCTTGATTTTGTTGTGGGTAGCGATGGAGAGTGTTGGCAGGCTCTTGTGTTCCCCAGATCTAACTGTGGCTTTGTTTCAGTTTGGATGGTGGAGAACTCTTTAGCCGAATCCAGGACCGAGGAGACCAAGCGTTCACAGAAAGAGGTAGAAGGGGTCTATTGTGGGACAGGCCTTGGGGAGGCAGGGCAGAGAGGTGTCTGAAGGGGACTTCTGCAGTGCCTGTCATCCATGAGAGACCTGAGGCCTGCTTTCTCCCCCAGTGTCCTCAGCTGAGCCAGAGTGGCTCCTTATGTCTTGGTTTCTAGGATGGGTGATGGATGGAGGGAGCCTTAGGCTACATGGGGGAGGGATTAGTGTTTTGGGTTTTCAAGCCTAATGACACATCTGGTGATTTTCTTTTTCTCTCCCATCTTCCTTCTTCTCTACAGAAGCATCAGAAATCATGAAGAGCATCGGTGAGGCTATCCAGTATTTGCACTCAATCAACATTGCTCATCGGGATGTCAAGGTACCTGCTGTTCATTATGTCCCCTGGACCACCTTGCCTGAGGTGCTGCAGAGGGCCCTGGGGTCATAGTGACCCTGGGAATGTTGCCAGAGTTGTCCTGAGTCCTTGCTGCCTGGTTCCTGAGGGTGGAGTGGAGTGGGGTACCGTTCCCTGCTCTGGGGGGCCTGCCCTTTCTGGCCAAACCCCAGAACTCTGTAGTGAAGCCTCTGTGACTGTGCTCAGCTTTGTGGTCCTCTGAGTCAGTACCACACAGTCACACCTTTGATTTCTCTGTCCCTGTGGCATTTGGTGCTGGTTCCCTGCATTAGTGTCTTATCTCCCCAAGCACGCCATGAGCTTTCGGGAGACAGGGAACTGGTCACACTTAGCTGACATTGCTCGCGGCATGCGGATCACAGGGGCTGGACAGTGTTGTTGACTGAGGAAGGAAGGAGGGTTTAGCCTTTTGATTTCTGAGGGCCCCTCATAGATTCACAGGGTTGTTACTTCTCTGTCCCCCTTTCTGTAGCCTGAAAATCTCTTGTACACCTCTAAAAGGCCCAACGCCATTCTGAAACTCACTGATTTTGGCTTTGCCAAAGAAACCACCAGCCACAACTCGCTGACCACTCCTTGTTATACGCCGTACTACGTGGGTGAGTACAGAGGAGGCCCGTGGGCTCGTCCTTCCCCAGAGCTTTTCTCAAACCCTCCTCTTGCTGGTCTCAGAGCCATACGTCCTAGGAGACTCCTGTCCTCAAGCTCTTCCTGGCTCTGGTTCTGCTGCAGCCTGGCCTGAAGTGGGGCTCATCAGAGTTAGGCTGGGATTGAGGCATCCCAGAAAATTATCTGCCTGAGATTACGGGCATGATTTTACACACATGGGCACTTTCCCGAGAAGAGCTGTCCTTTCTGTCTGATTCTCAGTGGAGTTGAGACACAGATTTGGTTCTGCCAGCCCAGCTATCAGGTGCAGGATCAACTTTCGGAATGTGTGTGTCAAATTAAATGAACATCGTAGGTCTGAGAGGCTGTTGCAGTTCAAGAATTGTTTCATCTTAAGATTCTAGCCCTTGGATTCCTCTTGGAGGATGGTCTCGTGCTCTCCTCTGTCAACCCTGGGCTGGATTATGGCTGTTCTCTCACCCCCAGCTACGGTCCCATCATGATAGTCCAAAGGGTTAGAATGGAGGTGTCATCTCTAGAGAAACTCGAGTAGATTACAGATGGGTCTGAAGGCTAGACCCATCCATGTTGACCTTTGGTTTGCAGCTCCAGAAGTGCTGGGCCCAGAGAAGTATGACAAGTCCTGTGACATGTGGTCCTTGGGCGTCATCATGTACATCCTGTGAGTGTGCTGGAGTGGGACCGGAGAGGGAGGGGGCCAGGGCGGGCTGGGAAGAGGCGTCTACCTCTCCCGGCTGAGAGGAAGAAGCAGGGGTTAGCATTCCTCTTCTGGATGAAGCAGTTCTTGGGAATCCCCTGCATGTCCCCTTCTCTCAGTGCTTAGCAGAGTCTCATGGCTAAGTTGCAGGTATAAACTAAGCTAATGGGCAGGAAAATATGTGGTTTAGTTACTTTTTGTTGGATTTCTGGGCCCTCTCCTTGACTTTGTATATTGAATCAACAACCCCCAATTTCTCTGTTACCTTTACAAGAAGAAGTATGTTTTTCACCTTATTCCCGGTGCAGGGCCCCTAAATAACACCAGCTCTGCCCCTCTCTTCCTGCTCCCCCTTGGCTCAGGCTGTGTGGGTACCCACCCTTCTATTCCAACCATGGCCTTGCCATCTCTCCGGGCATGAAGAGTCGCATCCGAATGGGCCAATATGAATTTCCCAACCCAGAGTGGTCAGAAGTGTCAGAGGAAGGTAAGGAGCCCATGTGTGCATGTCTGTGCGTGTTTATGTGCATGCATGCGGGCGTGCGTGGGCATTGTCTCATGTAGGTGGTGAGCTGGGGTCTGGCCATACCAGCCAGTTATGTGCTGCCTGTGTGAAGGGCCTGTCAGGTGGGGCAGAGTGATGCTTTTCTGGGTGGCTCCTTGGGCAGTTGGCTCCCCTGCAACACTCAGCCCCCGCCCCTGGTTTATTTCTGAAAAGTGTGGGAAGGAGCAGGAGATGGAGAGTGGCCCCTGAGCTGTCTCTGTCCCCTGCCCTGTCCCTTGCCTCACCCCACAGTGAAGATGCTCATTAGGAACCTGCTGAAAACAGAGCCCACTCAGAGAATGACCATCACAGAGTTTATGAACCACCCTTGGATCATGGTAAGCCTGGCAGGTTGGAGACACCTTGGTCCTGGGGGACTATCCCTTGGGATGAGGGTTTAGCCAGGACTCTTCCCTGCCCGGGTTTCCACTTGGACCCTTTTTCTCTTCCCTCAGCAATCAACGAAGGTCCCTCAAACCCCACTGCACACCAGCCGGGTCCTGAAGGAAGATAAGGAACGGTGGGAGGACGTCAAGGTGAGGGATCCCCTGGCTGAGCAGGGCTTGGGGAGGCAGCTCATGGGGACGCCCAGGTGTGCATGGTAGAGCTCACCCCAGAAAATGTCTGTTAGAACATGAACAGCGAGCGACTCCAAGCCTCTTCCCTGACCAGTTTAGGGCAGAGGATTCTGTTTCGGTCTAAACTCGGCTTGGTTGTTCCTATAACCTCTCTACTTCCCGAGTCGAGAGGCCACCTGGTGCTGTCTCCTCCTTTTGCAGATGAGAAAACTGAGGCCCAAAGAAGGGGAGTGACCTGTTGAAGGTCACACAGCTAATGACTCGCTGGGGCAGACCAGAAGCCAGGTCTCCTGACTCTGCCTTCCTGTGGGGTCGGTGGAGGGTGGCGGCAGCACTGGCCAGGGTCTGGCGACGCAGCTTGGGGCTGAGGCGGCTGTCAAGCCCCGGACCCACTCACCAGCCTCCCCCTTCTCTCTGCTCTCATCACTGCCGTCCTGCCCTTGTGTCTCTCACGTCTCTTGGTGTAACCCCCTTTCCCCCAGGAGGAGATGACCAGTGCCTTGGCCACAATGCGTGTTGACTACGAGCAGATCAAGATAAAAAAGATTGAAGATGCGTCCAACCCTCTGCTCCTGAAGAGGCGGAAGAAAGCTCGGGCCCTGGAGACCACGGCCCTGGCTCACTGAGGCGCTCAGCCTGTTCTGCTCCACGGAGGACAAGCAATAACTCTCAACCTGAATATATTTTTTAAATGAAGAGACACAGAACTGTCCACTGCTGCCTCCCCTCCTCGGCTGCATGGACCTAGAGCCTCGTGAGAGGTTGAATTCTGCCTTTGATCCTGGCTGCCCCAGAGAGGGGGCGGCTGGGAGGTCGGGAGCATGTGGAGAGAGGGAGCAAGATGCTCTTGAACCTGTGCTCATTTTGCAGTTTTATCAGTAATTTGACTTAGAACTTTTATGAAACTTCTTTTATTGTTCTTTCCCCCACTCTTCCTCCCCTCCTCCCAAGCCCTTTCTCCTGTTAAAGGGTATTTGTGGAAACTGTTATAGGGAGTGTCCCCATTACGTCCCATCTGCCCGTTTTCCCACTATAGCCTGAGGTTGCCTCTGGCTGAAGCGTTCTGAGAGCTCAAGGCCATGGAGGGCTGAGCTCAGGATGCCACCGCCTTCTCTGCTGGAGCCCTCAGGCATCACCAGTGTGCCAGATGGATAGGAGTGAGTGCGTGTGTGTGTGCATGTGTGTGTGTGCACGCACGTGTGCGCACATACCTGTGACGTGTGCCTGGGACTGTGCATTTGTGGGGCCAGGGGCAGGCAGGGCTGCAGAGGGAGGGGCCTTTCTCCTACCTTTGGCTGACCCTGCCCACGTTGGGCCTGCCACAGTGCCCAGAAGCCTGTCTAGACTCTGAGCCAGGCCCTCCATGGCCTGCCTCTGGTAGCTGGTTTCGGGAGGTGGAGAGGAGTGACTTAGGCACTGGCCCACAATTGGGAAGACTGGACCCCCTGCCCTAGGACCTTGACTTCCTACTAGTGCTTCCTTATCCTCTGAGGCGCTGATCTATCAAGTAACTTCTACTTCCCCTTCCTGCCATTATTAACCCGTTCTTATTTTTCTTACTTTTTTAGCCATTTCTCAGGCCTTCTTTCAGCTCATGTGGATGAGCCTGGGCAGTTTATAAGTGACACAGAGCATCTGCATTGCGCCCTGGCCCTAGGGACGTCAGCCAGCTACCCCCCCCTGGACTAGGGCAGCACCACTTTTGTGGTCCACCCTCACGTGTCCATTGTGTGGCTTGGTGGGTGGGTGGGTGGGGGTCCTTCGTACCAAAGATGTGCCGACTCTGCCCCTTCCCCATTGGCCACTTCAACCCCCCTGCCCCCGCCCCCCACGCTGCAAACAACTTGGCTTCATGTGTCCAGGCAAGTGAGGGGAGGGGGGACTCCCCCAGTATTGCTGAGGAGCAGCATGAGGAGAGGTCCTCTGTGCCATGGTCTCTGGAGCAGGAGTGGCAGTGATACTCCAGCTTTCATCTCCCTCAGGGCAGGGTGGTGAGGGGCACCCAGGGCCTCCTCCTGCTTGGAGGAAGGGGCTCCAAGTGCCTGTAGTGCCTCCCATGTCTAATGGTGTGTCCAGCACTCAGATTGTTGTAAACTTGTTGTTTTGTATGAGCGAAATTGTCTTTACTAAACAGATTTAATAGTTGAAAGTTCTTTCTCTTTGTTCATGGGGCTCAGACCTTTGACCCCCCACCTCTCCCATTCCCACACCTGGAGAGCCGTCTTGTGTGTTGGGAGGGCAGAGGCTGCGTGTCCTGGGAAAGGGGAGGACAGGAGGGCAGGGCCTCTGGGGTGAGCAGGAGCCAGCTCCTGCCCCGCTGAGGGCTGGCTGGGTCCGGTCTGGTGCCCGGCCTCACTGCTGTTCTTGAAGCAGGTGGGGCACCAGTGAGGGCTAAGGAGCACACGCCCTTTGGCCAAATACTGAACCAGGAGCCGAGGTGCTTATGATTCTTTGATCTGTTCAGCCATAGCCAGACACTGGCACCCTCAGCCCTGCGGGACCAGCTGGCCTGGGGTGTCCAAGGAGAAGAGGGTAGTGTGATGTGGTTCAAATCCTGGGAAAGAGACCTGGGGAGCGGCTTGGTGTAGTTCCTGGCAGTTCCACGAGGGGGCGATAGGGGTCAGGCCTCAGGGCCCGTGCGGCCCATTCGCCTCCACGCACAGATGGAGAGACTGAGGCCCAGGGTGGGATGGTTGAGCCCCACCACGACCTGGTTTGCGATAGGGCCTAGGGTAGAAACTGATCTCCTGACCCCACTGTTCTCCCTGCCAGGTGTTAAAATGGTGCATCCTGGATAATTTCACCTTTCACACGTGGTCCTCAGAGCTGTCGGGGAGAAGGGTGAGGCAGGGCGGTTATCCCTGTTTGGTGAATGAGGAAACCAGCGGAGAGGGTACAGGAATGTGCTAGAGGCCACACGGCTAACTGGTTTGGACTAGGACTCCGATCCCAGGCCGGGGTGTCTCTGCCCTCAGACCCCGTCTCCTGCCTGGAGGAGAGGCCTCCTCATCCCTTCAGTCATCAGTTGGCTCACGTCCCCTCCGCCCAGGCTCATGGGTACAAGCAGCGTGGCCCCTGACGGCCCCATGACTTCCCCTTCATAACTCATGAATGGATCGCTGTGGTTCATTCCTATTTTGAAACTCCCCATCACTTCAAAACCACTGTTCAGATGAAGCAGCACGAGGCTTCGCTTTCAGAGAAATCCAGTTGTCTGAGCTTACGAAGCTGTCAGCAGTGATAACTTGGGGCAGAGGAAATAAGGTTAGTAAGTAGGGAGTCAGGTGAGAAAGGGGAAGGGAACTGTCAGCCCTCCGCTGTCTTTGGAGGCTGTGTTTTCTGTTGCTGCCATAGTACGTTTGTGATTCGGAACAACACAAATTTAGTATCTTACAGTTCTGTAGGTCATAAGGCCTCACTGGGCCAAAATCCAAGCTTCGGCAGAGCTGCCTTCCTTTTGGAGCCTAGGCAATTCCGTTGCCTTGTTTTTCCAGCTTCGGAGGCTTCTTCAGTCCTTGGCTTGTGCCCCCCCTTCCTCCATCTTCAAAACCAGCAACACTGCATCTCTCTGACTCTCCTATTGTCACTTCTCTCTGACACTCCTAAGCACCAATGTGATTGGATCAGACACCCTCAGATAATGCGGGAGGTCCTTAACCTTAGTCTCGTCTGCAGAGTCCCTTTTGCCAAGTAAGGGACCGTGTTCACAGGTCCAGGGGTTAGGATATGGGCCTCTGTGTGTCACCGCTCTGCCACAGAGGCCTGTCTCCCAGCCTTCTCACCTTTTTGCCCCACACTTTGATGCTGTGTTTTGCTTCCTCCTCTGTCTGGGTCAGACAAGCTCAGGACACTTTTATGGCCAGCGAGAATCAGCCCGGAGCTGGCGTTCAGAGGGACGGCTGGGGCGAGGGGCCAGCCTCCTCAGCTGGGCCACTGGGGCCTGGCCATGCTTTTCTACTCTCTCCAATGCCCTGACCTTATGTGTTGGCTGGCCCTGTCGTGCCCTGTCTCTGGTGTGAATTTAACTCTTTTTGCTAAACCCCGAGATGGGATGGAGATGGAACTTTTGACCTAAAGGCAGATGCTGGCTTGCAGGGGTGCCAGGAAGTGATTCTCAAACACCCTTAAGTGGTGTGAGATGTAAACAGGGCTTATGGACACTTGTAGGCACCTGCTGAGAACTGATCCCCTGCAGCATTATTCTCCTTGACCTCTTCACCTCCAAGATAGTCAGCTTAGCCTGTGATTTACCTGTGAGGAAACAGCCTCAGAGGAGAAAGTAACTCTCCCTTACAACTAAGCAAAAGTGAATGACATATCCCCTGCTTCCAAGTTTGGAGTTCCTTAAGGAAACACGCTGAAGGCGTGTTGATAAGGATGGGGGCAGGGTGGGGGAGGAGTGGACACTGGATTCCTCCCCCTGAGTAGAGTTGTTTCTTTTTCTACGGAATGGGAGTGACATTCCTATGCCCTGTCGCAATTGCGAGGAATTCAAGGAGGTTAAAATTCTTTGTACCTTGCCAGGTCTCAGGTGGCCTTTGTCACTATAGGAGTTCCACCCTGCCCAGGGAAGCCCGGGTTTGGAGTGGGGCAGTGGTCCAGGCTGGGTCTGTGCTGTTGCCCTCAGCTTGAGGGGCATGTCTCTGAGTCTTGGGGCGAGGAGGCAGTTGCGTTGGTAAACATTAACAGTAAATTTGGGGTTTTCCTTCGGCTGGGTTGGTGACAGGAAATGCGGAGGGCTGTGCATTACAAGTGGGTACAGTGGGTAGGTCGGCCTGCTCAGGGTGTAAAGGAAGTTCAGGTATTCAGGGGAGGCGGGCGGGGCTGGTGAGGCTGGGGAAAGTGGCTGCCCCATCCCCTGGTGAATGTAAACAAACCTGCTGGGCACACCCAGGTGGGCCAGAGTGGGGACGAAGGAGGCTTTGGGGTGCGCACTCAGCCCTGGAAATGTAGCCCCTCCCTGGCTCTGTCTCTTAAACCCAAGTTTGGGGTCCCCAGCCACCCTGGGGAGAATCTAGCTGAGTTTAGGAGTAACCACTCATTTGGAAGAGACACCAATTTCCAGCTCTGGGGGGACATTTGGTGAATTTATCTAGCTTTCTCCTGCACTCACTCAGACCGGCGTGAAGAGACCACCCAACAAACTAAGTCACCAAATACCCAGGCACTCAGTGTATTCCTCACGCCGTGGGAAAGACAAGTGTAAGACCTAACTCCTGTTTGGTCCCTGACTAGTGAGATCCGAAACGCAGGTTCGGCAGCGTGAGGCCTGTCTTTCTCCACCTCCACAGGGTGGACATGCTTTGTCGTCTGACCCCATTCGAAACTGCTCCAGACCCGGAGGGGCGTGTCATCCAAGCCCAGGTGGCCCAGGGTTGCTGGCTAGGGCCCTAGAGGTTTTGAGACTGGAGAGATGAGTGAGTGGAAAGAAGGGTGCCCTGGAGCTGCACCCTCTAGACGAAGCTGGGGAGGACATCCCTCAGCCCGGACACGTGAGGCTCACACGCAGCCCCGGCGGGAATTTGAGAGGGGGGACGCTGCTGGTGGGTGTGCGGCGGGCGGTCGGGCCGAGCTCTTTGGGGCCACGCTTCGAGCTGGTTGGTGCATTGGCCTCCTGGGCCAGAGATGCTCTTTGAGAAGACTTTTCCCACACGAGTAAAGATGTCATGGTATCATTCATCTCATCTTGAAACCTACTGTGTGCATCGCCCAGTGTCCAGGATGTTGGGGTGACGTGGATAAGGAAGAAGTGGGTCTGTCTCTCGGGGGGCTCAGTCTGGAGGAGCAGATGGACGTTAGCATGACGGAGGGCAGGGAGCATCGACACTCATAAAAGGCCGGGCAGTGGCTGTGGCCGAGACCTGGGAGCCCCTGCGGAGCCTCGCCCTGGCGTCTGAGGACAGTTTTGATGGTAGAAAACGAGGGAGCCGCGTGGGGCAGGTTTTTGCACTGGGGCCAGTGTCTTCCTCATCTGAGTCTCGGTTCACCTCTTCTGCCTTCTGGTCTGAACAGCTGTCTGCTCGGCTCTTCAGCTTGACCTTTAACCCCCGTCGCTTCTGTCTGTGGGAAATCCGATTTACCCTCCCCAGGGGCATTCTCGGTGTTTTCGGTTCATTGTTTTCTTGTCAGCCCCTCTAACCTGGATTCCCCTCATTCACCATGTTTATTTCTCTAAAACCAAAATTTGGGAACATTTCTCTGATGGGGATTTTCCCATCTGTTTTTCAGTCCATTCATTTTTCAAGAAGTCTTATGAAGTTATACCTTAAATTTAGATCACATTGAGTTATACAGCTTGCAAATCACTAGAGAAAAGGGCAACGGTATACGAACTTGGGGGCAGGGGTCCTTCTGGAAAATCAGGATGAATGGTTGTCAGGGCTTCCTTGTTCCTCTCACTGAAAAGCTGTGGCTCTTTGCCGTCCCTGGTCATCACAGTCCTTACACCTCTCAGTATATTAAGCATGAAGCCCTCGGGAACGTCTCTTACAAAAACAAGTTTTAATGTGCCCAAGCTGCCACCCTTTTTTCTTTGGCACACCAACATCTTCAACCTAGGGTTGTCTTGAATGTACATCTATCCACTGGAGGGAATAGTTCCTGCTCTGAGAAGTTTCTGCCCAAAGCCTCTGGCCAAGGAGATCTTGGCTGTCCAGCCTGCAAGATTCCAGGTGGGGCTTGGGGCAACTGGTGCCGCTGAGAGGCCCTGGGATCTGAGAGGCACTGAACTGCCATGCAAATAAATTGGTTTGCATAACTTTCTTGCTCTAAGGAACAGTGAAGTTTCCTACCCCATCCTACAGGCCTGCCAGGATTTGCAAGTGAAATACTGGGACTGGCTTTCCCCTTTGCCATTGTCCTCTCCCCCCAGGTCCTCTTACTTCTGGATTTTATTTCAGTCCTTCAGGTGCTGTGTGACCAAATTCTGGTCTTAACCTCTCTGATCCTAGGGGAGGAGTGTTCCTGGGCTCTGTGATGCAAAGTATCTGCAAAGGTGATGCAAATGAACCCCTAGTCTAGGTGGCTCTGGCCTGAGTCCAGGACAGTCGCTAGCTCAGGCCACTGCTTGTCTGAAACCATGTGAATCCTGGTCTCGGCCCTGCCTCAGTCTCTGTAGCTGTGGGCCTCTTCATCAAATGGCTAGAGCTTCCCAGGGCTACGGGGCCTTAAGTTTCACAATGAGTTCAGTTCTCCCAGCCCTTCTCTCTGACTTGAGACCTGTGGTTCTGAATTCACCAGTTGGAGGTTTGCTTTTCAAAGAAATCAGATCTCATCTGAATCTGAGACCAGAGGCATTGGTAGCCTGTGGTTCACGGGACAGCTGGTGTCTGCAGTAAGACCTGGAGGGGACTATGGCTTTCGGGCACTCCGCTGTCTCCTTTTCTGGTCAGAAACCTGTTCTAAGGAAACGGCCCTCATAGTGAGACTCTAGCCTTACCTCTCACCTCACTTACCCACCCACAGTGGGAATGAAAGCAGGCCATTCTCTGAGCTGGTCTGCAAGAGGAAGAGGGTAGGAAGAAATCTAGTCTGATATATTTTCTATTAATTTCTCTACGTACATCTATGCTTATAAACCCAGATGAGAAATTTCTTTGAAGGTTAAAACAAGTATAAGCGGAATAATTAGACCTATTCTGCAATTTGCTTTTTTAAAAAGTTGGGGTGAAATACATGTAAAATTGACCACTTTATTCTTCAGTATAAAGTTCAGTAGTGTTAAGTATACTCGCATCGTTGTGCAGTCTCCAGAAAAAGCAACTTGGTTTTTAAATTTAGTACATCTTAATGAATGTCCATGTCAGAACTCAGAATCATGATATTCTTCCTTTTATTTTTTTTTCTTAAAAAAAAAAAAAATACAGCTGCAGAGAATTCCACAGCATAGTTGTCCCATAATTTATTTAACTATCTTCTATGGGTGGCTCTTTTATTAATTTCCATTTTTTTTACTATGAGTATTAATGTGGCAAACATCTTATACAATGTCTTTGTGCACATTTGGAAAGATTTTTGTAGGACAGATTCCTAGAAGTGGAATAGTTAGAGCAAAGTGTATGTACAGTTTTGGTTTTGGTAGGCACTGCCCAAGAGACTGTCAATTTGTGAATGAATACACTTTGCATATTGCTTTCTGAAATGAGAAGCCCATGAAAGGATTGGCTGTCAGCAGTGGGGCAATATGGGGGTAAAATAAGTCAGCTGAGAATAAGAGGACATTTGAAGCACTTCCCCAAACATAAATGCATACTCTTGATAGTATCATGGGTGACTGGAAAAATCAGATCTGGTGCAGGCAGGGGATTCCTTCAACTTCTCCCTGCTCTGCGACTCTGCTCACCAAATTATAGTTATTTGCATATATTTTGTGTATGTAGGCAGAGTGGCTCAAAGACAATTCTGAGGTTCAGCCTCATTCAGCCTTCTACGGATGTTTGATCTTGAGCAGGTTACCTGACCCGCTTCTCAGACTGGGGCGTGAGTGACCCTAGTGGGTATACCAAGGAGATGACAGTGTGCAAATGGCTCAGATGTGAGACTGAGGCGAGTGCTGCAAGAAAGGCTCAGGGGTCCATGGGAGGTTACTGCGGAAGGGTCCCCTCTGACTAGGGAGAAAAGACATGGCAGAGGAGGTGCTTCTGACTCGGGCTTGTAGGTGTTGTGGGGGACACAGGAGACATACAAGGATTGTTTTCTTATTAGGAGCTGAATCCCATTTTACCCCCAAAACCCTTTTGTGGGATGCTGGTGGTGGGCCCAGTCCGCTGCTGATGGCTGAGTTTGAGGAATGAGGCCTGTGATGTGCCTGTCAATAAATAGCTCAGATGCATTGGGCATAGAGACAGCTTTGGAGTTGTATTAAACTTGGGTTCAAACTGTGGGCAGGTAACTTGACTTCGGTGAGCCTGAGTTTATCAACAAGTACAATAGGAATGATAACTGTGGAACCCCACAATTATCATTTTTATTATAATCATATATACTTATAACCATAATAAGTATATAATATATGATGATAATTTTATTTTATTATGTAAATATAATTCAATGAATCATTATTAATTATATTTAGGATAATTAATTCATTACTTACGAGAATGCACCTCACAGTCCTCCAGTTCCAGCATAATCATCCTGGGTCCCCAGCGGCTGTGCTCTCAAATTCATTGCTGCATCTGTGCTAAGGCCATGCTTCCCTTGCCTGCTTGCTCCATGACTGAGCACAGTAGGGATGTTAAGCGCATTGGTTCCTGGGGTGACCGTGACTCTAGTGACAGTGACTCTGTCTGGAGGCTTTCCTGGCAATTCTTAGATGGCAGAGTGGGCTAGCCCGCTTGGGCTCCCTGGGCTCCTGACCTCTTTTCTCCTCAGCAGGATCAAGCGTGGTCCGATGGTGCTCCCAGCTCAGCCAGGCTCCCTGCTATTTTCTCTCATAAAGACATTCCCTTCATAAAACCCTTGCATGTTTAATCCCATTTTCACATCTGCTTCTCAGAGGACCCAGACTAGCATAACATTTCTTACCTCATAGGGTTGTTTCAAGGAACAAATGAGAAATCGTGTACAAGCCTGAGTATGTGCCTGGCATGTCGTTAGCACTCATCATCATATCTCAGAGTAAGCAGACTTATTGTACCAGGGTGAGCAGATTGATTTAACTAAAAAGGAGAGTTTGGGTTTGGGAATCAAGCAATGTGTCTTCTTCCTGACCCTCCACTGCTCTATTTTCTCCTGAGTTCTCTATTCTCCCTGCCCCTGCCCTTGCTGCCCCACTCCCTCACATGTCTTTTTATAACTTGCAGTTTGTCCCTGCAGGCATCCTGGGTTGGCCCCTAATTGCTCTCTGCCTGGGTAAAGGTGATTGGCACTATGAGGCGGCTAAGGGTCTGCCGCAGACATATGCAGGCCCACTGGACTTGTGATTCTTTAGCCTGGCAGAGAGGCCCCTGCCCATGGGATGTGGACTTGCTGGGAGGCAGCGTGAGAAGCTGGGTGGGCCACTGAGTGGATGTTAGCCACTGGGGTGGTGGGGGCCAAGGGAGGCTGATGGGAAGACAGTGTGCCTTCCGAGTCAAACAGGGGCCATGAGAAGAGAGGGTGAGTCACAGGGTTTCTCTCAAAACCCCATGCCCCTGGTATCTAGAATGAGCTGAGAAGGGGCCCCACCAGCCCCTGCCTCGGCCCCAGTTCTAAGAACGTGTCCCCTTTTCTTCCCTCCCACAGTTGCCAAAATTAATCAGGCCCCTGACTTTGGGGGTATGGGTCTCTTCTCTTAGAAGAATTTGGCAAAGAAAACCACTGAGTTATATCCCAGTAAATGAGGTTGCAGAGATTAGGGCTGATTTTGGGGAAATGTGAGAGCAGCTGTCTAGTTTGGGTTTTAGAACCTGGCTTTTTCTGCTCACACCAGCAAAGAAAATGTGTCTTGAGTGATACGGGAGAGGCTGAGTGGTGTGGTGAAGGCTGGAGCCCTGGACTCCTACAAATGCGGGTCATGTCTGCCTCTGCCACTTGCCTGCTCAAGGCCCTCAACCTTAGTGAGCCTTAATTTCCCATTAGTAAATGGTGACGGGAGAGTAACTTCGTCACAGTGTTTACGTGAGGATAATTAGCTGATCAGTGTAAACTCCTGGCCCAGTTCCTGGAGCATGTGTTTGGAAGCCCCGTCAAGAAACTTTCCAGCGTGGCTCAGGCAACCCTGAGCCCCTTTGTGACCTTGTCGTCTTCGCTTTTGGATTTTGGTCTCCAACCACCCTATGAGGTAGTGGTGTTATCATCTCCATTTCATAGATCTGTAAACTGAGGCTCAGCTTGGTTAAGCACCAAGTAGACAGTTCTTTGTAGTGCAGGACGCTGACGTTCAGCAGGAGCCGAGAGCCTGATGGAACAACTCTCAAAGGCACAGAGGAGGCAGAGGACATCTTTGAGGCTCAGGGAGGCTCAAGAGCCCTTGTCAGGGACCAAACTGCAGTTCAGGGGCCTACAGCACTCATGGACCTGAAGGGCCCGGACGACACGGCATTGGCCATTCTGCGCCACCACCACCCAAGATGGACCGTTCCTCTTTCAGATAGCTGCACAACTCATTTCCTTCAAGTTTTGTTCATGGGTCCCTTTTTCAGTGACTCCTGCCCTGATTGCTCTATGTAAAACCATTCTCCCACTGCTGACTCCTCACTCTGGGCATTCTTTGTTCCCCTTCATGGCTCTATTTTTTAAAAATCATTTTTATTGACATATGATGTCTATACAGAAAGTTACCTAATTTTTTCCCTATAGACCCGATCACTTATAAATCTCTATAATTCACTTATTTATAGTGACTGGGATGTACATTCCACAGGGCAGGGTCTGCTTTATTTATTGCTATATCCCCATGTCTGGCACATAGTGGGCCCTCAACTATTTGCTGTCTGTTGGTGGGAACTTAGTATTGTCCAGTATTCTTGCAGGCAATAAACATGCACTTGACAGTCTTGTGGAGAGCATCACTGGCACTAAGTGCCCAAGGGCATGGCAGAGACAGCTACACAAGCTGGGTCAGGGAGCAGTGCCCAGAGGTCTGTGAGCCCAGGAAGGCTTTCCGGAGGAAGTTAGCTGGCACCTCGATACTCTGAGTTCCCCTGTCACCTGAGATAGTGCTCCATTCCTGACAAAGGGAACGCCTTCCCTCTGTCAGACTCCAATACCTCCTGCCGTGGTTTCAACCCATTTCCTTTGTTGTACCCTCAGTGGGTCCTGTGGCAGTAACCACACAAACCATTCCAACCCACCTCATTCCTCAATCCCATGTATGAGCCGGCAGAGTGCAGGCTGCTTCAGACAAAGCACCCACAAGCTTGCGTAGCCCTGGAGGGACAAGCTGAAAACACTTGCCTTTGGAGTGGGGTGAATCATGGGGGCACTAGCAGAAAGCCAACACACAGAGAATGCTCGGTGGATATTGGGTGAGTGGATGGGTGAAGCTGAGGATTAGCAGATGCCCTGAGAAGTCCCAATTACCTACCTTCTCTCTAGACTTGGTGGTGACATCATTGCAACTAATTTTTGGTTGTTATTTCAATTTGTTATTTATTTGTGTTTTAGTCTTTTATGTTTATGCCACTTTTCCCAAATAGAAGTTTCCAAAATTGTGTTCAGTGTGGTACAATATGGCTGGATACAAATAAATAAGAAAAGCAGTGAAAAAGGAAAGTGAAAATGGGACAATAAGGAGGGGAGTGCTCCAAAAGCTCTTACTCAGAAGCTGAAACTCACGTTTAAAGCCCTGCCCACATCCAAGAACTTGGCTACCTGCTCCCTAAGAATGGGCCATTCTTGGGACAATGCTGGGCCACAGCCCTCTCATGGGCATGGGGGACAGTCCCTTGCTCCTGGACCCAAAGGGAAAGAGGGGCGTCACAATTCTCATGGGATTTTTGTTCCTCTCTCACTTGCGTCGCACGTTCCTGCCAGGCACATCAGAGAGCAAGTTGGGTGCTGGACATTCTGGAGGCACCCCTAACTCACGGAATCTCAGGGCTGGAAGCCTATAAAGGGATACTGGTGTTTCTCGATCTTTCTGGAATCATAGAACACCAAATCATGTTTTTCATGCTTCACCCCCATAAACCTTTTATTTAAAAAGTATCCCTACATAGAAAGCAAAGCCCAAGGGGATGTAGTTCTTTTAGGTATTATGGTCACAGGAGGTCATATTTCACCTGTTTTTACTAACAGAAAACAGAAAACAATATTATTTTTCCAAATTCTCATAGCACATTTGCCATCACTTTTATAGAATCTAGACAAAGGTTCCATGAACTCTATAGCTTAATTCGTCAGTCCCAGAGTTTACTCCCTCCCAGGAAAGAGCTCTGTAGCCATGTCAGAACCCACATCCTTTTTGTCTTGGTTTGTCCCCAGTGCCCCTGGAGAGTGGTAAGTGGTGGCCTCCGTAGACACTTTCTGAGATGATACAACAGAGGCCTTCGCAGTGAGACTGACGACACATGTGGACCCTTTTCTAATTTGGAATCTGTAGCTTTTATTTCTTTATTTTTAAAGACAGTTTCCAAATTATTTAAGCCTCACGAAACAAGATCCATTGGTGCTTGCTTTCCCCTGCAGCCGAAAAGGCCAGTGGTCCACAAGAGATCCTTGCCCCTTTCATTGTTGTTGCTGGGAAGTGGCTGCAGGGCCAGACCACATTTTCCATCCCCTCAGGGACTTGATTATAATTAATGGGATGTGAGCAGAAGGCATATGCACATTGTTTCTAGGCCTGACCTACTAAACGCCCCTATTGTCCCCCATTTTCCTTATTGCCTTACATTCAGGCTGCGTGTTGACATCCAGGACAACCACGGAAGCCATGTGTCCTGATGGAGTTTGACTGCATTTGTGTTGGTTGAGTGCCGATAATCTTCAAGCCCACTCACTCTTCCCCTTTTCTTTCGTGTGTGCATCCGCCTTGGGCACTGGCAGGAAACTAAAACTGCGCCAATATTTGGGCTTGGGAATTCTTACCCAAGCCTCATTAGCTAACTGTCATCAAACTTCAGGCCAATGACTCCTCCCTACTCTCTCTCAAGCCATTTGGGGGTGAATCTGCTTTGGATCCTTCCCTACTCCCCTAAGAAAGCCTCATTTTGTGAGTAATAAACCTTTTCATACCCTGAGTGTGTGTGTGTGTTCATCTATCCTGACATTTGAATCACATTTAGGGGGTGGAGGGGTCCATCTTGTCTCTGAGCCTCCCTGAGCGTGAATGACTGTGTGGAACAGAGTTTTTTTCTGTATCTCACTGCCACCCCCTTCCCCACGTATTTTTTAAATTTTTTAATAGAAAAATAAAATAAGATAAAATTTACTCCAATTTCCACCACTTAGAAATAACCATTTTTTTACATTTGGTATGTTTATCAACACATTCTTTTCATGGGTGAGAAACTGTTGCATTAAATCATGGAGATTTCAGGGTTTAGCTGTTAATCAGCAGCAAGTGTTACCTTCATCAACACATTCAATGATAAAGCAGAGTCTCTTCTCTAGTTCTAATCATCTCATCTAATTAATTCCAATATCCTAAGTAGCTTTTGTGAACTCTGAATAAAAAATCGTTGGATATTTTCCTTTCCGGTTCAAGAGAAGGTGCTAACTCTATCTGTGAAGAGATTGTGGATAGCAAAGACATTTGACTCAGAATATAGGAATAAAAATGCTGCAATTTTGGAATGATGGATTTGTTTTACAGTATTAATGTGACTTTATTCATTCATAGTGTTTTCTCATGGAAAAAAAAAGGGAGAGAGAAGAGGGTTCTCACGTGTTATAAAACAATACGAGAAGGAGGGGAAGGAAGAACCCAGCACTGTGAAATCAACCATTGAATAAACATTCCCTAGTCTTGGGTCACCAAAACCCAAGGGAGCTGCCATGCAGGCAATTTCCCACCCTCTCTCCTCTCTGTGAATTCAAGATTTCACACAAAGTGTTGGTTCCTGGCAATAAACATAGAGTTACATCTGGCCCATCTCTTACTTAACAACTTCAGCTTCTGACACATGTTGTTCCTGATACGTGTGCCTTTTTCCCCCTCAGTCTCCTGCTCACTCAGTTTCTATGTGAAAGGCTTCTCATTGCTTCTCTCTACCTTAGAGTGGAGTGGAGTGACAGATTATAAACCAATGGTGTGTGAGCAAGTAGAGAGAAGGCAACCGTCACCAGGATCCAGTTAAGGTTCTCTGTTTAGGTCCCACCTTTAAGCTTTGAAAGCCACTTGTCAGAATTGTGCTTGGAGAGACACCTGAGTCAGAAGGAGTCTGTAAGTGTGGGTGCAGAGTCAGATTTCAGAGGAGACTCAGAGTCATGCCTAGGAAACCAAGTACCTCAAACCTGTAAACTGAAGGGAGAACAGAACTAGCAGCATCGTCAGTGGGGTTGCCTGGGGTAGAGAAATTCAAGTGCACTCAACAAGACAAATAGATGTTTTTGCATGGTGCCCATCTTGAGAGGAGAGGGAGGATTTGAGGGCACTTTGGGGTGACCTTTTGAACTTCTAGTACACTTGGCTTATCTGGATTTCATCAAGGTATCTGAGAAAGCCTTATATGATCAGTTTGTGGGTAAGATATAGATGTCTATTATTTCCAGCTGGGAGAAGGACGTACCATTGCCTCAACCACCATATTTTATATTCTATCAACCTGGGCAAAAGTATAGAAGCCAAGTTTATCAAATATTAGATCAATTGCCCCAAGTATCTAAGAATAAAGAAGATGTGGATGAGTACACATAATAAATCTTATTTAAAAACCTTCAGCGTACACCATAGAATGAGAATGAGGTAACTTGGTCCTAGTTCAAATAAAAAAGACTGGGGATTTTAGCCTACCCCACGGTATTAGGATTTTAGCCTACCCCACTGGGCTGTTGTAAAAAACTGCATAAATTGGGTGGCTTAAGATGACAGAAGATCTGAAGGTTGCACAGGTCTGAGGTCTAGAAGTTCAAAATTAAGGTGCCATCAGGACTGCACTAATATATATTGATGACTCCAGAATCCTGTGGAGATGTCTCCTGAAATGCAATTAGACATCTCTACTTAGATATCTTCAAGTAGCTCTTCTAAATCTACCCAATGCTGGGCCTTTTGTCATCTTATTCTTCTTTTCTTTTTAAAAAAACCTAGGTGTCCTCCAGGGTTCTGAGTTCTCAGTCAATGACACCACCATTTGCCTATTTGTCTAAGATTTCCTTGTTTTCCCCCTTTCTTTGCTCTCCACATCTAGACAGCCATCAAATCTAATTGATACTCTGAACTTCTGCACAAATATGTCTATGTAAATTTTTTTTTTTTTTTAATTTCCACCGCTGCTACTTTAGGTTCAGGCCAATGTCGATTTTTCTTTTTTGGCTTTAATTACTGAACAGATTTTAATTGGTCTCTCAATCTTTGGTTTCATTCTCTTTTAATCTGTTTTTCATACAGCAGCCAGAATGCAAATACTATCATGTTATTCCTCTGCTTAAAACCCTGCAATGGATTCCCACCCTCTTTAGGATATGAGTCAACATCCCTAATATGGCCGAGTAGAAACTCTATGGCCTGATCCCAGCTTGCTTCTCAAGCCTCATTTCTCTCTATTCCCTCTTCTACTCTCACAGCCCCCGTCTGCCCCCACAGCTTTATACTTCCTCTTCCTTCAGCCCAACCCATGGTTCCTTTCACTCTTTGTCTAATTAGCTGATAGTCATATTCCACATCTCAGTTTAAATGTCCTTTCTTCTAGGAAGCCCTTTCCTGATCTGCAGTTTGCTCGCTCCCATCAGTGATTGGTCTATCACATTGCACAACTCCAAGGGGTGAAACTGGTGTTATATTATGTGTAAATAGTGCCTCTGAAGTTGTGCAACGCAGTCACCAGGCACACTTTGTTCCTCACTCTTATTGTTTAATTGTCTTCTCTCCTGGATTGCAAGCTCCACATCTGATTCTCCGCTGTACGCCTGGCACATAGGAAGAGCAATCGACATTTGTTGAATTAATAAATGAGGCTCAAGAGAGAAATGACTCTCTTAATGAGTACACACAAGAAAAAATGTGGGACTGGAAAAGATTCTAGAAACCATACCTTTTAGAGAATAATATAAGTAACTGACCACAGTTAAGAGTCAAGAAATCAGGAATTAGAACAGATGTAATAGCTCCCTTCAATATTTAAACAGTTTTCATTTGAAAATGGAATGTATTTATTTTACCCCAGAAAGTATAAGACAACTGAAGGCAAATTATAGAGAAGCAAATTGGGGCCTGATAATAAAACCGAAAGAACTTTCCCATAATAAGAGCTGTTCATAAATGAAACAGGTGGCACACAAAATAGTTCTGCTTCACTGCCAACATGGAAGTATACGCTAGAGGCCTGTTAGGATCATCGTGGGTGGCAATTGGACAAGAGAGCCTTCGAGGGTCTAACTTAAAATGTCTGTGATTTTATGACTGTAGGGAGAGTTTTCTTTCTAGTTTAACTCAAGCATTTATGTCATGCCTTTTCTGTGTGTGACACTATTGGGGATCTAGGACTGCAAGGCTCTGTACTCAAAGGTGCACAGTCAGGTTTGAGGGACAGTGTCAAGCTCGCAGGAAGCAATTAGAAGGCAGAAGCTTTCAGAACATCATCAGCTGTCTAAATGGGCAGTACAGTGGTTTGGCCAATGGGGAGATAACTGTGTGGTCCTTCACTGTGGTGGAAGGCTTCGTAGAAGAGCAGGCATTTGAAAAAGGGCCTTAGAGAATGAGGAAGAGCAATCAAGGAGAGTCACTTCAGGAGAAAGGGGACAATTTGGCAGAGCCCTGTGAGAAAGATAGTTTGGGCCAGATACACAATCAGGTGTACTTCACACATTTCGTTCACAGCATCAGAGTCTGCATTTAGCTCTGCAAAGCTCTGGTTTCCTTAGATGAAACCGATGAGAAAGATGGGATGGGGCTGGCCTCAGATTTTGCTGAAACTCAGGAGTAATGTCCTGTGGTGAAAGCAAATAGACTCCTTGCCTATCCTGAACTCCCTCAAATATTTGGGGTTCAGTGGATGAGTCAGAGGTGACTCAATTGCTCAGAAGGAAGAAGCGGTAGGGGAAGCCCCAAGATTGAAGTTGTCTAACTGTTTATAGACCGAGAGTTCACGTATATTTTTTGTATATACTTTTGACTTCAAGTAACCCAAAACTCAACAGTGACTTAGTCAAAAGGAAAATTATTATCTCACATATTAATAGTTCTTATTTTGGATTGGTTACTCTGTGGGCTTTACAAAGTCATCGAGTGCAGATATCTTTCCATTATTCTGTTTTCTATTTTCCACCTGTTGATTTATCCTTTTAGGTTGAATCCCCTCATTGTCCCAAGAAGGGTTCAACAATTCCCAGCTTTAGAAGTAGACAAACACCAGAGGGAGAAGAAAATCTACTTTTCTTGCTAGAAAAATATTTTCCAACAGTTCCTCAGCCAACCTCTCCTCATGTCTCATTGACCAGATTATATCACAAACCCATCCCTGAATCAGTCACTAGACAGAGAAAATGGAATTACCCTGGGAAAGGCACAGCTGCTTTTAAGCACATGGATGTCTGATACCTGACCAAAAATCAGGGTTATCAAGAGAGAAAGGAAGAATGGCAGTCAAGAGTGGCTGCCACATGGCTTCCTAGTTAGGATGGTAAGTTCTTTTAGGTATGATGAAGACAAAGGGAGAGATGACCTGGCCAGTACCACTTGCTTTGCCTGAACTGGGGGTCCTCATCGGGATATGATGTCCGAGCTGAGATACCTGTGGTTGGTTCATTGGGGCCCAAGATTCTCATTGAACCAATAGGTTATGGGTTCAATCAGATGGCCTTTAAGGCAATTCACAGTCCCCACTCTGGGCCTGCTACTGTGCGAAGCCAGTGGCACAGTATCTGATGCCATCTTCATCTTGAATCTGCAAGTCAAGGACTATTATCCTTCTTTTCATATAAGGAATTGAAATTAGGTAGTTTACCCAAGGTCCACAGTAAGTGGTAAAATGCGGATTTGAAATCAGGATTTAAGTGTGATATATGCCTTTCTGCCATTTGTATTTCACTACTTCTTTCTTCTAACTTCAAGTTTTCATGAGTCTGGGAATAAATCAGGGAGTGTGATTTAGACCCATGCTTCTCAAACTACCTCTGACAAAATAACCAATTTTTTAAAGATTCCAATATGTTGTGAATCAACATTTTTATAAAACATAAGAAAGATAATTACCAGGAGAATAAAATGAGAAAAATTATAAAGGTATACAAAATACAAACTCTGTTTTCAATGATTCAGTCTAATGAACAAAAAATACTGTCAAATTGCTATCCAGTTTTCTAGACACTTACTCCTCATTTCTGTACGTCCGTTGCCACTTACTAGTAACCGGTTTGTGGACTAGTACTGGTCTTCAGGCCACACTGAGCAGCACTGATTTAGACCTCACTCTACTTCCGTCCTCCTCACCCCAGACTGCAGTTCAGGATATCTGATGCTCTGATGCCTCAGTTGAGATGAAGGTGGGAGAATTACTGGTTGTAATGCTGAACCAAATATTGAAGAAAGAAGTTAGATTTTGCACTGCTCTTTTCATGAGGACTTCTATTTTAATCGACAGACTTATATTACATTTGGAAGAACACTTTCTTGTTGGTGATTTTCTATTATCTTGCTATGTGGGAAGGAGATTGAGCACAATGAGAATATGTGAGATAAAAGAGGTTCGGCGGGGTGGGTGGGAAGTGGTAAAAACCTGCAAACAGGAGGAAAAATCTGTGTTTGAAGATTTGCTGGAGGTTCCCAGTTGGATGTGTCATTAAGTGATGACTCATTGTGGCAAAAATTATAAGCTTCTTGATTTGGGTGACTAGGGTTGCGTGTAATTAGTGCTTGCACATTTGTTATTTTTCTGACGTAAAAGTGACTTCAATTTGGTAAGATATGTTTACAAATGTATAGATACTTTTATTTATTAGGAAATTCCAACAATTCTATATTAGGGAATTTTTCAAGAGATCCAAGAATTTGTTACCTAGATCTGTTCTCTAAGATTTAGATAATCTAAAATGATCTTTTGTCCAGTGTATGAAATTCTGATAACTCCAGATATGTGGAAGTTAGAATCCACCAGGATGCTCAAGCATTTGCTACATCTCCTTTTCATTCATAAATAATTTGAGCACCTACCTCATATTCTTCCTTCTACTCCCTTTCTTCTACTGCCATGAGCCTGATTGACTTCAGTGCCTTTGTGGAAGACTTGTATAAAATGTGACTTCCATATTTCTAATGCCCTTTTCCCCCTCAGCTTTAATTAAGCCATCTGCTCTAATAGTTATAGCAGGGGTCCCCAAGCTCTGGGCTGTGGACCAGTACCGGTCTGTGGCTTGCTAGGAACCAGGCCACGCAACAGGAGATAAGCAGCAAGCAGGCGAGTGAAATCTTGGCTGTATTTGCAGGCATTAGATTCTCATAGGAGCATTGGCCCCCGGTGCCATAAAGGTAGGGGCCGCTGGGTTACAGCATGGCCTTTGTCATTCCTCAAAACTTCTCGCCTTTAGAACCTCTCCGTTTAGTCCACTCTCTGGTCACTGCCTTCTCTCCTTGGTTATTCAGATCCTGCCACTGAAATTGTTCCCTGACCTCAACAGAACGTTCAGTCCGTTGGCTCATCTAAATTATCCCTTTTTATCACCTCTTTCCTATCTTCATTTTTCCTCATTATTCAACTTTGAATCCTGGGTCCATCTTCCAATCAGGGTCTTACCTACATTCTCAACTTTCTCTCCCCCTTGTCCTTTTGTTAGATCCAGAGGGCAAAGCATTTCTGCTGTGTGTTCACTTTAGGTGACCAAGAGAATCCTGAGGAAAATTATGTAGTCTGGCAGACCTCTTCAATTCGTGATCACCTACCTCAACTGGGCTTCACACTACCTAGAAATCTACTATATTTCTCTAGAGTTCTTTGCTTTCCGCATATCTACAAATATCATTTCAAATCTTTTTTTCTCTCTCCTCAAATCTTACATTCTCTCCTTTTTATTCACTCTATTCAGAGAAAAATAGAAACAATCTGATGGAAATAACCTCAACTTCCTGCCAACAAATCTTCAAACCAACTTGCATCTGTACCCACTGTCCCTATGTCCTTCCTGTTATTATTTGATGAAGGTGTTTCTCCTCCTTTCCAGGGCTGTTCTTTCCTCTACCTGCATGCTATCCCCTGCTGCTTCCTGAGAGAGCTGTCTTCATTATTTCTCCCACTTCACTTCTCAATTTTCAACTTCTTTTCCTCCTCTGTTTGCCCAGTATCTCTAAAGAGTTATCCACACCTGTCACCCACTTTTTAGCTTCCTATTGAATGCACAATGCTATCTCTGACCAGTGGTGCTCCTGCACTCTTTTTGATGAAGTCGTCTGTGATTTCACTTGTTATATCCAATAGGAGCTCTTTTTGTCTTCATCTTACTTCACCTCTCAATAGTATTTGGTTCAGAGGACCATGCCCTCTTCCTTGAAATAGTTTTCTTTCTTGTCCTCAGGCATGACACTCTCTCCTGGTGTTTCTTTTTACCACTCGGGCTTCTCTTTATGAGTTCTTTTGTCAGAATCTTTTGCTCTGGCTTATAAATATCTGAGTTCTCCAGGACTGGATTCTGGCTCTTTTCTCACTCTAGATGCTTTCCATTAGTGATTTTCTCCACTCCCATGACTTACTTACTATCTCTATAAAAATGACATCCACTTATTTATCTCTAGAGTTCATTCCATGTCCAGTTGACCGCTTGGACACATTCAGGGTGTCACAGGCACCTCCAACTCAGCGGGGCCAGTGTATCATGTATCACCTCCTCCCCACCCCCCAGCCCACTGAAACCTGTTTCTTCTCTATCCAGTTGTCCAGGCCAGAAATCTGAAGTTTATCTTGACCATCGCCTGCTGTCACCACTGTCATCTAAGTAGTTGCTGATATTTGATCACTTGCCCTTCTTTCCTTGCCCATTTATTGTCACCTTAGTCTAGTCTACAATTTCCTCTTCTCTGGACTACAGACAAATGGCCCCTAAAGTGTCTTATTCAGAAGATCTATCTTCTCCTCTCTACTTTACAGCCTTCAGTGGCTATCCTTTGCGCTTATGTTAAATTCTAAATTTTTTTATCCATGCCCATTTCTTCCAGTTCATCTTTAATCTCTCTTCCTCATGCATAGCATCCCTCACTTGTTGTGCATCACTTTTTAGTCCTTTAAATAGTTTAAGTTTCTTCCTGTTCCAGGGCCTCAGAGCACAAGAGGAGATGGAGAAGCCACAGAGTCCCAAAGAAGGCCCAGAGTCTAGCTAGGTTGAGATAGGTACAAATCCATCCTTGCTTCAGAGACAGCCCCCTCCCCACCATTCTTTGCAGTTCTAGGGGGTATTTAAATACATGGCTCTGTCTACCTAAGGTCCTCATCACCTCCCTCTTCATTTGGCCAACTTCTACTCATCCTTCATGTCCAGCTGAATGCCACCTTCTCATGGAAGCCTCCCCCTAACCCCAAGTCTAGGTTAGTTGATATGTTAAAAGCTCATTTAGTAGATATCACAATTACAATAAAAGTGTATAGTTAACTTTATAATGTATTTTTAAATCCATGAAGGTAGACACCATGTCTGTTTATTCACTGCATTTTCTCTGGCATCCAACATGGTACTGAGAGCATAATAGGTTCTGGGTGAATAAATGTGCGTCTCATAAAACCCGTGATTTGGCAAAGGCCAGGGAGAAGCCAGTCTGCCTCTCTTTTGATTTGAGTCTTATCCTGGTCACATATGAATGTAGAGATTATTCTGCAAGGAGCCTATATTAGTTATTTATGCTGCATACTAGCCACACTTTCTAATTCAACCCTAGTAGAAAGGGTATGATAGGGTTCAGCTGGGAAATAATATCCCCCTCTTCTAATCTAAGACTTCTTTAAATAGGCATATGATTCTGGGTTGTATATTAGATGAACTGTGGGCTCTATGATGTAATGGCTTCTTGAATTTGGAAAAAAAAATATATTTTTTGAATAATAGTAAGAGTAAAAGCAAAGTGAAGAAAAATTTTCACTCAAATGATTAATTTTGTAAACAGCTCTTTGTTCTGCTTCTGTAGACATGCTTACTGCATAGGCTGAAGAGTAGGGTGACCTCTAAAGTAGCTGAAGACTCATTCTCCCCTTTGGCTTGTTCTGTCTAGATAACAGATATATTGCTTCAGTTCCTGCTTGAAAATCTTATGTCCTGGATCTGCCTATAGCCTATAGCAGCACCTGGCTCTATGACCCCTAGTAACTCCAGAGTTCAGTAGCCCATAGCAACTCCTGGGCTCTGTAACCACCTGAGGACAAATTAAACAATCAGCCCATGCCAACTGTAAAACTATAACTGTGCAGATAAACCCTATAAAGTTTACCCTTGAGCTCAGGGCCCAGATCTTCAGAGCGCTAGCTCTTCTGGAATCGCCAGTGTAATAAACCTGAATTCTCCAACTCTAGTGGTGTTTAGCTGATTATTCTGAAACAATAGTAGGCTGTTTCAATTTCAGATTGCTAGCAGATAAGCAACAATGGTAGATAATAAGCATATCTGAACAAAGCCCAGTGCTGTAATCAATAAAACTCTCTACATAGTTAATCAAACCTATATTTAATGGCACGTGTAACTATTATTTCTCTGAATGGCAATTAGAGAACTGTGTTAAGCAGTTTACTGGACTTATGTGACTCCAGTGGCTATAATTCATATATAGATATTTAATTTACCAAGCCAAGTATTTCTGCAACAAACTTCAGAAATTCAAAAAAATGTCATTTCATTTCTTTCTCTCCCAAGTGCAAGAATGGTCGATTTTCCCTTACTAACCACAAGTAGCATATAGGGAGGAAGAGCATGTTGTAAGGGAAAGTCTAGGTCTGGTGATTGACACACAAGATGTGTCCCACTGATTTTCATGATTTTAGTACTGATCTTACCATGTGGTCCCATGTGAGCATTTTTCCAAATGTCTAAGGGAAAAAGCTGCTTTTTACTAAGTGTTTACTCTGTGCTTTACATGTATTCATGCCTTTATTTTTTCTTCTAACAACACCTTGAAGGAATGATTATTCTCTCTATGTTACAGAAGAGAATACTAGGCAAGAGATGTCCCAAGGTCATGCAGCTTGGAGCCGAAGTTCGACACACTCCAGCAGCTGCACAGACTCCGGGCTGTGTGCATCATTCCTGTGCTGTGTTATTTTTCTGCAAGTGCTTTATCTCCCCCATGTCCTCTTCAGCTCTCTAGGAAGCTTCTGGAAGCTCAGGGTTCTGTGGCTGCTCTACCCTGCTGGGAGAGGAGGCTGTTGATAGTACACAGATGACTGAGAAGGTGTCTGGAAAATTTCCAGTACAGACTATGTAGACAATGTGTCCCAGAGGGTTCAAGGGGGACTGGGGCTAGCTGAGTGCAGGAATCCGACACTAGAATTAGAAACAGTGGGCGCGAGGGGAACTGGATGTCATCTAATTTAGTGGTTTTGAAGCTTTCAACCACAAAGGACTGCTGCTATTTATTTTCTCCAAAGAATCTCTATTTTGAAATATTTTGGCTGCTTAAAAATATTTAAGGAAATAATTCCATTTTCTGATTTTGTTAAACAAAAATATAATAGATCACTACCAAACAGAACCCTCTGATCAATACAAGACAACCCGTATTTTCATACAAAGTGACTATTACTCTTGCCAAGCACATAGAAATGTTTTTAAATGAGCCTGTGCAGACTTATGGGAGGTGGGGGTAAAATGTACAATTTCATTAGGATTTTTCAAATTTGGGGAATTGTTCAAAGACAATCCTCTATCTCTAACCCTAATTACCTTCTAAAGGCCCCACCTCCAAACACCATCCATCACACTGGGGACTGCGGCTTTGGCATATAAATTTTAAAGGGACACAAACATTCAGTCCATAACACCTGGGAAAGAAGCTTTGCTAGTTTTCCAGATGAGAAACTTAGGTTCAGAGAAATAAACTATTAGACTAAACCAGCAAGAGAGAGGACTGAAGGAGGGTGGTGTCCATGATGAGGCCTCTGTGCACACTCACAGGATGCCTACTCTCATCTTCTTCGTCCCCCCACTAATTCAGGCTCCTGCTGATCATTCAAGTACAGTTATTTCTTCTAAATTTTTAGAAGGGTGTAGTAATATTAAAATTTTGTTCACAAATTCTTTGGTACTCTTCCCTTCAAAATGTGGGCTCTAATTCTTCTCCCCTTGAGTAGGGGCTATAATTACCACCTCACTTCTAACAGATGGAATGTGGCAGAGTGATTGTGTAAGATTTCTGAGATTAGGTCTGAAAGACACTATGACTATCTCTTTGTACTCTCTCAGGTCATGGGGTCTGGGGAAGACAGCTAGCTACGTGTTGGGAAGACAGCTAGCTACGTGTTGTGAAGACATGCACGTAGCCATGCATGTTGGCAAGGCCCACATAGTAAGGAACCAAGGCCACTGGTCAACAGCCAGTGAGGAACTGAGGCTTCCTGCCAATAGCCACGTGAGTATGCCACCTTGGGTGTGAATTGTCCAGCTCTAGTCAAGCCTTCGAGTGATTATAGCCCTTGCTGCCATTTTTACTGCAAACTTGTTAGAGATTCTGAGCCAGACCCCTGGTTGTCACTCTCAGATGCCTGATCTACAAGAGACTGTGAGATAATAAATGTTTGTGGTTTTAAGCTGCTAAACTTGGGGGTGGGGGGCAACAATGGATAATTAATACAAAAGGAAAAGCATTTCATGCTGTTCTCAGTTCTCCATTCTTTACATTACCACCATGGCCAAGCAATATCGACATTTCTGAGTCAGTTTCCTCTTATAGAAAATAGCAAAAATAGCGACAAAATACTATATAGCATGCCTGATACATATATGCCTAGTACTGACTAGCTCGAAATAAGTGCTCAATACATTGTAGTTGTAATATCAGCTGTGTGGCTTCCCCAGGGGAGTTTCTATCTGTTGGTTTCAGATGCCCACGTCCCTCACATGAGGTGCCAACCTCAAACTTAAGTTAGTGTACAATGCCTTGAAGAGAGTCCTAACTATCCAAACTTTCCTGGCCGAGGGACTCATGGCTTCTTCTCTGTTTCAGTATAGAAAGCCTTAGCAAAAAACAACAGCCTTACTCCTTCTTTCCTTGTCTTCTGCTAGCCTCCATTCTTAAACCTAACCTTTCATCTCAGAATTTCAGCTTTGATGCTCCCCACTTCCTTCCTATGGTTACTTTAACCGAAGTGAGTCAGGTCTTACTGAAAAACTGACCACAGCCAGTCCCACCCTAACCTGGACCAGGGATGCCTAGGCAGAGTGTGAAGGGACCAGTGTTTACTCAGCCTATTATTTCTCCCTATCTCCAAGCCACTGGGCTTTGAGTAGGGTTTCCCCAGCCACCATGCCCCTCCCAGCAGACCACAATCAGAAGCCAATCTCACATCTTTCTGATGGCTCAAGAAGGAGTGGCAGCAGCTAAAATCCTTTGGTATCCTATCAAGTGGGCTAATTTGCTTGTATTCTTCTCTACTTGGACCAGTTAATTCCCTTTGATCTTATCTCAAGAAGGGTTTGGTAGGAGTTTTTAGCTGTGAATACCAGTAGAAACCAATTGTGTGCACTCGGACCATCTTTTAGTGCTAGAGCTATGATAGTCCATCTTAATTCTAATGATAACCCTGGCAAGCTAGTATTCACCCCTCGTCCTTTGGTGCTTGAAGATGCAAAAAACACCACCACCAACAAAAACAAAACAAAACAAACAACAAAGCCACTAAACAACTTCTTCTGCCTATCTTTCTAATTCTGGTATGTAAATAATCTTCCTTAGCCTTGAAAATCAGCCTCTTCTTTAAGGATTTAAGAATGATTTCTTAAAAGATTAAGTTTACAAGAAGACTGTGATGGTCTTTGCTGTTGGCTTTTGGAGGAAGAATACCTCTTTTCCCTGCTCAGATTTGGAGCCTTTACACTCTAGGAGAGGGTAGCTGGCTTCTTACTCTGGAATGCAGAATTCATTCATCTACTCTCTTCTCATCAGACAAAAGTCAGCTGACACCATACATGATTTTAATAGGACCCATTTATTTTTTCAAAATTAAAATCTGCTATGAAGACAGACAAACAATGTAACATTCCCAGAGGAATTGAATTTCTTCTAGTTCAAATTGAGTTCTATTAGAACCAATTTTAGGTTGTTATAAATAACAAGTTAGCCACAGCTTTCAAGAAAAAAGTGATTGGAAAACAAGGTCAGGGGAATCCCTCTGAGCCACTGGAATATTAATTAACTGAAGGGCTCCCTGGTTTCTCTCCATAAGAGGTTCAGAGTCTTTGTAACAATCTGGGAGCCCCAGGCCTAGGGACAAAATAAATTAGAGGGAGGTGAGGGAAAAGAGCTCTCATATCAAGTGTGGTCAGGCTTGGAATGGAAGCTTCAGTTGGCTCCCCAAGAAACTTTTTTTCCTTATATAACTTACAATTTCTCTTGAAATGCTTAAATACCATACGGCATTACCCTATGGAAACAGCTTAACACAGGTGAAAATAATAAATATTGAACAAAATTAAAATATTGGGCTTCTTTCTAAATAGTTCTCAGAGAAGCTCAGTAAATAAATAGAAGTGGGAGTTGAGGTATCAGAGGTAATAAATATTCTAGGAGAGAGGTATGACAGGTTTCCTAAGGAGCTGGTTTAGCTCTCCCAGAACCCTGGGTTAGATTTTGAAGATCTCCAATTTATGTCCTAGGGTCTGGTAGAGTCGCCGCCCTGGATGTTTTGTTGTTTAAGATGTTTCACTTTTTCATCTTCATTGTCATGTAGTCTTCTATGTAGTTGATGAAGATGTCAAACTCACTCATGGCTTTGTAGACCCCTTTCTCTTGGAGCTGTGTAGGAAGATAAGAAATGTTTAGTGAAAACCCAAACTGAGCAAGTAAGTAAGTGGGTCCCTTGCTTAGGTGGTCATGACCCTGGGTCTCAGAAGCTGCCCTTGACTCCTCAAGTCAGGAGGAGGAGACTGGACCCAGGGAACCTGAGGATATGCCCAACTGCCTCGGGAAAGGCTGTGTGTTGACACGAAGCATAGATCATGCTGGCAAGAGGAATATCCACTCTGCAAAGCACAGTTTTCAAAACGGTGCCTTTCCAATAATTTTAAAGGTCACGTGCTCACATGATGCTTATTTGATGAAGGACCCTTAGAGGAACCACTTAGAAAGCAAGACAGCGAGAGAAGAGAGGGAGCCTCTTTTAGGTTGATTCTCTCTCACTAAGAGATTGAGCAGGGTCCCCCAACCCCACTGCTCCAGCCTATGTCAGGGGATTTGTGTCCCCTTGATGGTGGAACCCTGCCCACTCTCTGTCCCCAGCCTCTGAAGAGGACACAGGCCACAGGCTTTCTGGGAAATGGGGTTTAAATGGTCACCGACATTTGATTTGAGAGTTGACATTCTCAAGCGCCATGGGACATGTGAATGACAGAGGGAAAGCGAGCATGTTCCAACTCCATATAAGTGAGAATCCTGCTTCCTGCTCTGCTGAGTTTTGGGGAGTCCAGGCTGAACCCCTAGGTGTGTTTGTGTGTGCGCATTCACGTGTCGGCTTCCTGCACGTGTGGCAGTCTGGATTCCCAACAAGCTACTTTCTGTTTCCTTTGTCACTCTCCCCAGCACCCAGCTCACTGTGTTCTCGGGTGGCTGGCTGGCTCAACCCACAGGGCTGCAAAGGCGGGGAGCAGTCATTTAGAAACCCCCAAAGACACTTCACAGAAAACAAATATAACCCAGGCGACAGATCCTCACTGACTGAGGAGGTCACACCATCTGTTGGGTTCCCACAGTCCCTCCTAGTCAAGGATGGGGCCTGCTTAGCAACTGCCAGCCTCTTGGGGAGTGGGCAGAGGTCGTGTTCCCCTAACCCTCCTTGCCACCAGCTAAAGCTTACCTTACTGAAAGCACTCTTCACCTGCTCCACTGCCTTGCTCTTATTTTCACAGGGTAGAAAGCGATGCTGTGGAAAAAAGAGAAAGTGTTAAAGACACTGGCTCCCAGATCCTGAGTCTATAGCACTTGTGGGACTAGCTAGTGGCATGAAGAAGGGGCCAGGCTTGTCTTGAATGCTTCCCCAACCCCATAGCCCTATTGCTCATCCTTCCACACCAGACAGAGGAGAAACATAGCCCAGGAGATAAAACGTGTCTGCAAGGCTTGCATGAAAACCCAGGTCTTGGAGCTTCCTCTTGCAGAATGCCCGGTGCTGACCAGATGCTGAGCCAGCCATTCTGTTTTTTTCCTGCCTCTCTGTCCTGTCTGTCCCCTTAAGTTCCACCCATTGGAGACGATTTCTAAGACCCCAAGGAACAGACACATTCGCAACTCTGTGGACCAAATCCTTTGCATTGTCCCATCCCACAAATAGAGATCTAAATCAAACAATTTTCCATTATCAGCGACAGAACAAAGGAAACCAGAAGTTATTTCTGTTGAAGAAATAAATTATCCCGGGGAATTGTTTGTAGACACAAGCATGGGGGCCCTTCTAGAATACCGGGGAAAATCCTGTCAGTTATTTCTGGCCAACCTAGAGCTTTGCTTTCTAAAGTCCACGATTAAGAGGTAAGTGGAGTTTTCTCCAGGGACCTTCACCTCCTTGCTCCTTCTGCCCCACTCGGGGCTTAGGTCCCAAGGGACAAGGGAGGCCTGACTGAGAGCTCTGGGCCCCTTTCATGAAGAGAGAGGCGAATAGTTAATAACCCACAAATGACTCACAAATAACAGGAAAGCTATTTGCAAGCGTTCGCATGTAAATGCCTAGCTGCCACCCCCACTCCTGCTCAGAGAGAAATGAGAGGGCTCCTGCCACTCTGAGTCTGTGTGTTGGGGTGTGGGATGGTGTTTCGGGAAGAGCCGAAAAGCTGTGAGGGAGAGAACTAACGGGTCTGTTACTCACGCAGCGCCGCAGCCTCAGCCTGAGCGTCTTCAGCTTCTCCCCAAGGGAGTTCACGTGTTTCTTGATGTCTGGGCTCTGGCTCTCAGCCTGGGGCATGACCTCCTCCAGGTAAAACTGGATCATCTCCGACAAGGCTTGGCAACCCAGGTAACCCTAAGGGGAGGAGCAGAGGGGTGGTGACCGGCAGAAAGGGCTGCTACTGCTAGCTTGATGGGCTAACTTAGTCCCCAGGAACCTTTCCTCGCCAGCCTCCTCCCCACATGACTGAGACCTTGGTAACCCTCTGGCTGGCTATGTGCTGAGTTAAGATCTTCTCACTTCTCCTTTTTCAAAGTGAAGGAAGAGGACCCAGCTCCTTGCAGGCGTGAGGCAGAGCCTCCCTTCTCCTAGTCACAGTGCACACTCCCCTGCCCACCCACCTGGCTCTCACCTTAAAGTCCTCCAGCAAGGACCCATTCAGCAGTATGCTGTCCAGCTGGTCCTTCATTTGCTGCAAGAAGAACAAAAGAAGAATGAATCCAAGGTTTGGGGAAATACTTAAAGTGAACGTCCTTTATTTATAGAGTTTTTGAATTTTAAACCATGCAGCCCTGGCCCCAAAATGGAAAGGAGAGTTTTCAAAATGAGACATTCACTGTTGCCAAAACTCAATCAAATCAGGTCCTCCTCCTTTTCGGGATCAAGTTATTTAAAACATTCTGCCCGATTTTGGAAGCAGAAGCTGACTCTGCTTGGTCTCCTTCCTGCAGAGACTCATCAGGCTCCAAGGGGCCGCCCGAATCGGGGCCCCCCAGTGCTCTCTGCCTGTCTTCCTTCCTCCTGCAGACACCCCCCCCCCAGGCCTGAAGGCTCTCTGGGAAGGGGAGGCAGCCACTCACGCAAGGTTTCCACTTGCATGGTGCTTCCCCAAACTGTCAGTCTTTCAGGTTCTGGAATGCTCTAAGCAGAGGCAATCACTGCTTCCCTGTCACAGGGTTGGGGAGTCTGTACCTTAGTGACCCTGTTTGTGATTTCTCCCAGCCAATAATGTCTCTGGCTCCAGCAGAATCTTATAAAAAGTTTCTGAGCATGGGAGAGAGAGTGCTTTTATCTTTTAGGCAGCTTTCCCTGCACATTCACTGAAGCTCTGGCTTGATAGCAGGACTCTCTCAAGAATTCAAGTTTGGGGAGAATAGGTGCTGGTGGTGGAGGCAAGTTAGAAGGAGGGTCCTTGGAGCTCTAACAGGGCACTTACTTCAGGAGGTCTCAGGAAAAAGAGCCGGGAAGGCATCATACTCACAAAGAAAGCCTTCACCTTGTTGAAGGCAGCTCGGAGCTCGTGAAGCATGCTGGGCAGGCTGGTTGGGAAGTGGGTGCAGCTGTTCTCAGAAGGGGTGCCCTGGTCTCGGCTGGCCCCCACCCCGGCCAGGAAGACCAGGCAACAGAGCAGTGCTGAGCTGGGCATGGTGGAGCTCTGCTTTCTTCTGCGAGTTGGCTATGTGGTTTGGTTGAGCAAGAGCAAGCCCCTGATGTGTAGACCTCACCTACTGGGTCCCCCTTTTTATACCGTGGGTTCAATGAGGCCTCCCATTCATAAAGCCACAGAGTGACAGGTTTCCTGGCAAACATTTCTTCTGAGTATAGCTAGCTCCACCCTTCCCTAAGATTTAATTTTTGCAATGTAAGCTAAGGGGTGGTTGAAAACTAACTTCTGCAATAAGGCTATTTTTAGGATGAGCTACCTCTCTCTCTTTTAAAATAAAATTTCAGCTTCTCTTAATTAAAAAAAAAAAAAGTTGATTTCCTGGGGTGAACAGCTGCTCCGTGCGCAGAGGCCCACAGTTGTGGGTTCCATTCACGTGTTCCTAGGTCACAGTGACGTGGACAAATTGGCCATTCCAGATTACACTGGGATTGAGAAATAACTGGATCCCCTTCCCAACCTGGGTTGAATACCCAAGGCTTCTCCTTGCTGAATCAGGAAGTCACCTCAACTCTCTGGGCCTCAGTTTTCCTGAGAGAAATACGAGGGAGAGCTAAACATCCTCAAAGCTGCCTTCTGCTTCTTTTGTTTCCCGTCGGGAGACTGTCCCTCGGAGAGGCCAGCATCCCGCAGGGCGGGCACGGGATGGGCTCCAGGCTCCTTGTCAGGCTCTGGGGTCAGAGAGACACGAAGGCCGGTGTCTTCACCCCCTCGGCTGCCCCAGTACGAGGGAGAAGTGAGTGAGAGTCGCCACACGGACTGAAAGCGTGATACCTGCCAGTCACTGTGTCTCTTACCATCTCCAAAGTACGATGAGCGAACTGAGGCCCAGAGACCTTACGGGACCAGCACGAGGTCGCGTGGGTGCCGAGTGAGGAGCCAGAACTCGCCCCCGGGCCGGCCCGATGCCGACACCGCGCTCCGTAGCTGGCTCCACGCCGTGCCCAGGGTGTGGACGGAAAAGACTGGGCTACACAGTCCCTGGGGGTCCTTTTAGTCATAGCTTCTATGGCTGGAGACTTAAGCCCGAAAAATGGGGAGGAAAAGTAGAAAGAACAGGGAAAGTAAGTCAGGATGCCTTGCCGGCTGGACAGCAGGCCCCTTTCTCCCCTCTCACCCATCCCTCTCCTGCCCAGAGACGCCTTAGTTGTCTTGTCTTGGATCTGCACACGGGAACGTGTGTGCATATGAGTGTGTGTGTGTGTAAATGTGTGTAAATGTTCGTGACTGCGTGCACGAGTGTGTGTAAATGCGTGTGAGCGTGTAAATGTGTTTGTGACTGCGAGTGTGTGCATATGAATGTGCGAATGCGGAGGGGAGGGCCAGAGCAGCCAGATGTGGTGAGGCATGTGGCTCCACCTCTAGCTGGGAAAGACGGGGGTGGTGACATCACCGCAGGTATCTGGACGGTCCCCAGGGTCCCGTGCCTCGCCCTCTCCCTTCCACGAGGGCTGCAGAGGAGACAGTAACTGGGAGGCGCGCTGACCTGGAGACGGGGCAGGAGGCTGGGCTCTGTCCTGGCTCTGCCACTCTCTAAACCCAGGGCAGCACTGGCCTCCCCCTGTCTGTTTTCCATCTGTCCCAGGGGGCAACAGTACCTGCCTCTTGACTGCCAGGGGCCTTGGGCTTCCCATGGGCTAGGGATTGGGGAGGTAATAAGTGGACCCACATGCAGGAATCTCCTTGGGTTTTGTTACTTCCTTGCCCTCCCGTATCAGCCCTGGGACACCTCGGATGGCACCAGGTTCTGAGCCTGCCCCATTAGAGAAGGTCACTGTGTCGCAGCAAGCGAGGTGGACACAACGGGCCAGGCCAGTCTGGAGTGAGTGGGAGAAAGGAGTGGAGACTTCAGGCTCACCCTGTGGGTGCACCTTCCAGGCCAGAATCAGGAGACTGAGGCCTCTCCCCTCCACCCTTTGGGGACTGTTAATGTGGAAGTGTAAGAATCGAGGAGGGAGAAAGAGCCTTTTGGAAATGGGGGTGGGGGATGAAGCTAACTCACAACTGCTGCACCTGCCAGACTCCCCCGGGTTCGGAGCACTGGGTCGTGCAATCACGAAGCACAGAAGAGCCAGGAGCTGAGCTTTGCATCCCTTCCACTCTTCCCCTTTGCTCTTGGCTCCTGGGTTTTCTGGAAGTGTCTGCTCTAGTCCATAGAGCTGACCCTCCTCTGCACTGGGTGTTCCAGGTGCAGCTTAATGTGGCAGAACAGTTAGTTCAGAGAACCCGAACCCCAGGTGAGGCTCTGGGGCTCTGCTTCTTGACTCAGGCAGCATGGACCCCTCCTGCCTTTGTTTGCCAGCATGTCCTGTGCTTTCGGCTACTACTAACCTGCAACCCTAGAGCTGTCATCCATGTCCTGTGCCGCCTCCCCCAGTCAGCTGTGAGGTCCCTGAAGCAGGACGTTGTTCTATTATCCTTTGTGTCCCTGGGGCTGGGCCCAGGGACTGACCCATCATAGGTGCCAGGTGCAAAGCTTCCTCTTTCCTGTATTAGGATGGACATAGCAGCGTGTCCTGAGGACCTTGGTCAGGGCTGAAGGGAGCAATGCTAAGGAGGCTGGTCTGGGCACAGGCAAGGACTCAGAGGGCTGGGGAGGGAAACTCAGGGAGGCAGGAAACATCTCTTCCACTTCCTTTCCAAAATTTGCGATATGTGTGTAGGTAGATACACACACACACACACACACACACACACACACACACACACACTCATGCACGCCGCACGCATGCACGAGGCGGCAGGGAGAAGGGAGGTGGGAAAAAGCCATTTCTATCTTTTCTAAATCCAATAGCGATTTATATAGTAGATCCTTTCCCCATTGATTTGAAATCACTGTCCTCTCTCACCTCAAAATTTCAGACTCTAAATGGTCAGAGAGGTAACAAAAGGCAAAATTCTTGATGTAACATCTTAATTAACAAAGAAGGATAACAACATCATCCCTATCAACATATCTCATAGGACTGACGTCAACCTGGTACAAGAGAATAAGGATGGACATTCCGGAAAAAGTTAAGACCCTTTGCTTTTATGTTGACGAAACAATGAGAACATCATCCTAGTTCTCAAGGCTGTGGAGATAATCTGTTTATCTAAAAAGTCACTAGGGTCCATTGGGAAAAGTCCCAAACTTCCAGGGCACATCCGTATCTTACATGGCAACCAGCTGCATGCTAGAGACTTGAGTTTGGGTTTCCGTGTCAGGGAAGGGCCTGCGTGGAGCAGGAAGCGGGGGTGCAGCACGAGTAGAGGGAGCATCAGTCTGGCCACCCCTGGCTCCTGAGGATTTCAAGAGGACACAAATGGCACCTGGCAGACCGTGAGCTCCTCAGGGTCCAGTGGCCTGAGTCCAATTTTCCGTCAGGTCCAGGTGCATAGTGGATGTCTACTAAATGCCAATTAAATTGAATCGAAGTGAATTTTCCCAGTGGGAGGGAAAATACCTCTCCTCTTCCACCTCTGCTCCGGAATATTTCCTAATTTCTGTAATCAGCTGCAAATGAAACAAAATCTGGCTGAGCGCAGCTTCCAAAAGAAAGGGATGTTGTTTTTCGTTCTCTTCCATCCAGTCCAGAGGCAGGTAGTCCAAAGCTGGAACAGCACTCGTATGTCATCCACAGCTTGCTTTTTCTGCCTTATTTCCCCTCACTGAGTTTCACCACTTTAGCTGCAGAGGACCCCAGGAAGACAAGCACTGCCTCTGAGTGTGCGTGTGTGTGTGTGTGTGTGTGTGTGTGTGTGTGTGTGTGTGTACATTGGGGAAGAGAGTCTGGTGGGCCCTATTTACAATGCACTAGGTATTATAAGAAGTCTTCCTCGGGCTCGGCAAAATGGCAACGTGCTTCGTATAATTGCCCTGTGCCTTGCAGCAGTTCTGTAGCTCAGACCCAAGAGTGTGGAACAGTCCTGTGGGGCTGCACCGGAGCTGCAAAAGGAAGGCTGAGGAATCCTGGTTCCTGGTTTGCTGGACTCCAGGTTCAGCCAGCTTAATGGGGCCCCAAGGGGAGAAACAGGAAGGTTTGTGATTCCCACAGAGAAAGTGGGATGGTGGCTAACCGGGGCAAGGTAGATGACTGTCCTGATGAAGAATCCCCTTGCGTTTTGAGTCCTACTCACCCACTAGTAATTATTATTTCAAGGCTGATAATGGGAGTTTCATTTCTTCTTATCCTGGACATCTAGTGCGTACAATAATTTCCCCAGCTTGACATAACCTCCTCAGCTCTCTGGATGGTTTCCTTAGCAGCTATACTACCGCAGGACTGGTCAACAGCAGAGGCTGGCATCACATCCCCAATTGTGGTTTAGTTGGTGGCCCAAGAAGACAGGTCACTGTTGCATTTTCCTTCTCTGGGCTCCTCTGACTGTGGCCTTGTGGCTGGGCTGCTTCAGACTAAAGACCTTGGGGTCAGAAATTTTTAGGAGCCAGGTTGGAGCTGGCCCCTTGACCAAATAAAGCAAGGGTTATGCAAACCCGACTGGGTGCTCTTCTGAGGATCGTGGCAGGCAGACAGTGTAAACCACAGCGGAAGGGCTGCTTTTGGACAGCCATTGTGGAATTTCCCTTTGTGCAATGAGGCTCCAAGTCAAGCAATTTGGATTTTCCTTAGGGGACAAGCACTGTGATCTGTAATTTTTATATGAGACATTTGGCTTACGGGGGGCAGGATACCAGGTGTTAGACCTCTTATTACCCAGAGAATACAGCTGTTCCTGTTCTGTCTGCATGAGTACTTAGAATAACTAGCTCCAGAGCCTGGGGCACACAGAGATTCTTCCAGCTCTGGGTCTGTCCCTCTGATGGGATTTAGTTTACTCAAATCTCTGGATGGCTAACGCCTCAAACCTAGCATGTCCCAAGAGGACTGGCTCTGTGGCCCTGTGACTTTTGTAGTCACACAGAGTTCCATGACTAGAAGAGTCCTGGCCTTGCTCTGCTGTCACTGGCTTGAAATTCTTAGTATTTGTGGAAAAAGAAGCCTCGTGTTTTTAGCTTGCACTGGGCCCCCAACTGACGTAATTGATTCTGTGTATGAGACTGAACTCACCATCTTTCTCTGGTCTCACCTTCATCCAGTCCTCCCTGATCAGTACATGGCACCGCGCAAGCCAGAAACCTCAAAATAGCTTGTTGATTTCTCCTTCTCCTTTGCCAACGAATGTCCAATCTATTACCATGTCCTTCAGATTTTTCTTCGCAAACATCTTTCTAATCTGCTTACTTCTCTCCATTTCCATCTGCAGAAGCAACAATTAGCTGGTTCAAACTACTATCTTATCTCTTCTGGTCTCCAAAATACATGCCTAAGTAATGTTCTAACACCCATTCTCCAAACAGTTCTCTACTTTGTAGTCAGAGTGATTACTTTCAAACATCAACCTGCATAAGCCCTTCAGTGGCCGCTACATTCTCTTTCTGCGTGAAGCTCCCTTTTAAACCTTAGAATATTTGCAGACAGAAAAGGATTTCTATTGTATTTGTGTCTGAGCCATGACTGCAGCAGTGTTAAAAGGTAAAGTCTGGCATGCCCTTTCACCACAATTCCCCTACATCACCATCTCCATATTCAAGAGAAAAGTTGAGTATGTCATCTTTGACCTTTCTCTCTAAAATGTGCCCCAGACTCTAAATCTCATATTCTTAATATCAACTATAACTCCCTGTATCATCTGACCCTGTCTATTTCTCCTGCGTTGGCTCTCAGCACTTTCCACTTCCCCTTGCACTCCAGCGTCATTGGCTTTCCTTTTTTTTTTTTTAATTTCTTCAACGATCCATGCCCTCTCTTTTTTACACATGTAGTTCCCCCTTCTGGGATTATTCTTTTCCTTCTCTTTATCCATCCGTTCTCAGCTGAGATGTTACTCCCTCAGATGTTATTCCTGTTCTCCAGTCTAGGTCATGTCTTCTGGGTATATCTTCTCAGAGCACTTTGCTCCTTTCTTTTCTAGTGCTTATGTCAATTTGTAATTATACACGTGGGGCGTGTGGTCACTTCATTGATCTTCATCTCCTCCTTTAGACTGTCTCGTGAGGGCAGGGTCCATGTCAGTTTTTGATCATCATTGTTTGCCTAGTACTCAGTACAATTCCAGGCACATTCGAGTTTCTCACTGAATATTTGTTGACTGACTGAATAACTGAATGTGCGCTTTCTAAACTTTTTCTAACTATAACTGGCTATATGTTTCTCTTCTATCTCATATAGGTAGAGGATGAATTCACTTAGGGAAATAGTTCTCTTCACAAAGTATATGGCTAGTCCCAATTAGCTTTTCTATTAAAAAAAAATCAATCCCAATTACTAATCAGCACTCTTCCAGGCAGATGTTAACCAAATCCTCCATGGTTATTGGTGTAATAAAAATATCTTATGTCATAAGATGCCAGAAGAGGAAGGACCTTGGACATTATCTAATATATAACACTCATTTTACGGATGGGAAAATTGAGTCCCAGAGAATAAAGTGACTTTCCTAGGCACTAGAGATAGTTAATGGCAAAGGTGGAATCTGAACTCAATTGTCTTTGCATTAGTCTTCTCAAATCAGTACTTAATTCCTTGACTCAAACTGCCCCTGACTCTAGATCTTCAACCACACTCCATGTGTTTTTAATGTGTGCTTTAGATGCACATCTGCATTTCATGGGAAGAGCCAGGTGCTCTCTCTGTGGATTCATGCAACTTCTATTGTGACTGTGTTATCTGTGTGCTAGCCTTGGGTTGTAAACTCTCCAAAGGATGGAGTGGGCATGTGCACCTGTGTCCAGTGTGGTCCTAGATTCTCTAAGTTGGCTGTTCTCAAGCTATTTGAGTTCTGACCCCTTTTTATTCTTAAATATTGTTGAAGACCACAAAGAGCTTTTGCTTTTGTGAGTTTTATCTATCAATAGTTACTGAGAAATTTAAAAAATTTCTATTTATGACATATTAAAGTTAATAAAAATAAAAACTAGTACATGTTAACACAAATAACAATTTTTATGAGAAATAACCATATATTCCAAGTCAGAACACATTTAGTGGCAGTTTGACATTCATTCCAAATCTTTAAGAATCTGCCTCAATAGAAGTACTTGTACTCTTACATCTGCTCCTACATTCAAATTATCGTGATACATTGTTTTGGTTAGAGTATATAAAGAAGATCCAGCCTCACATAAATATATAGCTGGAAAAGAGAAGACTTCCCCAGAGGTCTTTGAACCACCCTTTGAAAATTGCTGGCTTAAGTGTTTAACAAAAATCTCTGAGTGAGGATGAGTGGGAGGAGTATGATCAAAGTTCAGCTTCAGAGGAAGGGTCAGGGGACATGCCCCACAGGGCACCTGACCTGCATGGAGAAGAGAGAAGCCCATTACTTCACTGCTGTCATCTTTATTCAGAGTTTCCAAATAGCTAGTGCGATCCTTTAGATGCTCCTGTGAGCATCACGTATGTCATGGAAGCTGAAGAGCCTCATACACACAGTGTTTGTGGTTTCAAGTCAGAAACCATGAGAGTTTTGGGGCTGATTCGCAGTGCTTTACCTATGACTGTAAATCCCCTTCTCCAAGGGGCCCTGAGCCTTGTGTGCACTCAGGGAATGCAAGGCTATTGTAGAGATGCTGTTGCAGGTTTATTTTGGGTTCTACTTTTTACTTCTACTTTTAATTCTCTCTTTTGCTCTTTCCCTCTATTGTGAGTTCCCTCCCACTCCACTTGCCCCAGTCTCCAATTCTGAGAGGCAGTTAAAATACCCTGCTTTCTCTGTTTCTCTCTGGTTAAACTTGTACTTTCTAAGTTTTAAATCAACCTAGAAAATAAAGTCAAACATTTCTCAGTCCAACTGGTCAGGATTTATCCAGTCAGATCAATACAATTGCTTTCCGTTCTCTTCACACCTTAGGAAAAGTGGAGCGGCAATGCAGTCAGGGGGCTTCGACTGGCCTGGCTAATTTGGAAATTACTGATAAGGTCGGCACCACTTTAGGAACTGGGTCAGACTTTGAGTGTTGAAAGTAAAGCTTGATCCCTGGCTGCCTATTCAACTGTGGGTGACTCTCTGTGGAATGGGTGGAAACAGAGTGTCTTCTTTTTCCAGAAATGGACTGGGAATGCCTGAGGCTCTAAAATGCTTCAAACTTCAAATATAGTTCAAAATAACACACCACTTAACTATGAGATAAATTTAAGGAAGTCCAACAAGGTCTTGAGACTTGTGATGATTATATCAATGCTTCGAATAAACGCCTTGGTTTCTGGGTGATCTGGGACTATTCTTAGTAGCAATAAATTCAGGAAACTCAAGCAGGAGTTTGGATATAAATTAGATCAAGGAGTCCATTGATTGTTTTCATGAAAGGATGGCTAAGGATTGTGCACTGAAGCCTCCCTTTTGTAGTAGACCCCATATACCTCCGACAGCAAAAGTTGGATGTTTGATAGCAAAGCACCCATCTTCCCCACTTTACCACCTCTACCCACTGGGTCCAAGTACTTGGTTACTGCAGATCACATGATGTGCCCTACCTTTGGGCTGGTTTTTGCAGTTAAGTGTGGCGGTTAAGTGTGTGGGACCTGGAGTGAGACTGAATTTGCAGCTCAGCTCTGCCTCTCACCATTGGTGTGAACTTGGGCAAGTTACTGATCTCTCCTGTGCTGTAGTATCTACAACTGGAGATGACGACTGGCACTGTAAGGTTGTTGTGAGAGCTGAATGGGGCAGTGTATATCTATAAGGCTTAGGTGACTGCCTGACACATAACAAGCCTTCAGGACCTCTGAGCTCTGATCGCTAGTGCTTTTCATGGGAACGCTCAGCTGCTATAGCTTGATGCATCCCCTTGTCGATCTGAAGACTTGAAACACAACAGGTTCTTAACCCCAATATTCTGAGGATGCTACAGGAGGCCAGAGAAGTCAATCCCACAGTAGAAAGAGCTCTAGCTCGGGTGCCTAGGAGATTGGTTACCAGCCCTGGGCCTTCCACTGTGGAATCCCACACACATCCCTTTTCATCCCTCTGCCTTGCTTTCTGCATCTATAAGCAGGAGCCTTGACAGTGTTGTTTTTCTAAGGTGCTTTCCAAATCCTACTTTCTAGACTTTTGCGATTCTCCTATTTCTCCTCCCCACTCTGTCTCATTTACCTTCCTTGGCACGAGTTAGTTGGTACATGTGGTTCTGATGCATACATTCCCTCTCTGCCAAATCCACTAGGTCAGCATGACTGCAGGCCCCTTTGCCCACTTCCAGTTCACAGCATCTGCCCAGCTCTGGAAGTGCCATTCTGTAAGAGAAACAAAACCTTTTTCTCGGGCAGCTTTTGCGTGTGTTCACCTGTATTTCCTCCTCGCAATCCTGGCCCCCTGTGTTCTTGAGGTTGCAGTTTCGTTGTGAGTCAGGCCTGCTGAGAGCAGTGGAAATCAGAGGGGCCTCCGCTAGCTCATCGGGGAGGACGTGATTCTGCCTTTTCCTCAAGAGCACGGTTGGGGGCGGAGGGTGGTGGGGGCGTGGGAGGGAGGTGATCACCTTCCGGAAGTGGATTTCTCATATTGACTGTCTCTGGGAGAGAAGAATATTACTGGAAAGCCCTAGAGATCGCTCTACATCTCTTTCAGAAGGGCCTTCACGTTCTTTAGAAATTATTTGCAGCATGTGGTAAAATGTCTGTGTCATTTTTCATGTCTGCTGCGAGTCAGGCTAGTGCAAAGGAGGAAGTGTTCTTCGTGTGGTTGGCTTACGTTAGGGGTCCCAGATGATAGGTTTTCTTGGTGGAGGGGACCATGGGATGCTGGATGCACATGGCAAAGCACAATGAGGCCAGTTAGAGTGCTGCTTTAGTCCCAGAGGGTTGCCAGCTGTGATTCCTTCGAAGCAATGAATGAAGTTCCTCAACCCCTCAGTTGTATCCCACAAGGAGAAGTAGAGAAGACAGGAAGGAATGACCAGGGCTGAAAATAAGGTCTGTGACCACTGTGGTACAACCATTGTAGGGGAGCAACTGACCTCACACAGGCTCCAATGAGGCAGATTCATGGATCCAGTGAAGAAAGCTCCACAGGGCAAATAGACTGAAGACCCACACAACAGAAACACACAGATGGTGCAAAGAAACACATAGGCCACCTTCAATTTAGAAATTCCTGTTTTCTACAAAGGTGAAGGGCAACTATGGGTTCTTTCTTACCCTTCTGAGTTAAGGGACCCCTTCCTTCAAGGTTCTGCTTCTGAGAAATCCTTGATGACGCAACTGACAACTTCTAGAGAGACACTTGGTTCAGACTCAGAGTTGCAGATCCTCCAAGGTGTGCTGATCCTCCAAGGATGAATTCCATGGAGGGCTGGTCATGAGCTGGAACAGGTGGGAAGGAGAGTGGATGACCTGGGAGGTCTTAGTCAAGCCGGGTAGAAAGCGGGTGTTTAAACTGAGGGGTTTTGATGGGGGGTTTCGAGTGAGGGTCCCCTCGAAAGGGAAGGTGGAAGAAACCTCCCAGAAAGGGGTCTCAGGGAGAGGGAGTAGAGTGTTATGGGTGGTGACCAAGACAACTTTGCCCATTTCAAATATTGCCTAAGGCTGGTCATATGTCCTGTAGAAGAAAGCAGCTTTCTTTTATAAATCTTGTAGATCTTAGTTGCCAAGAACCTGAACTGAGCTTGGTGCTATTTGTAGTGTAACTCAGTTGCATTGCAGGATAGAAACATATCAGCATTTATAAAATGAATTTCTATGAAGACATTGTTTCTAGTTCCAAAAAAGTGACACAAATATCTATACGTGAGTCAAAAGCTATCTGCACTGAAGTATACAGACTTATTTCTGGTAAAAAGAGCTGCAAGATTCAGCTGTGTGTTGGGAAGAGGTAGTGATGGAGACTTAAAGCTGGGAAGTGGTAGGGGAGGAGAATAGGGCATCCTTCGAAGGTGTCATGGGTAAAGTGGCCTTGTAGCTCTACCACTGGAATATACACCCCACATACACCTCCACCAAGAAAACCTGACCGTACCTATACAATTGAAGAAGTATTAAAACTCATGTATTAGTTATGAGCAGAAAAGGGGATAAATGCTTGCTAAAGTGCTTAGCACATAGTGAGTCCTCAATGTCTAATACTTGGCTATCTTTTACTTGTACTGTGGCTACTATCTAATTACTCTATGACTGCTACAACTGCCAGGAACAGCTATGATTATTGATACTACTGCAATCTTGCTTTCCCTTCTGGGCCTCCTGAAGTGTCTCTGAAAGTCCAAAGGCAGTACAAGTGGAGGAAGACTTGATATCTCCATAGAAACCTCCTTGAGGGGGTGGGGTCTGCAGGGGACTGATTAGGCAGGGCCTTTGATGGAGGCAGATGAGCTGGGGAACAGCACACAGGAGCTTCTGGTCATTATGACCACAGCTGGGGCTTCTGTTTCATTTCAAGTAAAATCAGAGGGCTTTAGGGTAAACTAGAGGTGAGGAGGAAGAGCTATGTTGTAGCAGGAGGTCACATGAAGCCAGAGCTTGCTCCTGTATAGTGATGGGTTGTAGTGATGGGAAAGTTGAGGTTGAGTCTGGTAGGGTTGATGCAACAGAGATCTAGGGCTGCAGAAATCAGAAATGGTGTGGAGTGTGCTGAGATCTTCTCATTGACTCCACCCTAGCCAAGCTAAAAGCCAAAGAAGGTTTGGTCATAGCCAGTAGTTACTGTCATTTCCATTCTAAGAAAAACCAAGAGAATTCTTTATGTGGATTGTTCCTTTCAACCCCAGGTAGCTAGAGAACAGATGCACTCTTTAAGTCATTTTGAATTTGTCCAGACCACAGGCTCATCTTCCTCAGGAACCAATTTTGTCATCAAACTCCCATTTGCATGAAACTTCAGTGGCTGCATGGTGCCTTCAGAACACAACCCAGCCATCTGAGCATGGCATTCATACTCCCAAGTGCCTTTGTAGTTTTCTTTACCACAAAATTTCTGCCCAAGTTTTCTGGCAAAAATGAAGGCTCTCATCTGCTGTCAGAAGATGCCCTGTGCTCTTCCTACTCCCTGCCTCCACTTGGCTTTTTTGGCCTGCAATGACTGCACTGTCCACGCCTTCTACCCAACAGAGTCCTTCAGTGCCACCTCTTCCATGAGCCTTTACTAATCTGATCTCAGCGAGCTTTCTTTTTTCTTTTTTCTTTTCTTCTCTTTTTTCTTTTCTTTTCTTTTCTTTTTTTTCTTTCTTTTCTTTTCTTTTCTTTTTTTTCTTTTCTTTTTCTTTTCTTTCCTTTTCCTTTCCTTTTCTTTTCCTTTTCTTTCCTTTTTTTTCTCCCCTCTTCTCTCCTCCTCAACTCTCTTCTCCATTCCTCTTCCTTCCTTCCTTCCTTCCTTCCTTCCTTCCTTCCTTCCTTCCTTCCTTCCTTCCTTCCTTCCTTCCTCCCCCTCTCTTTTTCTTTCTTTCTTCTTTCTTTCTTTTCTTTTTTTAATTAAATCCTCCAGTGCTTACAACCATTATTGGCCATAGTTGGCATACTGCACCTAGAGTTGTGAAGTGTCTTTTTCTGTATATGCATTTGAATGTATTTTTATTTATTTGTGCATGTGTGTATGTGTATATTTTTGTCCTTGGGGCCTGGATATGCCAGGGATAGATAGAAAGGAGGTGTGAATATTTTGCTCATTTTTGCTAACATACTGGTTTAAGATTCTCAAATGGTAAAGACCTAGGCCCAGGAAAAGGAGACCTATTTTAGCCTTAGTTTTAATTCTGTGCAACTATGAAGATGTCTTCCAACTTTAGGGAGCCTCAGTTTTCTGTCTTTGTGAAATGCGGAGACTCCTTGTTTTCCCCGATCCCTGCTTACAGAAGATCAAAAGGCTTTTCAATAGCTAAACTATTTTAAGACCACAAAACAGCTAAAGGCATGAAAGAGTTAGCTCTTTTGTGGTCTTGTCCTTGACTTGAGGAAGGAGGCCCTGGTACCTTTTCCTAGAACCAGCAGCAGTAGTGGGATCAGGAGTTTCTCCTCGCTAGCCGTGCTGCAAACCAGCAAACCACACATCTTTCTGGGCTCCATCTGTCTCATTGCCCCACACGGTGCAGTCCATCAGGCCTCACTCTCCTTTCTACCAACCATATTATAGCCTTGGGAATCTGAGCTTTTTAGAAAGCTTCCTTCTAAAATCCCCCTCTGCCCAGGGCTCATGCGGAGCTTTCTTCCTGTGACAATGGCTGGGGAAACAAGCTGGTCTTCAGACCTCTTATTCATCTTCCCAAGCCGAAGATTATAAGCTTAAGCAATGATCTGTTGAGTGTGAGTGTGTGCTTGTGTGCGTGGGGTGTGTGTAACTCTTTGCACCTCTTCTATGACTAACTGCAGCCAGCTGTCTGGGGCTGTATAGTGTGTGCTTACTATGTGCCGTGGTCAAGACACATTCTGACCCAAGTCCAGAGCCCATGGACGCCTGCTCATGTCTATAGCCAACTACTACTTGGCTTAGTTAGTTTTCCTTTATTACTTTGATTTCTTACTATGTGCTAACCACTTTATATTATTTATATTAAACAACCTCAAGAGTTTATTCAATTATTAATTCTATTTTACAGAAGAGTAAAATGAAGCTCAAGTAACTCACCCTACACATACAGTTCTTAGTGGTTGAGGCAGAATCATGAACCCAGATTTGACTCTAAAACTTAGATATTTAAAAACTATATGTATAGCTTTTTATAAGAGCAAGAATTTTCTCAAGGCTGCCATACCTGCTCACTGAACTTCCCTTTTTGGAAACTGCAAAACTACTCTACAGTCCTTCAAAACCTCATTTGCTTCCCCACCCTGCCCATCTTCCCAATCCATCATTTCAGAAAACATTGCTTATTTGCTCACATCCACTAAAAGCATCTTCCAGGAAGCAACCCCCAGATGCCAATAAGCCTTAGACATTGGAAATGGTCCAGATGAAATCCAAAGGGCTGTTATCCCTGTAGATTATTTTCCCACTCCAACCCTTAAATAGGAGACTTAAAAAATTCTTACACTAGAAGTGAAGTAGGAGTCACTTGGTTTAGGTTCTTGCTTTTAAGACATGACTAAACAACCTGGCACCAATCTGTGTCTATTCTTTACTTGAAGCCCTTTACAGGGATTTCACGGTGTCTAATGATCTTAGTAGACAGAAAATTTTCTTTGATCCAGCAAAAACCCTTTCCTGTTTTATTATAAGCCTGTTGCTAGCTTCATGGAATACCGGGGGTCCTAGATAATCAAAACCCTGGTAAGTGGAAAATATCTCCATGTGTCCAGGGTGTCAAGATTTACAAAATGCCCTCACATGTATCATTCAGTCCTCCTTGCCACCCTAGGAGGTAAGCAAACCAGGGCTCTTATTATATTTTACCGATGAAGATATTGAGACTCAGAGAGATTAAATGATTTGCCCGAAGTCAGATGCCAGAATGCATAGAGGTAAGTGCTTAGAGCTAGTAGAGCTTGAGAGAATTTGGGAGTTTATTTTCCAGTTTATTTCCAAATTAACTCTCTCTTTTTACGGATGAGAAAACTGAAGTCTGGAGCCTTTAAAGACCTGGCCTGAGTGGCAGAATAGGAATTAGAACTTTGGTCTCCTAACTAGTTCATTTCTTTACCCATTGCACTATACTGAGATGAACAATGTGGCTTCAATAATTTTCAAAAGGTTAAAAGGTGTCATTATACCTGAAAGTGATATGTTATATATCAATTATATCTAAAAAAAGCCATAAGGGTGTGGTCCTCCCCACTCCTCTTCCTCTCAGTGTCTCAGAAGATAACATAAGCCCCATGAAATTTGCTCACTGCTGATATTCAGCATCTTTCTCTGAGTTTTGGCCTAAGGACAGGCCACAGCAGCCTCCTCCACTGCATTGAAATGCAAATACCTGCCACCTCCCAAATAGAAAAGAGGAAAAAAAGAAACCCAAGCTTGGCAACCATAGATGATAAACAACACTGTCTCAATAGGGTTATTCGGCAGAATTTTCCCCAGAGCCAACGGCCCGTGTCAGAGCTGTATTTTCCACTCTAGCTACTGTGATTTGGTTGTGGCACACTTGCTTTCTTTCCTTTTGAGGGAGACAGATTCTGACGCAGGTTTGGGGCTCTGGCAGGTGTCTGAAGGCTCACTTAGTCCTCTGACACCTCATCCCCTTGGCCCACCTTCCCTCCCTCTCTGATACCAGCTGGGGCAGAAGAAGTTGGAGGTGCTAAAAAGGAGTTAGGGGTTTGTCACCTCCAGAATTCCCTTAGCAGATGCCTACAGCCTGAAGGCAGGGCAGGCAAGAGGGAGGCAAGATCCTAGATTCCACAGAGGGTTCTTAGAACACATTCCAGAAAGTTTAGGATGACTTGATAGATGACGTCTGATATCCTTCCTCCTTCCTTTTTGCTAAGTTTTTTTTCTCTTGTTTGCTGCTTGTGTGCATGAGACATTTGTGGGCCAAAGGGCTTTCCCAGGTCTAGTTAGATTTATTATCTCATCTGCTGATTGCCATAGGAAAGTTGAACAGTGCTTGTCACATTCACCATTAATAAGATTCTAATTAAAGGGCCAGAGTGACCTCTTCTACTTTTTCCTTGGGAAAGGGATTGTTTCCTGGGACGGCTGTAGAACTGGATAGAGAGAACTGATCAATGAACATGATTTGTTCATTATGAGGGCAATGCTGGGCATATTCCCAGTGGCCCTGCTGCTAGCTGTGTCCAGGGAGTCCCCACATTTTGACTTTAGTTCTCTTATACTGTGCTCAGTCCCATCTATGTCTGTGCTCCATGCACGGCCATCCTGGGCATCAGCTCTCTTGGTTTCTAAAGCTTCAGCGTGGTTTCTTCCACTAACAGCTTTACCCTTAGCAATTGCTTTCTTCCCCCGCTTCCTGCAAAAACAGCATTTTCTTAAAGGTAACCGGTCAACTGAACACTAAAAACTGGTTATAACTGCAGTTTCTAACCCTCCTAGGAAAACTCTTAGAGTGAAAACTGTAATATTGCAGATAGGGTGTCTGAGGAACCTAGAATATTCTTGTGTGTGTGTGTGTGTGTGAGTGCATTTGAGGGCAGAGTGTGGGCAGACCCTGGGCATTCCCACACTGGTTGAATGTATCATCTTATTTGCCGTTTCCATTATGAAAGATGAATAGTGCCAGTCACGGGCACATGCCCACTTTTTCTGCAATCCTGGTAACATCTGTGGCTTTTAAGGACAAAATTTGAAATGCCTTCTCTTTGTTCTAAACTTCTGAGAAAGCCTGGGAAACAGCAGAAAAAGTCTACCCTGGAAATAATATACAACCAAACCCCCACCCCCACCCACTTCCCAAGTAAATGTGGCTGAGTATTCCTGAGCCTGGAGGCAAGTCTGAGTTCCTCAAATCATCTTTTCCTTCCCCAATCTCAGCTGACTATGGCCTCAGCCCCTGCCCCACCACATTAAAGTCTGTATTTGTTTAGCAGGGGTGTAAGCTCTTAGGGCCACCTTAGGGAAAATTGGGTAAAGACAGAGACCTGATGGCCCTGGTTGTCTCTGAGGATCAGCTCATTCACATTTCCTCTCTTTTGAAGAGCGGTTTTCAAGACTGAGCCTGATATAAGTATCATGCATTCATTAAAATAAATAATAGACACAACACAAGGGCTAACCCTTGGAATATATCGGGCACTGAACGGTGTGCATATACTAACCTCTTTAATGTTCACAACAGTCCTAATACAGATCTGTGTAATTGATGTCACCTTTTCCATTAGCCCAACTTACAGTTGGGGAACTGAACTGAGGTGCCCAATTTGAGCACGCACAGCTTAGTAAGTGTCAGAATCAGAATTTGAACCCATGCAGTGCAGCTGCAGAGGCCAGCAGTGCAGCTGCAGAGGCCACCCTCTGTTGTCCCTTCATAGAGTTATGGGGAAGCCAGTTGGCATATTAGAAAAACCATGAGCTTTGATTCAAAGACATTTTTGTCCTAATTCTAGCCCCAAAGTTTTCTCCTGAGTGGCCTTGGGCAAATGGGAACCACTAAGCCTTGGGTTTCTCTCCAATCCAGAGTCACAATAATACATTTCATGGGGCCATGTGAAGATGAGTTGAAATGAAGAATTTAAAGTTCACAAGATGGTGCCCAGCACGTGGAGAGTACCCCGTGTATGTTAGTTTTCTTGTCCTCTTTTCTGTCCCTCTGTTGGGGATGGTTTGCATTATAACAACAGTGAAATGAAGGGCTTTCAGGATCTCTTATAGAGTAAATTAGAAAGATAGTGTTGGAGATGTGTTTGTACCCAGGCAGGGCACTGGCAGTCACCAAGGGTGGTCATGGAGGTGGAACCTGACCGGGCATTCACAGGTGACTTTTTGCTGTCTGAGGGATTTGGGGGCGACTATTTTAAAAATAATGCGAGGCAACTGGTGATGGCTGCTTCAGGGGCAGCACGTGAGCCAAGTTCCAGGAGGGGAAAGCCATGAATCAGGCGTCATGAAGCAAGACAGGGTTTTCCTTCAGGCCGGCTTTGGTCAGCAAGGTCCCGGTTCCCTTGAGGGATTCCCCGACTGCGTGCCCTGGGGACACACTCTGGTAGATGCCTCCGATTCCCCCATCTGGCCTGACTCACCCCAGCCCCCAGATGGCTCAGACCTTCATTAAGGTGCTTTTTGAAGCGTCAAATAGGACCCCAGCGGACACCTCTATCACCTACCACAAAGCTGGGCTGGCGGCTGAAAGAAATAACATGATCTTTCAATTCTGGGAAACGTTGGGCCTTCCTATCATTCTTCATCTCATATCTGGAACCTCAAAAATAGGAACAACACAAAGGCTGGAAAAAGTAATTATAATAATTCTTAATGCTTTCTGAATCTCTGACACTACTCAATTAGTCATAGCCGCAGTTTGGGTAGCTGTGATGGTAACACCTTGTAGGCCTCCGGAACAGTTGGTGACGATTAGCTCATCCAAATGCCTGACCGGGAAGGACTGTTCCTGCTGACAGCACAGAGAAGCTGATTAGCAGGGGGAGAGTGGTACAGGGCTGACACCAGGTGTGGGTAAAGGTCCTTGGGGCAAAGGCTAATTTTAGTGCACCTGAGTCATGAAGGTGAATTCCCAGGTCAGGGAGCATCGCTCAGTTTCTCAAAGACATCTAGAGGGCCCTTGGGTCATATCTTCTCTTGATCCTTTAAGTGGAAGTTAGACAATGTTCTTCAGCATCCTGCATTCCACATCCAGGTCACTCTTACTCTTTCAGTGTTACCATCAAGCTACTCCCCAGTGTGGCCACTGGCAGAAACTTCTCATTGGCCGCCAGGTCAAGTCTAAATTCATATAAATACTTGACTTTCCCCACATACAAAACAGAAATAAAGATACTCACATTCTTGTCAGGAGGATAAAAATGGAATGACAGATAGAAAGTGCCTGGCACAGTGAGTGGCTTACAGTAGGCACTCGACAAATGGTAATTTATTTCACTCCAGTTTCTCTCCATGGTCTGTCCCATCATGAACTCCAATTTCTGGCCTCAGCTCCCTGAAGCACTCACCCTGCCTTCCTAACTCCCATGTACTCAGTGATTGTCCTGCTATTGTGTTCTGGTTGCCCCTCCTACATGAGGCCCCTTCCACTGCTCCAGCTCTCACTGACATGCCCTTCTCTGAGCCTCTCATATTTCAGTTTGGTCTTTGATCATTGTTTTTCTCTTGGATCCTCCCTACTTGTGGCATGAATGCACTCTTTGTCTTCCCATATAGATCACAGTTTCTCAAGTTCAGGAACCAGGTTCATTATTTCTTTTGGTTCCTATGTTCAACAGGCAAGCAATACGTTCTTTAGAAGAGACCTAGGGGGTGGGGGTAGGTGTGTGGCAATGGAAAGTTACCCAAACTGATGGGGAAACCAGCTGGGGCACTTCTGTTTGGGGATTTCCCTGGACCATGTTTCCTGACCTGTACCAAGCCCCTTGCTTTGTCAAGCCGTAATTCTGTGACACTCCCTACTTTCTATACCATTTCTTCCCATGTCACCTGTTTGAATTGGCAGAGGTGCTATCGGATGGAAAATGTCAGCAATCTCAGGGCAAAAGCTAGTGAGTGCATCCTCATTGCAGGATGAGGGGCCCCAAAATCTTGTGCTCTGCAGACCATTCCAGGCCCACCTCCATCTCCCTGTGCCTCCCTGTGCCCCCCTGAAGCAATCCTGGCTGTCTGAACCAGGTCTCTCTCTTAGGTGGATCTCTTTTCTCTGTGCAAACAACTAAGACCTAGGGGTCAGTCTAGATCCGGAAACATGGGCCAGCTGAATGATTTGAAAATTAGAGTAATGCCTAGCAGCCAAAGGGTACTATTGAGCTGGCAACAGTCTAGGGCAGTGGTCTGTTGTTAGAGGGGATGGATGAGTGATTTTAAAGCTTTCTAGACCTAGCTCCATCTTCCTGACATATTTTCGTTTCTTTGCATTCAGTGGGCTTATTCCGTCATATACACAGGTTGCCTTCTGCTCTGGGCTGCTTTACAGGGACCAGTTCTGGATGATGCTTGATCAATGGTGGGGGAGGGGAGAGGGGGTTCTCACTTTGCTCAGCTCAAGCTGATATACCTGGATTATCCTCAGATCAGATGCCTCAGGAGCTTGGCCTATCGCTTTCAACTCACCACTTACTCTCTACCCAAGCCAACTCACCCTCGGATTCTTCCTTACACTTTAGAATTGTAAAATATAGAATTCTGGAAAGAAGTATAGGGACTAGCTAGTTTACCTTCTTCCTCATTCTAAGCATGGGGAGACAGACCCAGGGCTTAGGAATAGCTTGCTGTGAACTCATATGACCTCTACACATGGATACTGCGTACTTGTCTACCCAGGGATCTGAGCCTACCCTCAGGCTATTCCCCTCAACCCACTCATGTTCTATCAGTTGTGTCTGGATCAATGACTCTCTTCTTTCTACTACCAGTCTTAAACTCACCTTCTCTAAGAAGACTCCTCTGATTAATTCAGTTCATTCCTCATCCTTTATTGAATTATGTTAATTTTCACTTATATTGTTTTTTTTTCTCCATGAGCTCCACGAGGATTATTTTAATGTGCCCTTTGTTATCCCCATTAGTCTGGCAGCTCATGGAGTTAGAGTTCATAAGCTTGCTTCCCCCATCATTCTAAGAGCCCCTGAAGGCCACCATCTTCCTCTGTATCTTAGTCCAACTCAGGACTATAAACGCAGAGATGCTATAGTCCAAGAGGTGGGTAACATTGCCTGATGACCCAGGTCACAAAGTCTCCGTGCTGAGGGTAATGCTAGGGTAAGACTTTGAGGAAGAAGGCTCTTCACTGATTCCCATGCCGGAGTCAGCCTCTAAGAGTCAGGGTTCATCCCCTGCAGTGCAGAGGCCTTATGAACATCCTTGATTTTTGCATGGTCAAGTTAAGTAACTTTCCTGGGGTCACATTGTGACATATTCATTGCCAAACCTATTTCTTTTGTCAAGTCAGTCTTTCCTTGTACTTTCTTGCTCAAGCAATTAATTCTAGCATTCTCGGGAAGGGAGGGAGTTCATGTGGGGGTGGTGGGTGAGAATCAGGCTATATCTTCTAAGTAGAAGACATGGAAGTCAGAGGAACCAAAGTATTTCTCTTTTACCTTTGGTCACCCATTTCAGTGTCCCACACCTCAGAAAGTTAAGCTATTCTTGCAAATGTCTAAATATATGCTATAGAAATTTGATACTGAGCTCCTCACTGTTTTATCTGCCAGTATAGAAATAAGATACCTATGCATATGCATATATATATATAATCTTGAAAAATTGTTCTCTAAATTGAAGCACGTAAATTCGCTAATTTTTTCTTGCTTAAGGCCCAACCAAGCTTCCGCTGCTACCTCCAGACCAACTCTTCTCACTCACAAACACTAGCAGTTCCAAAGGATGCCAAAGGATGACAGCAGATGGTCATTTCAGGCCCTGTCCTCTCAGAGGTCAGGACTCTGGGACATGACGAAAGTTGCCCAGAGAGGATGTAGTGGTTTGTAGGAAGCATAACATTCTGAGATATTGGCTCTGGCTCTTTCTCCAAGTGACTTTGAGATGAAGCAATTTCTGAAGAGGTCAAGATAAGAACCTTGGATGTCATCAAAACCAATCTCTGATTTTAGAGGCAAATGAACAGAAGTTCAGAGCTAGCTAGAGGCAGAACAGTTGATCAGGACCACAGACCTCCTGACAGCCTAGGGAACCCAGAATCTTCTGTAATTGGTAGTGCCGAGTTATAGGGACAGGTGACTTTCTCTGGACTATTTGCTGTCTACTTCTCCCTCACCAACAGAGTCTCAGGCAGACTCAAGGCTTCCACTGAGACAAACCTACTCTGCACCCCAGTTTAGAGCACTGTACTGAGATGCCATGGGGTTTTGGTCTCTCTTGTAGACAGGCCTCCCTTCTTCTGAAGATTTGGCATTGCTTTTAACAGCGCTGGGACCTGCCTTGGTCAGCCATAAAATGAGGAGAATCATCCCAACTTCCTTGTCTACTGCTGCAAATACTTTGAATTCCTCAGAGAGAGTGGCAAGGAAGGAGACTTCAACAAGAAGAAGGCATGATCCTCATGAATGTGGGGAGACCAAAGCGTTAAAATCCAACAACTATTGGCATGCAGTGCTGGTGAGTTATGATACAGGGACATCCATCTTACAAGCATGTACTATGTTAGACATTTTTCTTGAATTATTTGCACAATAACCATGTGAGGTGAGGCCTAATTTTACCTCAGGTTTGCAGAGAAGAAACTGAAAGTCAGAGAGAAAGCTGAAATAACTTACCTAAGTTTTCTCAGCTACGAGGTGGCGGAACTGGGCTTCTAACCCAGGCAGCCAGACTCCAAGCGCATGTTCTGAGCTACATTATCTCCCTAGACCCCAACTCGAGGCAATATTGCAAGATGCATTTGAGTCTCCCTCAAAAGAAGGGATCGTGTGATCTGGGGGACTGAGAAAGGGGATGATCTGTGAGACATAGAAGTAAAGGGATCAAGGTTAAAAATTTGGGAACTGCTGGATTAAAGCAGCAGCAAGAATGGGGGAATTCATTTCCTTCCCTCTCAAGCAGCCTAGTTCATGTTCTTCTCTAGGCCAGTGCTTCGACCATCTTGCCCTCTCTAGCCTTATAGAAGCCCATACTGCATCACCTCTATGAGGAAAGCATACTTTTATAGAACCACAATCCTCTGGGGACTTCAATTTGTATGGAAATGACAAGGACAGAAGATGAAAAGTGAAGCTTAAGTTTGAGCTCTGTACCCCCACCCCCAAATCAATTTCCTGGGAAAATAATAACCCTAAAGCCTCAGGGTCTCTCACTTGCATCAGCCCTTTCCAAAGCCCCAAAACTGGTATTATGTTAGTAGTTACATATCTATTTTAAAAAGAGCTCTCCCTTCAACTGTATGTGTCTCAGGGCCCGTCACACCTGGCTGTGCTCCTTTCCCACCCAATCAGCCAAATGTCAGTCTGACAGCCCTCTGAGAAACCCTCCTGACCTCTCCTTCTGGATCCTCCCACACAGTGCAAGCCTTGATTGAAGGTGTGATTTGGCTCAGAGTAGTTGGGTTAAGTTTTTGTAAAGAGGTTGCCACATGTGCACTTTTGCAGACCTCAAAGCCACTGCCAAAAGGTGCAAGCTTAGTGATGATGACTTTCTTTGTAATGATGACTCTATGATTTTTCTCCGTAGATAGATGCTCACACGCATCGACATGATTCCAAGAGGATATAGAGAGGGAGCATTTACTTATAAATTTGTGTGTTCCTCACCACCCACAGGTGTGGACATATTGAAGCACACATGTATGCCAACACTTTTGAACTCTCTTCCATAGGTGAATTGCTTCTGTTACAGGGACCTTGGCTGTAAAGTCATTCTCTCGAACCAGGGATGTTTGTAAGACTGGTCTTCTAGTGAGCTGAAGAAAAAAGGAGGTATTTATTGGAAGGAGTCTGTGTGTCTCAGAAGATCTATGGGCAGAAGCTGTTGCAGGTCACTGAGCAGTTTGCAAAAAAAAAACCATAACAGCACAGCTTTGGAGGTCACTTGTTTTTCATTCAAGGGACCAGCAAAAGCAGATTAGTGATCTAAAGTATCTAATCCCAATTCCTGGGAGACTAACGATTCAAACCCAGGTCAGGTATCACCCCTCCAATCAGCTACACCCAGGGACTAGGATCATGAGACTACTGGGGTCATACTGGAAAAAAAATCATAAATGGTTTGTCCTCTAGGAAGACACTGACCAATACTACGGAAGAAGCAGCCCCTCTCTTGAGCACCTGTAGCTCTTTATCTGCCCTTCTTTCGTGGCACTCATTACTTCCTTCCTTGTGCTCGTATTGCCTTTATAAACATCTTATCCTCCTTCCCACATTTCTATAAGTTTCTTATTTGTTTATCTTCATATATTTTACAGCTTGTGCAAAAACAGTGAGCACGTGCTCAATAAATATTTGAAGTGTGATGCTCCCTGAATGAATAAGTTTTAGGAAATTAAACAACTTGGCTAAGTCTTTCATTTTATCGCATTCTCTTGAGTTGGTGAAATTCAATTAATTCAACCAATTAATTAATTCAGCCAATTTTTATTGAGTGCCTTCCACATACCAGGCACTGCCCTGGCTGTGCAGAGGCTACAATATTAAACAAGACAAAGAACTTCTTTACCCGCTTTAGCTTCTGACTTAGTGGTGAAGATCATCAATAAACAGTGTTCACTGTGAACTAGACTTTCTGCTGGTGCTAAAACTAGAGATGTGTCGGTCTCCAGCACTGCCCTGAAGGAACTCAGTTTCCCTAGGACTCGCAGGCACATCATCACATATGTCATTGCACAATAGGACAGTGCTATTACAGGAGGGGAGTGAAATGCTGTAAGACTTCAAAGAGAGAGTGATTTACTACCTAGGAAAGAAGTGGGTAGCTGAGAGAGATAGCTGAGAACTGTGACGCGTGACTAAATTAAAGGGTTAGTAATTTACCATGGAAAGAGTGAGGTGGGTATGTGAGTGTCTGTGTAGGGGGTAAGGGGCAGGAGAAAGGAACCAGGAGTAATGGTGATCAGACCCCCCCAGACAAGCACATGCAAAGGAGATTTCTAGCACTGTGAAAGGGCTGCTCTGTCCGGAGCACAGTGAGACATTCAGTGTGTCTGGAGTACAAGGAACATGGTGGCAAAGAATGGCGAAGGTGGCTGCAACTTTTCCCACCCTTGTGGGCTGAGCCCAGGAGGCGATGAGTAAGAATTGACAGCCAGCTGCCCTGGTATCTGAGGGGCCATAACATTGGCTGCTTTAGGCAGGGGCCAGGTAGAGCCTGGAGACCAGCAACAGTACCTAGCTAGGAACATCTTGTAGAAGGCCCTAAAATGAGGCATTGCACTGGCCCTGTGGTTGTTGACTTTTGGTTTATAGAGGGCGATGGCTGAATGGCAAGATGAAATTTTCACTCTCAAATTGCGACCTTTCTCAGAAAGTACCAAATCTTTCAACTTTTACTCCCTCATGAGTGAAGCGGGATTTTCTAAATTTTGCAATTGAATTTAAGAAATCGAAAGAAAAGGTTATTTTTAGTTAAAAAAAAAAAGAAAAGCTCAGCAGAGGGGGGCCTCCATACCCGCATGCCCTTTGAGTTACAATTCTACAGCTTGTGGCCCCTTAACTAATGATATGAGGACTAGAGATAAATGACTTCTAGAGATTGCTCCTGACCTGGAATGGTGTCGCTTATGGGTGACAGGTCTCTCCTCTCCCTCAGTGTGCCTGGGCAAGAGTGGAATGGAGCCAACTTCTTGGGACCTCTCTCTGATTAAAGCAAATACTGTTCATATCCTGTCCCCTCCTACCTTTCCAGCTGTCTTCATCTCCTCCCTACTCCAGGTTCGCCTTCATCCATGCTGGCACTCCTATCAATCTCAGATATATGGGGTCTGGGGTAGTCTTAGACAGCCTTTTCCCTCTTCTCACCTGTCAAACACCACTCATCCTCCAGGCCCACCCAAAGGTTCTTGTCTCTTTCAAGTCTTCCTCTACCCATTTGACCCAAGAGCTCCCTCTTCTGTACTCTCCCAGCACTTTAGATTTAACTTCTGTTGCTACTCTTATTACAGTTATTATTACAGTTATTTGTTCTTAAGTCAACTGAATTTGTTGAGGTCAGTAACTAGACCTTGATCATCTCTGTATCCCTTGGCACTAGCAGTATGACATGTCATAGACTATCAGTAAATACTCTATTTGTTAATGAAGGGTGTTTTATCTGGGCATTTGTTCGTTTGGGTTGGGTAGTATGAAGATAGCTTTGGGAAAAATTCCAACAAACAGGAAATGGAGAAGGAGCATTCCAAGTGGAAGAAGTAGTATGAGCAAAGGCACCAAGGTGAGAGAGCATGAACAGATATGGAAGCCTGCAAGGGAGGAAAGGCAGAATGAAAGATGAGCATATCAAGTGCCAGGTATAGTGCCGGACTTCTTATGTACACTGTTGTACTAGGCTTTTACGAAGACTTGGTGAGGTATCTCTTATTCCTAGAGACTGAGGCCCAGAAAGGTCATACAGCTCATCAGTTGGTGATGAAGACAGGATTAAACCAATGCTGTTAGATTCTAAAGCCCATGGCTTATTGGGGCCTCTGAGAACAGTAATTCAAGTTGGCTGGAACTTAGAGAAAGTAAAGAAATATGTATGTTACAGAGTCATATCATTAATATCTAGTGTTTTCTAACTGACTGTTACGTGACAAAAACCTTCGCTAGGCATTTAAATATGTTACCTAATTAAAACTAACAGGAGCCATAGTAGGTGATCACCCCCATTTTATAGATAAAGAAACTAAATCTCACAGAATTTCAATACTTCGCCCACAGTTCCATAGCCAATAAGTGATGGAGCCATGACCAAATTCAGACCTTTTTTCCCCCACAACTGAGGCTCATTGGAAGAGAACTTAGTGGGTGAGCCATCACTTAATAATTCAATTCTGAATGACAAAATAGATGTGTAAATCTTTATTTTTCATTGTTTGACATAGGTGAGTTCCACTGCTGAGTCTTCTTCGATGGGTTGTCTTTCCTTCCAGTACAGTTCTGCCCACTTTCCCTGTACCTTCTGCTTGAATGGATAGAACTAAACCTCTGTAAATGTTAACTACTAGCCTTAGAAAAGATCAGTCTTCTGGCAGATAAGAACTTATCTTGAGGAAGAGAATGGGTAGGAAGGTGAAGGTGGATGTAACAATAGAGGTGACGTGGCCAAGATCTCAAGGAGAGTGGAGCAGTGGCCCTGGGAGGGCAGAGAGCAAGTTGTCCCACTTTCCGTGTACTTTTCCTTAAAGGGACTGAGTTTCAAAAGGGGGAAATTCAAAATCAGCCAGGCTCAGAATTACTTGGGCCAGCTTGTTCAAAAGGCAGATTTCCTGGCTCCACATCAGATATTCAGAGGTTTTTTTTTTCCTGTGGAGCCTGAGTTTGTCTTTTTAAACAAGCACCTCAGAGATTTGACAAATCGAAAACACTGCCTTCAGCAGAGCCGTTACACCCATAAGCTTTAGCTGTTGGTGCTGAGGGAGTTTGAGGTGCCAGGAACTTGGGGCTGGATGCCTTCCAGGTCCCTACCCCAATCAGAAGCGTTGACCTAGAGGGCGAGTGTAGGAGTCCCCATCTTTCGGAATTAGTGATGTGGTTAGAGTAGCAACGTGACTTTCTGTGGACGGAAGAAGATAGGTCGGATGTGAGAGTCTCCCTCCATAAACCTGTGTGCGTCATCTCAGACATAGGTTGTATCTTTACTCTCGAAAACAAGTCATTTTTGTTCCTGTCAGCATCTTGGCTGGCCCGCAACGAAGAGCCCAAACTGAGATAGTGAGGCCCAGATACAGACCTCAGGTGATTCTTTAGGTCATAGCTGGGTTTGAGGAGAGCAGGAAAGCATTAATCAACCTGCCATTAGTAGTACAAAAATATGATTACAGAAAACACTGTAAGTGCTATTTGCTTGCAATGAGTTTTGGGGATTCTAGCATGTTTGTTTTTATTTTTGTTTTTTATCATCAGGGATGGGGCGATCAAGGCCAGAGCTCTCTAAAGAAGTGAATTTCAACCTGAATGCACTTCAAAATAGTCTGAAGCTCTGAAACATAGAGATGCCCAGGCCTCACCCCAGATCTACAAAATTCAGACTTTCAAGGGTGGCACCTGGGAGTCCATAAAAGTTCCTGGTTCCAGGATAAAGATTCCGGTGCAGCTAGCCTGGCATTACTTCAAGGGCTAGCTCTGGAAGTCATAAAACTGAGTTAGATGTCATCTCTCCAGTGGCACAGAGGGTCCTTGCACTAGGAGACTTGGAGCTAATTAACTGAAGACCTTCCCAATACAGGCATTCTCTGGCCTCACTGTTAACCATTTCTACTTGATTTTTTTTTCTTGATTTTCATCTGTTTTCCATACCTCCTTAGATTCCCTGCCTGGGGATTAACCCCAGGTTGGGTACGTTAAAATCATATGGGTAGTGAGAAGCTGAAAGTGACTAGAGATGGAAGGAACTAGGGTATATGAAGTCTCCCCAAGTGTGCATCATTTGAGTCATAGGCTGCATCTTAACTCTCAATAACAAGCTTTTATTCATGTCAGTATCTTTTCAGGCACAGTCCAAACCCAGTAGGAAGGAGATTTGGTGCTTAAAAGTGTTTCTTACTGAAGATGTCTGGCACAATGACCCAGGAGTCAAACATAGACACAAGAGAAACCTGCCAAAGAAACTCCCCTCGACCTATTTCCTTGACTGCTTTCTGCACTTTCCTCTGGGGTGGAGGAGTGGAAGATGGACTGGGATTTTTCAATTTGAAGTTCTTTATTTGTTTGTAGCCCTGAAATTCTATTACATTATAAGAAAAGTAGCTGTGCCTTTGAAAAAGTGAATAGACACTAACTCCCATAAGTGGAAAGACCAGAAGCCCAGAGGAAAGATCTTTGGAAAAAAATTCACCGGCCCCCTTCTTTCCAAATCATACCCCTTCTCCAAAGTTCTACCCAATCCTTGGCTCCTTGGTGGACACTATTCTGAAGCACTAAATATTGTCCCCTGCCCACACTTGATTCTGATTCTAGAGAACACCTGTATCTGTACAAGTCATTCGGGTCTTTATCATCTATGTATTTCTGATAGCTCTCAATTAGCTGCCATGGATTGTTATTTATCTTTTTGTGTGTGCTAGTTTTACCTTCTTAAAATACCCTGAGCAAATGAATGCATTTACATCATCTATTTACGTGTCAAACAAATAGTTTTTGAGTGCCAACTTGTGCCAGGCATTGTCCTAGGACCTGGAAGATGTCTGTCTGTCTGTCTATCTATCTATCTATCTATCTATCTATCTATCTATCTATCTATCTATCTCTATCTATCTATCTATCTATCTATCTATCTATCTATCATCTATCTATCATCTATCATTTAGCTAGCTAGTATCTACCCCAGGTGGTGGTCGCTATAAAGAAAAAGTAAGCTAAGGGGAGTTAAATGATGATGAGGAAAATTATCGATAAGGAAAATGAATGAGAACTTTCTTTTTTTCTCAATTATCGAAGAATACTACATGCTAGATGCTAAAAAATATTTACGTCTGAGTGGAAAAAGAATGTTACCAGTCTAGAAACCATGGTTATTGAATTAAATTCTAAAGTGGAAGGTATGACTGGCAAATGGACACTGCAGAAAACTAAATTAGTGAGTAAAAGATAAACTGAAGATAAATTTCCTAGAACACAAAAGCAAAAGATAAAGAAATGAAAATGAAAGAATAGAATAATTGCGAAAGACAGATATCAAAGAGCCAACCTGCAACTAATAGGAGCTCCTAAAATAATTAACAGAATCATTTGGAGCAGAAGCCGTAGGTAGGTAGAACATTTATTGGCCTCAAGTAACATTTTGTTTTAAAAATCAGATGTGCTTACTGTATTGATTAGAAATCTCTGGGTTGTACTGGAATCCCAGCTCAAACTGCCTTAAAAAAGAAAAAAAAAAAAAAAGATTTTTGACTGGCTCACACAATGCAGTCCACGAGTTCACCAGGAATCCTCTGAGGCTCTGGCTTTCTTCTGGGTTGGCTTCATTCTCGGGTAGATGGCTCCCGTGAGGTGGCATGTAGTCACTCCAGGCTTAGTTTTCTAACTTTCCAAGTCCAATGGAAGGAAAGAGTTCCTCTTTTCTAATATTTCTGGATTCACCGTGGGTTAATCCTCATAGACTCTGACTGGCCTGGCTTGGGTCATGTAGTCATCTTGACTCAGCCCAGGCAGCTGAGAAGAGTTGTTGCATTCGCTCCACTGGCAGCACACTCCCTCTCCTGAAATGGAGGGTGGTCAGCTCTATCCAGTGTCCTCATTGACTGAAAGTAAGGGAGAAACAGTTTCCCACAAGATAATGTGGGTGCTGACTACAGAAGAAAGGGAAATGGATGTTGGGTAGGCTAAATAACATCATGTTTGGCAGATTCATAAAAGAGCTATTCTCAGACCTATTCATGCAGAATTTTCAAATCTAAAAATTACCAAAACCATATAAATAAAAATACAGCAAGAATAAAAAGAAGCTGCATTTGCCTCAGATTTTTTTTTCTCTCATAACTCTAAATGCTAGAAGACATAAAAACAGTGTTGAATTGTGAAGGAAAGAGTTTGTGTGACCCAAGAATTCTATATGTGGTCAAATTGTCACTCCTAACGTATATACTCTGAAAGTATAATTCCTGGGACTCTTCTTGAGCAAACTTGTAAAAAATATGTGTTCCAGATAAATAAGTTAAAAGTAGGTACACATCACTAAGTCCTGTGATTCTGCCTCTGAAATTGGTCCCTTTTCTGCCGTCATGTGTGTTATTGCCTTAGTCCAAGCCACCATCATCTCTCATCAGGACCATTGCCATAGTTTCTTAATTTGCCTTTCTTTTCTACTCTTGACCCATCTAAATCATTCCTCACACATTATCTAACAGTATGTTAGTACACCAGACCATGCCACTTTCTTGCTTAAAACAATTTTATGGCTTTGTATGGCATATAGAATAAATTTGAGCTCCTTACCATGGCTTTTGAGACCTTGCCTGATTCGGCCTCTGCACATTATCCTCAACCACATTATCCTCTATTGATCTCACCACAGTCACAGAGCTACCTATCAGTTCTTTCTGTGAATGCGCCAAGCTTCTTCCTCTGTCAGGGTCTTCCCACATGGTGTTCCCTCTCCTGGGAACTCTCTTCTCTCAATTCTCCCTTTGGCTGGCTCCCTTTCTTTTATTATACCTCAGCTTACTTATACCATTTCCTCAGATATCCTCTGGTCTCACAATCTAAAAATAAGATTTCTTCCTTTTTTCTTGGCATCCTCATCTCAAACCACTGATCACAACATATAATTACATGTTTACTTTGTTTACTTGTATTATAACTGTCTTTCCCTAGAGTATGAACCCCACGAAGGCAGGGGCCATATATATTTTGTTTACCACTGAATTTCTATGTAGGACACAGGAATGGTGCATAATTTATATTTTTAAGAGAAAGGAGAGATGGAACATTAAAATGATGTAACTATATAAATATATATATATATATATTTCAGTAACTTCAGAAGTTACAGTAACTGATTAAACTATAATTTCTAAGGTGATAGCAAACTTTTCTGTAAAAGAGATAAACTACAAGTGTTAAAAAATGGAGTAGGGGGCAGATTTTAAAGTTCTAGATTAAATGAATAAATATAGTATACAGTGTTTTCAGTTCCTCATTTAGCCCCGATTAAGCTCTATATAAATTGCTATAGACTGATGTAATGCAAAATCTCAGAGCAGTATTAGCTGTGCATGTGGAGCGATTATGATCTTGAAGGAAGGATAGGTAAGAGTCAGTGAATCAGGGAGAGGTAAAAAGGGTGGTGTGTGTGTGTGTGTGTGTCCGTGTGTTTGTTTGTGTGTGTGTGTAGGGGTAAGGTAGGAAAAGACTAGAATTAGTCAGAAGTCTAAGTAGTCAGAAGTCTAGAATTAAAGATAGAGTAAGAGTGGTGAGGTGAGAGGTGAGGAGCACAGCAGGACTTCCATGTACTACAGGACTCACAATGGGTTAAAATTCAGAGGAATGCCCGAAAATGCTTCCCTGAGGACAAAGCTTTCTGCTTAAAGGAGCTTGGGGGTCTGCATGCACCCCGGCAGTAGCCCTAGGACTTTTGGTCTGTGGACAACAAGGACACCTTGTGGCACAATAAGGAAGGGGCAAGAAAGATGTAACAGAGACTTCGACACTAGAGGTGCTGCTGTTCCAGAGAGGAAGGCCTGGGAGCGGAGCCACCGCGAGTGAAGAGGTGCATGAGGATCTTGGGTGACAGAAAGGAAAGGCAAAAGGCTCTGGAAAGAAATTCGCATGACTCCTCATGAATCTAGGAGTAGGTCTTCTTCGGGAGAGCGAGCAAAGCTGCTCTGTAGTCCAGGAAGACAGTCCGTATGCTGATAACGGTGTCCCTTGAGGTGGCTCCCATGAGAGTTGCTATCTGAAGAGGGGGCACCTTAAGGAACAGTGAAGAGAGGCAGATGTAGCATTCTTAGGCGGAAGATCCTGGTTGGCCTACTTGTCTCTGCCATTTCATATCTGTGGAACCTCGACTAGTTCAATGTTTTCATGCCACTCTCATTGAAGAGGGGATATAATTAAAGATCCCACATCCCTATGTGAGATCTCCACCTGTGATAGGCTTTGTCATCTCTAACATCGGTTATACTTGGTTCTGAACAGTGTGGGTGGGAGGTGGGTGTGAGTTTCTGGAAATGCTGTCTGTGAGTCTGACCTCTACTGGCTTTTCCTGCCAGGTCTTCACTTTACTCAGCCTCAAAGGAAGACTGCTGGCCAGCTGAGCAAAACATTTCTCAGTCCAGGCCTCAGCTCCGGTGGGGACTTTAAGAGCAGCATTTGAGAAAATAAAATTCAAAGAGCAGCCACCACTACTAGATGGCGCCATAGCAGGCGGGGCAGCTCAGAAGGGACCTGCTTCAGACAAGAAATACGGTCGCTGTGGGAGTGGGCCGGGGCAGTGAGAAGGATACATTTTCATTAAACCACTTGCAAAACACGTCCTTTCATTTCTAAAGAGGCTGGTGGGAATTTCCTCAGATTAAACAGTGGATGGCGTGTTGTGACTCATCAATTGCCGGATATGGAAGTATCCATCCCGTTGATGTTTTTGAAAACCTCACAGCAACTTAACCTGGGGCCGCTGCCTTTAAGGGGATTGCCATTCTTCTCCAGACCCGTCTCAACCATTCTTTATGGCCACTAGACTCATAATTAGGGCTGGATCATAGCTTTCTCTAGGGGAAACGCGTACAAAATCTGACTCAGGAGGAAACAGTTTGTATGCTAAAATAAGTTCAAGATTCTGTAATATGTTTTGACAGAAACCTAGGGACTATATGTAGGAGTATATTCTAACAGTGCTAGACCAAGGATGATAGAATAGAGCACTGTATCAGATCACATTTATTGGGTGCATATATTAGATATTCTGGGTTTAATGTGTTAAGTCCTACAACTGAAAGTGGCTCTAAAAATTTCTCGGTTGGCTGACCAAATGTGGGACTCAATGGTGGCATGTGTTTAATAAGACAGAGATGCTAAAACTTCTTTGACATGATGTAGGGGAAGGCATTTAAGACTTAGGAAGAAAGGAATGATGAAGGAACTATCACAAAAGATCTGCACACCTACTCCCCACGTATACCAACCAAAGGGACCAGAGGACACCTCATTAAGACATTGAGAAATACATTGTTGGTCACACTTGCATCTCTGAAAAATTCTCTGGTGGATGTTTTCTGTAATACGGTTCCTAATTTCAATGGGCTTGATGGTATTCCCTTATAGCAGAAGCCAAATGATGGAACTTAACTGCCAGAAATAAGGGGATCACATTTATTATAAAAGAGAACAAGGACTAGTGACAGTCAAACCATTTGAAAACCTAGGGGTCTTAAAATATATAGATGTCTAATCACTATGTTGTACAACTGAAACTAATATAATATTGTATGTTAATTGTGATGGAAAAATAAAAATAAAAAGTACCTAAAGATCTTTAGTGGACTAACTGATCACGGTATACTTACGAACAAAAAAGACTGACAGCCTACTAAAATGTTGTTTAATCTATATAAAAAGGCCAGTGGCCAAAAACCTGACATGAGTGGCCTCTCATCCAATTTACAGACCTAAACAGGTTCCAGATGTAGAATTACTTGATTTGAGGGGGGACAAAATGACCCATCCTGTGGATTTCAGTTAGCGTCTTTCCACAGCTATTCCAGTGTTTGCTTAATGAACCTGCATATAAAGTGCTGGCAATAGTAGGAATGGGGCCTATGTGTGGGCCCAACAACATGAACTTGCCCTTATCAGGCCTTTAAAAAAAAATCAGTGCTGCTGAATGTTTCACTTGCCAAATGAACTAAGCTCCTGATATGATACCATTCTCTAAGGGGCTCAGTCATTGCTTAGGGGCAAGTTGATTACATTGAACCCCTTCCATCATGGAGGGGAGCAATAGATTTTTCTCACTGGAGGAGACATGTATTCTGAGCAGGACATATTTGTCTTCCTGCCCAAGAATCTTCTGCCAGCACCATCTGTGATTACAAAATACGAGGTACTGCACACTATAGTGCTTTCGATCAAGAAAGTCATTTCAAGTAAGTGCAATAATGGAATTAACTGGCACAACCACATACCCCATCATCCAGAAACAGCTGGCCTAATAGAAAGATTAGGAAGCTAGCTTATTGAAGGTATGGTACCAGTTGGGAGATTATATCCTGAAAAGACAGAGGTTCCTTCTCCAAGGGCATAATCATAGTTTGAATAATGGACAAGTATACAGTTCCAGGTTTCCCATGGCCAAACTGTGTGGGCCTGGGAATCAGAGGTGGAAGTGAACTGGCTTTTCTCACTATCAAAACCCACAGTCCACTCACAGATTTTTGCTTTCAATCACTATAACTTTGAGCAATGCCAGTTTGAAGTCTTGATTCCCGGCTGCCACCCCTCTACCCCCGTACACACACACACACACACACACACACACACACACACACACACACACACACACATCTACTAGGACAAACAACAATATTGCCTTGATTTGGAAGATGAAATTGCCACCTGGCCCTTTGGGCTCCTTATGCTACTGAACCAATGTGCAATAAAGAGGGTAATTGATATTGATTTCCAAAGAATAATTGGATTACAGCCATTCATTGGGGGCCAGGGAGGACTGTATCTGTATCTGGAATGGCTTTTAGTATTTTCATGTCCAACAGTAAAATTTGATAGAAGATGACAATTTTTCTAGCCCCCTCCAAAGGTATAACTAGTGATGATTCAGACCCTTCAGGCAAAGTGGATTGCCATACTGTATAAAAAAATCCCCAGCCATTTGATAACTGGATGAATGCAAAGGAAATGTAAAATGGATAGTGAAAAAAGGAAGTTATATATATCAATTATGGCCTCATAATCAATTACTTGCTTATTTTATATCTATAATTATAAATATTAACTATGTTATTTTTCTTTTTCCTTTTTGTAGTCATTATTTTTATAAGCTTTGTTGGAAGTTAACTTTACAATTTGATTTTCAGGAAACATATTGAGATAAAATTGTTATTGGATTTGAGAAATAATATTGCTCAGAGATGGGCATAATGACAGTTTGCAAATCTGAATTTTGGGAGAAGGCAACACTGTCTAGGTTTATAGGCAGAAAAGTTGCATTTTGAGGAGGAAACAAAGAGGTTTTTGTGGTTATATCAGAGTTCAAATTTTCATAGAATAGTGATATAGATGCTGACTAGCCAAAGGGGTGGACCGTATCAATTATTAAGTTATTGCCTCTCAGCTCCTGACTTTTCATTTTTGAATGAGAAAATAACTGCTTTGTTTGCAGGGAGTAGGCAGGCAGGCATCTAGCCACAGAACTTTTAAAATTGCTTCTCAGTGGTGGCAGCCTTGGTGACCTTGAACACCAAGATTCTAGAGCTGCAACTCTGAAAACCACAATTTTGCTTTTCCAGTTGACTCTGCCAATAGGGACACTAGATGGAGACTACAAAGCTGGAGAAGGAACAAGGTGTTTGCTCCTTGCTGTATATTCCCTCAGGGTTTTCTGTCTGCTTGTGGTTCCTGTGCATATAACCCCAGCATAACTTCTTCATCAAAACAAGCATTTTCTTTTTGTAGCAGCAGCAGAATCCAGTTTGCAATTTTTCTAACACCTGCAGAATCCTACTCATTGTGTCTCTTTCAGCAACAGCCAGCCAGTGTCCCTTCCTTAGAGATCTGGATCCTAGTCCCCTGCATCACCTCGTCTGACTCGACAACTAGCACTGGCTGAAAAATAACTCCTACTCGGAGGCCTGAGTTTCAGTTTCTCAGGGCCTCTCAACTAAACTTCTAAGTTTTAGTAATTCCAACTTTTCCCCTTTGTTTCCTCAGATCTCAGCAGTTATAACTTGCATGGTATTTTACGGTCCTCTTTTAACTCATTTACACTGTGATTAGTTCTATGTGCCAACTAACTAATGGCTGGTCTATAGTACCCAATTACTGAATGAAACGCTAATCTAGGTGTTGCTGTCGAATGTGTTGTAGATGTGGTGGACATCTATAATCAGGTGACTTTAAGTAAAGGAGATTACTTTCAGTAATGTGGGTGGTCCTCATTCCATCGGTTCAAAGACCTTAAAAGCAAAACCTGAGTGTTCCTGGAGGAAGAAGAAATGGTGCCTCAAGACTGCAACATTAGCTGTTACTTGAGAATTTTCAGCCTGCTGCCTTTCCCAACAGATTTCAGACTTGCTAGCCCCATAATTGTGTAAGTCAATTCTTTGAAATAAATCTATTTATATATATTAAGAGATTTTGGTTCTGTTTTCTGGAGATCCCTGACTGATACAGTTACCCAGTTAGGATCTTTTAACATATATTAAACTCTCTCTATTCAAATAACTGGTGTGCTTTTGATCTCCTGACTGAACTCTAACTGATTCAGTGATTAATTGGTGGAAGTTTTTAATAAACACTCTCATACTAAATGTGAGTTTAGTTTAGGTTGCAGCTAGTGAACAGAACATCAGTTAGGCAGAGAAAACAGATACCAAAGTAGACTAGATTAGAAGACTAGCAAGAGACAATGATTAACACGGAGAGCAGGTAAGCAGCATTCTTTAGAGCATAATGGAGAGAATCAGTTTCAGAAGAAACCGGTTAATAAAGATATAATTAGAATATACCTTGAACATATACAGATCTCAAGAATAAGTGCTTTTTACGAATAACTATGAGCCCTCTAGAAGAACAAGTTTTTCCTTGTTGGAAGAAATAAAAACACCTGTGTCATATGAACGATTAAAAGTTGGTAGAGGAGAAACCACAGCGCATCCAAGCAGAAGCTACTTGTTTGAGGTATTGGTTTAGGGTCCAATTCTTTAGGGAGGATGTTCTGTTCGTCTATTCCTATGTAAAAAATCATCTAAAACATAGAAGCTTAAATGAAAACAACCATTCATTTTGATCGCAGATCTGCAGTTCCGGTAAGGCTCATGGCAGACGGATCATTTTTGTTCCATACAATGTTGGCCGAAACAGCTAGACTGTGGCTGGCAGAACTACTTTCAAAATGTGTCACTCTATGGCTAGGGCTGGCTCTCTGGGAGCTCAGCCATGGCAGTGGGATGTGAGCCTCCTCACCAAATGGGCCTGCCTCCAGGAACCTAATGGCATGGTGGCTGGGATCAAAGAACAAGAGTCCTAGGAGAGAATGTAGAAACTGACAGTGTCTTAAAGTCTGGGCCCAGAAACTGGCAAGGTGTTGCTTCTTATGCATCCTCTTAGTCAAGTGGTCCCAAAATCCAGATTCGAGGGCAGAAGACATAGATCTCACTTCTCAGTCAGGAAATTTTGGGGGCTATGTTTTAAAACTGCCACAGAAGAAATGTGAAAAGAAGCAATCAAAATTTTATTCTTGAAAATGCCTCACTGACAAAGTTAACTGGTAAAGTGGATGGAGTTCTCTTTCCATTGGGTGGGTTCAGTCCCACAAGTCCTTTTGAAATCCTGAGTTAAAGTACAGTATTCCTGCGAAAACTTTTGTAAGCCGCAATGGCATAAAGTGAAGTGCATGCCCTGCTTATTGAAATGCTTTTGTGAAAGTCCAATATCATACATAACAGTCTTTTCATAAAAGTGAAAATCCTCTTTAGCTTTCTTTTAATTAGCAAAAACAGGTACAAATATAAGAGCACAAACTTTTGGAAAATAGGGGATGCCTGTACCCCTTTCTTTATTGTTATATATGTGGCTTTCTTGGTTAGGTCAATTTTACCTGATTATCAACATAATTTTGGGATGAGAATCAGTCAATTAAGAGTAGCATAATCTTAGGTAATACATAGTCTTAGCAAGAAAACACCAATGCAAAATTTAATCAAACATGGCTTTGAAGCAGCCAGATAAAAAAGACACATGCACAAAGAGACAAAGATAAAGCTGAGTGCAGATTTTCTCATTGGAAACAAAGCAAGTGAGAAGACAGTGGAATATTATTTTTAAATTAGTGAAAGAAAAGAATCTCTCAGTCTAGCATTTTATATGCAATGAAAACATTTTTTAAAAAACAAAGGTAAACTAAAGACTTTTTTAGATGTAAAAACTCGAAGGAATTCATTGCCAGCAGACCCACACTATGAAACATGTTAAAGAGAGTTTTTTGGAAGAAGAAAAATGAAACCAGATAGAAATCTGAATGTGCACAAAGGATTAAAGAACACTGGAAATGGCATTATAGTAGTAAATGTATTGGATTTTTTTTTTTAAAAGAATCTCTTTAAACAATAAATGACTGTTTAAAAAACAGCAGTAATGACTTTTGAAGTTGATAACATACATCTAGGTAAAATGTGGCAACAACAGCATAAAGGCTGGGAAGGAAGAAATGGAAGTACACTACTGTAAGGTTTTACACTTTATATGAAATAATATAATATAATAAGTTAAAGATGTATACTAAACCCTAAGGCAACCACTGAAATAAAAAGACAAAGAGTTATGTGTAATAAGGCAAATGAGGAGATAAAATAGAATAATAAAATAATAATAATGACAATAATAAACTCAATGAGTTCAAAAGAAGGCAGAAAAAGAAGAGTATTAAAAAACAGATGTTACAAATAGAAAACAAATAGCCAAAGGGTAGACTTAAAGCTAATCATGCCAGTAATCACATCAAATGCAAATGTACTAAATGCCCCAATTAAAAAGCAGAATTTATCAGATTGGATTAAAAAAAATAAGACCTAACTATATGCTGTCTATAAGAAAAACACTTTAAAGACAAAAATAAGTTAAAAATAAAAGAATGCAAAAAATGCCGAAAGATATGCTATACTAACACCAGTCAAAAGTAAAATGGAGATTTTATACTTACACATACACATGCACGTGCACATACGTGCACATGCATGTTTTCTTATCACAATGGAGTTAAATAAGAAATCAGTAGGAGAAAGTTATCTGGAAACCCCCCAAGTATTTGGAAATTAAATGATACACTTGTAAATAACCCTCAGATCAAAGAAGAAATCAAGAGACATTAGAAAATATTTCTAACCGAATGAATACAAAATCACCACATGTCAGAATTTGTGGAATGCTACTGAAGTAATGCTTAGGGGGATGTTTATAGCACCTAATGCCTATAATAGAAAATAATTTTCTCAATCTACTAAAGGGCATCTATGGAAAACCTATAGCTAACGTCATACTTAACGGAGAAAGACTGAATACTTTTCCCTTAATATCGAAAACAATACACAGATATTCACTCTTACCACTTGTATTTAACATTGTGTTTGAGATTTTAGCTGCTGCAATAATGCAAATTTTTTTAAAATAAATAAATGAAATAAAAGGCATCCAGATTGTAAAGGAAGAAATAAAGCTGTCTTTATAGTCTACATAGAAAATTTTATGGAATCTACAAAAAGGCTATGAACTAATAAGTGAGTCAAGCAAGGGTGCAAAATACCAGGTTAATACACAATAAATTGATTGTATTTCTAAATATGCAAAGATTAATTGTTTCTATATACTAGCAATAGATATCAGAAACTGAAATTGAACAAATACTATTTACATATTTAAATTATTTACAATTATAATAAAAATGTGAAATACCTATTTAAGTTTGATAAAAGATATGAAATACTGTTCAGTAAAAACTATAAAACATTGCTGAGAGAAATTAAAGAGAATCTAAATAAGTGAAGAAATATATCTTGTTCATAGGTCAGAAGACTCAGTGTTGTTAATATAGCAATTACCCAAAATTGATCATAGATTCAACAAATACCAATTATACCAAAAGACACTTCTTTTAGAAATTGAAAAGCTTATTTTAAAATTCATAGAAATGAAAAGGGCTAATAATAGCCAAAACAATTTTGAAAAAGAATAAATTTTCTAGGTTAACACTTCCTGATTTCAAGACATATTACAAAGCTATAGTAATCAAGATAGTGTGTAAAGATAAATAAGTCAGTGAAACATAATAGAAAGTTCAGAAATAGACCTACATACATTTGGATAAATGCTAAAGATGTAAAGGCGTTCAGTGAAGAAAAGACAGCCTTTTTCAGCAAATTGTGCTGTAAAAATTGGATATCCTTTTTAAAAAATGAACTTTGATCCTTACCATATATAAAAATGAACCATAGATTTAAGTGTACAATTTAAAATTATACAACTTCTAAAAGAGAACATAGGAAAAACTCTTTTGTGACCTTGGCTGAAGCAAAGATTCTACAGATATGACACCAAAAGTATAATCTATAAGAGAACAAGTTGATGAATTAGACTTCACCAAAATTAATAACTTCTGCTCTTCAGTTGGAACTGCTAAGAGAATGTAAAGACAAGCCATAGAATGGGAGAAAATATTTTCAAAGTGCATATCTGATAAAAGACTTGTATCCAGAAAATATAAAGTACTCTCTAACTTCATAAGAAACAAATAATTTAATTTAAAAGATAGGCAAAAGATTTGAACCAACATTTCACCAAAAAAATGTTGCATGGATGGTAGATATACAATGGAAAGATGTTCAATACCATTAGCCATTAGGAAAATGCAAATTAAAACTACAATGAGCTACAATACATCGGAATTCATTGGAATGGCTAAAATTTTAAAAGACTGATCCTACGAAATGCTCACAAAGATTCTCTAGCCACTATCACTGACAATGTAAAATGGTACAACTACTTTGGAAAACAGTTGGGAAGTTTCTTAAAAAAATTGAATAGATATCTACCTCATGATCCAGTTCACTAGAAGGCACTTAACCCAGAGAAAAAGCACATGTTCATGCAAAAACTTATAAACAAATGTCATAGCAGCTTTATTTGCAAGGGCTCGAAACTGGAAACAGCCTAAAAGTCCATTTGATGAATGGGAAAACAATCGTGGCGTATTCATACAACAGATACTGCTCAGCAATAAAAAGAAATGAACTACTCATACATATAACACCATGAAAGAGTCACATGGATGAATTATGTTGAGTTAAAGAAACCAGACAAAGAAGACTACATGTTACCTATATGACATGTGATGCTATTTAAATAATGTACTAGAACCCAAACTAATCTATGCTGTCAGAAAGCAGATTAGTGGTTGGGCAGGGATGGGCATAGGGACATGAGGAAGAGGGACAGGAGAGAAGGATTACAAATGGAGCAGGAGAAAACCATTCGGAGTGTCAGATATGTTTATAATGTTGACAGAATTGATGGTTTTGTATGTGAAATCTTTTCAAATTAAACACTTTAGTTATAATAAAAAAAGTCAACCAAATCAGAAGTTTACAAAGAAAACAAGTGAAAATTGTCCCTTTGCTCCAGATCCTAATTAGGTTTAGAGTTTAGCATTTTTAAAAATACAATCTAGACCTGGGTTGTCCAGTATGGTCACCACTAGTCACATGTGGTCATTCGAATTCAAATTATTTACAATTACAATTAAAAATTCAGTTCCTCAGTCGCAGCAGACACTTGCAAGAGCTCGATAACCACATGTGGCTAGTGGCCACCAAACAGGACAGTACAGATGAGAGCACATTTCTGCCATCAGAGAAAGTTCTCTTGGACAGCTCTTTCCTAGACGCTGTAGAGAATTGGAGGCTGCCATAGTTTCAGCAACACCTTTACAAGCAACTTAGATCTTTTGCTGGCCATTTACTGAGCCATTAGTTTGTGCCAGAAAATACCCATTAAATGAATTATCTGTAACTCTTACAAGGAAAAACTAGGCTCAGAGAGGTTTAGATAATTTTCCAGATCTCACTGTTACTAAGTGGTATATTTTAAATGTAAGCTTACATTTATCCAAGCTCAAAACCTGGACTTTTAGGTGATTCTCATTTATCCTGGGGCTAGATTGCATCATTTTCCTTCTATATTTGTAAATTATTTTTTGAACATGAAGTCTTACATTTATCCCTCCTAAATTTTATCTTGTTGGATTAAGCTTATTATTTCACATTGTCAAAATATTTTAGGATATTCATTCTGTCATTCCACATACCCACTAGCCTTCCAAGTTCCATGTCTTTAACACGTTTGATGAGCATGGCCTCCTAAATTTTATCCAACCAGGTGATTGATAAAAATAATTGACAGGACGTGGGAAAGAGTGGAGGTCTATGGCCGGGTATTAGAAACCCCTGCTTTAGGCTGATATTACTTCATTAGTCTGTACCCTTTGCGTTACTAGCATCCTATCCCATTCTTCTCCTTATATTGATTCTGGAAATGTGCCCTGTATTTGGAGCATAAAGTCCCTTTAGCACCATCTAGAATCCTAGTGATAGTCATTAGCTGATATAATTAGCTTCTAGATGTTAGCCAAACAATGTATACTTCTAACCAAACATGGGGTCTGGGAAGATCACGGTATTGCCATTAATGCGTATTTTCCACTTAGCCTTGCTCTTCCTCCTCAGCTGCTCCCATGTTTAAAGTGATGGTTTTGATTAACTGTTATCAGAAACAATCCATCTCAAAACAGTGGCTTCAAACAATTACAGTCATTTAATCACTCATGAATTTGAAATTTGGGTTCGACCTAGAAAGAACAGTTTGCCTTTATCCTACGTGACATCATCTGGGGTAGCTTGAAGGACAGCTGGGGCCTGGCGCTGTGAAGCTCCTCTGACACAAACTCTGAGGATCTCATGACCTTGCTTCATACTTTCCTGCCACCCTCCCCTGCACCTCGCTTCCAAACTCTACCTACTTTGAATAACATGTGTTTCCCAGGTCTCAGCCATCTCCAGGTCTCCATCTAGCATGCTTTTCCTTCCCTATCTTTAACTCCTTTGAAGACTCAGTCAAGAGGTCACCTCCAATTGGAAGATTTCTCTGAATCACTTATCCCTGTAAACTTCCGTTTGCATTAATTACCTCACCTCTGTGTCCCCACAGCTTGTGTGTTTCTCTTCTTCAAAGCACTTATCGCTCTGTAATAGTGTCCTTTTTATTTGCCTCTCTTTTTCACTAGATTCTTAGCTCTTTAAGGGAAGGAACTGTTGTGTTTTGTATTCCCAGTGTGGGGTATATAGTGGATGCTCAGTATATTGAATCAATGAAAGATGTGATAAAACAGATTTTGTAAGTTAAAATGATGCTACCAAAATACCAGAATAGAAGAAGGACCCAGCACCTGTAAGGGGCCACAGTGAAACAGTTTCTCTTGAACCCAAGATCAAATAAGTTCAAGCATATAAAGCATGTTAGACAGGGCCTTACACATAGTGGACATGCAATTAGTTTTGCTGCTACTGTTAGTACTTTGATAATGATGGTGACTTCTGCCGTTTTCAGAGGTAAAGCCGTCCTTGTCAAAAGTTATTTTAAATCTTGCACTAAGCTTTTCCATTGAATGGGACATTGAACAACCTTGGCACCCTCCCAGGTGCTACTCCCCTTCCTCTGGCTCTGGGAGTTCCCTGAAGTTAGAATTCCCGAAAAAGGAATCCTCTGGGAGAGGAAGTGTGCTCCTGGCTAACAGAGTCTGGGTGTGTCTTCTGACAAAGCTTAGTTCCTGCTCCATCACCATCAACTTCTCTCCTGTTGGCTTCCACTGCAGCAGGTGGATGCAGGTATTGCCACCTGCCAGGTATTTCTGAGCTTTCTTAGGCCTGGCCGAGCTAAGGAGAGGCAGAAATGAGTCAGTGACAGACTTCTCTGGTATCTGCCACCCTGGGTTCAGCATTCACCTTCCCTTTCCCTTCGAGCCTAGGGTCATTTGAAGGAAAGCTGGAGAGAAATTACACCCACTAGAACAAAAGCTAATCATGCTTGGGTAGAGGCTTGGTTTGCACCTTAATTTGGAGGTTCCTCAAGTTCCCTCAGGCCTTGCTCTTGCCCTGCCTTTCTGAGGTGGCCTGAAGCTGAAAAGTCCCAGATTTCTCCTCATCATGTCCTGGCCCCACCCTGCCTGGAATTTGGGGAAACTTAATCATTTTTAGCTTGAACTGTGATTAATATTTGGTTCTGGGTAAAGCGAGGTTCTGCACTAACCTTAAAAGTTTGGGGGGCAAAGGAGGAGGAGGAATTTCCAAGATGTTCCTGAGAGACTGAGACAGGCAGGGTCCCGGGCTTGAGTGAAATGAGAACTGAGAAGGATTAATGGGAAACACCCCTGGATAGAAGGGCTGAAAAGCAAGACACGTGAGGGTGGCAGATGTAGGGCCTTGAAGAACCGCAGCTAGGGGGAAATATTGTCAAGAATCCTGGGGTGGATGTTGGAGTCTAGTTGCTGGTCTGGGGGAAGGAAATTTAGATTTTTTCCAGTACCCCTTCCATGTTTCCAGTTAAACCTCACTTCCTTTGGGAGGTCTTCCCTGACCTGTGGACCAGGTGAAGTCATCCTGAGGGCAGCACTGTCTTAACCCTCACCCCACTCCAGAGTCAGACTCTTGGGGTCCAGACTCAGTTCCTCCCTTATGTAAAAAGAGCTTAAATACTTTTACAAAACCATAGAGCTCTATGGTTTTTTTGTAAAAGTATTTAAGCTCTTTTTACATAAGTTTTCTCAATCTGTGTACTGTGGGTGAAAATAATACTTCCCCACAGGGTTGTAAAGATGAAATAAAAGAATGTGTTGGAAGTGTTAGCACAGAGGCCAGATCTTGATGTGATGTGAGAACAGCCACTGGTTAATGGTGTCTCCCCTACTGCTGTGAGGTCTGTGGGGGACCAAGACTGTTTGCATTGTCCACTACAATATCCCCAGAACCTAGCACAGCACCACCAGTTGAATGTTTGTTGACTGAATATATAAGTGACAAAAGCGGGCTTGAGTTAATACCCTTGTGGGGTTTAGGGCCTAGGGTTAAAAGTCACTGTGTGTACCCTCTAGACATTTTTCTTTAGGTGATTCTGAGTTAAAAAAAGACACCAAGGTTATTCCTGGATAGAATAACTATGAGTGACCATTTTTTTTACCTTCTATTTTTCTGTAGTGTCCATAATTTTTCTATACCAGAAAAAAAAAAAAAAAAACGAATTACTTTTCCAATGGCTAAAAAAGAGCATTATTAAACAGACACAACACTATGCATTGTCTGGAAGGGAGAAGATGTAACTGAAGGACAAGAATTCAGGGCACAGCCTGGGCTTCTGCTCTTCTTCCCACCCCCTTCTCAGCTCCCCAGGGCCCCTGACATTCTCACAGGCTGCTTCCTAAAAGGGAATTCTCAAAGCACGGGTCATGGGGATGAAGCTCTTGCTTTTCCTAACTTAAGAAAGATCTAACCCAGCAATTCTACTTCTGAGTGCTTACCCAAAGAAAACAAAAACACTAATTTGAAAAGATATGTGCACCTCTATGTTTATTGCAACATTATTTACAAAAGCCAAGATATGTGAGCAACCTAGGTGTCCACAAATAAATAACAGATAAATAAGATGTGATACACACACACAATGGAATATTACATAGCAATAATACAGAATGAAATCTTGCGTTTTGTGACAACATGAATAGACCTAGAGGGTATTGTGCGAAGTGAGATAAGAGAGGGACAAACATTGCACGGTTTTACTTATATGTAGAGTCTAAAAAAGTGTAAAAGTGAACAAACAACAACAAAAAAATAAAAACAGACTCATAGAAACAGAGACCAAAGGGATGGCTGCCAGAGGGGAGAGGGTGGGGGATGGGGGGGCAAAGGTGACGGAGAATATAGTCAATAATATTGTGATAATTTAACTTGGTGACAGATGATCACTAGAATTAGTGGGGAGATCACATTGTAAGGTATAAAAATGTCAGATCACTATATTGTATGCCTGAAACAAACTAATATAAAATTGTATATCAAGTACACTTAAATAGAAATATTTTTATAAAAAGAAGCATCCGACTGAAGCAAGTTAGAGCTCTAAAAGGAGAGGGAGAGAATATGCTCAGCTCTGAATCTCGTGGTGCTGAGAAATGATCTCGAGTATGTGTGTTGAAGGTGGGACGTCTTACCCTGGTCCTCGCTCTGTCACTGGCACTTGTTATCAGTGGAGTATTTGTCTCCAGAAGCCTGGGCCCCCATGTTGAAGGGAGCTCCAGGAGCTGCCCCATGGGGGAGGGAAGGAGCGTGTTCTTGGTGGAAGAGGCCTAGACTAAGAGCCAAGGTGCTTAGGTTAGAGTTTTAGCTCTGCCTGGCAGCATGATGATTCTCTGATCATCGAGTCTCAATTTCCCATCTGGAAAAAGGAGATAAGAACATCTTCCCTATTTAGGTGGGATTTTGAGTATAAAGCAGTACCATGTGTGAAAGTGCTTTGGAGAGTATGAAATGATGGACAGATGGTATTCGTGAATGTGAGGAGGATTGAGGGAGAAGAGGAAAGCACAGTCTCTTCTCAGTGAATTGCGTTTCTGATGCTTCTCTGCCAACCTCAGATTAAAGAATATTTTCAGATTAAAAAATATTTATTGAATTTCCCCCTTCAACTAGAAGATGTTCTCTATATCAATATCACCTCATTTTCTTTTGCCCCATGTTCTAGATGAGAAAACTGAGGCTAATCGAAGAGAGCCTTGTGGGATTTGCCCAAGGTTACACAATTAAAGCCGCAGAGCCAGAACTAAAACCCAGCTCATCTTTCTCAGTCCAACTTGAAGTGACCAACTTGTCTCTGTGGGCCCAGGACTCTTCCACCTTTAGTACTGGAAGTCCTATGTCCTAGGAAACCCCTCCATCCTGGGCCACCTGGGACGGTTGGTCACCCTAAGCCCAGTGGTCATTCCCTAACTCAGCATCACTTGGCTTTGCCAGTCACTGTGGGGCTGTGGATCTATGGGAGCCAGAAAACATTCACCCCTGCTTCTTCCAATGGGAGACTGATTGACACCCACAGCCCTCGGAAGACACTTCTACAGGCAGGACGAGGCTGGACAAACTCAACAGAAAGACCAGGCGAGCAGCTCCTTCCTGGCTTCAGACCCTTTTTGTTGTTTCTGTGATTTCCATTGCTGAGCGTGCTGTAACCTGCTCTTAGGTAAATAGGTAGAGAAAAAAGGCAACTCTTCCTTCCTAGATGAATGCCCCTCCCTGTATTTTAATCATCCCTCACATATGTAGATAGAATTTTAAAAATTTTTTATTTTTCAACTACAGTTGATATTCAATATTTTATAAGTTTCAGGTGTATAGCATAATGGATAGACATTTATGTAATCTATGAAGGGATCCCCCGATTAGTCTGGTACCCACCCGACACTATCTACATTTTTATTATAATATTATTGAACATATTCCCCATGCTATACTCGACATCCTTGTGACTATTTTCTAACTACCAATTTGTACTTCTTAGTCCCACCACATTTTTCACCCAGGAGGACAGGGCAAGAATTATCACCCACATTTCCCCAGATGAGGAAACTGAGGCACAGAGAGGTTGACCTGTCCAAAGTTTTACAGCAGCAAGTGCCAAAATTAGGCCCCAAGTCCAAGTCTTTTAAGGTTTTTAATTTGGACCTCATGGACTCCTAAAAGTCCACAGATGAACATCAGAAGGAAAGGTTTTGTATATTTATACTTTTGGGGAGTCATTCTATATGTTTCACCAGTTTCTTGAAGGAATGAATCAGACTTCTTGGATCTGTCGGTTGTGTATGATTAACGTTTTTCTGTGTAACATTAATCACGTTACAAGAAAAGCTTCAGGGACAGCAAGTTACTCTGGCACTTAAAGCGTGCCTGAGTGTTACTGTGCTTCAAGGACATTAGGCAAATAATTAATTTTGCTTATTTATAGCTGGCCTAATTGATTCTTTTCTCTCTTTCTGTGTAATAAATCTTTAATAATAATAAAGTGTCATGTTTAGAATTTTTTTTTCCTTCTGGTACCATATTTTGTTTAATCCTCAACACAGGCGCACAGACTGAAAGAAAAAGGCCTCTATAATTCAACTCTTCAGCAGCCAGAGTTGCCCGCCTCTAATCCTGTCTGGGAGCCGATTGGTTTGGACACTGGGAGAGAAGCATGCAAACCCTCCGGGTCTGAACTCTGATTTTTCTATGGAAGGGCTTCACCTAAGGGGCTCTAAGGAACCAGGCAACTAGTTTAACAGGCTCTTCATACTGAACTCACCAGAACTCTGCACAGGTGGGTGTGCGGAAACGCTAAAGAACTATGAAGCTGTTTATGCCTTTGGGAGGTCTCATTCCCTGTCGTTCCTTTATTCACTCAATAAACATTTGTGGAGTCCTTCTATGTCCTCTGTTTGGAAGTAAAATAATTAACATGATGTGCAAGATCCCTGCCATCATGGAGGTTCTATCCAGGCAAGAATTTGACCTTAGATTCTCATACTAAAAGGTTGATTTAACAAAGGAGCCATCTGGTCATTAGTTGGAATGGGGGAGGCACAGTCTCAGTCCTCCTTAAGCTTCAAATGTGATGGGAGAGAGATTTCAGAATGCCCCAACTGGCCCAAAGTGAAAGTGAACAGCGCAAATCCGTCCACGTGTGTGAGGGGAGACTGAGGGGCAAAGAAAGCCGTGAGGCTGGCAGAGAAGCATTTCCGGCAGAACTGCTACATCTTTAAGTTTGAGCCCTAAGCTGAAAATTCTAGCTCACTGCTGAGAGAAGCCGACAACTGGCTCCTACTCAGCGTGCCAGATTGAGTGAACCTGTACCTGGAAGAGGAGGGAGGCTTAGCCAACCCAGGGGAGAAAGTCTAGAAAAGAAAGTCCCAGTGAAGCCTCTAGCTTTCTAAACGAACAGGACCCCAAGAGCCAGAGCGGTACCACCCCAGTAGAGACTGCTACTGGTTGGAGTTTCCTCCAGGAAACCCGGATGCAAGATGGTTTCATCATCTTGTTGCTCTGCTGTTGCTCTGCTGCTCACTTACTATAATGACATAGTAAGTTGGCAGCCTCCAGCCTGACCTCCTGCTCCTCCCTGGTCTCCTGCAGTGGAGCTCTCCCCCGGAACTCCCAGGTTCCTCGTGCCCGTAGGAGCAGCTCTTTTTCAAGTAGCATGGTTCGTTTAACAATAGGAAAAACCACATCCGATTTCCAAAGAATCACAGTTTCTGCTGACATGCCTGGATTTGTTGTTTGGGAAGGGTGCTTTCAAACCATACTCTATGCCATTTTCTGCTCTGCTTTTTCTTTGCTTGAAGGGAAGAGATGTCTTAATTTTTGTGGGAAGAAGGTTTGAAGTCTCAGGAGGTGATAAAGTGCATGCAAATGGAAAGAACACTAGACTGAGAGTTCAGGGATGTGGGTTCTGGTCCTTGATCCACCACTATTCAGCTGTGTGGCTTTGGGCAATATACTTCTTCTCTCCGAGTCTCTGCTGTTTCCTAACCTGGAAATGAGAAGGCTGGATTGGATACTCCTTTGTGTCAGAGTGAAATGGCTAAGAATGGTGGTGCTGGAGTCAGGCTGCTAAGATGGCATCCACCTACCTCCTCCCTGGGTGTCCTTGGGCAAGCTACTTGACAGCTCTACACCTCAGCTTCCTTGTCTACAAAAGTAGACACAAAAATCATGTCTTCCTATTGGAGCAGCTGTGAAGATTAAAAGATAATGAAAATAGGTGCTTCTTCATTTAGCACCTGGATGGATATATGTGCTCAATACTTCTTAGCTTTGCTGTTAGTCTAGCTTCTTCTGTCTATGAATTTTGAGAGTGTGACCATGAGAAACATAAGATAATGGAATGAAAGGCACATAAAACATTTGGACCTGATTCCATTTTTCTGATTCTTTAGAGTTTTGGGGCTAATAGCAGAAAAGAAAGCTGAATATCACTTATAAGGCATAGGATAGAAGGGTAGGGCAGACCGTAGCAACTGAATGCAGTGTTTCATCATATATATGCCTTCTAAAATTATATGCATGGAAATCTTTGATTAAAAATAAAAATTAAATTAGAAAATACAAATAAATACAATATATTATTCTAGGGTCCGTGGTCAGGGGAGATTTCCTGTTTAGCTAGGAAAGTTTAAATTTGGGGCCCCTCACCAGTGTGGGCTTCTTTCAAGTCCCTGAACATGTCATATGTCCCTTGTAAAATTCACAAAAGTAAGGTATGTTAGCCTTAATCAATTAAGATTGGTGTCATTTTTCACTCTGACCTCCCCTCTGTCACATTTGCTCTCAAATCAGGTGACATTAGAGAGGCCACAACTTCTAGGGGATCTGGCTAAGGAGTAGTTGACTTGGAATGCATTTGGCCTTTAGAGAACTATATTTACATGGATTGTAATCACATCTGTGTGTGGTTAGGACACTGGTACTGATCTAGTGTAAGAATGGCACCCAGAAAGACCCCTTCTATGTGCTGTGCTGACTCTGATTACTGGAAGAGTGTGGGTAGTGGAAGTAAAGTAAGGTTTGTAACATATGGAACCAGACAGACGTGCATTGAAGATTCTTCCAGGCATTAGACATGTAAAATTGGAAGCCACAAATTTGGTTTTCATTAAAATCTAGTGAAAATGGAAAAATTACTTAATGTAGTATATATGATTAGAAATGAATCATATGCTGTTTTCTCTTTTGATGGGAATCTCGTGAAGCAGAATTTATCAGTTTCTGTGTTTGTAGAGTACAAGCCTGTAAGTATAATTTATGAATTCTAACAAAAACCCAATTTTGAGCATTCATGCCAGAGGAAAGACTGACTTTTTTTTTTTAACTCTCTTTATAGAAAATACTAGTTAAAAAATCACTGTCATTGAAGAAACAAACACAGAGGTGCCAGGTAGTTAATTTATAAAGTTGTTGAGTTATTTTTCTGGAATTAGTGGTGTTTGTGATATTTGTCAGCCTTGAAAAATTTGCAATTTGTTGTGATTTATTTCTCATTCTAAGTAAATACTCACTTTTGTCCTTAAATTTGTAATTCTATTTTAAAATTCCTTTTCTTAAGAAGCAATCAAGCCATACAAACAAGCTGGTTCTGGCCCTGGCTGATATTAAAGTCTATAGAGAGTTTAGGGTGGAGTTGGCAGACTTAACAAACAAAAATACAGAATAACCAGCCTACTTTGAATTCCAGATGGGTAAGCACTGAAATGTGTTTATCTGAAATTCGAAGTCAATTGGGTATCTTGCATCCATTTGATGGGAATATGAAGGGAATAGCAGTCAAATCAACCAGGGTGGAATAGGGAATCAAAATTATTCATATAGCCCTAATCTATTTCATCCAGATCACTCAGTAGGGCCACACTCTACTCAACATTATGGAGCTTCTTTACAGTAGAAGGCAATGGGTACAATGCCCTTTGGAGTAGGGAGAAGGTGGGGAGGGGGACAGAGGAAATGGAAGAGAGACTTCACAAAAGAAGTCACTTTGCAACTAAGTCTTGAAAGTTGGGTCGGTGTTTGCAAGGCAAGAAAACAAGGGCAACTCTTTCTGGGTGTGGGGAGCTCGTCAAGAGAGATGAGGTTGGAGATATGGATAAAATCTGGATTATGATGGGTTTAGAGTGCCCGTGGGAAGGGGCTTAGACTTTATCCTAGAGGCCCCTGGGAACCATGCTGTGAGTTTTAGGCTGGGGAGCACCAAAACTGGGTTGACATTTTAGGAAGTCTGGCTGTCTGTGAGAGAATGAGTCTTTGGGACCGAGACTGGGTCAGTGATCCAGGAAAGGCAGGCAAATGCTTGGATTCTTTCCATTACTTATCTCCAGTTCCCCTTTCCCTGTCTCTCTGGGGGCTGTTTCATGGCGTTTGAGCCACAGAACCCATTGACATAAGGTTGTCAAAGAGCATTTGTGGCCCTGAGTCAGCAGGCCTTGAGAGCCCTGTGGGAGAAAAAGGAGAAGGGAAGTCCAGGTTGATGTAGCACAGGCACCCCTGGTGGGTTTGTCCTTCCCTCCCCACCAGTACTGGAGCGGCCAGTTTGGATTTCCTCAGGTCATTGACTTCCTGGGTGAAGGCAAGTCAGAACAGCTTGGCTTTGGAGAGTTACATCACCTGCCCTGCTAAACAGGCTTGAGGTTCCCCACAGCTTTTATGTTCCATTCCACACCACCCGATCCTGAGAAGAGAAGGCAGTGTGGGGTGAGAAAGGGCACGGGGCTGGAAGTCAGGAGATTGAGGTTAGGGAAGATTATGCCACTTTCTTGCTATGTGATGGCAGGGTTGGTTCACAGGACCACTTGTCTGTTGCTGTAATGGGAATTTTGAATTGAGCTCTCTCTGCTTTCTTTTCTGACTCTCATTTCTGAATTTCAAACAGAGGAGAAAATTTTTGGGTTTAAGGTTCCCCAAAACTGGGAAATTTACCTTTTTTTTTTTTGCTTTATTTTCAAAGCTATATAAAAATTCCAAATATATCATTACAATACAGATATATTGACCAAGACCTTTAAATAATTACATTCTTTTTGTTTTTAAGTCCCTGTTTACTTCCCAAATAAATAGGCATCGCCGTAGGGCCACCCTATGTTAAATTCCATGGAGTCTCATTCTCATAAAAAGCAGTGGGCATGGTGCCCTCTGGAGTTGTGCAATGCCTGGCTTAGTTTTTGTCTGAGCTCTAGGACTTAGCACTTAGGAGTGGGCAGCCCCTACTCTTTTATGAAGAGAAAATTGCCCTGGCATCACCATGAATGATTCATGATATTAGAGTGGATAGTGGGAGAGAACTGTGTTTAGCATACATCTGTCACTTAGAGCATTCTTTATTCTGGCTCTCTGGTCTTCCTTCATATTCTTTCTACTTCCCCATTTAACAAATGGAAGATAGAACTCTGGTATCTCAGTGGTGGGCCAAATGGTTCTAGAAGACCCAATTCTAAGGTTAGACATAACTCAACATGTAAGGATCAAATACACAGTTTGCAGTCCTGGAAGGGACGCCATTCCATCTCAATTTTTATTCTTATTTTTTATCATAAGTGTTAGACAGCAAGAGTTGAGGTAAAGAGAAATCATGTTCTATTGTCCCTTCTTCCCAATTTAGGGGCTGTAAAATTAATAGCAAAGTTTATCACTTTCTAATCTCTCATTACATCAAGATACTGCGTTAAGGGCTTAATCATTTAATGCATACATCATGCCTACCTGGTGAATATTCAATAAGCATGATTAGCATCATTTTGCATGTGAATCAACAGAGGCACAGATAAACTGACTTGCCTTCAGCCTGACAGCAGTAGCAGGCAGAAGCATTCAGCCTAGGCTGGGCTGACTCCACAACTATAGTCCCAGCCACCACGATACCCTGCATGCTGGATAGGCGCTATAAACACATCACATTTTTTCCCCCTCTGTGAGCCATTTAATATGACATCTTTGCCCTGAAATGAAAGCTGGGTCAGAACATACAGTCTGAGCTCAAGGGGATAAAGGTGGGGGTGAGAGTCAGCACAGACAGTTATGCAATTCTCTCACATGTGGGGCTAGGCCAAAGTCTACGAACGATGAGCCAGGCAGGCAGCTGTGGCCCTGATGGTGAAACAGCACCCAGCTCCCCTGGGGAAGCAGGAGTGGGGATCTAGAGGTATTCCTGGACACAAGAGCAGCTCTTTCTTCCATCTGCAGAATGAGTAGAGAGTTTATGTTTAACTCAAGATGTCTCTCCCATTCCAGGTGCCTGGCACACAGCATCTAAATAAATAATATTTATTGAGCACTTACTATAGATTGACTCCATTAGTTCATTCATATCCTCACATTTTATATTACCTATTTTATGACATTTCAGAAATGTCTTAAGTAGCTTGTCCAGTGTGTCACAGAGGGAGGGTTTAAATCCAGTTTCATTTTGTCCAAAATGCTAGACCCCCAAACCCTGGGGCTCTTTTCCTTTGCATTTCCCTTCATTTAAAGTCCCTAGTTCTCCCTGTCCTTCTTCCTTCCCTGCCAGGAGAGGCTCTGCCTCCCCAGTCTGGCTACGGAGCAGAGTCTTCTCCTGCCTGCTGCACCAGCCTGTTGTCCAAAGGGCCTGTCGGGTCTCTTATAATTGCATCTCATCCCAGAATTGCTTCATTTGTTACAAACAAGCTCTGTTTATTATGAGAACTTATGTTTGGGGAGGAAATGATTTAGAGTTTGTGTAAAAAAGTAATTTAGGTATGGGTCTTCTGGCCCAAGAACAAGGATTTCCAGCTCTGTTCCCAGCTTTGTTCTCAAACCCCTCTACTTCTCAGTCTCATTTTCTCTCTCTGCATTAATAGAGAATGAAAGGGTCCTCCAGGGACAAGATAAAGAACAATGAGATAATGTCCAAAGAAATTCTTACATTCTGAGAAAAAAGAAAATGTCCCCCAGGAAGTTATACAAAATAATGCATGTAAAGCATTTAGCTAGTGCCTGACACCTGGTAGGTACTCAACTGCTGTATGAGGCATTGGGCAGGTAGAGTATGCTGAAGTTACTGGCACCTGCGGAGTCTCCTGGGCCTGGCTGCTTGCAGGGTGTGGCTGTCAGGAGAGCACTTACCTGAATTTGCCTTCCGGGTACAGTCAGTGGCATGCCACAGCTCTTAGGAAAGTGACCTAACTTGGATTTTTTTTTGTAAGGACATAGAATTGCAATAAATTCTCATTTGCATGGTGATGGGAGTTTATTTTTCCTAGAAGCTGCATGTCAGGACCCAGAGAAAGAAGCATTTCTTAATAATGATTAATCAGCTATATCTCACACAAGAAAGAAAAGAAAACAATTAAAGAAATGAGATACTAAGGAAACAAGGGAAAAACAATCTCCCAAACGTGGACCCACCCAGTAGTCCTTGACAGCATTTCCTCTTATCAACCTGCATAAAAGTGACCATCATTTCCTAATGACAAAGAGCACTGAGAGAGAAGACACAGGAGCAACTCAAGCACCTAGGGAGAGGTGAGCCTCATGCCAGCCTCCATCAGAGGTTTTTATTAATCTTTATTCTAGCCTGCATCCTTCACAGCTATGGAGAGGTGGCCTGTCACCATTGTGTATGACCCATGATGTCTCAGGTGCTGGGTATTTTGTAAAATGTGGAGGGGTGCTTCATGCAGAGGGTGAACTTTCTGGTACCTTATTCTCAATAACAAGCGATAGAGAATGGAAAAGGAGGAAGGAGAGAAGAAAAGGAAGTGGACGGAATGTAACATTTACTATAGCCTTTTTATTCTAGGAACTATGCTGGGCATTTTATAATTTACCTACTTTTAAATCCTTTGCAGTGTTAAATATCTTTTAAAATTTTTTTTTAAATTGAGCACCACCAATTCAGTCAACCCAATCAGAAATGCATTTCTTTCCATCTGATATAAGGGGATATGCTTGGATCTCTAGTTGAGATCCCAGAGCAGGCAGAGCTGTCAGTGGGATGGTGAGGAGGTAAGGAGAGAAGGCTCAAGGCCAGCCTGCTTGCCGTCCAGTTCTGGTTTTGCCACCTTGGGCAGGTTACTTCACTTCTATGAGTCTCTGCTCCCTCTTTGGTAAAGCAGAGATAGCAACAGAAGTTACAGCACAGGGCAGTTGTGAGCATTAAATAATTATGTAAAATTCTTGGCACAGTGTCTGACACATGTTGCATGTATGATAAATATTAGCTACAACTGTTATTTGAATCTGCCAAAACGTCTGGAATTGCCTCACCAAGCTAAGGAAGGCATCTTTCTCCTCAAGATGTCTCAGTCTCGTCCTGGCATAGGACAAGCAGGCAATGTCCCAAAGCTTCCAACTGTTATGTTGTCAGAAGAAAAATGGTGCTCTCTTCCTAGTCACTTGGCTTTCTAGAAGCTCCCCAGTTGCCTTTAGGTGGGATAGAGCTCTGGGGGACTGTATAGACTTCCCTGCCAGTGGGCTCTATGTTCTTGAGGTTCCAGTATACAACTGCTCTCTCACTGGGAGTGATGCTGAGTCAAAGAGATGAGGCAAAATGGTTTGTGAAACAGGATTTGCTATTTTTTGGTTTTCTAGAGCAGAGCCTGAGAATCCCCAAAAACATCTGGAGAGTGGTGGTGGGGAAGGGGGCAGTGGGAGCTCCCACACTTGCACAGACGTGCACTATAGTTAGGGCAACTGTAATCAGAAGTAGGAAGTGTGGGTGCACGCGCTCTGCAGCCTCCTCAGCTGGCTTCCTATATTCGGTGCCTCCCTCTCCTCTGCTGCCACGCACACGACAAAAACCTCAGCACACACACAGCTGGGAGTGAGAGCGCTCAGGGGGCGCATGGATGACGCTGGACAGAGGGTGGTTTATTCACATGTGCTACAAGACTTATCTTTAAGGTTAAGTAAGCCCTGTTTGTGAAACTTGGGCTAGTGCCGGGAGAAGTCAGAGAAAGAGGACTCAACAAGCTGCATAATTACGTTGTGTGCACTTTTCTCGATGTGTATTCTATGATACTGTTTAAAGTGGTTAAATGAAGGAGGCAGAGAAGGACCGAGCAGGAAGGGTGAGAGAATTAGAAGAGGCAGCAAGGATCTCTGGGTCTGGCCTTGCCTAGGGACCAACTCGCTGCAAACATGTTTCTCGCCACCTCACCTCAACCCTACCCCCCGCCCCGGTTCAGTGGGAGGACACAGGGAAGCCCCCAACTTGCTCTCTGCAGGAATAGCTGTCCTCTCTCTTCACTGTGGCTAATTACTAGGAAATGTCTTGTGCCTTCCTTTCTCATCTTCTCCAGAAGGCACTATCTTCATAATTGGCTTCCAACAAATGATTTTAAGCAGATACACAGTGGGGGGTTTGTAATAAAAGGGTGTTGCCTATTTTGGGGGCAAATAGAAAAAGCCAAATGTGCTTTCATGGTTTTTCAGATCTGTTGCCTAATTCCTAGGGTGGATTACCAACCCTGTTTTTCTTATTTAATTGATTAAAAACAATGCTTTTAACCCCTGTTGACAAAGTGAGCTGTGTTGAGTCATAATAGAGTGATATACACACATACTCCCTGGGACTCGAGAGAGCACTGTATTGTGCTTCTTTATGTGGAGATGGGGACATGGGGGAGGGGAAAGGACACATCTAATTGATTCAAGAAAACCAGAGGAGGAGACACATACCCCTGAACACCACAGGCATTGAGTCTGTTCTCTTGGTTGCCGCCGAGCCTGCTCTGTGAGGTCCAAAGGGGAGCTCAGCCAGGGGTCTCTTTCATTGCTCTCCACTCTCGGCTGGGCAGCTGACTTCCACCCTTCCTGCAGAACATGAAGGCACAACGTGTTTCCCTCTGGTTTCTGGGCGCAATGTTCTTCTTGTGCTCAGTGCACACCCGAGGTCTCAGGAGATGTCTGATTTCCATGGACATGCACCATATAGAAGAGAGTTTCCGAGAAATCAAAGGAGCCATCGTGAGTATGGGTTCTGGGTGAAGGCATGGGCAAGGGGGCTTGCCTCATCTTACATCCTAACCCCAAAAGCAAATTCCTTCTCATGATCTTTTATGTCTCAGGAAGGCTTGGAATACTCATCATTTATGTTTCCTCCGTAGCAAGCTAAGGACACCTTCCAAAATGTGACCATCCTATCTACATTGGAGATACTGCACAGTGTTAAGGTACTGGGCTGTGTCTGCTCTTTCCTATATTGGTATTTTTATGATAAAGTGGCCCTGGGCTGAGAAAGAAATCCTCACCCTGGCCCCTTCTCTTTCTTAGTCTCCAGAGTATTCTTAACACTCCTGGCTTCTCATTAGTCAACTGATGTGTTAAAGTGCACTGTGTCTCAGGGACTTTGAAACCTCTGGGAGCCACCATTCTGTTGTCTGTATCTATAAGGTTTTCTTTTTGTTTATTTGTTGCTTTTTGTTTTATAACCCCATAGATACAGACAACAGAATGGTGGTTATGGGAAGGGGGTTGGGGGAAGGCAAAGAGGGGTAAATATATGGGGACAGAAGGAGACTAGACTTCCAGTGGTGAGCACACAATATAGTATACAGATGTCGTACTATGAAGTTGTACACCTGAAATTTATATAATGTTATTAACCATTGTTGCCCCAATACATTGAATTACAAAAATAGTGTCTGGGAGAAATTAAAGAAGCAACATTTACCTAGAGATTGAGGTGCCACATGTTTAATGGCTTAGAGTGATTTTGGAATCATGGGCAAGCCAAGAAAATGAGCAGTGACTTGAAAGCTGGGTTGGTTGTGGGTTAGTGAATAAAAGAAAGAAAGAGGTTTGAGGAGAATAGGATAATGGGTATATAAAATAATGAATGTGGTGCGAGAGATCTGAAGGTGAGCGTTAGAGGATGAGGTAGAAAAATACATGGAGTCTTTTTACCAAGAACCTTGAACGTCAGGCTGAGCCTTGGCCTTCTGATACGGCCAATGGGGAGTCCCTCCAGTTTTTTTTTTTTTTTTTTAATTTTTATTATGGTGACATTGGTTAACAAAATCTAATCAGTTTCAGGTATAAATTTAACAGTGAGGCATATATACATATTGCATTGTGTGTTCACTGCCCATAGTTAGATTTCTTTCCGTCACCACATATTTGACTCCCTTTACCCCATCTACCTTCCCCCTCCACCATTTCTCCCTCCCGTCTGGTAACCACTAATCTATAGTCCATGTCCATGAGCCTCTGTTTGTCCTGTTTATTTGTCACTTTTAGGTTTATATCTCACATTTAAGTGATATCATGTAGTTTTCAACTTTTTCTGTCTGGCTTATTTTGCTTAGCATGGCTATCTCAGGGTCTGTCCATGTTGTCGCAAATGGCCGTATTTCATCTTTTCTTATGGATGAGTAATATTCCATTACATATATGTACCCACAGCTTCTTCATCCAATCATCTATTGTAGGACACTCAGTTGCTCCATGTCCTGGCCACTGTGAATAACACTGTAGGTTTTTGAGCCAAAGGCTGTATGACCACAGTACTTTTTAGAAAGGCAATCTGATGATGTTCTTTACAAATCAAGGCAGGGAAGCTGCTGTGGAGATCAGTCCAACTGTCTTGATGAGAGGTGACAAGAGTATGTGTGTTACAAAACAGTTGGCTTACAAGGTGATAATTCACTTTATAGAAGGGGCAACTGAGAACTGCTTTTGAAAGTGAGCTCCTCCAGCCCCTTGTAGAATTCTAGAAAGATTCAGTGTTTTTCAAATATTGATGTGACAGAGTGTAAGGTATATCAGTATTTCTGTGGGCTTCTCTGCACAGGATAATTCTTCTAGGCAGCACTGGGCCTGATCTATTTGTAGTAAACAAATGTAGCCTCTTACTAAATACTATTCTAGCCAACTGCATGAGACCATTTATTCCAAAACCACCATTTTCAAATGAGCAAATTAATGCCTTGGGAGGGAGAATGACTAGTTAGTGTTTGAGTCAGGATTAGTCACATCTCACTCCTCTGTCTCCAGATTCTTGTCCTTTCAAGGTCTAGAAATAGCTGTGGCATAAGGAAAGGAATCGAGGACATAGGTCTTTATTATATTCCCCCCTCCCTCCTTCTCTCCCCGATTAAAACAAAGGTGTGCAAGTTTTTGCCCCTTTGGTTAAGGGAACCAGCAGGAACAATAGAAGAGAAGGGTTTTTGTGTTGCAAGTAAAAGTTGCTATCTAGGAAAAGCTACCCATGGGGCCAAGGAGGTTTTGCTGTTTTAATGCTAATAATGGTGAATGCACTATCCTGCTGTATATCCTTCTCTTCTCAGACTGAGCTGTAAATCTCCTGCAAGAGAGCTCACTGACTCTCAGGGTGGGGTGCAAACAGCCTGGCAAGCTTCTCTGAGCTGTACCCTGGGAATTCAGGAGCCCTCCCTTAGAGAGAGCTACACTCTGCCAGCCGTGGAGTTGCCCAGATGGAGGCATTTCCGCAGCTGTCAGTTTCCATTCTTACTAATCTCAGCTGCATCTAAATGATTCCCTGCAGTTTAAAAAAGACAGACTAGAGGAAAGCCAAGAAGAGTGGCCAAGATACACCCAATGTCATTGCAATAAAAAGAATATATGCCCAGCACACACCTGGCATGAAATAGCCATTGAATAAATCCATGTGGAAGGATAGGAGACATTACAGAGAGGCAGACTTCAGCAAAATGTAAGGGAGTACTTTTTAAGAAAGCTGCTCAGACACTGGTTCTTTCAAAAGGAAGATGATTGATTCCTGAAAGAGTTTAAGCAGACGTTTGTGATGACATGTTAGGGATGCTGTAGAGAGAATTCTAGTCTACTACCGGGTTTCATCCACTGTCCATCTTCTGGCCCTATAAATAGAAAGGGGTGAACTGCAATCTCTCCTTAGTACCTTCATCATAAGTAGCTTTGATGTGGTAAAAGGAGGTGAATACTCTGAGATCAGTATGAATTTTAAGTAACTTTTAGTTATCTCTCTTCTTGTTGCTTCTATGCAAATAGGCTGCTTTGGTCTCTAAGATAATAAGAGAAAAGAGTCTTGGGTCTCTCTCTAATTTGTGTCTGTAGCCCTTAGATGTGTGCTGCATGATCAAGAACCTTCTGGCGTTTTACGTGGACAGGGTATTCAAGGACCATCAGGAACTGAACCCCCAAATCTTGAGAAAAATCAGCAGCATTGCCAACTCTTTCCTCTACATGCAGAAGGCTCTGCAGCAATGTGTGAGTCACCATATTGAAACTCCAAGCATCTGTTCTCCGTCTGCCCCAGGGAGAGCCCAGGATATGCTGGCCCCAGTTGGCCTTCTGAAATAATTTCTGGAGTCCAAGGAAATTTCCCGCCCTTCTTGTCCACAGGGAGAACTTTCAAGAACCTCTTCCTGTGGTCATTCCCTGCCCAGGGCTTCCTCTTTATCAGCACCTCATGAGACCCAGGTTTCCTCAAGCATAATTCTCCTGGGGTGACCACTTAGTCAAAGTACTCTTTAAGTGATCCTAGGGCTGCTGTGCGAGAGGGGCATGCCAAAGATTACAGGCTTATCATAGTCACACTCCTAGTTTTTTGGTTCTGGCTCTTTGGGGTTTCCATACCAATTAACCTCTGGTGGTTCCCTGGTATAGCCTATCCCTAAGGACAGCCTATGAATTAATTGTTATCTATTAAAATCAAACATCAGAAATAAAACCAAACTCAAACAAGCCAGTGGAACCCTGGGCTCTAGCCCCATCCCTGCCAATGATTTCCTCTGTGACTTTGTGGTAAGTTACTTTACCTCTCTGTGCCTCTGATTCTAAAATTGTTAGAAGTCATGACACCTGTCCCACTTACATTAAGAGTCACAAATTGATTATTGAATTAACAACCTAACAAATATTTATTTAGTGCCTACCTTGTGGGGTGCTGCATTCATTGAGTGGTGACAAGGCAGATTTGGCAGTATTTTCCTGGCTCTTCCAGTCTGGTGGGCTGTCAACCTAGAACAAGCAAAAGACCTGCTACAAACAGACCCAGGGCCCCCTTGCTGCTCCAACCTGAGTTTATCTACCTGACTCTCACCTTGGGAAGAAGGCAAAATGTCACTCAATGCGGAGAGATAGTTAAAAGTTCTGGCCAAGGTGAAAAAGGTCCTCTGATCTGTGCTGCCTTCACTTTATCACAGCAGGAGCAGAGACTGTGTCATTGCGGGCAGGAAGCCACCAATGCAACCAGAATCATCCACGACAACTATAATCAGGTAAGGGCAGGGAAAGAAATGGGGAAGGTGGAAATGACAAGTAGGAGCTTGATTGAGAATATGCCGGGCTTTCTGCCTCTTTGCCACTCAAATTCACTCATTTACTCAACAGGTATTTATTGTAGACCTTCCAAATTCTATGTGTCTGCAAAGAGTGTGTTGGTTTTACCTCATCTGCTGACTTCCTGGGTTCCTCTTCTCCAACATTCCTTTACCATTTTCTTATGCCCTCACGTATTAGACCTAAGCTGTGTTAAATTCTGAGGGAAAGCACATACTGTTTCAGATGAGGGTAATACAGGGGGAACAAAGATCCCCAGTGACTCAGAAGTGGTTATGCAAGAAACATGTTACCTGCCAGTTGTCACTGTTGCCTGTAATTGCCATGAACATTCCATGTGGTTCAGAAGAGCATGCTCCTCATGCAGACATAGATGCACATCTCATACATAGGCGAAGGTAGAGACAGTGCTTCTTATATGCATTGTATGGAGATTTTTGTTAAAATGCATAGTCTGGGTCAGTAGGTCTGAATGAAGCCTGTGATTCTTCATTTAGACCGCACTCTTAAATGATGCCAATGCTTTGAATAGCATGGAGGTAGGAAGTCTGTTCAGAACGCTGCTTCTTGTGGAGAGGTTCTACAGGATATTGTTATAACAATGGCCAAGAGTCATATTATTCTTACTATGAGCCAGGTATTATTCTAAGCTCAGTAGAGGTATTAACACATTTATTCCTCACAACACTGCTATGAGCCATTATCTGCATTTGAATAACTGGTTAAGCAACTTAACTAAGTTCATACTGCAACTAAGTTGTGAAGGTGGGACTTGATACCATGCCGTCTGGTTCCACAGGACTTTTGAATCGTATCTCCTCTACTCTGCTAAGGAAAAGGTGGAGTAAGGCAGGAGACTTGAGTTCTAATTCCAGCCCTGTTGACAACCAGCTGTGTGATACTGGGAAGGACACTGATCCTTAGGGGCTTTGTTATTTCAATATGTCAAATGGGGATGACACTCTCTCCCCAACCTGGAATTGAAACCTTCGAAAGCAGTGGTCTCCAACTGTTTCGGCACCAAGGACTGGTGCTTCTATGAGAACCTAATGCCTGATAATCTGAGGTGAAGCTGAGGCTGTGATGCTAGTGCTGGGAGCAGCTGCAAGTACAGATGAAGCTTCCCTTGCTGGCCTTTGTGTGCCACTCATCTGGTGTGCGGCCCAGTTCCTAATAGGCTATGCTGGTAATGGTCTGCAGCCTAGGAATTGGGGGACCCCGTTAAAGCTAATGTGAAAAGAAGAATAAACAGAAGAACTTTCCAGGAATGCAAGTTTTTTATTTTTCTGTGAAAAACAAGAAAAAGAAAAACAGAGGGCAAAAAAATGAAGAATTTAAATTTTGTTTATAAGTAGCTAACATGATTTAACTACTTGTTTGTGAAAAACAATTTGGGTTGCCCATTGAAAAAATAATTTTGGATCTGTACACTCTGCAAATATAATCAATGAATAAAAAGAACACCTCATGGGTACAGGAACATGGGGAAAGTGATTTGAAAATGATTATGCAATCTAGAAAAACAGGTTCTTATGATAATTTCCTTGGTTTCAGCTGGAAGTCCAGTCTGCTGCCCTCAAGTCTCTGGGAGAGCTGGATATCTTTCTGGCCTGGGTTCACAAGAATCATCAAGGAACTTCCACTGCCTGAAGACAAGGAACCTAATTACCCAGAGGTGAACAGCCCTGAGATTTCCAGTGGGAGACAACCCACTTTGAAGAGGAAGGAGATGGGGAAAGCCCATTTTCATTCAAATAAGGGTCTTTTTGATGACATCTTTCTGTTGATTTGAAATTCTTTCCTCTGAAGCTGAGGTATTGTAGGGAAAAATCTACATTTGAGTAGATCTCACTTTGTAGCTAAAAGTTCAACTGTCTTGGCCCAGGCTGATTCTACCTGAAAGAAACCTAATAGTTAGTCTACTGTCGTATTTATAATGAAATATGTCCATTGAAAGGGCCTGTGGGCCATCCTGGAGAAAAAGTTTTGCCTTCCCCCTAATTTATTGTGAATTTGTTTATCCCATGTCTATGACGTGAGCTGAGCGATATCCTGTAGTGCATATTGTACTAATTTTTCTGAATAAACTTTTTTTCAATGAGTGAAAGTGTCTTCTGATTCAGGGAGGGTTAGTAAGGGAGTCCTAAATGATGACTATTAGAAATGAATGAAGCCTTAAAGAACATAAGTAGATGGGGAAACTGAGGTCTAGAGAGAGATAAGAGTTTATTCAGAGTCCCAAAGCAAGATAATGCAGAGAAAAGCTTTGACTGGGTCTCTAAGGTCTTCCTCCAGCATCCTGTCCTTTATGTAATGATCAGGAAGATGGACAGAGGGCTTCTGACCACTAACTCCTTGACATCATTCCATTTCTGATCTCTCCTTTCTCTGTATTTCTGCCTTTTCTCTCTGACTTTCTCTGTCTTTATCTCTGTCATTTATTTCTTACTGCTCCCACCCTACATACATCTTCTCTGACCCTAAATTCATCCTCCATGAGTATATATGTGGGGCTAGAGAAGGGTGTTTCTGACAGAGGGATGGTTGTCTTGGTGGCAAAGCTGAATGAGTACAGCCCCAGACACGGGGTATCCTGGGTAGGATGGAGAGATGCCAGAATGGGCACCAAATTCTGGAAGGACACTCCTTAGATGGTTAAGAACAGCAACAACTGACACAGCCTCTGCCATGCACCAGGTGCTGAAATAAGCACTTTATATGCACTATCCTGAGTCAATATTTATACTGTGGCTGGCTGGCTGATGTACCCTTCCTGTATTCCTATCTGAGCAAGAGAGTTCACAGAGTGTGTTTTAATAGACAGAGTAGGACCTCTGAAGTTAGGCAGACCTTGTTCCAATCTTATTTGTTTTTGAACAAATTACTTATGTCTTTAAGTCTCAGTGTCTTCTGTAAAAAGAGATACAACACCAGTCTGAAAGTGTTGCTGTAAGCATCAGGTAAGGTGAAGGTGCCCCATGCACCCACTCCCTGCAGCTGGTAACCCCAGCAGGGGGCGAGGCTTAAGAAAAACTCCTTCAGTGTTATGCTTTAATAGAATTGATAGGCTATTCAGAGGACTCAACTTTTCCAACATGACCTTGGATGGACATCTATCCTGAGCCAGCTGGATGACGGTAGAACCAGGTTTGTCATAGCATTTCTGTCTTTTATAACTGCCTAGGGGTGTGCCTCCCCCAGACACCTCCATCTCCTCTAAGGCTTACTCAGAAGAAATCCTGTTCAAATATAAAACCTGCACACCCACCTTCAGCACATCTTATACCCCTGGCCTGCTTCCCCAGCATCCTATTTAGTTTATTATCTGTTTCCGCACACTGTAAACTCCATGAAGATGAAGATAGTTTGGTTTCCTCACTGCCTGGTACTTAGTAGGTGTTAAATCACATTTCTTGAAAAATGATCTTGGTAAAATAAACAACAATAATAGCAAACCTATATATAGTGCTTTCTATGTGCCAGACAATAGTCTAAAAACTATACATGGTATATTATGATGTGAATACATATATTTCATTTAAATCTCATGACAATTTTATAGAAGTCCTGACAGTAAAATAAGTAAAACAGGCCACCTCAGTGAATGCTGGCAATAAGATAATTAAACCCTAGAAAGAACACAGGGCCACAGAGAGGTTAAATAACCTACCTGAAGTCACACAGCTCATAAGCAGCAGAGCCAGGGGGCTTCCACTTCAGGCAACCTGGTTCCAGATTGAACCATAATGTCGATGACAATGTGTGCATGCTGAACGTTCATTATGAGCCAGGCACTGATGTGAAAGCTTTATTTCTGCCTTCTCCTTTACTCCTCACGATAATCCTCTAAGGTAAGGCTACTGACCAACCCAATTATACAGATGAAGAAGTCTAAAGCTTAGCAAGTTTCAATGACACACCTCGCATTATGCAGCCCTAATTGTGAAACTGGGATTAGTTAAATTAATTAAACAAGGACGTCATGCAGTGAGACTAATGCATGACAGCCTATGTTAGCAAACCAAAATCTAAGCTTGGAAATGCCTCAAGTTATGAAATTGAAACACTAAGGACAACCAATCCCAAACAACCAGCTAAGCTTTAAGCTATAGCCAACCAAATAATATTCTTTCTTTGCTTCTGCGTCTTCTTGAGATTATCTTTCCCCTGGCTCCTTTAGTAGAGCACTCCTAATCCCTTCTGGTTTGGCATTGCTTGATTCAAATTGAATTGATCTTTGCTCAAATAAACTCATAAAATTTTTTATATGCCTTAGTTTATCTTTTAACAGTTCCAAGCTCAGAGTGTCCTATTCCAAAGCCTGAGGCCTCAGTCATGAAGGAATGTTGCCTGCACATCTTGCATGCGTGATGGGAGACTGGAAGAGGAGGCTTACTGGCATAATGAACTATACTTGCATGAAAGACATATTATTGTATCAATGGTTGTAGGTGTAGCAGTAGAAGAGGAGGAGGAGGAGGAAATATTTAAGGAAAAGAAGTTTCTCTCTTTCTTACCATAGAGTTGTGTTTTTGTTTTTGTTTTTGTTGGTGGTGTTTTCTGTTTTTGTTTTTACAGAACTGGTGCTTAATAAATAGCTGCAAAGGAGCCAAGTTTAAAAATTTCTCCCAAATCATACCTTCTCAGCCCTCCCTCAGCCCCTCTCAGGTCCCTTTGAGAGATCTAGCACTCACCTTCAACTGCTAGAAGAATGTGTGAAAAGGGCACACAGAAGCTAGAAGGGTGCAGAAGAGGGAACCCATAGCTTGTGCAGGACTGTGCCAGGTACTTTATGTAAATGATCTCACTCAAGCCTTAGAGGTCAGGGGAGGGGAGATCGGAGGTATTATCTCCATCTGATCAGCAAGGCATCTGAGGTTCAGGGAGGTGAGGGGACTTGCCCAAGGTCACATGGATAAGGGACTGCAGATCTTAAAAGTGAGGCCAGGTTCAATCTTCCTGGCTCCAGTGGTCTCTTCCCTTGCTGGTGGGTCAGTTCACTTTGCTCTGGCCTAGGTTACATAACCCAGGGTCCAGGTGACCACACTGGAAATCAGTAACGCAGACAATTAAATCCAGCTGAGCATAAAGGGGTATGCATTTACTAACCACAGGCCTGTGAAATTACACAGGAATTTATGGACCAACACAAGCAAAGAAACAGAAGTTGGCTTCTGAATGCATTACATGATGTTCCTGCCCCAGTTGTGTTTGGGTTCCTCCTACAGGACACTCTGTCCTCCTTCCTTCTTCTAGAGTAAATTGCTGAGCCACACATACCTAGGGTGGCTGCTTTTTAGCACTTGCCCAGAAGTTGTGTTAATTTACTTAATCTGGGCCTCAGTGTCCTCATCTGTACAGATGCAGGAGATAGCTGCTTCATGGAATTGTTATGATGATTAGAGATACCATTTATAGTAGATATATGTTTGGTGCTCATTGAAATAGATGGTTGCTACTATTTGATGACTCTCAACTTTTCTAATTTTATGTCCCATAAAACACTTGTTTTGGGAAAGTCTTACTCTTATACATTTTTTAAACTAGAGAGTGAGACAAAGCAAAGGGCAGTGGCCCAGGCCAATGGTGCTTTCCCCTAGGTCTGCATCTCTGGGAGGCTCTCAGCTGAGTCCCTGATACGGTGCTTACAGTTTCTGTGTTGTCAGCCAGGCTCTGGGCAACCTTTCCAACTCTCCCCACTATTCACACATTCCTCTGGGAGGCTTATCTATGATCCGTTCTTCCTCTGTCACAGACTTGTCACAGACTTATCCCAGTGTAGAACTTTTCCCTTGACTCAGTCCAAACCTTGCTTTGCTCATTCCTAACATTCTCTGGCAAACACTAATCACTTGATATCCCCTACAGAGCTGTGAATGAATGTCTGAATGTGAGTGGCAGAAGCAAACTGACTGCTCCTGGAGGTTCAGGGGTCGGTGTATCACAATTGGCCAAGGAGTTTAGAGGATGATGAATTCTTAAAAAGTTGTTATGAGCTCTAGTGTGTTCTAGAGATGATCCATTCTTCCAGTTCTGAAAGATACTCAACTACCCCAGTCTCAGACATATGCATGAAATCACTGTCAGTAAAGTGTTGCAAAGAGGACTCTTCTGCACAGACACTATGCTTGATCTAAGTACTTGGGCCCAGGACAGAGTTTAGAATCCAGCTTTCATGCCAGGAGATAAGTGTGACTCAGCATCTCCCTGGTTTGGATACCTCTGTCTGGTCACTTTTCTAAACACTCAATGAAGACTCTGTGCCTTAGTTTCCTTATTTGGAAAATAAAGAGAATAATCTAATTGATTTTATATGGTTGCCCGAACATTGAATGAGTTAATATTTTATGAAGCACTTAGTGACTAGCACACAGTAGGTGCTACAAACAACAAAAAAACCTGTAGTCACATTCTATTGTTGTCCTACCTCTACCTCTGCCTAGATTTAAATTCCCAGACCTTCGCCTCGCTCCTAGGGCAGAAAGCAGTCTTCCTTCTCTTCACCCCCACATCTGTTGGAGCTCCCTGGGACCCAGAGTAGTTTTCCAGTTCTTGATAAGTCAGAAGTGTCTTGGCATCCATCTCTTTCCAGATTGAGCTCCTTAGGGACAGCTACTTTGTTAATGTCTGCACTCAGCAAATAAATATTCCTTGAATGAATTAATGGATGAATAAATAAATCAATGAATCAAAGGCAATCCAAGTTGTATAGGCAGTACCCTATTGGAGGAAGCTTGTGGCTTTGTCTTTTGGCTTTAAGAATCTCTTGGGCTTACTCTTATCCTCCACTGGCACCTTCTACCACTTGTGCTGCTATCTCTGTTTCTGGCCCATAGTGAGAAATATTGTCCCTTCTGTCTGGCCTCTCTGGCTTTGGTTTTGATTTGGTTCCTGATTGTTGTCTTACAGTCCTTAACTCCACATCCTGAAGCCTGAAGATCAGTTTCTCCCACCCTTCTCCTGAGCTAAAAGCCCTTTGGGGATCTTGCTAACCTGGGCCCAGCCCACCCAGGTACAATGTGATCCAGCAGCCCTGTGTATGGGAAGAAAGAATGCAAGAAATAACAATTTCACCTACTCTTCCTCAACACCTCCAAAACATCCCCCACACCTATCTCAAGAAGAGCAAAGTGCAACTCTAGATGAGATGCCCCTGAAGCAGAATGCAGACAACGTAACCACTGGGTGGTTGTATTGTGGCAATGGCATTATGTCTGTGTGGCTAGAAGTGATGTTTAATGGGAGTCTCTTCAGGGAGACAGTACATGAAAAAGTGCTTTGAATTTTGTTAGAGAAATGCATCCTTAAGCAAGTCTGTTGAGATCCTATGACGTAACCAAAGTTGATCTAGATCCTGAGCAAGTTATTGAAGGAAAGCAGTCATTGGTTCTTAGTAATAGAAAGTCTCCGAGTGCAGCATCCTCAGATTGATGTTCACAGTTCACTGCACTGACCCTTTTCAATCTTCTTCATCCCTGCCCTCATCTAACACTCATAGGGTTACCATCCCTCAGGTTCATAGATGCTCTCTGGTGTCAGGAATTTTGTTCTAGCTCTTTCTGCTGTAAGGAGCAAGGGCCCTTCTTCTCCTGATATAGTCTCTCCATCCTCAAAGCTCAAAAAATCCATTAATTCTTCAAAGCCTTACTCAGACCAACTTTCTCCAAGAAACCAGCCCAGATATCTTTCTTGTCTCTCAGAAGTAATCTCAACATCCCACCCCCCAAGCCTATGATGAATGTAAACTCTAAATTTTCTAAGAAAGTCCTAATAACAATCTTTCTCATCATTCTCATGAATAACTTTATTCTCCTTAGACCTTTTGTCACAATTGGAAAGATATGGTGTCAGACACATGGGCCTTTGTGCCTGCCATTAGAGCCAGGAATCTTAACCTCTTGTGTGCCATGGACCTGTTTGGCACACCAGCAAGGTCTATGGACCCTACTCTGGATAATGTTTCTAAATGCATAAAATAAAATACATAAAATTACAAAAAAAACCAATTTTATTAAAATATAGCTATCAAAATATGGAAATGACAAAAGGTAGCATAACACTAACTGATTCTTTATTAATACATTAATTAACGGGATCTAGTAGCAGACCTACAAACAACTGAAATTTCTAAGTGGTGATGAGTTTTAAGGTATTTTGAGGGGTTTGAAACAACTGTAATGTAATATAAAATATTCTATTTCTATCAGTAACGAAGTCACAAGTACTGCTAATACTATTGTGCTTTGCATTTGTTCCCTATCATCATAATTGAATAAAATGATAAATTTTGATTAGAGGTTAGTAAAAAAAAGAAAAAGGATGCTTTTTTCTTTTTCCCATTCACCCTCTTCCAGGTTAAGAATTCCAACATCAGAGGGTCTGTTTTCCTATGATGGTCTGCGGTCCCAAAAGACCAGGTCTTTTCTACTTTGATACCCTTCCTTGGGTCATTCAACTCAGTGCCTGCACACAGAGAGTCTCCATGCTTATTTGTGAAATTAAAAGGAAAAGATTGAGATTTCCAGTCAAGATGGCAGAGTAGATAGAAACTGTGCTTACTGCCTTTCATGACCACATCAAAATTACAACTAAACTACAGAAAAGTCATTACTGAGAATCACGTGAAGTCTAGCTGAACCCAAGTTCTACAACTAAGGACATATAAAAGAGGTCACCTTGAGACAGATAGGAGGGGCAGAAACATGGAATAGGCTGGATCAAGACTTGACTGGTAGTTAAAAATCGGGATGAATAGCTCAGCTATGGAGGTACCCCCGGAAGAACAAGCAGTCCAAATCCTGCAGCAGGATCCCCATCCCAGGGTTCTAGTGCTGGCAAGAGAGGTACCCACAACTCTGGTTGTGAAAACAATCAGAGATTGTGGCTGAGCAAGACAGAAGGTGGCTGGAATTCCTCTTAATAGGCTTGTGCATGAACTTGCTCTCTGAAGGGCTCAATTGCTCTGAGCTCCAGTGCTGGGGTAGCAGCTTGAAAGGTACCAGGGACATACAGGGAGAAACTGAATTGTCTGGTTTCTGGGAGAGGGCTGGAGGGGCAGCTTTTTCCCAGGCAGAGTGCTGGTAGAATCCATTATTTCTTTGTGGAGCTTTGCTTCTTCTGGCATGCAGGAACAGGCAACTACCATATTTGAGTCTCCAACAACCTGGCTTGCACCATTTACTTCAGTCAGGTGGTTACCAGAGACCCTACTCCCCGAACTTGTGGTCCCACCCAAGTTGCTTCTGGAAACTTTTCCAGACTATAGGCCTGTTTTGGCACATGCTGTGGAAATTCCTAAAAAATCCAAAGGTTTGTAAAACCTAAATAAGCAGGGTCTGGCCTCAGCACGTCCTGAACCTTTCATGCTAGCGACAGCTGGCCTTTGTTCATGGCTTGGCCTCTCTAGGCTACTCTAAGTTCAGTGAAAGTGGTGCCTATATGCAGCTGCTTGGTGGCTCATGCTAGGTGGCCCTGGAAATGTCACAGGCTGCTGCTAAACTTGGCTTGTGGTGGGGCCTCTCCAAGGAGGCCCCAAGGCCAGCATACCTGGTGGCTAGCCTTGAGCTGAGCTGGAGCACCACCTGAGGCTGCATACAAGAATAACACACCCAAGGGGTGGACTGGACAGAGACCAGGGTCCTGCTGAAGTGAGTCTGCTCCATAAGGTCAGCCTCTCACTGGCTAGTCCTCACAACAAATCAGCTTAAAGGTTAATTCCTCCCACTGATGTGCAAATAGCAACAAAAGCTCAACTCTAATAGGAGGTCATACACAACCCATCCAAAGGATACACCTGGTGGCCAGGGAAGACTGTACCCCTGGGCCCTACAGCACACATCACTACATAAAGCCTTTCTACTAAGACCAGGAGACATAGCATTCCTATGTAATGCATATAAACAAACACAAGGAAGCAGCCAAAATGGGAAAACAAAGAAACATGTTACAAATAAAAGAAGAGAACAAAGCTCCAGACAAATAACTAAACAAAATGGGGATAAGCAATCTACCAGTTTCAGAGTTCAAAACACTGGTTGTAAGGATGCTCAGTGTACTTGAGAGAAGAGTAGATGAACAGTGAGAGAACAGTGAGAACTTTAACAAAGAGATAGAAAACATAAAAATGAAGATCAAAAATATAAAAGGAACCAGTCAGCAATGAAGAATACAGTAACTGAAATGATGAATACCTTAGGAGGAATCAACAGTACATTAGATGAAGCAGAGGATTAAATCAGTAATATAGAAGATAAGGTAGCAGAAAATACTCATCAGAAGAGCAACAACAACAACAACAATCCAAAAAATGAGGATATTTTAAGGGGCCTCTAAGACAACACCAAGCGTAATAACTTTTGCACTACAGGGATACCAGAAGGAGAAGAGAGAGAACAATGAATTTAAAATGTATTTGAAAAAATAATGATGGAAAGTTTCCCTAACCTAGAGAAAGAAATACACATATAACCCCAGGAAGTTTAGAGAATTCCAAATAAGATGAACCTAAAGAGGCCTACACTAAGACATCAGAATTAAAATGCCAAAGGTTAAAGACAGAAAATGTTAAAAGCAGCAAAAGACAAGCAATTAGTTACCTGCAACAAAGGGAGCTCCCATAAGACTGTCAGCTGATTTCTCAACAGAAACTTTGGAGGCCAGAAAAGACTGGCATGAAATATTTAAAATGTTGAAAAGCAAGTTATTACAAAAAAAGATTACTCTACCTAGCAAGGCTATCATTTAGAATCAAAGAATAGATAAAAAGCTTCCTAGACAAGAAAAGGGTAAAGTTCATCAACACCAAACCAGTATTACAAAAAAATGTTGGAGGGACTTCTTTTAAAAAAGAAGAAGGAAAAAAAGATGAAAATATGAATATTAAACTAATAACCACATATCCATCAATGATTACTTTAAATGTAAATGGATGAACCCATTTTCCATTTGCCCTGACGTGCCAGCATTTACTCTGAAATAACTCGCAGATTATAGTCCTGACCTTATCTCCAAAGTTTGTCACAAAATATCTCACTTTTATTATTATTTTTACATCACTCTAGTATAACAACAGTTTTTGAAAACAAATGACATTATTCTATTTATAGCATTCTGGTTTTAGCAGTGGCATTTTATTTTACAAAATATAGCAATTCTTGATCACTGAAAATCTCAAATCCTAGAAAATGTAGCATTTCTCTGAGTAATGTTAAGCGAGCTGCACTTTTTTTTTTTTCTAAATGGGAAAAAGGTTAATTGCTCCAATCAAAAGATAAGGGTAAAGAAAACAAGATCCTTACATATGCTGTCTATAAGAGGTTCACTTTAGATTGAAAGATACACACAGACTGAAAGTAAAGGGATAGAAAAAGATATTTCATGAAAATGGAAACAAAAAAGTTGGGGTAATACCAGACAAAATAGACTTCAAAACAAACACTATAACAAGAGACAAAGAAGGACCCAGTAACTTCACTTCTGAGTATTTATTAAAAGAAACCCAAAACACCACTTTGTAGGGACATGTGAACTCACACGTTCGTCACAGCATTATTTATAACAGCCAAGATATGGAGGCAACCTGGGTGTCTATCAACGGATGAATGGATATAGAAGAGGCGGTACCTATATACAATGGAATATTCTCAACCATAAAAAGAATGAAATCTTGGCATCTGCAGCAACATGGATGGACCTAGATATTATGCTAAGTAGAGTAAGTCACACAGAAAAAGGCAAATGCCACATTCAGAATCTAAAGAACAAAATAAATGAACAAAAGAGAAACAAACACATAGATATAGAGAACATTTTGATGGTTGACAGATGGGAGGAGGGTTAGGGGTGGGTGAATGAAAATATGAAAGGGAAGGGATTAAGAAGTACAAATTGGTAGTTACAAACTAGTCGTGGGAATATAAAATATAGCCTAAGGAATATAGTCAATAATATTGTAATAACTATGTATGGTGTCAGATGGGTACTAAGGGTGATCACTTTGTAAGTTATATAATTATCTAATCAGCATGTTGTATGCCTGAAACTAATATAATATTGTATGCCAAGCATATTTGAAAAATGAAAAATTAAAAAGAAAAAGAAAAGAATCGAATATATTGCTATTCTCCTAGGTGAGGAAACTTAATTCAAGGATATGTTTGAATTTTTGTTCCCAGACTTCACTTCTAGGAGAGGCTTTCCCAGTCTCTTCTACTTTGTAGGCAGGTAGCAGGAAGAATTAGCCAACTTTGGGGACCCAGCTATGTTAGAGAAATTCTCAGGAGAAAGAACGACAGCAAGTTGAGCTAGTTAAACAGAGCATGATGGAAAAACACAGGAAAGGGAAATGATGTCACTCATTCTGTAGGCTTTGAGGACAGGGAACTAAAAATGTACACTTATGAGAGTCAGCTGTTCCACCCATCTCCACCCTGCAGGGAGGTAGTGAGGCTACAAGGTACCACAAAGCTACCAGCACTGCAGGCGTGGGAGTGGTAAGGCCTCTACCTGGCCACGAGAGAGCTGAGGTTCTTCCTCTAGCAAAACCCGGATGTCTGTTTCCCTGTAAAGTGATGCAACTGGGCAGGAAGCCCAGATGTCTGCAACTGTGATGTCTTCATAGACAGGAAAAGCCCTGAGCTGCAAACCTAGGACTTGCCATGGGAAAAAAGGAGTGGCTGGGTTTTCTTCTTGGTTTCTAGAAAACTATTTCCTGTCCCAAAATGACTTAGTTAGGAAGCTGAGTTTATTTCATAAGAAGGGATCCTTTTCTCTCCTCTGCCCAGCTTATCTTTATAGTTACCTGGCACTGATTATATTCTGGCTTCCAGTTTGAAACTCAATTTCCTAAAGTTACCTTCAAGTGCTCATGAAAGGTACCCGTTTCTCTACCACAGCCACGTCACCACCCTGTGTCTATTCAATTTGAGCACTGACAATGTGCCAAGCATTGAGCTGCCCTTGAAGATCTCATGGTTACTGCACAGCTATGACTATGTCTCTCTATCCCCACTAAAGGATGGCTCCCTATTGCCTTAGAAGGAAAACAAAGAATCACAGAATCAAAAGCCGCCAAGCTGAAAAGTACTTAAATCAGTTCATCTATTTTCCCACATTTCTTAGATGTGGAAACTGAAGCCTACGGAAGAGAAGGGATTTTTGAAACCACACTGTGGGCTGAAGGTCAGCCTAGAGCTAGAATATAGGTTTCTAGACTGAGTCCAAATTTGCATTCCTTGGCATTATATTCTTGGTCCTTAATGATATAGCCATATTTCCAACTTGATCTCCCTCTCTTCCTCGACACGAAAGGCAGCTCCAGGCAAACTAGTCCATTTGCTAGCCTTCAAATACGTTGTGAGTCTTGTTGCTCTGGTTGCTTCTGTCCTGCATGTCGTTGTCGGACCCCACTTTTCCCTGCCTCTCTCCAGCATCTTTGCTCATTTAAGTTCTCTCCATCCTTCAAGGCTCAACTTAAACTCTTCTCTGTGTAAGCCCTCCTTCTTCTGTACTCCTCAGCATGTATTTTCTGCTCTCTCTTGCACTGACTTTCTTTGTGATTCTGCAAGTACATGCCTTATTTCCTCAGTGAGACTATAAGCAACCAGGGGCCAGGGACTTGACTGAGGCATCGCTTATCCTCACAGCATCCAGCACAGTGTCTTGCACATAATAGGCATTTAGTAAACGTTTACAGAAGGAATAGTTTTTAAAATCTATTCTATCAGATACAAGGAGTAATAAAAATCACCTTTTGTGCTTAAAGGTTTACATAATGGTGCATATATGTAAAATCCTCCTGCCAACTTAGTGAGCCAGGCAAGCAAGGTAGGTTTTATCTTCCATTTTACTGATGAAGCAGTGAGAATATAAGAGGGGTAAGGACAAGTCTTGGTTCACCCAAGGTCACCTTGAAAGATGGTGGTGAGAAGGTATTAGAATTGGGCCTTCTGGTTCTCAGTTGCCCATGGTCCTCAGTGTCAACACCCTCTATGTTCTTTCCTTTGAAGATTCAGTTCTGCCAGAATTATGGTGGAAAAAGCTTCTCACTTGATCTTATATGAAAAGGACTCTACTTATTTTATAATGGGTTAAGAGTATCACTTATTGGAAAGAATACTTGATTGATTTGAATACCTGGGTATTTTACCGCTGAGTGACCTTGGCAAACCACAGTTTCCTCACTTGTAAAATGAGGGCATCAGAATGGGTGAACTTCAAATCACTTTTAGCTCTATTAGTCAGGGAGTAATAGTCTATTATTAAGTAAGGAAATTCTTGCCATTGGGATAGACTTCGTTAACCTAGAAGATCCACGAACTCTCCAAACCTTAGTAGAGAAGATATTGTGCAGAGGTGTCCTGGGCTCCCCTGCAAATTAAACCATAGAACACATGCACTGCAGGCCACTGTCTTCTCCAGAGGGTCTGGGACTTTATTTACCAGCAGACAGGGGCCAGTTTGCAAAGAGCAGAGACTTACAATAAAACCCTATTTTACTTTTGTCTTTATGTGACAGCTTGAGGGAGAAGGTCATGTTACAGGAGGTATGCCAATAATTTTCAATTATTTCTAGCAATTATTTGCAATGCTGAATCAACACGTTCTTAGACATGATATGATTAGAATTAATTTTCCAAGAAGAGAGCAATGTATTTTATTATATTGAGAAGTTTGAAAAACTACTGATTTTAGGATTTGAGGATAGGTTGCAACAATTCATTGTTTGCTTCACAGATTCCTTAACTACACCCACCCTGTTTATCACCTATGAGACATGTTCTCGAGCTGGATATTGCCTACGATAGGATGAAATTATCCTAGTGATTCAGGATTCTTGGGAGGGATGATGGAATGTGCTAGAGTGAAAGAGATTTCTTTCATTTATTGTAGATTCAGCATCATTAATTAAGCTTAAGGTACTCTATACATTATCATCATCATACTAATTATTAGGTTGAACCATACAACAGTGCCAATATCAGACCAGTTTTGACCTAGAGATAGAAATTGTATATTGTACAACCTATATTTATATTTTTACTATTCTTGATTCCTCCTCTCTCAAACATACATGTTTAGTCTCTAAATATTTTTAAAATGTACTTAAATTATCTTAAGTCCTCTATCATTAAATCTCTCTCTGGGACTACCAGTCTTAACTCCTTTAAAAAGATTTTCTAGGGTGCCTAGCTAATCACATTGCTTCTTGCTGAAAGCTTTCATAAGTTTTTGCTTTTGGATAAAGTCTAAATGTCTTACTGTTACTGGAGAGGGGGGATCCTCTCCCGGGTTGTTGTCCAGGTTCTTGTTGTCTCAAACAAAGAATTGAGCAAGACACTGAAATACAGAAGAAAAAAAAAGTTTTATTAGAAGGGAAAGTACACTTCCAGATGTGGAAGGGAGCCTGAACAAGAGATGCATGGCTCAAAAGGCCTGGTAACAAAGACTTCAGGGTTTTTATCCCTTTTTGCTGTGGATGGTTTCTTTGAGTGGGCTTCCTTGATTGACAGCTAAGATTGACAGGGCTCAGTGATTCATCATTTTGCTTTCTGCACATGTTTGTTCCCAGAATTCAGTCTGTTATAATGATATTAATGAACTTCCAGGCATATGCATCATATTATAATGATGGTACAATGAGGCTCAGGTGAGTTGAAGGTCCTTGGAGTCTTCACTGTGCAGGTGCAAATGACTGGCTTAAACTCCTACCTAAATCCCTGCCTACTGGTTTCTTTGTGTGAGTTTTAAAAAATGCCTTCTGGCTTGCTTAATTGTGGGTGGATTAGGGTGGACTCTTTCTAGGATAGGATAACCTGTGTCTTTGCAGGTATACCTGAAACCCCCTAACTAACTTTCCTGCTTATTCTAAAAGCCATGAACCCCCTGACTATTAGTATGGATGTTGAGGGACCAGAGGTCTCTTCTTCCGTATCTGCTTCCTGCTGAGAATGGCCGTAGTCCCTGCCTACAGGGGTTTCATGTTGCTCTTTCCCTTTCTGCCTCAGAGTGGAGTCTTGGGTTTCCTACTGAAGTGCTGCCTCAGTCCCTGGACAAGGACAAAAAGATACAAACTTGTTATTTAAATCATATATCTATTAATTGCTATTATTGATTTTCCTATTAAATGAGTAAAGGAAAACAGGCTTCCTTAAACAGTAAAAACAAAGACCTTTGGCTAAAGTCCCCCCCACCCCCAGATTCTAAGGGCCTTGTCTGGCCTAACACCATTTCTGCTTAACAATGGGCCGATGACCCTTATCAATAGCCAGAAGATTTGAGTCACCCAGGCAATTATGAGGATTTGAAGGAGAGGGCCTTTTTCACGGGAAGGAGGGAAGAAAGCAAGGTTTACTATAAAGATTAACTCTGCAAGAGATGTCCCATTTCATTTCCTGCTAAAAGATTAAGAATTTTACAAGTGATGTCCTGTCTCATTAATATGAACAATTGTTACTCCTGACCTCAAACCAGTTTACCTTTACTCTCATTTCTCCATCCTCACATCTCAATATAATTTTATGCTGTTTGGTAATTACTGATTGATTTGTATGTCTCCAGTTTTAGGTTTAGCCAAGCCTGGATCCTCGGGCCTTAACACAGAGAAGAAACAATTTTAAATCAATATGTTCATTCAATGGTCAACAAGTATTAACTAAGCACCTACCAGGGGCCATCGGGTGTTGGAACCATGTAGACAAACAAGGAGTCCTCAGGCTAGTGGGAAATAGATATATAACCTAAAAATTGCAATTTACTGTGATAAGTACAAAAAAAGTATATACAAGGTAAAGTGGCGGTCTGCAGGTGGGAGGGACCTATTTTGCCTTGGGAAATGGAAGTGGGGGAAGAGAGAGCACAAGACAGAGACAGAGACAGAGAGACACACAGAGAGAGACACACAGAGAGAGACAGACACAGAGAGAGACAGACAGAGAGAGATTAGGGTGAGATAGGAAAAGTCTTGTAGTAGAAGTGAGCTGAATTAGTGTCAGTACAGAGAATAAAATGGGATCTATTCAACAGATTTTAAAATAATTAAGTATTTTGATATAGAAAAAAGAAAAACTTTATAATTTAAGTGAAATTTGGATTGCATATGAATAACTAAGTTTAATCTTCCCAGGTAACTTGAAACAAAGCAATTGGATTCTTCTCAGGCTAATGAAAAGGAATTGACTGCCAAGGGTACAACTTAGATTTTCTGAAAGTAATGTAGCAGGGACGCAAGAGAATTAAAAACGTTTATCGAGCTGCATTCAGAGACGGCAATGTGCTGCTGATCAGTCCTGCAGCCAGGCCTTGGAGGATACATTCAGAACAAAGGAAGGTTTCTGATGAATGACTAACAACCCATTCTCCACACCTGTGAAGGAGAAACAGAAACTAAGAGCCATTTCCTATGGCTAAAACCATGGGGGAACCTAAGGATTAAAGGCTGGGAACTGCCAGCAGGACTTTCACACTAGTATTCTTACCTTTTCATGCTACAGACTCTTCCCCGTCCTCACTGTATGTCCATACCAATGGAAACTAAAGAATGACATATAAACTGAATTCTCTGAACATTCAGGATCCCTCTCAGTGCTTTTAATCTCTCTCTCACTGTCCCTCTCACTCTCTGCCTTCTCCCTCGAAGAGGGACCACACTCTGTGGAGTGTAACCACTTTTCTAATAAACTTTTCTTTGACTCTAACTTTGGTGTGTGTGTCGAATTCTTTCTACACTCTCCGCCAAAGGACTTTATTCTCTCGGTAAAGGGCTTGGTCTCCCCGCCACTTAGGGAAATTTGCCATCCTGCATCAAAAGTATTGATTTCAAGTATTCTTGTCAGACTGTTTCTCGATTTTACTTTAATCAGTCATGGATGATCATGAGATATTGTTTACGTAGCATCAATGATAGAAAAACAGGCATGAGCTCAAGAGGTATTTAGATTAGATATTTATACATTTTTTCAACATGTAACAAGCATTACAATGAGAAATTATGGTCTTCATTTTTGAGGAAATTTAGGAAGATATTAAAAGACATTAAGAGTGCTCTGATCTGAAAGGTAGAAGAGTAAAGAATCGTAATAACACTAAATCAACTGGGAAATGATTTTATACATTATCTTATGTATAAAATTTTGTCAAACATTTTATAAAATATGAAATATTTTTTATTTAATAGATATGTAAACTGAAATTCAGACAGATGAAATAATATGCCAAGGTCATCTTGTAAACTATGGAATCCTGGGACTCAAATAGAGGACTTCAGAGTCTTAGATATTATGAGTAGGAAAAAAGTTGAAAAGGAATATGTTATAAGCTCTACCATCTTGATAGTTTTCAAAGAGTGAAACGTAATTCATCTCAAGTGTTTTTGATTTAATCTTACCTGGAAGTATAGTCTTGACAGATTGATTAGTCCTTGTTTTAGGATGTCTTCTAATGTCATTACGGGAGAAAAGGCTAAGGACCATGAAACAGAAGGCAATATCAGACTCCCTCACTTACCAAAGAAAAATCTGCTATTGGAAGTCAGAGAAGGGAGGGGTTGATGTGATCTGCAGTAGTGCAGGAATAAAAAATTGTGGCCCACTCTTTTATGATGAGTGGAGGGAAAGAAAGATGGTCATTGTTGAAAAAAAAAAAAATGGAGGGAATAGTAAAAGCAAGGAAGAAACAGCAGGAGTGAGCCCACTGGGTCTAAGATTGGAAAAAAGCCTGATTAAGGAAAATTGGGATTAAAGGAGAAGGCCAAAGCACCTCCTGGAATTCTCTTTGAGTTCTGTAATTCAGTGACCTCTTCTATCTTAATTACTATTTACCTTCCTTCTGGAAGGGAGTCAGAAAGAAAAAGCCACATATTTTATCCAACAACGATAACCAGTAACCTCCTAAGAAGTACTTTGTAAAGTGTTGAGGTAATTAATCCAGCCTACAATTAAATTGTCTCTAGAGGAAATGCAATGCCACCAAGAAAAATTCCAAGGGATTTTCAGCCCTAACCTATGGGAGCTCACTTCCTTCGTGTGACACATATATATGACTGGAAGCCTCTTAGCTTTGAAACAGACTCCTAGGAGACCAGAAACGACAGCCCTTTCTGAGCTCAGGTAAGAGAACTCCCTCTGTCTACACTATTTACACACTTCTAGGGATCAGCTCAGTTCTTCCAGTCATTTACCTAGGTGTGTTCGGGACCATATCTAAAGAATTCCTTTCCTTTAGGACAAAATGTCTTAGAGGGAAGGGAATTGTCACGTTTATCTTTGTATTCCAATACCTAGCATTATACTCGAGACAGTGGGTCCTCAATAAATGCTGATCAAATTGTTGCATTTATCATATATTTACCTATATTTACTATGTTCAAGGCAACTAATATCATTCTCTATTTAAAATGAATTGATCATCCACTATGTGCTAGGTGTATAAATTATGTATTATTTTATTTAAATGTCAAAACACATTTCTGGGGTGTTTAATTATTACCTTTTTAGGACTAAGAAAACAAAACTCAGAGGTGAGTCAACTTGTCTAAGGCCAGATAGATGCAGGGTGACTGACTCATCTAGATTTATCTGTCACTTTTCCAGTTTTAAAACTGAAAGTTCTCAGTCTCAGGAACCCTGTCATTTCTGGGCAAACTGGGACAACCTATCTTGATGGAAACTTGTAGAGCAGGGATTTGGATCTAGTTCTCTTGTTCCCAAACCCAGAGTTCTCTCTGATGCTTTGGGGTTTGTTTGTTTATTCCTTTCTTCTACATTTATGTAGAAGGTGGACATGAATATAAAATATAACTAGCATATTGCCTGGCACATAGGAAAAATTTAGGAAGTGGTAAAAATTATCAATGCTATGCCAAGCCATAGTAGAGACTTAGGAAGTTGTAGTTGGGGAGGAAGGAGGCAGATAGGTGTTAAAGGGGTCAAATATTTGGTGACAGAAGGAAATCTAACCCTGGGTGGTGAACCCACAATGCAATATATAGATGACTTTCTGTTGAAATTTATTTGATTTTGCTAATGTCACCCCAATAATTTTTAATTAAAAATTGGCCTAAAGTTAAAAAAGGAAGTTGAAGAGCCCTATATGTATTTTTATGTGTTTTATGTATATTTTCCAAAACATTATAGTTGAAAAATATTGAAAAATTAAAAAATAACTACATTACAACTTGCATTATTATAAATTTAAATTTTTTTGTGCCCCGACAGAATTTATTATAATTTTACTATCTTGGCGAAGACCCATCACTAATTTTATCATATATTCCTAGGAAAAGTTAATCACTAAAAGTATATAAAAGCATTTTCTGTATATAAGGAGAAAGAAATATTTATTTCTCCTTTTGTCCAATATGGTTCTGCATGGCACTATCAATTTCTGTCTTAATTAAAATATTGATATTTTGTTTATTATGGACTATTTAATACTTTTGATATTACATTAAAATATTATTTGTCTTAATTACTGAGACTTGGTGCCCCTTTAAATTTTGTGCTCAAGGAGAATGCTTCACTCTCTTCACTTTAATCCTAGCCCATTATCACTTTATCTTAAAATTCAGCACACACTATAAAATGCCACCTTATGGAGCAAGCCTCGCCCAAGAAGAAGTGAGTTTCCTCCTGCCTTCTTTTATTTGGGGGTCACTTACTTACTCGACCTTCAGCCTGAGTTATAGGGTCAGGAAAGAGCATCCTCCTGGATTCGTCCCAGGTGTGCCTGACTACAGTTTTCCAGCAGAGGGTGCTGTGCAGCGCAGACACCACAGGAGGTGGAGTAGTAGTAGGTGAAATTGGACTGATTGCTCATCCCATCTTGCCTTTCCCTGGCAGCAGGATTGTTGTGAAATCATTGACTTTCTATTTGCCTTTGGGGTTGAAATAAATCTGTCACCCCCAAATAACTTATCTGATCTCAGACAAAAGCCAAAGAGAGCTAAGCAATTCTGCCCTGGGGGTGGACATAAAATCCAGACAATTTTGCCCAAGTGTTTTGGGTGGCTGAGCAACAGTTTCTGTGAGTTCTGTTTTGCCCCAGATCCTGGGCAGGTCTAAAGATACCGGAAGGGTGAGCTATTTGGCTTTCTGGAAGGGAAGACCATATACGTCAATTCAGCAAAACAAGTTTTGACACTTTCCCTGGGATGTCATCCTTTATCTACTTACTTCAAGTGTCTGCTGCTCCAGGCCTTACCTGCTGGGCAATGATGATAGGGCTGGGATGGGGACAGAATAAAGGAGCTGGGACCTGTAGCACCAACTCACACTCAGACCTGGAGCAGGCACTTGAAGGTTACTCTTTGAGGAGGATCAGCAGTTCTTCTTACAATTAGGTGAATGCACCAGACTGTCCAAAACCAGAAAAAGCTATTAAATTTTACCCTACAGGACATCTGGAGGATGCATGTCCTTGGTGACTGGACTGGCTTCTTAAGGCATGAAATGGAAAAAATCAGTAAGTCATGCTCTTTCCTTTGAATTCCTAGCTCCTGTGGTCTCCAGATTCTGGAACAAGATGAAAGGGTCTGGTCTCCCCCTCTGCATTCTCATGGCTGTGTTTTATCTCTCCTGGACACCTTCTGCTGGGCTGAAGACACTCCATTTGGGAAGCTGTGTGGTCACCACTAACCTTCAGGAAATGCACAATGGATTTTCTGAGATACGGGACTCTGTGGTATGTGAGAAGGCACCCCCCACAACCTTGTGGCTGCCTCTTCCCTTCTCTACTTGTCATTCTCTGTCCTCCAGCAGTGTGATCACAAAAAGAGGCAGTCTGGGGACTCCTTACCAGAAAGATGCCAAGAAACATGTAGCTCATAATTTAAAAGTGTTTTGGAAAGAGACACTGCCCTGGGCAGTGGTAGGGAGGGAATGAGAGGTCTAGACGTTTAAGACTCTGGCAACTATTACTGACCTGTCCTTTTTTGCCTTGTTTTCTTCTGTTTAGCAAGCCAAAGATAAAATCATTGACATCAGAATCTTGAGGAAGACTGAGTCTTTGCAAAACACAAAGGTATGTGTGTGGTGCATAGGAGTTCTGGGAGGAAATATGAATCAGGGGCATCTCTATCACCCGGTGTCTTTTCCCTCAAACTCTCCCCCCACCAACATGCTAGTCTTCTTTGTAGCCTGCAGATCAGTGCTGCCTCCTCCGCCATATACTGAGACTCTACCTGGACACGGTATTCAAAAACTATCAGACCCCTAACCACCATATCCTGCGGAAGATCAGCAGTCTTGCCAACTCTTTTCTTACTATCAAGAAGGATCTCCGACTTTGTGTGAGTAAGGGTATTGGGTGAATAGATCCATCTCAGTCCATAGCTTCGATGATTTAGCAACCAAGCTCTTTCTTACCTCCATTTTATGGATGGAGAGACTGAGTCCAAAAGTTCTATAATTTGTGTTGACCCATGTGACTAGGGAATAAGAACTGTTTTATTGACTTTTGGGTATTCTGTTCCATAGAGAAAGTTTAAAGAACTATAAATACTAGCTATTTGATGTTAATGACAACTACCTTTTATCCATGAAATTAAGCTTTTTCTATAGGTGAGGTATCCTATGGTGTACTAGTGCACCCTGAGTCCAGGAAGCCAACTAGAAAGCCAATAAGCATGCCATTGAACTCAATCTCAAGATATGGTCTAAAATGAACCTAGGAATCCAATTTTCACTTCCCATGGGGGCTCTCTGGAAGGGGGTTAGACCAGAGTATGGGTGGGGCGGTACAGGCAAGATGGCATACCATGATCACAAACTCTTTCAGTGCTGACTGTTTCTAAAAGGAAGCAACAAGGTCTGTATTTGAGCCTAAAAAGCTGGCTTCCTCTCCTATGGATGATTAGGTTAGTGATCCCAAATGATGTCTGAAAAGACCTTTCTGTAAGAATTAAGTAGAATTCCCATCTATTTCATGTCAATGGCAAAGGCGGAAAATCAGAATATTTAATAAAACCTATCATTCTTTGGTATTCTTTCAGCATGCTCATATGACATGCCCTTGTGGAGAAGAAGCAAAGGAGAAATACAGCCAAATTCTGAGTCACTTCGAAGAGGTATATGCAATTTTGGTCTTGGTTGGGATGAGCGTGTTTTTAGAACTGAGATCATAGAGGGGTGAGATGGGTATTCGTACTGGGAGAAATCCTGTAGCCCTCAGGTTAATAGCCCTCTGAAGTCATGGGGACTATCCCTCTCCTTTACCCCAAGGGACACCCATCCAGGCTCTAGGAGGGTGCTCTCTCAGAAACATGCTCTGGGAATGACGAGGGAATTGCTGTGATTCTATCAAGGTGCTCCAGAGACATGTGGGTCTTTAAGCTGCACAAACAAGAGGTCATGGTTTACAACACTCACACACTTACACACACTCTCAGGGACAGTCCTTTGTAGTTTACAGAAGCTGGCAGTTTTGGCTGACTTTCTGTTCTCTTTCTTGCTAACTCCTTACTGCAGTTTTTCAGGTTTTCCTGCTTTGAACATTGAATTCTTTTTTAAGTCAAGTATGTATGTTGGCTCCATCTCAGCTCCAGGGTTCTACAAAGTTCCCAGGTTGCTTTTCTGTAATAGTCTAACAGTAAAATAAATACTACAGGGAAAAAAAGTCACTCACAATTTCACAATGCCCATGCCAAGCTGAATCTCACCTCAATGCCTTTGTGCATCTGCCAGCAAGGCCTGGAGTCAACTCACTGACTAATTGCTACTTATCCTTTAAGACTCAGCCTAGCCAACACCTCCGGGAAGGTACTGCGACTTCTCTGAACTAGGTGCCTCCCCTGTCATCCTGTGGGCTCCATCATTTTAATTGCCTGCTTCTGCCTGTCTCGCTCATGGGACTGTGAATTCCCTGTGGGTCAGGTTATACCGTTTTTACCTTTGGATCCCAGCCCAATGCTTAGCACAATAAATATTTGTTCAATTGAGTATGCATAGTAGGTAACCTCCCCCCACACACGCACGCACACATTTCTTTAAAAACAGCTTCATTATCTAGATTTTTGTGATTCAAGAGGCTTGGGTTGTAGTCCCATTCTGCTACCTACCCTAGGCCTCAGTTTCCCTATGTAAGACCAGGGTGATGGACTCAATGGTTTTTCTTCCTCTTGAGGTTCCAGGACTTCTTTCAAGGCTCTTCCATCTTGAAAAGAAGGCTCTGCTTACAATCCTCAATAGACCTGCCAATGAAAGGAGAAGATTAACCCTGGGGCACAGCTGCCTCTCTGTGATTTACTCACCTCATAAGTGTGTGTCTTTCAGCTCAAGCCTCAGGAAGCGGTGGTGAAAGCTTTGGGAGAGCTAGATATTCTCCTGCAATGGATGGAGGAGACGGAATAAAAGGAAAGTGACAACGCTGCAAGAGTATTCCTGGCCGGGTCCAAGTTCTCAGTACCCATAGAGGCATGACCACAAACCACTTTCTCTTTGTTATATCATTTAGTGCTGGTCACTGTGTATATTATTTATTTAATATTTGTGTCTTTATTGTGGTCATTTTCATGTGTTCTTACCCTTAATCTAGACCATGGTTTTATAAGATTTTGGTAATATCTTTTCTACTGTTGGATATATTTATTAGTTAATATATTTATTTATTTTTGCTATTTAACCTATTTATTTTTGTACTTGAATGTACGTGTTTTAAAACACTTGGTGAATTATATTTGTAACCTGACAAGGGCACATCATGTATTTTCAAACAATAAACAAACTTTCTAAATTCTAGAGAAGTGGCTAGGGGGTGTTTCTTTATTTTTATCAAATTAAATAAATTTACTGACTGTCAGTGCTCTGTGAGATTTTTAAAACTGAAACAATGGCTACTAATTGTGGGTTGTGGAATAAGTTCTGATACGAACTTACAAACTAGTCTTATAATTACTGGCCACCCCTACCCAACTCCCCAACCCTCTACTAGTGTATCTTCCAGCTTTAGAATCCTGTATGATCAAAATGTATTTGTACATAGTTTTCTTTGCATAATATCTACTTGCAATTTGCAAAATGCTTCAGAAGCAGAAACTAATGATGAAGATGAATTTGAATCTCATATTACCTATGCACTTCTTGCTCTTTTGGGGAGGAAAGATGCACGTGGGAACCTGGGCCTTCTCTCTCTTGCTGAATACCTTTCCAGCACTACTTTTTAGGTGTCTCACATTTCTGATCTTGTGACTCTGCCCTCCACTTAAAGGAACTGTGTCTCCATGAGAGGCTCAGCCATCCCGATTTCACCTTATTGGCTTTGAACACTGTCCTCTCTGTACCACAGTTTTCTTTCTCATTTTAAGTTCCCTTACTCTTGAGTCAGAGTTCTTGATTGTAACATAAATTACAATGGGCAGGAGTCTCTGTTAGAAGGGTTGAGAACACACAGGTGCAAAGTATAGTTTCTGAGCCTTGCCCAGGGGGATGTGTTAGCCTTCTTGGATTCTGTCCAGCCCCAGGATTTAAATTATTCCTGGATCAAGTCTTTGCCTTCAGAAACAACCATTAAGTCATTGTTTTCTTCCCAGGCTCCTTTCATGTTGTGCTTCCCTGGCCTATAAGGAGGCAGAATCCTAGCCTGGGCTGCCTGCCTCCTTCCTCCCCACCTCACTCTGAACTGCAGCCCCAGCTTAGCAGTTTAGTTTGTTCTCAATTTCAGAAACAGCAGACTGATGCTGTCGTCCTGGATCCTATAGAGAGCTCTTCCTGCCTCTGTTTTTTGCTCCCAGCCCTCAGCCTGGGCCCTGGTTTGTTTAAATTACCTTATTGATTTTTTTTTTCATTTTACAAATAATGATAACCCAATAGAGAAAATTTGGGAAATATAGAGAAATATAAAGAAGAAAATTAAAATCACCCATAATCCCTCTACTTATAGATAATCGATCAAATATTAAGTTTTCTCTCTTTTTATATATATATATCTTTTCTTGAATTTAAATCATGACTCTACCCTTCATTACCTGAGTGATTTGAGCTGTGAAACTTAACTTTCTTGGAATTTAGTTTCTCCTTCTGGAAAAAAGAATGCTAATATCTATCTACCTTTCAGAGTGATGGAAGAGATGATCTTCTACGTTCCTCTGAAAACGAGGCATTTTCTGATTTCATGCTTTCTATTACAATCACCCATTTTTATTCTATATCACCCCTCTTCTATCAAATTTTCCAGTCATGTGCCTCCTGGTTTTCTCTGACTAGCCTGACAAAAATCTTAGCTTCGCTTTCAAGGAAGAGTTGAGAAGTCAACTTCACTGAACTCAGTGTTAAAATTAGAGCCACCTCCTCCAAGAAACATTAGATGGCAATGAGGAGGCTGGCTTTATCTGCCAATGGTGTGAGTCTTCCAGATGGATGTGTCTGAGGCTGACTCACAGAGCTGAGGACGAAGCTCCTCCATTTGTTTTCCTGGGAGGCATTTCTGCCTCTTCTGAAAGTCTGGGCCATGGAAGCCTTGGTCCTTTGGGACTCCATGCTACCATTGTATTGTCGCATCTTCTTGTTTACCTCTTTGACTTTGTTACCTCTATTCTTCACCCCCGAGGGACCCATCTCTTTCTCCAAGCCATCTGTCTTTTTTCTACTTGACTTACCGTAGTACTAATGATAGGGAATTCAGCAGTGAGGAGGTCAAGCCAGCCCAAGGGTTAAGGAAAAATTTCGTGAAGGTGGGGTCATTAAGGGACAGATCTTAAAGAAAGATTTACAACTACCACTTCCAATTATAATAATTATAATGATGGTTGTTGTTTATTAAGTACTTATCATGTGCCAGGCACTGTACTGGGAACTTCTTAAAACATGTGAGGTAGTAGTGTCATTATCAGTTTTCAAGTGATGATGTACTCAGAGATGGTAAGTAATCTGTATAAGGGTAGAACCAAAAGTTGAATGCAGCCTGACACCACAGCCCTATATGCCAAGCTCTGTCATTAACTATTAACTTCCTGGGGCAATCTCTATGATATCCATGTTGAACTTTTTCCTCATTGGTCTAAACCTTGTCTCTTCAACCAGCAGAATGTAAATTCCTTTGGAGGTGACAAGATAAGTATACTAAACCTCAGGTACCTATCAGCTCTGGTTACTACTTAGCTGTTAGACTTTGGATGAGCCACTTTACCTCTCTGGACCTCAGTTTCTGCTGAGAGATTGAATATACAGATGAACAATACCTAGGCCATATATACAAATAGAACTCTGATCCACAATCTGCAACCACCAGCCTAGGACACCAATACACAATCTGTAACAACCAGCCCAGGAAACCAAACCATAACCTTGGAAGGAATTGGCTCCAAATGGCCAGAACTTGATTAACAACTGACAGCTTCCCTAATTTTTGTCCCCACTTCCAACTTAGCATGAAACAGAGGAAGCTAAATATGCACCACTAACTGATCATGCAGGATGCCCCCCCCCCCCACTTCTAATTAGCCCACAGACAGCTTTCCCAATAGCCTCCAATCAGGGCATATCTGAATAGTTTCTTTTCTTTCTTTCTTTCTTTCTTTCTTTCTTTCTTTCTTTCTTTCTTTCTTTCTTTCTTTCTTTCTTTCTTTCTTTCTCTCTCTCTCTCTCTCTCTCTCTCTCTCTCTCTCTCTCTCTCTCTCTCTTTCTTTCTTTTTCCATTGTAGAGCTTTCCCACTCTTGCAGGCTTTAGAGTCTCTGCAAAAACACTTATTTTTTTATAGCAAGCTCTGAGTAAATAGCTTTTGCCTATTCTCATTTGGGTGGTCTTTATTTATTTCACACTGCATTTGTGAAATGAAAGAGAGGAAGAGAAGATTCTGAATTCCAGAAATTGGATGTGCTAGCACTGTCTCCAGGGACCTAATGGAGCTGCTGCTGCCTTCTGTTGCTAGAAGGGGTTTACATGGTTTCTGTGTCACCAGCTTTGAATTCAGATTATGAGGTGAGCATATCTGATTGAGCAGGCCTAGATGATGTCCTGGATGTGAGGGAGAGGAACAAGCCTTCCCTCTGATAGGAGGTGGACTCATTCTCAGAAGGAAGGGCATCTTTAAAACTAGGAATGAGATTCAGATATATGGTGACTCAAAAGAATAAAAAAGTCTGCTATATCTCTCATTTTCACCATGACTTGGGGTTGCTCAAATTCCTTATTTTCAAGGATCTTCTCCAAGACAGTCTTGTGTAACTTTGCCTACCCCTTTCTCACACAAATGGAGAGTGTGGGACCCTTGCTGGACCCTTAAGTTCCTGGAGGACAGAGTTGTGTCATTTCAGTTTTTAAGTCTACACTATCTCAGCAGAGAATAACCTTAGATTATTGAATATAAGGTCTGAATTCAAAAGGGAGAGCATGTAATGTTAGAGAATTTTTCTTTAAAAGAAAAAATTTTAATTAAATTATTAGGGTGACATTGGCTAATAAAATCATATGTTTCAAGTGTATAATTCAATAATACATCATATATATATTGCATGTGTGTTCACCACCTAACATTAAATTTTCTTCTGTCACCAAGCATGTGACCCCCTTTACCCCTACCTTCCCTCTGCTCCCCTCCACCCCCTTCCTTCTGGTAACCACTAATCTGCTGCCCGTGTTCATGAGTCTTTATTTGTTTGTCATGTTTGTAATTTCAGTTTTATATCCCACATATAAGTAAAATCATATGGTTCTCGACTTTTTCTGTCTGACTTATTTCACTTAGCATGATAACCTCAAAATCCATCTATATTGTTGCAAATGCCAGTATTTCATCATTTTTTTTATGGTTGAGTAATATTCCATTGTATATATGCACCACATCTTCTTTATCTAATCATCTATCGAAGGACACTTTGGTTGTTTCCATTTTTTGGCCACCATGAATAATACTGCTATGAACATTGAGGTGCACATATCTTTGCAAATAAATGTTTCTGAGATTTTTGAGTAGATACCCAGAAGGATTGCTAGGTCACATGGTGGATTTTATTCTTAACTTTTTTGAGAAAGCCCCATACTTTTTTCCATAGTGGCTGTACCAATTTAAATTCCCACCAGCAGTGGAAGATTTTTAAAAAGTTAAATAAAATCTCGGAAGCTAGACAGGGTTGGGCCTGTTTAGTACTTGCATGGAAGACCACTTAGGAATACCGAGTGCCATAGTCGTTAAAAAAATAAAAAGTTAAATGAAATTGCTTTTTTTATATATGTGGCCCTGAGCTAATTATTTTTACAAGTTATAGGCTTTGGCTTTTGCTAGAAAACAGACAACTCACCCTGCAAATTGGGCCTTGCCTACAGGAGGCAGCAGAACAAACAGTAAAAGAACAAGTGAATCCTCTATTCTCTGATTTCACTGGAAGGTTGGGAGGAGAAAAGGTCACTCTCCACTTCAACCCAATTGTCATAAGCACAATGAGTCAATTGCTTGACTAAAGGAGAGTAGGACTCAGAGGCCTGAAGGCAGGAAGCTGTAAATTACAGTGAGAGTGCTAACATCTTTTGGAGCTCATTCTTTGTCTCTCTGAATGTTAGATGTGGGGAAGAACATACAACGTACAGAACATTTTACAGAATAACTGGCGTTCAGAGAGATAAAGTGACTTGCAAAAGGCCACACAGCGAGTTAGGAGAGTTGGCATTAAAACTCAGGTCCTGGTACTTCCAGGACTACTAAACCTCAATTCAGTTCAAGAAGAAATGAATGTCATCCAGATTAGAAAAAAAGAAGTAAAACTGTCTTTATTCATAGATCACAAACTCATCTAGATAGAAATACCTGATAGAATCTGCAGAAAGCTATTAGAACTAATAAGAAAGTTCTGTTTGGTAGCAGAATATCAGATCAATATATAAAGATCGATTGTATTTCCATATATCAGCAACACACAGTTGAAATTTTAAAAAATACTATGTATACTAGCATCAGAATTTTAAAATACTTGTGGAATAAGTCAAGAACAAGATATATAAAGTTTCCACACTGAAAACTACAGACTCCTGTTAGATAAAATGGAAGATAATCTGAATAATAAAGAGTTATATCATATTCATGGGCCGGAAATCTCGATATAATTAAGATGTCAATTCTCCCCAAAGTGACAGTCAAAATTTAATGCAGTCACAGTCAAAATTTCAGCAGCCTTATTAAGAGTAGAAATTTAAAAATTATTTTAAAATTTATATTAAAATGCAACAGACTTAAAATAATCAAAAGAACTTGAAAAACAATTGACTTGGATGATTGTTACCTGATTTCAATATTCATATAAAGCTATGGCAATCAAGACAAGGGTGATACTGGTGTAAAAATAGACAAATAGATCAATGGAACAATACAGAAAGTCCAGAAAAAGATCCACACTTATATGGGCAACTGATTTTCAACAAAAATACAAAGGCAATTCAGTGGAGACAGAATAATCTTTCCAGAAATGGCACTAAAATAATTGGTTATCATATGGAAAAAAAGTGAACTTGGCTCCATATCTTATTCCATATATAAAAATTAACTCAAATGGACCACAGCTCTAAATGTCCAATCTACAAATATAAAACTTCTCAAAGAAAATCTGAGTGAAAACAGTTGTGACTTTGAGTTAGCCAAACATTTCTTAGATATGACACCAAAAACAGAATCCACAAAAAGTAATAATTTGGGCTTTATTAAAGTTAAACATTTCTGCTTTTCAAAAGACATCTAAGAAAATAAAAAGACAATTTATATAGTCTGGGAGTAAGTATCTGTAGATCCTATATATAATAGGGGACTGGAATTCAGAAAATAAAAAGAATACCCAAAACACATTTATAAGAAAATAACCCAATTTTAAAAAATGAGTAAAAGATTTGAACAGACACCAAAGAAAATAGATTTTATAGCAAGAAAAAAAAAGCCATGTCAAAAGATTCTCAACATAATTTGTCATTATGTAAATGAAAATTAAAACCATGATAAGATACTGCATCATACCTATCAGAATGGCTAAATTAAAAAGATTGATCATATCAGGTGTTGGGGAGGGTTTGGAGGAACTGAAACTATCATATACTGCTGTTAGGAATGTAAAATGATGCAACATTTTAAAAACATTTTAACAGTTTTTTAAAAATTAAGCAACATCTACCAACAACCCAGCCATTCCACATCTAGGTATTTATCCAAGGGTGAAAAAAGCATATAGCCATACAAAGACTTGTATATAAATGTTCACGGCAGTTTCTTTTTTAATAGCCAAAAATTTGAAACAACCTCAGTATTCACCAACAAATGAATGGTTAAATAAACTGTGATGGATATGTTCACTATCTTGATGGTTTTACAAATGTATTCATATGTCCAAACTTATCAAATTGTACATTTTATATATGTGCAGTGTATTGCACACCAATTATACATTGGTAAAACTGTTGAAAAAGAATTCAGTTCCAGGCAATTTCTCTTTCTAAGCATTGTGGAGGTTATAGGCATATATAAAGAGAGTGGTAGGGCAAGTCATTGTCCAGCAACACAAGATCCAATGTGATTAAGGGACAATATCAATGTGGGGAGACCAGGGAAGCCTTTCTGAAGGAGGAATCCTTGGATTCGACCTTAAAGGATGAACAAGGATGTCAGTCAGTGGCAAGAGAAGATGAAGGACCATGAAGTCCTGCTCTCCCAGTGAAGTGGTTCAATCTTGTGCTAATACTCCGTGTCACGTGTATAGAGCATATAGCAGTTCAAAATACCTTTCTTTAACTTACTTTATTTACTTACTTATGTCCCACTTCCTACCAAATTGATTTAGAGTGGCTTATAAAGATACAATGAATACAACAAGATTTGAGGAGAATAGATGAAGCTTTGAAACACAGACAGTATCATGAAATTGAGCTAAGATTTTCCCACAAAGGACAGATCATAAGGTTCTGAATCATAAGTTGCTAGAAGGATCAAAATTTGGCTCTGAGCTTTATAGAGGCTAGAACAAAGAGAGAAACATGATTATTACCAAACTCACTAAGCAATTCACCTACGTTATCTCATTCAGTCCTTACAGACTGACTGCACAGTAGGTGTGTCTCTCCTGCCAATGGCAGAAAACAGTGATTTTTCTGAAGCTATTGGGAGAGCTGGTGAACATGTGGAAGTATCTTCCCCTTCATCTGGTCTTCATGAAGAAGGAAACAGCTGCTAGCTTTTAAATTAAATTTCTCACTGAAGATTCAAAAAAAGTTTTTAAAAATTCAGAATATATGAAAAAAAACAAAACAAAACAAAAAGAACACAAACTTATTTGTAGGTATTGGAGAGATAACAAGACAGGCAGGTTACAGGACCAAGATTTGGGAGCTGGAAATACGAAAGAGTGAGCCCAGCATTGGGGACAGCTTTTCCCTGAAGGAAGCTGTCTAAATTCAGTAAAGTTGAAAAAAGGTTGGGAGACTGAGAAGATATACAGAACTTTCCATAAGTTTACAGGGGCAACAAGAGATGTTCAGAGCTTGAGAAGAGGGGCCCTAGTAACCTCCTGCCAAGCTTTGGGTTGAGACCCCAAAGTGCTACACCCTAGGAGTCATGGTCATCCATAAATAGACTGGCCCTAATGGGGACAGAAAATCTTCTTAGAATCATCTCAGTCTATAACTGGATTAAAGTAATCTGGAATTACTTATCTCCTACTCTCCTTCCAGAAGCAATATAAATCCACTTCAGAGGAAGATAAAATTCTAAGCTTGAAATTATCTTTATAATTTTTCAAATACGATGTCTGAAAATGTTTCCAATAGCCAAATCAATAGGGAAAGAAAGTGAGCCAGTAGTTTCCAGGAGCTAAGGTGAGAGAGAAATGGGGAGTGAATGGTAAGGTGTATGGGATTTTTGTGGGGTGATGACAACATCTTGCTATTAGCTAATGGTGCCAATTGTACAACTCTGTGACTATACCAAAAACCACTGAACTGAACACTTTCAAAGAGTGAATTTTATAGCATGTGAATTATATATTTATAAAGCTAGTAGTTTAAAAATGGAGATGAAATAAAAATATTTTCAGATTAAAAAACATTAGTGGAAAGCAGAAGTAGTTATTTAAGGCCTAATGATTCTAGGGCAAAATGATTTGGCTTATTAGGAAATGATTTAGTTCTCATCTACTTTCATTACTATTGTCAATCAAAAAAGAGCTCTCTCAATGAATTCTGGTCCTGAAATTTTCACATCATATTCTCATGTGACTTCTCTTGAAGTTGAAGTATTATCCTCTTAAAGCAACTTTATAGACTCCCTAAACAGACTAATAAAAACTGAGGTCAGCCACAGTAAATTCTATCGTTTCTATACAGAGGAACTATAATCAAAACTTAATCAGGTATTTTTCTAAAAGGAAAATCATATAGTTAATGTGTAAAAAGTTGTTTTTAGCCAGCTCACGTTCTATTAGTAAAAGGCCATTAATTATGTCATGGTAATATATAAAAATTTTATTAATCTTTTAATAGCAGCTTACTCTTTCGCATGCTTACTAATGTGCCAAACTCTTCTACATGATTTGCATGTATTTCCTCATTTCATGCTCTCAGATACCTCTGGGGTGGGTAGTATTTATAGATGAAGAAACTGAAGCCTGGGGAATCCAGCGGTTTACCCAAGGTCACACAGCTGGTAAGTGCCAGAGCCAGGACTCCATGGCTGCACATTCTCCAGCACACTGTGCCATTTACCCAGGCTTGGAAACATGGGACCTGAAAGCAAGTCTAGATAGTTCCATCTTCTAGCCATGTGAGCTTAGACCAGTCACTAAACTTCTCTATGCCTTGGCTTTCTAATCCACAAAATGGAGATAATACTATCTGCTCTGTCTCGGAGATTTCATAAATATCACTTTGTAGAGTACTATACAACTGTCTGGCTTATTGCACTATAGCTGAGACCTGCATGTGACTCCTCTTCACCCCTACCCCTCCCAAAATGATTGATCCCAGTCCCAAGCTATTAGAAGCTGCCCCAAAGCAACCATGCTGGAGGCACGTGGGTGTCCTGGGGCCAAGAAGGGCTCTGAGTATAAACCAGGAAAGCTGCTTCACAGAACTTTGTAATACTCTGAGCCCAAACACCCTATCAGGGGTGAATGTGACCATGGGATATCTTTTGGCTGGAACAAATTGGCGCTGAGAACCTGGTGAGGAGAGCCTCCTTCTCATCGTCACTGGGGCATCAGTTGGAGTTTGTGCCTCTGGTTCGGCCAGCCCTGATGGCACAGGTCAGTTCACGGACACACCTAGGAAAAATACTCCTTTAGGAATTCTCAAAATGCTTTTGGGAGTAGACTCTGCAAGAGCCTCCTCTATTTAATGAGCTGATGGGACGACAGAATTTTGAGATTTCTACTTTCTGATTTTTAGTTATAGGCTACTGAAATCTGGGTGTTCAGGTTATGCTATTCCAGGTTATTTTTGTGACTATTTTATTGTGGGAAAACAGATATATTCACTCAACCAGGATTAAGCAATTAGATCCACGTTTTTTGTGGGGCCATCTCTCTGGCTTGGGATGAAGGGTGGTGGCTTTTCCAGGCAGAAAATATTCCACAGAGGGAAATGCCCTCTTTTCATTTTCATGAGCAATACGTTTTCCAGGAGGTTATTTTCAGCAGTTGAAAGCAGAGTCTGAATGGAGAGAACCCCACCCACGGATGCTAGAAGCGGCTTCTACTCTCCATCAGTCCTTTGACTTTTGAAGATTCTTTGGATTTGATGATCATTTACCTGCGGGCAAAGGCTGGAGATGAGAAGCCAAAAAAAAAAAAAAAAAAAAAAGATTTTGATTTAAGAACCCAAGTTATTTTGGATTTTAAACATCACATGTGAACTTTTTCAGGAACATAATTTCCAGTTTTCCATAATCTGAGGCAAGCTCAGACCTGCCAGCCCTTTAACCTGCCTTCCTTTGCCAGTTTTAAAATCTATACTAAGTGAGGCTACGTGGTGGAGTGAGTGAGTGAGTGTGTGTGTGAGTGTGTGTGTGTGTGTGTATTGGCTTTTTCAAAGCATTTTACCAGCACCTGCAGGTGGAAAGGTCCCGCCAAGAGCACAACACTCTTTCCGACAGATAGGGTTTCAGACTCCCATCCATTCTCCTTTCCAGGGCTGTTGTCCACATTATGTAACTCCTGAGCAACTGTGCTGCCAGTTGCTGGATCCCAAAGTGGTCAGCCTCATGCCATCATGACCTCACCTCATCCTGCTGAATGCATTGTTTACACTGTGCTCAAGGAGAAAGCAATGCTTTCCATCAAAGAAGAATTTTGAGAATGTCTGTGATTATAATGAGTTGTCAGAATAACATACAGAATCACAGTCTTGTCTAGAGCAGAGTCTGAATTGTCTGGGGATCGACAGGGACTTTAAAGGGGTTTAAATCTCTCTCCCCTCTAATATGCCTTCTGTATTTGTCAAGTTAAGCTAAGTTATGCTGCAGTAACAAACAATACCTTGATCTCTCTCAGTGCCTTATTTCTCACTTATTTCATATGTCCAGCTCTGCTCATCTTGGATACTCAGGGACCCAGGCTGAAGGAAATGCTTCCATCCTACAATGCTGCTGTCTCAGCATTAACAGGATATAGAGAGCATAGAAAACTGTGCACAGGCTTTTACATGCTTCCACCTGCAATGACACATGTTTCCTCCACTTATATTTCACTGTCCAAAGTAGTCACATGGCCATGCTTAACTTCACTGGGGCAGGAAGTGCGATTTTCCTGTGTTCTAAGGGAAGGAACTGCTATGTCTACCATACTTTCAGGTGGATATCCAAACTAGAATGCTTTCGGAGATTGAAAGTTCGTTATTCATGTGGTGAGATTAACTTGACAAAGTACAGATTTCATGTTATTTTGAATACTTTTTATAGTGAGTATCTTACTCACTATTCATTTATTCAACAACCTACTCTGATGTGATGAGCAGTGTTGGGGAAAGAGAAGTACCTAAGATCTGTCCGTTTGCCCTCCCATGATCTTAGTCCAGGAGAAGTGGGAGGGGAGAAAGGGAGGGGAGAGAAAAGGAAGGTAGGGCAGGGGAAGGAAACAGACAGGATGAGATTCAGTGCCACACGGTAGGTTCAAACTCCTGTGGTGTTCAGGGGTGATAGAAATTCCTTGCGGCTTTTGAGAATGGCTTCAAGGAAGAGAGCTTGAAGAACAGCAAAATTTTCGATGCAAGTCTCTCTCTCTCTCTGACTCTCTCAGTGTCTCTCTCTGCCTGTCTGTCTCTCAAATGGTGTTTACTGAGTTCTTTTTATGACAATTGTACAAAATAATTTAAAGATAAAAGTAAGAGTTTACCCAGTCTGTAACCTTATTCTTCCAAAGGAAGCATTCTTACTAGGACATGTATTTGTGTGTGTGTATGCACATTTTTATGCATGTGTAAATATATACATGTATGTCCATATATATGTATACATGCAATCTGCTTTTGATAATCAACAACATATCACAACCATCTTTCTATGTCAAGGAAATAAACGGTGATTAGGACATCCCAGATTCTGTGAACAGAGGATTAGAGGCGTGAGGTGGAGATGAGCAGCTTAGTTTGGCTAGAAACCTGATGAATGGAGGTGTGGTAAGAGATAAAGCTGGGAAGATGAATGGACCAGGTTTCAGAGAATGTGCACTTCCAGGTCAGAAAATTTCAGTAATTTTCAGTAGGCAATGGTGAAACTAATAATCTCTTTAAATAATTTTTAAAATTTTGTAAAAAGCTTGCATTTGTATTAAACTCGTATAAACTTGGAAAATATAGATAAGCTGTAGAGGAAAAAAAACATTATTTCACTACTCAAAAATAATACTGTTAACATCTTGGTATTTATATTTCTAGATCATATTCAACACATTACACCATTTATTATTATTATCATTATTATTACCTATAAAAATGGGATCATACTGCATATATTTTTCTATAATCGGGTTTTTAAACCTAGAATGCTATAGAAGTTTTTTTTTTTTTAAGAATGCAAATATAAATTATTTTTAGTGGCTGAATAATACTTCATTGGGTGGACTTTTACCCAAAGAGATAACCAGTTGAGGATCACACAAAAATAAAACTCAATTTAATTATCCTTTCCCTTAAATGTATTCCATTTAAGGATTGATTTGAGAACAACCACATTTACTAAACACCCAATAAGTAAAGGCTCTGTGTAGGCATGCTGGGATACAGAAATGGAGAAAAAGAGTGATGGGATGGGTTAGGAAGAACTTTCCTTACCAGAAATCAAAGAGCATTTGGGGGCTTGAGGAGTATTAGGATCAAAGTTGGCATTTATAAAGTTCTTCTAGAGCAGTGCATTCTGTTTTAGAGAGAGATCAGACTCGGGAGAGTCTATGAGACCGCTTCTGTTTTCCTTCCCTTCTTTCTTCCCTAAACCAAGGTCTCCATCAGAAAAAGCAACCTGGAATATGTGAGAGTCGGAATGACACAGGAGCAAGGGCCACAATCCTTTACCTGGATCTACTCAGGAGACTCTGCAACTAACATTTTTTTCCCAACCCATACACTGCTGCCGTGTATTTATTTAAAATACTCATGCCCGTGGGACTCAAAGTTGCTGCAGCGCAGCTGTGGGCGAGTGAGTACAAGAGCCTGACTTCTGGGAGGCAGCTGCAGGTTTCAGAACTGGGTCACTTGTGGTTCTATTTCCTCTGACTGACCAGAAGCCTTTGCTTAGAGCGTTGGGACTCTGGTCCCTCTTCCCACTTCTCCATTCCTGCCTGCATCTCTAAGGGGTCATTCATTACCACCCTAGGTCTCCTTTCATGCTCTCAAGTTGTATTTTAATTGCTGTTTTCCATTGATTTTCATTAATCATCAAGCAAAAGAACAATCAGTGGTTGTCACTCGTCCAGCAGCTTCCAGAACCTTCTTTTCCTTGGTCCCTATAGTAACTGTGTACCCAAAGAATCTGTAGAGGTTACACTGGTCTCACCTTGATGTTCCATAGGCTCTGCCCTTCTCAGTGGTCCCCAAGACAAGTGTTGTAATGGATCTGTTTGCAAGAGTATCTCCACTCTACTGACTCATTCATTAAAGCACAAGGACTACGTCTTAATTCATTTTTAACAACTTTGAGATATAATTTACACACCATAGAGTTCACCTGTGTAGAGTGTACAATTCAATGGTTTTCAGTATATTCGCAGACTGCAGCACTATAATCTAATTTTAGAACTTTTTTTACTCCCCCTATCCAAAGAAACTTAATACCCCTTAGCAGTCAATCCCATTCCTCTCACCCACCCAGCCCCTAACTCCAAGCCGTAGGCAACCACTACTCTATTTTCTGTTTCTATAGATTTGTATTTTCTGGATATTTTACATAAATATTATTATAATTTTTTTTTGTATAGCCTCTTTTGACATTCAATAGGTGCTTACCCAGTGTTTGTTCAATAAATCAATGAGTGTTTGCAAGATTGAGAAGCTGCATGAAAGGGTGGTGCAAAGAAAAGAATACAGGGCTGAAAGCCAGAAGACCTGTACTCTAGTTCTGATTCTGTCATTTATTTATGTGACCTAAGGAAAATAATTTGACTTTTCTGACTCTCAGCTTTCTAATGTGCAAAGAAATTTCGTTTCAAAGGATTATGGTGAATATCAAGTGAGAAAATTTGCTTGGAAGTATTTTGTATATCTAAGTATGTAGTACAGATGTAAGACTAATTTGTGTCTGGTTTTATTTTCTTCCTTTGAAAGGACTGTAATAAATCATTTATTACACCAATGACAGAGGAGAGGTGGAATGGCAGAGTGTTAGTCTAAGGGGGCCAACCAATGGACATTACCTCTCATCTCCTAGAATAGTGGCAGCTAAGACAGGAAAAACACTAACAAAATGGCCAGGTATCCCACATCTATTATCGCTTGAGTTTTCCATCAAAACTGAGACAAAAACCCCCCCAAAAAACAAACAAAAAAAAACCTTGGAGAATTAAGATTAAAGTCAATTCATTGGAATAAATTGATGACATAACTTCCTCTTCCTTTTGGCTCTCAGGAAATCCTAATTAATATGCTGATCATTTTCTCCTTTGTGGCATTTCCATGAATCAGAAGAGGAGGTAGTCAGATGTAAGAGCAAGCTCTTGATTGTTTCCCTCCAGGAGAAAAGACTTTTTGTCTTTTTCTCTCTATAGGTTTAAGGGAATTTGTAAGAGATGTAGGTTGAGAGTCGATTTACTTCTCAAATGTAAAATTCAGGCTTTGCAGATAGATGTAAATGACAGGTGGCATGAGATTGATTATCCGAATAAAAACCTCTAAATACCTTAGGGGTATTTGGGGTGAGGTGGGGAAAGTTGCCTTATAAATCAAAGTTTATCCTCAGAGGACCTTTTCTCTCACTCAATATTTTTGTAAAGGAAATTCCCAAAGTTCCAGATGCATGGAGATGAGAGAGATTAGAAGAGCCACAGGCTTTAGTCTTGTTCAGGATGGAGTTTGTATAAAAATATATGGATCTATACAAAAGGATGGACTCCCTTTCTCCAACCTATCAAAGTCTGGACTTGGATCTTCTCAGGAGGGTGAGCCAGTGGGCCAGGCCTCTGCCATCCACTCCCATCCATTCTCACCCGAAGGCATGGCATTCCAGGTTGTCATCTTGTTTTTCTGCTCCTTTGACCACCTCACCAGTCCACTGCTCCTTTTTCCAATATTGGTTCCCTTCTTATCTTTCTCTGTTTCTATTTCAGTTCTTTCCCCACAGCCACTGCTTTCCTTTAATTCACACATTCCTGTAAACACACTTTCTGGTTCAGTAGTTTTGGGGAAAGGTTTGACCTCCTGCATTTCTAACGAGCTTCCAGATATTGCTGTTGCTGCTGGTCCACGGGCCACATTTTGAGTAGCGAGGCTCTATGTCACTGTGTCCTTGTGGCCCGATGAGGACTCGATTTTACAGACGAGAGAGATAAGGCTCAGAGATCTCAATCATGTTTTGAACTTAGGTCTGCTGCATGCAAAGTTCATATTCATAACCAACAAGCTCAGCTAATGTTGGGCCAAGGTCCTTAAGTTCTCTTCTTAGCCTTCCTTCCCAGGTAATTGTGCTACATTCCATGTTTGCCTGGAATGTCCATATCACACTAATTCTTCCTTAGAGTGAGCTACTCATGACCCCAGGTGAATATCCTGGAGCTTGCAGAGCTATAGTCAGTCATGACCTCATGCTTCTGTTCTAGCCTGCCCTGTACAGCTCATCCCTCCTGACTATCAGTAGGCAGTCATCTAGGATTGCAGCTGCCCTGGGGGCCCACATTCCTTCTCAGCTTCCTGCCTTAGCTGTCTAGTCTTTCCAGCCCTTTCCTGCCTCATCTTCATTTATTGCCTCAGCACTCTCACTTTGTCTTCTTTTCTATCTCATCATATCTTCTTCCCATAGTAGTTAGAGATTTTTAGCAATGCCCTAAATACTGAATGAAAAAAAGAAAGTGTGTGATGCATGCCCCTGCCCAAGACCAGAGGGCAAGACTCAGGTCCTCCAGGAGCAAAGGTCTCAAGCTTGGTCCTTGTAGAGGCAGAGGCAGCAGGCTGGGGTGCTGGCTGAGGAGTACAGCAAGTATTTTGTCTGTTTAAGGAAACAAACAACATTGTGTGTGTGGTAAAGGGAAGGGGTGCTGGCGTGAGAGAGATTGAGAAGGGTTATTCTTCCCAGTGTTTCCGGTCCTTTCTTCTGTACCGAGCTGGGGAAAGTTATCCTGCCCCTCACAGCATATTCCCATGTCTCTTGCCTGCACCCAGGCTTAAGGAAGCTCATAGAACATTTGTGGGGGTGGTTCCTTAGAGTAGTGGTTAGCACGTCTGCTTTACATGCAGAAGGTCCTGTGTTCCAGCCCCAGTGGAGCCATGGTCTGTACCGTGGGCACCTGTGACAGGCCCTGGGTGGGAGGAGAGGCCCCGCCTTCAGGGATTCAGTTCTTAAGGGGAGACAGTAACATCCGTAGATCAGGGGTGGAAGGCAGGAGAAGGGGGTGTTGAAAAAAAGAGGAGAATGTTTGTGCAGGAAATTTAAAGCAGGGCTCAGCAACCTCTCCCTATAAAGGGCCAGAAAAATAGACATTTTAGGCTTTGTTGGCCTCACAGTAACAGCCACAGCTACTCATCTCTGTTACTTAAGCACAAAAGCATCATAGACAAAATGTAAATGAATGGGCACGGCTGTGTCTCAATTAAATTTTATTTATGAATACCGAAATTTGAATTTCACCAGGTTTTTCGTGTGTCGCAAGATATTGTTCTTCTTTTGATCTTTTTTAATCATTAAAAAATATGAAAAGCATCCTTAGATCATAGGGCTAAGCCATTCTTAGCTTATTCTTGGCCTGGAGTTTGTCAGTTCCTGATTCAGAATCTAGTGTTACCCAAAATGTTTTTTGAGGGACGTGGTCAAATACTCATGGGAAACACTGGGTTAAAGCTAAACACACGTCTCCTGCCCTCACGGGACTTATCAGTCTTAAGTATTCTCAAGAGCAGTGTATGTTTCTTGTGAAATCTTTTGTGTCATGGAGTGTCTTGCAGGTGAGCGTTCCTCAGGGCTAGGTTCTGTGGAGCATGCTCTGTGGGAACACAGCTCCAGTCTACCCTTCATTGACACACGGGGAAACTGAAGCCTGATGCCTTGTTAGCTGGACGAACGGTCAGGTCTCCTGACTGCAGTGATGCTCCTGGCGTGCCACACTACTGCATCCCCTGAGTGACCCCAAGCAGAGCAGCACAGACCGAGGCTAGGCCACGGGACGCTAGGCCGCAGGACACCAGGGCCCCAGCTTTCCAGACCTGGTTGCGCACATGAATCTGAAGGGGGACATATTTTGGTGGAGTGATTATGATCTAGGTGGCTGCATGTCAGGAAACACTCCTAAAATTCCTGTCCCTGACCAATTAAAGAAATATGTATGGGCTCTCCTTAGCCTTAGGGCTGCTGTCCCATTATTAATAAGACATAATTAGTGAATGATTTGGACAGAAAAGAGACTGGTGTGAACTGCATAGTAATAATGTATTTTCTTGTGTATAGAGTTTACAAAGCAGCTCTGTGTTGTTTGTTCCTTACATCTGCCTCTGGGAGATGTAGGGCAGGTTTTTTCTTTTTTCCTTCATTTGTTTTAATTTTATACATGCAGAAAACGAGGCTCAGGGTATCTAGGAGATGGGCCCCTGGTCACACAGCCAATGGCAAAGCCAGAACTCAGACCTAGGTCTCATCTCACCTCATGGGTTGCTTTCCCCATTGCCCATTGTCTTAAAGTGAAGGGTGACTAGGCAATGAAGTAATTTTCTAGAAAAGCATGACCAATTTCCCTTTCTCCACCTCCCTCTTCTTCCTCTGCACCTCCCCCCAGCCCCCATATATATGAATCTGCACAAAGCCTTGCAGGACTGCACACCTTTACCTTTGAAACGACTCCGATAGCTGGGACAGGAACCTTCTGCCTACAGTTACCCCCTGATTGGTGAGTGCTGAGGGTGCCTGCCCATTTTTCCCCTCTGGATCGGGAGCCAGCCTCCTCCTAGCGGCAAGCCTCAAGCATCACTTCCAGGCCCTGAGGTGAGCATGGGGAAATTCCTGAGTACTCAGCTTTGAAGTATTAGATGCTGCCTTACTGGGAATGGGTGGGGGATGGGCAGTCAACTTTTTCAGTGCGTATGTGGAAGAGGAGCTTGTTTCTCTGATTTAACACCAAGAAGAATTTAGGCCAGACGAGAGGAACAGCAGGAGGATTATGAGGCCCAGAGATGAATTTTCAAGTGAGGCTGCAAAGCCTGTAGAGTTTGAAAAAAAGACTAGAAAGATCTTGCGGGAGATGCTGAAGTACAGAGCAGCTGGATGGAGAATGTTGGATGCCAGGTCCACGCCCCACTTCTCTGCTCATACATTAGCAGTCATTCCAGACACAGGTCTTCCCCCATCTTCCTGCCCAGTGTGGGGGTGGAAGACTGAGTGTCTTTAGGTGTAAGACCTGTGCCTGGAATAAAAAAGGTCCTTAAATGGTTGTGGAGGGAAGTAAGAAAAAAGAGAGAGGGAGAAAGGGAGGGAGGACAGGAGAGAAGAAAAGCAAAGGGTAAAGAAGGCAGGGGGAAGGAATTCTCTGAATAGTCACAACGAATAGTTGATGGGTCCTTTCCTCTCACTTGGGGCCTCTTCACATAGTCATTCCCAATGGGCACTTTACTGGAAGTTTTAAAGGTGATTCATTCACAAATGTGATTCCTCCCTCTCGTTCGGTGAACTGAAAAGTGAATTCTTAGAGTCAAAAGTGAGCTGTCAGTTGAGGTGGCAGAGTGTGTGACTCTAATCTACTGTCTGTGCCTCTCCCTCTGGGCCAGGATTAATCCCTCAGATCCTTCGTGATGAGGAGTCAGAGATGGCTTTCTCCCAGGGGAGGAGGGAAAAACCTGCCCACATGCGTCTGGTGACTGAAGGGCAGAACTCAGATATCAAACACCGAGTTAAGCTTTATCCTCCCAGGTTGGGTTCCCTGTACATGTTCTTGGGAACCTCCCATTTCTCCAGTCTTCTTGGTTAAATTCTGACTAGCAGGTTGTTGGCTAGAGAGAGCTGTAATAGACTAATGAAGACGGTGCCAGGTGTGTGTGGTATGGATGGCCATGGTGGAGTGGGCAGGTAGGGGCAGAAAGACCCTCTCCCTGCCCCAATGTACCACAGCAGGACACCATGTTTGCAATATTTTAACACTGAGAACCCACCCTAGTCTCAGATTTCCCATCTGTGTATTGCAAGGGCGGCCCAGACCCAGCCAAGAAACATTGTTTTGGGTATACCATTCCTGGTACAGTGGGCCTGCTTCAGTGGGCTGCTTCTTCTCTTCCAGCAGGATCCTCCCAATACTTCCTTCACTTCAGATGGGCTCTCCAATGCAGAAGGCTGCCCTCCCCTGTCTGAGTCTCATCCTGCTCGTCTGGAGCTGGGCGCCAGGGGTCGAAGGCCAAGAATTCCAATTCGGGACCTGCCGAGTGAAGGGAGTAGTTTTCCAGGAACTATGGGAGGCCTTCCAAGCCATGGAGGACATTGTGGTGAGCAAAGTGATGTTCTGGACCCAGCTGCAGGGGTTACTGCGGGGGAAGGATAACATTTTATGATCATGGAGCCCTTTGTAGCTTGCTAATCATTTCCCTATATAATAACTTTGTGAAGTCAGAGGCTTTCCAGGCCCATATGTCCTCTTGCCCATGAGGAAAATGAGGCTCAAAAAGATGTGCTCAGTTTACAGAAAAATAAACACTGCCCAAGAGGAATAAAGAAGGGAGCCTATTCATCTGGGCTTCATTTGTGTCTCAGGAGGACATGAGACTCCACCAATAGGAAGTCGTGGGAAATCCTTGAAACCCGCCCACTGGAGCTTTCCCCTACGGCTTAGCCAGGCTCCTGCTAGTCTGTTACAGCCTGTTTACACCTTGGCTTAAAGGTAGAAAGAATGGTTATTGCTGAGGTGGGATGGAACAGCTTATGAAATGGGACTGTGGATTTCTCCTGGGCCTGAAAGTGCTTTAATAGGTACCCCCATAAATACACTCAGCTCCTAAAAGGACAATCCAGATACGAGGCAGAAAGAGGGAGCCCAGTGAGGCAGCCTGGAAAGGGGAGAGTGCCCTCTGTGGACAGGACACTTCTATGTGATCTTGACCTTGAAACCAACTGGTACTTCACTCCCCACCCCTATCAGTTTCCTTACTTGCACAATGAAGAGGTGAGACAAAGGAACTCAAAGCTCCTTCCTCTCCATGATTTTTTTACTCCAAATCCAAGAACTGGAAAGAATGGCTGGGCTGCAAGGAAAGCTCCAAGGGTGAGGGAGTCAGCACCCCCCACTTTGATTGAATAGGGAGGTTAAATTCTGCCCCTAGTGGTTCTTAAACAATATAGGCTTATTTCCTCCTCTCTCAAATGACCAAGGGAATCAAATAGGTCTCTGGTCAAAGCTCTAAGAATTCCTTGGAGTCCATCTGTGCCTGGGGACCAAACGTAGGGATTTCTGTGGCTGGAACTTACACCTCTACCCCAGGGACAAGCCTAGGGCCCCTGGACTCCCTCTGGCCTCTGAGATCTCACAGACTGGTTAGATTTGGGGGTCTAGGGAAGCGGCATGTATTTGTAAGGCTGGTTTCTATGCTTCCTCTAACCTGGAGACATCTTTTATTTCTGCTTCCAAAGCGAGCTCAGGATAACATCACAAGTGTCCAGCTACTGCGGAAGGAGGTTCTGCAGAATGTCTCGGTAATTAGACCTCGGGGAAGGTGTGGGCTGGTCTTCTGTGAGTAGTGGGGCTCAGGGGTTGTTTGGGGAGGTTGACAGAAGACTTCACTTCTGCCTCAGGCTGGGACTACCCAGGACAAGGCTGGGCAGTGAGCTGGAGAAGTCAGTGCATGGGGTCATCATCTAGGATCTGGGTTATGTGGGCAATGTGTGTGGTGGCATGGGGAGGGGGTGGAGATTAGGACTCATAAATACCTGTCTTCATTTAGCCAGAGAATTGCCATCAGTCTGTATTTCTCTTTTGCTGTGTAGGCCCGGTAGGGGTCTGCTTGGGTCTCTTCCATTTCCATTTTTTTCCTCACCCATCCCTGTCTTCTCATCATCCATCTAGTCAGTGAGCACACATGTACTGAGCCCTGAGCCCTGCAGGTGCTGAGCTTCATTCCGTGGTGCTTGAAGGGGCTAGACAGAGTGCAATCCCTGTGTTCAAGGATGCAGGGTTTTTTTTCCCTTGTTTCTTCTCTTTTTAGTCTTTTTCCCTGCCAACTCTCAACCACCAAATTCTAGGTCTTCTGCAGTGTCTATCACCTCCCATGGTTATTAGAGAGGTCATGGGGTGTAGAAGAAAGGATATTAAGCAGATGGGGAGTCAGGAGTCCTGGGAACTAGGCCTGTGTCTGCCCCTGGCTAGCTGCGTGACCCTGGATGAATTCTCCTCTTTGGGTCTGTGTGTTTCCTCCTGTGGACTAAAGACTCCACTCTTCGGGCTCCTGGAGGCTCTGTCAGATCTAATCTTTGGCAACATCTAGAAGGTCCCTGCCTCTATTGTGCTTATCTTGCCTTGGCAACATGAGGGTTGTTCATCCAGGGCTGGGGTGAGCGGAGGCCCCAGCTCTGTGGTGATCCAGACCCTCCACAGGACACTGAAAGCTGTTACCTGATCCGCGCCCTGCTGAAGTTCTACTTGAATACTGTTTTCAAGAACTACCACAAGAAGGCAGCTGAATTCCGGATCCTGAAGTCATTCTCCACTCTGGCCAACAATTTTATTTTCATCGCATCTCAACTGCAACCCAGTGTGAGTAGAACAAAGCTGGGCCTGGGGACCATGGGAAACGGTATGTTTTGAGAGGACTTTTCTTCCTTTATCTAATCTTGACTTTTATTCTGCAAGAGGGCATTGTGAGTATCATGGAAAAGAGCACAGGCTTTGGAAACCAGCAGTCAAGTCTAGTTCTGCTTCTAACCAGCTGATTGACCCTTTGTAAGGTGCTCAGCCTCTCTGGGATTCAGTTTTCCTGCCTATAAAATGGGGTGATCACTCCCACCTGGCTGTGAGAACCAGAGGCTGCCCAGCTATACTGGCAGGATCAGCACTGGCTGCCCTGAGGCTGTGGGTTCAGTGCTGTCCTCTTAGGCCTTGGAAACCCTCTGGCATCACCAGGAAGAAGCGCGAGGGGGCTTGAGTCTGCTCTTATCCAACACTTGCTATAATTTTTTTTTCTGCTCTTCAGCAGGAAAATGAGATGTTCTCAGTCATTGAGAGTGCACGCAGGCGATTTCTGCTGTTCCAGGGGGCATTTAAACAGGTAATCAAGGCCAGGAACTGAGGGCTTGCTTGAACCCGTTACAGGAGAATGCTTCAGAGGCCTAATGCAAAACACAATGCAGGTGACTCTACCAGGCCTGCCCCAAAGCCACTTGGCTTAGCAGCACAGGTATTTTTTACATGAATTTAGCATATACTTTGCACAAACTACATGGTCTATTTTCCTGCCAGTTTTAAATTAAAATGCTATTATATTTCCCTACAAGAATATTTTACTACTGGGAATTTTCCCTGTAAGAGAGTTTATGGGTACTTGAGCAGGGCAATTAGAATCAGAAGTGAGACAAGGGAGACTATGCCTATAACCCTCCCCATACACAGTATTTTCATAATGCTTAAATGGTCTAGTTTATGAGAAGAAAAAATCATGGGAAAATATATTATCTTCTCCCAAATTAAGACAACAATGAAAATCCAAATTTTCATTGTTGTCTCAAGTCCCCCAAATACATATGATTTTGATCACTTTTTAAAAGGGCAGATACATCAGTCTAAAAATAAATGGAGCAATAACATACAAAAGAAGGGGCAACCTGGGCCTCAGTTCCCTCATCTACAGAGTGGACTCAGAGGAATTCTATGGCTCCTTTTGTCAGGGGCTCCAGGTGCTTTTCCCTTGCTCCTAACTCACTGCTATCCACTGGCTCATTGTCCTCATTCCAAAAGCAGACAGCACACACAGATGGAGAACAAGTGATGGGTGGGCGAATTCACCAGAGGCCATGCCAATGGTGAAACGGCCCACGACATGGTCAGGCCAGCTCTGGGAGTAGTGGGTGGAAAAAAAAACCTGTGCTTGAGGCTAACATGGCAAATCTTCAACTCTCTTTCCCCTTTAGTTGGACATAGAAGCAGCTTGGACCAAAGCCTTTGGAGAAGTGGACATTCTCTTGACCTGGATGGAGAAATTCTACCAGCTCTGAATGCCTACACCAGAATACCCTCCTTATTTGCCATGTCATTTCAAAAGAGTGGCCCTTCCTGTAATGTTTCCTGCGCACTTCATGCCCTTGACCATGGGTCCCATTCTTGGTCCAGGCTTATCCTCAAAGACATTATTTTTTAAGTGGCCCCAAAGACAGTCATGGAGGCTTCCCTGGAATGCTGTGAATAATCTAAAAAGCAGATTCCCATATTTATTACAACTCTATTTAAATCCCATCAGTGTTTTAGCTGATGTTATATTTATTTATGAGAGAAAGTTCTGTAAAGGCAGCAGAGATTCTCCACGATCTTTGGAACCACATGGAACAGTGGATGGTGCTCAGTAAATGCTTAATAAACTGAATTTTTTTTTGCCTGTCTTTGAATTGTTGAGGGAAATGAGGGATGCTGGGATATAAAGTTGAACATTAGAGCATTGAAACCAGCTCTTTATGGTATTTCCAGGAACAGAGCACTGAAGTGGGGGTGAAGGGCACCAGTTTAGAACATAAAAGATAAAAGATATAATGTGTTAAGTGCCCAACATAAATCAGGATCACTAAACATTTTGTTTCTTGCCCACACTTCACACCCCACTCCCACTATCCCTTCCTTTTGGGTGCCTTTCTTTCTTATCTTCCTCATTCTTTCCTTAACTGCTGCTAACATAGACCAACATTAAGGTAAGTGCATAAATATCAATGCTAGGCAATGGAAGAAGGATAAAGAGGTGATAAAATCTATTTCTAAAAGAGGGAAAATGCTGGGTCAGGGTCCTCATGTGCATCAAGGGAGGGAGACTTAGAGTAAATAGGATTTAGGGACATTGGGAGATATATGTGGTGCTGAAATTTAGAATCCTTCATCAAATCAAAATAAACTGCCTTTATGACAGGACTCAAGAAGAGTAAAGCTCACTAGTAAGTGCTAGCCTTAAGATCAAGGCAGAAACATTGCCAGGGGCCTTTTCTACCCACCCCTTCCTAGCTCACAAGGCTGAAGCATATCCTCATGGCACAGTCTGGGGGCCTTCTATTGGTATGAAGCCCAGGCCTGGGAAGAGTTCCAGAAGCAACAGCTAACTTATGCTACAGCCTGATGCCAATGGTCTAGAGCCAAGACGGCAACAATTCTGTGATCAAAGAGTCTGAAAATCCCACAGCCTGCTACAGGCTTGGAAAGGAAGAAGGTGGCATTGGGCCAAATGTTTGGCATGGCCAGAGCTCACTTGAAAACCACGAAGGGTTGCAAAGGTGTGCAAGAAGAGCTGGAGGGGTATGGGGGTGGCTGAGCTATGCTCAGGGCAAACAGACAGGAATGAGACTCGAGGTGGGATGTAGGAGGTAATGAGGGCTCCAAAAACCGATGGAGCAGGTGTTGGAAACCAGCAGACAAACAGGACTCATTGGCACCAATGTCTGGACCCAGGGGGGCAGCTGAAGGAGTGAGTTGTGTAGGAGACATTGATGTAGTCATCTGAATCAGTGTTCTCCACTTTGGCAGCAGGCTGGTGGTAGACACTTGTATATTCACAGCTGGTCTTCAGAGATGTGACATGGGGCCAAGGAGCTTCAGACACCTGGGAACAATCAAAGAAGCATCACTGGATCTGGCTTGGGGATTTCAGTATCTCTCTAGGCAGATTTCCACAGTAGGTAATTGTGGGCAGGAGGGGGGAGAAGGTGGTGGCGGGAGTTCAGGGAGGCATGTGTATGGTTGCTAACTCAAGAAGGGAAAGACACAGATAGCTGAGTTTCGCCAAGTGGCTCAGCCCTGGGGATTTTCAGGGTGGCACCTCACCCTACATAACTGGAAATTACTTAGATCTAACGTGGGCAGGAAATTCCTTAAACAGGGTTCAGATTAAAATCAGGGGGATAAGCACCAATCTGAAGGAGACCCAGCTGTCAGAGGAGTTTCCCCTCTGGGATTAGATGATGTGACTTGTATAATAAATATGCATCTTCTTAGGGAGTTATTCAGAAGCAGGTTGAGTCATCCCCTGAACCTCTATAAGGGCTTGGAGAGGCTGTGACGTGGCATGACAGCACATTCCAGGAAGGGGCTGGGTGGCGAAGAGGAAGAAGGCAGTGGGCCACGTGGGCACAGTAGTTCTCATCATCAGACAGAAATTTCACAATCATCTGCCTTAAGAATGGGTCAGTTCTTAGGGTACAGGGCTGAGCCATGACCCTAACATGGCACATTTATTGTACCATCCACCCAAGAAGGCTATGGTGGAGATGGTCACATATTTAAACATAAGTGCTGAGTACTAGAAGTCCGGCGCCCTGAACACAGTAGGCACTCAGTAAGTAGTAACTGAAAGTAACTGTTACTTTTTGTAACATTGCCTATTAAAGTTCACCATTTGAGATTAATTTATTTGGCTTAAAAAATTAAAAACATTCCCTGTGAAGCTTAAAATACTCAGTCATTAATCCTATGCATCTTGTCATGAACTTGTTCCATCAAGATTTTTGTCGCTTATAATGAGAATAAGAGTTTCGAGTAGGGAGGAGTGGTAAAATTTGAGCAAGCTATAGGCCCAGGTGAAGACGTGTGGTCACAGGGCAGTTCAGGAGGAAAGGGTGTGTATAAGGGTAGAGTGTGTAGAGCAGAAGGGCACTGCTGGCTCTACCTAAACTATCGAGAACCCTCTCTAGGAGAAGTGGGTGAAGGCGAGCACAAGAAGCTGGAAGTGACTATGGCAGAGCTGTCATCTGTGACTGGGCATCACTCTCCTCTTCAGCAAGGCACATGATTGCCTTGGGACAAGGCAAATGTAGCCAGGGACTACATTTCTCCTTGAAGGTAGCTGTGGCCACATGACTATGTTGTGGCCACTGGGATGAGAGAGGAAGTGAGGTGTGAACCTTCAGGATCATGGCATGGTGCTGGCTACTGACCACTGACCATAGACCAGGTGACTCCAGAGAATGGTGGAAGAACAAGTCAGAAAGCATCTGAGTCCCCGGATGAGTTCATGGCTCAGGCCACTTCTTTCTGGTCCCTGCTTTAACTTGGGAGGAAATCACGCTTCCATTTCGTGAGCCCTGCGGCTTAGGGTCTGTTGCATTAGCTGAGCCTACAACCTAATTTAAAAAGGTCACACTCAGTTTTTCATAATTCCTGAGGAATTAAGTGTTTTAGCTACCGTGGGCTACTTTAGAGAATAAAATTTTTTCTTAATTTGGGAAAACAAAGACGAACAGATCGTTTAAAGGCTTTTTACCCATCGCCTCTGGCCATCAGTAAAAACACAAGTTCCCTATGTCCATCCCTAGATTTTAAGAGGAGCCCTCCTTACCCCAGGTGTTGAACCCTCTCCACATCGTGACATCTGCTAGGTCATCCTCCAGGTCTGGCTTAACTGCCTCCAGTGATGGGTAAGCTCCCTCTTCTCATCTTAGAGAGTCTACTAGAAAGTTCTCCCTCATATTCAGACGAAAGTGGGTAGCTCACCCGCTTCAGACCTTCTAGAAACTGAACCTTTCCCACGTGAAAGCCCTTCGCATATTGGAGTGCCCATCCATCAGTCTCTCCGGAGCACCCATGTGTCGCATGACAATGCCTGGCGAAAGCCGGGTCACTGTCTACCACACAATCTACTGTCCCCTTCGCGGGAGGAAACCGATCCGACTCGCTTCCCGACTCCGCCCGGGACCTGCCCGGGTTCGCTCGCGGCTCCAGAAACTGAGCTCGGTCCACGCCCAGGTCGGGGGCGGCCCAGTCGGGCCGGGCCAGAGCTTACCTGCGGCGGCGCGGACGGCGCTGACCCTCCGGCGCCGGGGACAGGCGCCTCCCGCTCACCTGGGGGAAGAGGAGGCCGGATGGGGGCGTGGCCGGGAGCCCGGCCCCAACCCCTGCCCTGCCCGGGGCCTGGGGAGGAGGAGCCGGCTCTGCGGTCCCCGGGGGCGCGCAGGCGCGGGGCGCGGGGTTCCCCGCGTGACCGCTCCGCCCGGCACCCCACGTCCAGCCGCCCCGACCCCCGCTCCCCCGCATTCCCGCTCTCCACCCCCGCATCCTCCCGGGCTTCCCCGCACCCCCACCCCGCTCCCCCGCACCCCCACCCCGCTGCCCCGCACCCCCACCCCGCTGCCCCGCATCCTCCCCGCTCCCCCGCACCCCAGCCTCCCTCGCCCGCCCGCCCGCGCGCGTCACCCCTGCTCACCCGCAGCTTGCGCGCCCCCAGCCCGCCGCGGACAGGCGCTGTAGACGTTGTTTTGGGAGCGAGGCCACTGAGGCACGCGCGGCCGCTGCGACAGGGGCCGCTGGGAGCCCTCCAGGGCGCTCATCCTCACGGCCAGCCGACGGGCCCGCCTGGAGAGAGCTTCTCCGCAAAGCCGCGGGGAGAGAGGACAGTGGCATCAGGGGACCATGCTCGGGCCTTAGGAAAGTAAAGGCTGCCTCCCTCCCGCTGGGCTCGGCACTGTCTGGCGTGTAGCTGCTCAGAGTGTGTGAAGTACAGCCTTGCCCTCCTCTGAAGTCCCAAGGGCCCAAGAGGCTCTCCTCCTCGTCCTCATTTCCAGACATGCTTCCTCCTCCCTTGTTCGCCACACCCAGGCCCACTCATCTAAAGCTCCTGGGCATGAGTGCTCCGGGCTCTCTGTGACACTCAGTTCCCCCTAACCAAGCCCCAAGCCACTCACCTTTCCTCCTTTGAATGACCCTTCTCACCAACAGCCCCAGAAGGGCCAAAAGGATAAGGCCCAGGATGATGGGGATCAGAATATGAAATCCTTGGTCTATCTGGGACACTGGGCCATAGTTGAAGCCTCTGAGGCGGGAAGGAGACGGAGAGAGGAGAAAGTCAGTAAAGAAGCACTCTTGAGTGGCTTTTTGGAGATGGCTCACAGTTTGTCCCTTTGTTAACAGAATTTCACCCTTCCCAACAAAGAGCTTTGTTTCTGGAGTCAGGAGATCTGGATTCAAATTTAGATTCAGCTTTTTACTGGCTGTCTAACTTCTCCTGTCTTCTAACCTCTCTGAGCCTCATTTCCCTGGTAAATAAGTCTAGTAAAACCTACTTCAGAAAACTGTTTAAGGATGAACTAAAGAGTAAATGAGAAGAACCTCATGCACCTGGCCTAAGCAGCAGTCAATAAATGTCAGATCCCCTTCTAGCTGTCTGCACCGTGGTTTCCTTGCAAGATTATTGCAAATATTAACTGAGTTAGTGTCTTTTAACTGTAGAAAAGAGAATGTTTTTCTTATAGTGCCTCCTCTGCCTAGAAGTCCTGTCTCCCATTTTCTGCGTGTAGACATCTTACTTTCCATAAAGGGCCAGTGCATAAATCCTCTTTTCTTTCAAACCAGAATCAATTTTTCTTTCTCTATCCCCAATTCTTGCGTTCATACTGGTTACAGCTGTTGTCAAAGTTATATTTGCATTAGTTAACAAGATAAGACCCGACTGCATGTCTTCATTTTTCTACATCTGTAGGATACAGCACAATGCTTTGTATATAGTAAGATAAGTTGATTGAATTGATTTGCATTCTCCACTAGTAGGCTGTTGTAATTTTCTGAACTAGGAATTAGGAATCCTGGTTCGATTTGAAACCTTTTAGCTCTCATGGTGGCCTCAGTTTCCTCATCTACAACCCAAATGATGTTGGAGGTCTCTCTCCTTACTAATGTCTTTATCTTTGCTTAGGCAAAAATAATTCCAATTATAGGTTTTCTTGGAGCCTGCTCTAATGCTACCCCCTAGTGGTCCTTTGAAGCACTTTTCTGAATTGTACTCAGCCCTGAGACCAGTGATGTCCAACAGAATATGTGAGTCACATAGATAGTTTTAATTTTCCTAGTTGCCACATTGAAAAATTAAGGCAACACGTGAAAGCAATTTTAGCAGTTAATAGTTTAGTAGTTAATTTTATTTTCATTTAGCTTTTCCCTATCAAAATGTATCTGAATAAAAGCTGAGTGACTGAAAATTTTGGATCTCACTTTTGCAATCCCCCTGCTGGGGCATTGACAAGTGTATTCACATTGAGGGGACTAATGAGTTAATGTGCTATACTCATAGATAGTGTATTTCAGTGTGGCCTTCTGGAGCCAAAGCCAAGAAGGGTCTTGGTTGGTAGTCATTTCAGGAAGATATTAGTGGATCTTCTAACTCCAGACTATTTTGCCTGGTTTCTAACCCATCCTGGATGATGGAGGCCTCTTACCTCTGCCTGTGAAGCCTGGTGTGCTGGTTGTAGCTGGCTGTCTGGGGCCTGAGCAGCCCCTCCGGTGCTGAGGTCTTTGAGACTGTGGTAGATGGCAAGGGGGTTGTGGGCTTGGCAGCTACCACTGAGGATGCTCTGGAAACTCGAGGACGGTGGGTGATTGTGGTGGTGGGGGAGGGGTGGTGTGTTGTCAGGACCTCGGTCCTTTGAGCTGGTGTGGTTACTGATGAGATAGCAGGAAAAAGCGATTTTTCATTAACACACTCTTGTTTCCAGCAGGACTGGGTCATCATCTCTTTTCTGAACACACTCTTCCCTTTGACCTAGACTGCCTTTGTTTTTGCATCCCTCCTGGTTTGAAATGCCTTCTTAGCATGCCATCTACACTTAGTAAATCCTATCCATATTTGCTTCAAACGCCATTCTCCAGGAAGCTTTCTTTGACTTCCCAGGCAGAAGAGGTTGCCCTCCTCTGAGCATGGAGAAAACCTTGTAGTTCAATCCCCACGCTGCCATGTACTTGTCTGTTTTTCTCCATCCCATGCCTGTCAGTCACAGCCTTGAGTATGTGCTGTGCTCAGTTACACTATCCCTCTTAGTACCCAGCAGGGTCCTCTAGTGAAACAATGTTTAATTAATGTATCTGCCTCACAGGTTAGATGTGAGGATACGATGGAAATACTAAATGTCAAAACGCATTTAAAACAGGAAAACGATATAGAAATGTAAAGGTATTGTCATTAATCTTCTTATTGCAAAATAGAGTTGTCAAAATCACTGTGTGCCAGAAAGTGGAAGGCGGCCCTGCGGGCAGAAGGAGGCTTAATGACCTCCAGCTGGGAGCCATCTGCCCTGCTTCTGGGTGTCATTCATGAAGGAGCTACGTTTTGTGAATGAAGCACAACCCTCATCACTTGTAGTGCCACCTAGTGGTGATATAAATTCTACGAAGAGCGCGCAGGTGTCCAGGCTGCAGCAGGATGGGCTTAAAGCTCGCGGAGAGCAGATGGCAGGGAGGTGCCCTCTCCTAAGGCTGAGCCCAACTCCTATCTGCCAACCACTCTACTAACTAAACACGAACCCAGTCCTCCATTTTCACAATGTTGCATCACCTCCCCCAGCTCCTCTCCCCCAGCGTTGGTGAACTGACCTTTGGATATGAATTCAAAAGAACGGGCACGTGCCGGCATCTGGAACCAAGAGGTCATCGGCATCTGTCGAGGTCTCTGAAACCATACTTGAGGCTCAGGTATCGGCTCCTTTTCCCAGAATGGCTCATACTCTATTGGAAGCAAGAGGTATAATACCCTGGTGGGCTCTGGGAGGAGACGGAGTTCTGGGGAAGGGATGGATGGTAGGAACTGAAGCTGATTCAGCCATAATGGATGGCAGTGAGGGGATTAGGGCAGGGTCCACCACGAGGAGCGGGAAAAAAAATGGGGCAGGGACTTTCCTTGAAAGAAAAACTCTTTCACTCTAACCCAGTCAACAGTCCCTGTAAAACCACTGGGTTTTTAGGCTGTTGAATTAGTGCTATATATGTGTGAGGAAGTCAGTGGAGAAAAGGAAAAAGGCAGGATTCAGCAGAAATATGGAAAGAATCAGATTATAAAGTAACACGTCTGGCCTACAAATATGGCTTGAGAAATGCCTGCCTTTCCTTTATATTTATCCATGGTAATTCTCATGGGACAATTATGTAGGACTATTATGTACTTTTGCTTCTAGTTTCCTCCAATCTCAGAGCCTCTTCTCAACCTCAGCCCCCACCCTTCTCACGCCCTGGGTAGGATGGATTTAATAACACGAGAAGAGCAACTGTCTTGTTTGGATAGAAAATTCTGTGGACCTTGAAGTTAATTGACTCTATGAGGTTTCAGCTGTACAAATCCTAATTATTACTGGACGGGTTAATACGACAATAGTATGAGAGTCTGGCGGACTGCTACATTTTGATGGCTGTCCCAGCCTTCCCAAATGGAGCTGTTTTCTGGGTGGGCTGAGCCTCTATCAGGTGGGACACCTACCACTGTGGATATCCAGGGTGACTTGCTGGGTCTTGCCCCAGTCTGTGCGCAAGCCTATCCCACAGGCATATACTCCGCTGTCATTCTCGGTCAGTTCTGTCACGTTCACTAGGAATAGATTCTCATCTGGACAGAGCTTGAGGGTGACACGGTGTTCATATTCTTTCCTGATAAAGTGATTGTTAGATATCACGGTGACACAGCGTCCAGACTTGGCCATCTTCCGGCATAGATATAGCCTCACAGGTGTTTTAGGAAGTGGGCACTTGATGGTAATGGACCCACCCAGTATTCCCTCCAGCTTGACTTCTGGGAGCATCCTCAGGGCTCCAGATACTGCAGGGAGAGGGAGTTAACATATAAGAAGCCTCATCTCATGTTTTAAAATGCATTTAACAGCCCCCATAAAGCCACATCTCCAGCTCCAGTGCTCTTTCCAGCCCAGGCCCCAGCCCAGCCTCATGCTCATCTCTAGACCCAGCCCCATCCCATTTATCAGCCCAAGCCTCAGCCAGCCTCAGCTTCAGCACTATCCTGATCTGTAGCCCTAGCTTCATCCTCAGCCTCTTCCCATCCCCACCCCTATTTACATCCTAAGTCCATCTCTGTGTTTTTCCCTGTGCCCAAATGTGAGTCTCAGCTAGACTTCTCCTCAGCCCAAGCCTGAACATAACTCACAGCCTCATCACCAAACCCAAACCCATAAGGACCCAGACAACAAATTCCAGAGAATATAATCAAAGCTACTATCCTAGTGCAAAAATAGAGAATATGCCATGCGGACCCGAAACAGCACATAACTCCCAAGTGACTTCAGTGTGGTGTCGGGAGGCATGGTACAATTTGGCTGCAACAGGTTTTTCTGTCTAGTTTTGTTTTTCTCAGATCCATTCAGCAAAAATGACCATCTACCCACAGTTCTGTTTGTTAAATCATCCAACAAACATTTATTGAATGCCTTTCGTGTGATAGCAAGGTAGCTAACATTCTTTTCCTCACAGAAGGAATCATTTAGTGGGTGATAAAAGTGGATTGCCACTACACACGGTGTCATAGATCCGATGAAGAGACACAAGGGGTTCCTTGGAAGCAAGAAGTAGGGGCAGCACTTGATCCAGGCTGCTGCAGAGGGATGGTGTAGTTGAAGAAGTGATGTCTCAGTTGTGACCTGAGGGCTGGGTGTGGAGGGCAGCTGAGGGGTGATGATTGTCTTCACTGCAGTAGAGAATATAGAGGGAAAACAAAGCTGTATGAGAGAGAGAGAGAGAGAGAGAGAGAGAGAGAGAGAGAGAGAGAGAATGGTTGTATGCACACTGTGTGTACATGGGGAAGGTACAGAGCAGGGAGGGATAAAACATGTGGTTCATGATTCCCTGAAATCAAAAAGTTATGCTTTCACTGAAGAAGGCAGATCTAAGGCAGTTGAGCTAGCTGAAGAAGAAGGTTTAGTCAGGTGTGATTAGTTGCTAACTAAGTGGGTCCCGATTAGTGCCTGTATAGTTCTGGGAAGAGGGTTCCTAGGGTGACTGACACGTGTGTGTTATGGTAGGGCTAGGGGTCTTGGGTGAAGGAGGAGAGGCACTTTCAGCAGTAAGAACAGCTCCCATAAAGCCTGAATTTGAGAGAGAACACGCCTTGGTCATGGGGTGGAGAAAAGTTCACAAACATCCTGAAGTTCATCCACCGACCATACATTAAGAACAGTTCCAAGGAGTTTAGCAAAATGAGGAGAGTCAAGGAAAGGAGTGGGGCTTGAGGCTTCTGGATGAGCACTGAGACCCAAGGAGAAGGTTCCAGGAGAGGGAAGGACATGAACAACAGTAAAGAGGTGGAAACAGCCGTGGGAGTGTGAGATGCGGGAGAGGAGGCTGGAGAGTGGCTGGGAGGTGACATTTTAGAAGCATGCTACCACCTAGCAGTGGAGCTGTTGTAACATGGTATGAAGAGGCAGAGGGACCAGCCAGATGCATATCTGACATGGAAACCCTCACACAAATAACCCAGCATTGTTTTAAATCCCCTGGAAACTGAGACAGGCATAGTAGCCTGGTGACTGGTGGGGGAATCACCCTGTGTGTCCAGATGGCCCATACCTGTGTGTAAATCACCGCACCTGAGAGTAAACGTGAAAGTTTTTGGACCAACTCAGCCAGAAAATGGCATGAATGCCGCTTTTCTCAAGAGCAAGATGCTATTAAATGGGCTGGGGCACGGCAGAGGGGAGAGGAGTCACTACCTAGGCAGATACCTCCAGTTGTTTTGGGTTAAGCTTTTGGTAACCCCCTGGCTTACTCAGATCTTCTGTTACAGATTGAATGTTTGTGTTCTCTCCCAAATCCATGTGAGCCACCAATGTGATGGTATCAGGAGGTGGGGCCTTTGCAAGGTGATTAGTGTTTGAAAAGGGTGGAATGCTCATAATGGGCTTAGTGTCCTTACTCTCTCCATGCACGCAAGAGGCCATGTGAGCAGATAGGGAGAGGGTAGCCATCTGCAAGCCCAGAAAGAGGGCCCTCACCAAACCATATCTGCTGGCATCTTGACCTCGGCCTTTTAGTTTCCTGAACTCTAATAAATGAACATCTGTTGTTTAAGTGATGCAGTCTATAGTATTTTGTTACAGTGGCCTGAGCTGATTAAGACATTTTCATTGTGCAAACACTGGATGAATGGAACACAACACAACAAAACAAAACAAAACAAAACAAAACAAAAACAAAAACAAAAACGCTGCTAGGTGTACTGAGCTCTGGTCACAAGGAAGTACCAGTGAGGTGAAAATGACCAGATCCCAGCTCTCCTTAGAGTTCATAGCTTCAACCTTCACCAAAGGCTTAGAAAAGCAGATTTCCTAAACAGAGAGACTAGGTATGACCTCCTGGTTTAGAAGGTATGCACAATATGCGTAGGACTAATGTGGAGAGAGCTCACTAGGGTGCAGAGGACCTGGGCCTATGTATCCTTAGGCATGGTGATTATGTTGTCTAGGGTGAGGCCTAAGAATCTGCATTTTAAAATAAATATCTCAGGTGCCCTTGAAGTTTTGTGATTTTAGGCTAGAACTACGTTTCCAAATGATTCTGGGAAGAAAGGGAGGGGTGGAAGAAGCTATCTAAAGGAACCAAGCTGTTTAATGTTGGTATTTTAAAGAAGCTACTGAGTGACATTAATCTCAGATTTAGTGACTTGATTTACAGTGGTGAAGGTAGAGAAGAGGGATATATGTGGTTTAGAAAGTGACCCTTGGATATAAATAGATGTCCGGAATGTGGAAAAAAGCGTGTAATTTTCATAATGTGAAATAAGGTGCAGGGTCATGTGGCCATGGCTGGTGGTGGTGCCCTGGAGACAGACTGTATTCCAGGCAGTGGTGACTTCCCAGAGTGGTGACGAAGACCCTGTAACTCCAGTCACAGAAGGATCTCTGGAAGAAGGGAGCTGGCTTGAAACTTCTATGTTTATCAGATGGAGTGTGAATTTTAAAAAAGGATGAGAAACATTCTATTCAACTTCTCACTTCTGCATACACTAGCTTAAGTATGTTGGGGCCTTCTGTCTGCCCTTTGTCCTGTTGCACCGAATTGAGCTTCCACCTCCTCTTAAAAACCAATGCCTTCACCGATATCCTGCGTCCATTCTGCTTACTTTTATTAGAACTTCTCTTCCGCAATTAACCTTTTACCTGCCTGCCTTGCTGCTTTCTCCTCTTCCAGCATTGCCATGGCTTACATACGTGCTCGGTGGTGCCATGTTGAAAAACCCCTTGGTTGACTTTTGCATCCCCTTCAGCTACCACCCTCTCTATTCTCTTTCTCAAACGAGTCATCAAAATCACTGAATCTACTTCTACCTACACCTGTCAGAATGTTGTTTCCAACATTCCACTGAAACTCTAATCAAAGTCACCAAAATTTTCCTTGTGGCCGTGTTTGATGGTCACTTCTTTGTCTTCATTTTACTTGACTCTTGATAGCATTTGATGAAGTCGAGCTCTCCCACCTTAAAACACTTTCTTCTCATGGCTTCTCTGATGCCACACTCTCAATGGCCATTTTTTTTTTCCTCCTCTAGCCACCTCCTAATGTTGGGCTACCCAGGGGCCTGGTAGTTGGGCCTATTCCTTTCTTTGTCCTCTTTACTCTCACCCCAATTCTATGTGGATTCTACCGAAACATGCATCTTCAGTCTTGTCTTTACCTCTGAGCTCCAGATTTGCCTTCCCTATCTCTCCACTTGGACTTCTTTTGAATATCCAATATGTATTTTAAATTTACGATGGAAATTAAAAAAGAACTCTTGATTTCTCTTCCCAGACCTGTCCCCACACAAGCCTCCTTCCTCTGAGGCCTCAGGTTCCTTGTATTCATGTTGTGCTCACATATGTCCTACTACCTCTCACTAAGTCTGACGTTTCATTGAAATTCCATTCCCTTGGGCTTTTAGGGTTTTTTAGTCTGCAATTCAATAAACATTTGACTTTCCTTCCATACTCAAGCAATCACAAAGAAAGTAAGTATGAATAAAAATTTGTTTTGATTCTCAAGGAGATGACCGTTTAATCAACAAAATAAAATGGATACACCCTGAGCCACAATACAAGGTAGAATGGGATCGGCTACTAGGGTTCAGAAGAGGAGATTCTGGAAAGTATATAGGAAGGAGGTGAAAGTTGAGATGGGCTTTGAATGACCCATGAAAGGTGGAAGTGAGCGGAAGGATAGTCCTGGCAGGAAGAATGGCATGAGAAAGGACTGGTGGCAGGAGATCCAGCATATGCTAAGGAGAAGTCCTGTTTAGCTGGAGGTTAGGGAAGTTCAGGGGAATGTAATAAGCCCAGGGGTAAAGGGAAGCATAAGAGAGAAGTTTGTATTCAATTCAGGAGGCAGTGGGAAGGGCTATCCATGATTAGAGTCTTAGAAAAATTAATCTTTAACTATAGGCAGGTCAAGTTGGAGAAAGTAGAAAAGACAGTTAAGAGATATGTTCTTTTCCTTTCCATTCCCTCTGTTATCTCTCTAGAAGAGGCTGCCCTTGTTTCTCATCCTGGTAAATGGAAATGTAGAAACCACATGAATTAGCTTTTGACCAGGTCAAAAGGTGGTTGAGGATAAATGGAAAGAGGTGAAATAAAGCCATTCTAACATTCCGCATCTAATATCAGTGATAGTTAAGACATATAGAGTAGCTGGTTTGGATGGTGACCAATGAAAAATTTGAAGTAAGGTATTAGGCATGTTGCATGTCAGATCCAGGTGGGATATTGAAGTGGGGATGCCCAGGAAACATTTGTAAACTGAGATATGGATTTGGAAAATGGATTAGGACTATAAAATGGAGTAGAAAGTCTTCATTTAGAATTGAAAGTTGGAAATCATCAGTGAAAGAGATCCAAAGAAAGAGAATGTAGAGGTAAGCAGAAAGAACCTTGGGTCTATGGACATGCCACCCTGAACAAGTCCGATCCTCTCTTATCTCGGAAGCTAAGCAGGGTTGGAACTGGTTAGTACTTGGATCTGATACCACCTAGGAAGACCAGGTGCTGTAGGCATAAAAAATAAAAATAAGGAATTGTAAGCTGACAAGTTCCTTGCAATCTGTGGGTCAACCAAGGGTTGCCTCGCCTAAAAAAAAGAAAGAACTTTGGAGGCACTTGCTTTAAGATCCCATATTAACAAGCTAATATGTCTGAAAGAGGTGATACCACCAGGTTTTATGAATCAATGCCTGAGCCAAATAGGAGATATGTCTGGATTAGAGGGGTACTAGCAAAGAGTGAGAGGACCTCATGTGGCCTCCATTCATGTCATCTCTGAGGTACTGGTTTGCAATTAAATCTGTCCAGAAACATACAAGCTGGAAATGCCAACCACTCCCCTACCTGTGACTAGTTCAAACCTCATAGGACATGTGAAGTGTTTTCCCATAGCACTTACCTGGCAGGAAGTAAAGTGACCAAAGCCAGAGGTTCATGACTCCTTTTAGAGCAAGGTCCCATCCAAGAGCCCCTGGAGATGGGGACAGAGATCCACTGCTCACCCAGGAACTTGTCACAGTCTGGAGCTTGAAAGAGATTTTTGGCCCATGTGAAGAGCAAGCCTTGAAAATGAGGAAATGACAACCTGTCTTGTTTGCTTACTAGCCTTAGAATAAAAAGAAAAAAAAAATGACAAACCACAGCGGAAATCAGGAGTTGAGAAAACATGTTGTGTTGATTGAAATGGGTCACCAGGGTTCAAGGGGCCTCTAGGTAGATCCTAAAGACTATTAAAAATTATCGAGTGTGTTATTTCTTCGCCTTGGGCACTTTTTCTTGGAGGGGCCTTCTAGGCTTTGTGTGTATTCACTGATGTCTGGGCCAGAGTCTCATCACTTTTCTCCATCTGAAGAAGACTGTGTGGACAGAGCATGGGCCCGAGTCAGAGGTGCCGGTTGTGGCCCTGGAACTCATTTGACTAATATTTTTGAGCACTCACTATGTGGGAATACTAACGATGAGTTTTGAGCCTCAATTTCTTTATCTAGAAAATGGAAGTCAACTAGATGATGGCTGGCATTTCCTCCTACAGGACATTATTTCTGAGGTCTTAACCACAGCTCACCCAGCACCTCAGATTAGCTACCTCTCATCTCTCCCAGCTATTTCCCTATGGTGCTGCTCTCTCACAGAGACCCAGGCCGCTGTCCAGTGACCACAGGGGCAATGCCAGGAGAGAGTATGGTAGGTCACACAACTCTGCCTAAAGTCATAACAGCCTGGCCAAGCTATTCCTTCAGGACCCTGAGGGTCCAAGGGTGTGGCCTAGCGATTGATGAAGAGAGAGAGCCTGAGGCAATCAGCTGCTCTGGTATCATGGAAAGAGCTATGAGTTCTAGAAGACCTGGGTTCTGGTCCTGACTTGTCATTTTCTAGCCTTGGGCCTCAGTTTTCTCACTGATAAAATAGGCATGGTCCCTGCCCTGCCTACCTCACATGGCTTTCATGAAACCCAGCAGAAACCATGCTCATGGAAATGCTTTAAGAGCCCTCTAATGTGAAGATGTGTGGTCTATCGTTTCATTTATTGGAGGAGTCTCAGGGTTTCATTCCTGGATATTACATCCCAGGTTCGTTCCCAGAGCCCCACCTATAGGCTCTGTAGCCTCTTGTGCCCAACTGAGGACTTGGGCTATTCCCATACTCTCCTGGGAGGATGTGGCTGACAGAGCCTTCAGGCTCCTCAGTGGTTCCCTGCACACTACTCCCCACTGGCCCCCACATGCCAGATTTGTCACATGCTCTACAAAACATAAAACAATGACATCTGCACTGGAAGTTGAATGTGAGGCTCAGAGCAGGTGCAGAGGAAGCATGTGTGGGGGTGGGAAGCCTGCTCTGCCCACCCCTATCTGGGTCTTCACTAGCCCACTGCACCTGTACTTGTGATTCCCTCCAACCATGCTGGGCAAGGTGTCAGTGGGCAGCCTCAGGCCTCTGGCTAGAGTGAGTGATTGACAGAGTTCTCAGCTCCTGTCAGCCCCCATTCATCCCAACTTGGTGGGTTTTTCACAGTGCCCAATAGCTGTCACACAGCTGGGCTCTGGCCTTTGTGGGGTTCCAGGCCTGGGTTGCCTTGGAGAAAGAGAATAAATGAATAAATGTGTTGTGGGTGTGACTATGTGCTTGAGAGTGTGCAAATGTAAATGTGTGAGTGTATGGTATGTGATGTGCAAGAGATGAGTGGTGTATGACCGTGATATGGAACGTGAAGTATGCGTTGTATGTAACGGTCTGAGGAGTGACGTGGGAATGTGTTATGTGTGATATGTTAGTGTGTGAGTGCATGATGTGAGGCATAATGATGGATGTGTGATGTGTGAACATGTGATGTGTGGCTAAGAATGTGACGTGTGTTGTGTGATCCGTGAACATGTGTTGTGTGGTTGTGAGTGTGTGATATATGAACATGTGTTGTGGGAAGATGAGGGGCTGGCTGTGCTGTGGCTGGGCCTGCCAGGCAGTGCTAAAGATGTGTGAGATGAGTGGGTAGGAGAGGTTTTCACATGATGTGTGGCTCAAATAAAACCCTTAGAAACATTACATTGGGTTGCTAAGAGTAAGAATTAAGGGTCTGAGGACTGCCAGGCAGGAAGTTAATGTTTGGAGTCTGAGGGATCAAAACTCCCAGCCCTTGGCTTGTCCAGTCTCTACTTCCCCAACTCAGGGTCTCACAGTTGGGGCCCCATGGGAAGGCTGACCCCTGGCCAAATTGCAAAGTGGGAAAAGTTTACTGTCTTTTTTTTCTTCTCCCTCTCTCTAGCCCCCCACCCCTATAAATTTCATTCCTCCTTTCTGACTCAAGGGCTGCTGGATTGCCCTGTGCTCCTATCGCAGGAGAAGGTCTGAGAAGCTGAAGCTCACTGATGGCAGGGGTCCCAATGGCAGACAACCTCTAAGAACAATGTTTAATTAGAAGGCATGAATCTGGTGGAAAAAATTCGTACACTGATGACAGGTAGGTGGAGGCAATAAATAACACCAGCTACACTGGGAATTGTTCTATATCCTTTAGATAAATCATTTAATCTCCATAATAACTTAGATTTGTTATCCTCCTTGTGTTACAGGTGGAATAGGAATGTTCCTCATAAAGTTGTTGTGAGGATTGCATGAGGTCAGCATTGTAAAGGGCTTAGCACAGTGCCTAGAATACAGTAAGAGAGCAGTAGAGATTAGCCATGGTCATTAAAGTGGAGGTTGTCATCATTGGTTGGTTACTGCATCACCTTTGACCTTCCATGTGACCATTCTCCCAAGTGCCATCCCCTGGGCCTTTCCAGACTGTGGGCCAAGATTTTCAAGTGGCCCTCTTCATGACTCAACACTATTCTCCCTGAAGACAGTCCATGAAAATCCCCCTGCCTGCTCGATTCACCAGGTAGCCCATCCAGGTAGAGGAACCTGGATCAAACATTCTACAGTTCTTTTTTTCCAAGAACTTGGATCATAGGCTTTTCTGTTGCAGAGTGAGCCACTCCACAGGAAGGAGGCTTTGGGAAAGTTAACCTTTACAGCAAGGTTATTCATGACTTTCAGCTATAAGAAATGGTAGAATTTTGGCATGATTTCTTTCCTGAATATGTTCATATTCTTGTTGTTGTTCTAAAGTTAGAACCCCAAATGTGGGAATTTTGGATGAATTTTAATGTGATTTATCAACAATGACCTGCGTTTTAAAATATTCACTTTCACACATTTAAATAAAGACTTTTGGCTCTAGTGAGGGTGGATTGGCCAACCCTACTTCATCAGCCTTAGTGTAGGCTTATCAAGCCTCTAGCTCTAGAATCTTATAGCTTGGCCATCTTCCTTCCCATTCTGCTTCATCTCCCTGGCCAGCTGGAGACCATTGATCTCAGTCTCACATCTTCTCTCTCGGTGTGCCCGTCTACTTATATGTGTAGTCTTTATGAGATGATCTCCTACGATTTTTATTGTACAGATTCCCTAGAAGAGTTCATATTTCAGAGAAGCTTAGGGGGTAGGAGAGCTCTATGTGTTTCTTTGCCTTGGGGACCAGCTTCACAGACCATATCATAATCAGTTTCTCTCTGCTGTCCACTGTTCTCTCCAGGGTCTTGAGAACAAATGATATATATTTTAGTTTTACAAACCCAATTGACTACGACTAAAAACAAATTCTCAGCCACTATTGAAATTTAGTAATGTATAGCTATTATACATGATGAATTTTTTTTAATGAAAAAATCAAAATAATTGAAGAACTTGAGGAAGATTTTCTTGTCATCAGAAATGTCAAGTAGTTCTGAATGGTTGTGGGACACTGATTATTGCTAATTGGTTTATTGTCATCAACTCCACAGTTGATTTGTTACTCCCTTGTTAATGGACTGAATAGTGTCCATCCAAAATCTATATTTACCTGGAACCTCAGAACATCACCTTATTTAGAAAAGAAATTTTGCAGATGAGGTCAAACCCATCTGGTCAAACTAGGCGAGCCCTAGATCCAATGACTAGGGTCCTTATAAGAAGGTTATGTGAAGATACAGAGAGACACACAGGGAGAATGCCATGTGATGATGGAGACAGAGCTTGGAGTGATGCATCTACAAGCCAAGGATTGCCACGGATTGCTGGCAACCACCCAAAACTAGGAGAGAAACATGAACATATGCTCCCTCAGAGCGTTCGGAAGGAACGTTCTGCTGACACCTTGATTTCAGACATCTAGTTTCCAGAATAGTGAGAGAATAAACTACTGATGTTTTAAGCCATCCAGTTTGTGGTACTTTGTCACAGCAGCCTAGGAAATTAATGTAATCTCTGGAAATGATGACTTTTTCAACTTATCCGATGTCCCATGTTGGCTATAGACTAGCTCCCTTCTTCATAGAAGGGTTTCAATGTACTGCATAAACAGCAGGTGAACTTTGGGCAGGTACAGTACCATAATTACTGTCATCTACTGACAATATGTCAAGAACAGTATATGATTGTCAGCAGTTTTGTGACATTTCTTGGCCTTTGGTTCTAGGGACTGGGATAGGTGGTACGAGCTCAAGATAGCCTTTAGGTCACCAGCGTTAACACAGAAGCTGCACCTTAATTCTTCTGCCTCAGGCATGACCCTTTGGTAGGTCAAGGAACAGCTTCCTGGGGGTGAAATAATGATAGGTTCTGACAGACCTTGTGATTTTGCTTCTCTCGGAATAATTTGCCATTATTCCAGAAGAAACTAGATATGCATCCCCAACATAGAGAACAGGAAAATGTTTCTGATGACCACCTCTCCTGGCTGGGGAGGAGCCCAAGGGTCAGGCCTGGGCATGGGCACTGGGGCTGGAGGGGAGACCAAGGAGGACTGAAATCTGAGTTCTGTCAAGGGCAGGCTTAGGAAGCACGTGGTACCAGAAGCATTGCGTTCAAGGCCCAGGGAGAAGCAAGGGTTCTGCCCCACCTAAGGCAAGATAGAAGGCTGGGAAGAACTTTCTCTCAGAGAGAACTCTCCACACACAGAGGCCCTAAGGAGGAATCTGGGGTAGGCTAGGGGCTAATTTAGTGCCAGAACGTAGGAGTGGCCTTAGTAGACTAGAGGGTCCTTAATCTAAGCACTGTCCCCCAAGAGACTTTGGATCAACTCAGGACTGGACACTAAGTTATCCCAAACCTGTTATCCTTTTACTAGCTTCTATGTGATATTCCGGTGGAGAGAGTTTACTCATTTGGTTACTGAAGTTTTGATTAACAGCCTCTTGATCTGGGAGGATACCCCAGGAAGGTGTGAGATTCAAGGTCAAGTATTCCATGGGTGCTTTACCAAGATTTTTTTTAAAATGCCTAAGAGGAACACTGGTTATACCTGCTTTTGGTTTATTCCATTATAGTCTTTTATTTATACAGAGCTTTAGGGTCTTGATCATTGGTGCAGACCCCAAACTATTCCTTTATTGAAGATAATCTTGGTCCTACTTGAAGGCAGTCTTCTAGCTCCCCCTCAGCCCAGTGTTGAAGATGGAGGAAACTTTGGTTTAGACACATGTCCTGGGTGCCTGAAAGTGGGACCAGAGCAAATTGCTCTGAAAGGGTTGTCTGTGGAGCAGCAAGTATGAGGGACAAATGTAGTCAGCCTCTTTGGTTGCAATCACGGTCTTTAATTATTAATGAAGTCACACTTTTGATTTGTTAGCAAGGGCTAGCTTGTAGATGATGGTTGAGATGCAGAACTCAGAGGGAAAAAGACCTTAAACTTTAGCTCTTTGGAGACCAACCCCTCCTTGGCATCCCATAATAAGGGTGCAGAGAAGCCTTGAATGGGCTTCCTTTCTGAAATTATCTTCTCACCCACCCTGGTCGCTCTTCTTTTGGTAAGGCCCCTCTAAAATCTCCATTCTTCTTTCACTCCTTAGGTTTTCTCATTAGAAATAAGCTGCAGGTGGGAACTCACATCACTTCACCCCAAACAGCAACAATGAGGCCAGGCTTGGATGCCACGGAAGAGGTACCAGAATGCTCTCCAAGGACAGGCAGAAAAAGCCTAGGTGGGGTGTGTGTACAGGTAGGACCCCCTGAGGGTGAGGACTCTGAAGATCAATGTGATTCTAAAGGTGATTGTCAAGGGTGGTAGGAGGAGACAGCTGGCTCTCAGCCTACGCTTCGCTGGGGCCATCCTGGACGTTGGCTGTCATGTTGTTGGTCTGGAGCAGGAAGGCAGTGTAGGCCATTTCAGCTTCCTCCTTGGAGGACTGAGGGAGAACAGGAGATGGGTCAGAGTTTGGAGCATTGGCTCAGTGAGTGAAGGTCAGAGAAAGAAGATACATTATGGCTCCTAATTCATAATCTTGGCCCAAGCAATCTAGGCCCATGTTAACCCCTGTTCTTATTCCAGCCCTGAGCTTACCACTCACCAAGAGGTACTAATTTTGATAAATGGAAAGTTGCAGCTTCTAAAAATATCTCCCTCTGTCTCACTACCTCCTTCTGACACACGGAGTGGAACCTCCTCTGTTTCCTGGGCCTGTCCCCGGAAGCTCTGCCCACACAGTTCACAAGGGCAAGGGACTCTAGGTTGGCATCAGCCACAGTGGTTTATGTTTTTATTCCTCTACCAGCCCAGAGACACAACACAAGCCTAGAGAGGAAGACTGTCTCCAGAACTACTTTGTTCTCCTAATTGTTCCAAAAGCTGGGGTCTCTGCTTCATTGAGGAAGAGTAGATACATCATTTACTATATCATCACCAAAGTTATCACCTTGGGATCGGGGAGACACGAGAGGAGGGTAATATGTGATTCAATATCAGGAGTCATCTCTGGCAGGATTTCAAGAAATGTAGCACTTGGTTGGGGTAAGGAGAGGCTCTAGTGACTATCGAATTGCCCAACACCGCAAATGTCTTCCAGGCCCAGGCAAAAGGCTGGTCCCAAGCAAACTCTCAATGGGTGACCTAAAGTCCATGGGTCCCACGGCCCAGGAACACCCACTTAATCACCAGTGTTTGATATTTTGACCTTCCCACCCTGTGGCCAAATCTATCATGTACTTGCCTTCCTCCTCCCTTCTGCATGTTTAGAGCCTATACACGCAGCCCATCTCCTTCCTCTGCACCAGCCACGTTAATACCACACCAGTAAGATACGTCTCACCCTCAAACATTTCCCCCAGACACTGTTTACACTACCTTCCCTTTTCTGATGTCAGCCCCCACTTTGAGGTAGTTTTTCCTCTAACCACAGTCCCTCAGGCTGTGTTTCCTTGTAAGACAGATGAGACCTCCATCCTCACCCTTACCCTCTTTGCCTTCTTGGGTTCTTCGGTCTCCACGGTATTCTCGGTGGTGTCCATGGACTCTGTGTGAAGAGAGCAGGGTGGATTAGCCTTTATCAGCCTCATATTCTCACCCCAGACACACAGTCGGCTCTAATTCTTGCTCTCCCAGGGTCAGGAATCCCCTTCAGTGAGGGACGTACCATCCTTTCCTCCAAGAGACGTCTCCTGAGTGATCGAAGAGGCTCCCATGTTGTCATTGGCTCCGAAGTCCCGGGAATTCTCAAAGTCCGACATGCTAATGTCTGTCCTATAGCTTCTAATTGAAACCCGGTCTGTCCCAGAGAAAGAGGAGTTGGTGTGGGGATGGGCTGGGGACATATAAGAACAACAGGACTTGCTGCTCCTCTCAGAGGGAGCCCCACAGGGTGGCTGAAGTCGGGGCGGGATCTCTGGCTGCTCACTTCTGACTGACTCAAAGCAGACTGGAAATGTTCTGCCTCTGCTCCCTAGTCCCTTTCCACAGGAAATCAAGACTCATTAATCCCCGACCTCTGTTTGTTACTCTGTGAGCTTTCAATACAGTGTCTCGTTTTGTCCTCACATCAACCCCTTGAGGTAGTTAGTATGATTCCTGCCTTGAGCCATGAGGAAGCCGAGGGATGAAGTGGGGACACCCAAAGTCACAAAGCCAACTTGTTCTCAAACTAGGCTGGAAGTGCAGGTCCTCCAGCCTCCTACTCTCCTCTTCTTGGCAGTCCTGCCTCTGGACTTAGACCCTGAGCAAACGTGGATGGCCTTCCTGAGAAAGCATTTGGACAGCAGGACTCAATGTAAGTTTGGGGTACCTGTGGGTTTAACTTTCCCCACCCTGCTTTCCCAGAACCCTCACTTGAGCCTATCAAAGAGCAGGGACTATGGCAGCCCCCACCTGAGGGGTTGGAGGCGAGGGGCAGGGAGCAGCCAGGGGGCTCACCAACATTCCTCCTGTGCCGGGCTCTAATCACTCCCACCACCAAGGCCCCAAGTGCCAGCACCAGGGCCAGGGGCACCAGGGTGGAGATGAGCAGCACTGTGGAGCTCCTGCCTTGTCCCGCAGAGCTGGAAGAAAGATGAAGTCAGTTAGTCGCTGAAAGGGAAACCTGAGGATCCCACAGTGTGCTGGCAGGTAACTCTGGCTAGTTCTTCCTCCCAGGTTTATCTACGTTCTTCTCCTTATACAGCCCTCTAGCTCCATTCTCCTAAGAAGCCCTCCCAGACATGGAAAAGGCAAGGACTGGGCTTTCTCTACATCCCAGACCTGGGAAGTTGAACTGGGTGGTAAACACGGCCCCAGCTGCAGAGAGCAGCACTGGTCCCTCCCGAGACAAGCAGGGGCAGTGAGGGATGCCCCCACTATCAGGAGACAAGCAGCCTCAGGTAGTTAGCCTCCAGGATGTCCTCCAAGCGGGGAGCCTCGAATCCTTCCTTACCTGTCAGGGTCTGCAGGTGCATTTCTTCCGTGAGCTGGGTCTCCAGTATCTATTGCACTGTTTTCCACAAAAAGCCTGGCATCCTGGACGACTTTGTTGTCAACCTTCCTGACACTTGGCTGTATTACCTTCCCATCAGAACCAGCATCCACTTGGCTGACATCTTGAGACCTTGGCTCTATCACCTCCTCACCAGAAGCGGCATTCACTTGGCTGACATCTTGAGACCTTGGCTCTATCACCTCCTTGCCAGAAGCGGTATTCACTTGGCTGACATCTTTGGATCCTGGAGAGAGCAGAGTGGGGCTGAATTATGGCTCTTTATGTTTTCACTCCTTGAGGTTAGGAAGCCTGAGGAGTGGGACTTCATTATGACTCATAGGGTCAGAAGGAGACCTTAGGGTAGGTCCAAGGTGACATTAGAAATAGAGTGATAGTCTCCTCTAGTTCGTCCCAGATGATCTCTGTGCCATTAATACCACAGTCATTCCCATCTACAAGGATCCACATCATAGATCCAGCTGTGCTTAAGGACTGACTAGCATTTGGAGACAAATTTTTCACAGCTTTGGAACTCTGCTCAGGGCCTCCTGACTATGGGGCTGGGTGTGATAGTGCTGCCGCCTGGCGGTAGCTTGGCTCTGGGTTTCTCAGTGAACCAGACCAGCCTGACCCAGACAAAACACCCTCCTCACTAAGGGTACAACATTTCACGTCACATTTAAAAAAGATGCTTAAAATGCAAACTGACTAGAAGAGGTTGCCTTAATTCTTTATCAGACCTGGTATGAAAAGGTAACTGGCCCACGTTTGAGAGCAGGCTTTGGGGGAGTATATTGTGTATGACAGTGACTTTGAAATTTCTATAGAAAGAGGAAAATCTCTATATACAGAAAGGGCTTAAAATGTCTTGAAAGGGCAGCTACGGGCTTGTCCTGAAGCTGAGGCTGAACGTCAAACCCACTGTTTTTTCTTAGTTCGTGTGTTTACTTGGGTTGCCCTTTTTAGAGGGCTAACTGAGGCCATGTGGGGCTAAATCTCCCTTGTGCCCAGCCTCTTAGAACCAAACATGGCCCCCTACCCTACCCTGATGGAGAGCTGTTAGGCAGGAGCCTTTCTCTGGGGTCTGTGGGGATGTAGGCCTTGCCCTCGAAGATTTACCCTTCGCCTTTTCCTTGAAGAGTATGGGGTGTGTGCAGGAAAGGGTGCTTGTTATAGGTATGAAAAATGGCCTCTTCATAGGTGGGCTCTCTTCTGAATTCTGTCTGGTCAGTATGGAGGTATGTAAAGTAGGAGGAGTGGTTGGGGGGTAAGGCTGCTGCCAACTGGAGGAGTCCTGGGGCTGCCTCCCTTCCCTCATGCCTCAGCTCAGCTCTTACCTTCGGCAACCTTGAGCTGCACTGTGGACCACCAGTGTGTATCACCATCGGTCAGGCACCAGTAGAAGCCAGCATCCTGAGTGGTAAGCTGGTTGAGTATGACAGTGTAGGTGCCATTGCCTGGCTCTTCGTACAGGGCGAGCCTGCCCTCGTAGTCTTTGGAATGTTCCTGAACCAGCCCCTTGCTGCTCACCAGCTGCGGGCAGCCACCATTTGGAGCCTCACTCCAGCGACACCAGTACTTTAGTCTGTTTTTATCCTTCGGGTTGTAGGGGCAGGATACAGCTACAGAGCCTCCTACCACACCCTTCACCACAGAGGGACTATGGGGAAACGTTGTCTCTAGAAGCACAGACAGAAATGGGATGGAAAGACAGCAACATGATCTGAGCAGGCTCTTCCCCATGATCTTAGCCAGGGGAAGATTGAGGTTTAGACTAATCATATCACCCTCCCCAGAAAATAAAAAAAAACACGTTTCTAATGTCACAGGGCCTGTAGCTAGAACCACCCAACCAGACCCCGGTGACCTTCACTACTAGTCAGGGCATCTCATTTCTTTCCTCCATCTTATTCTGAGTAGAGACTGGAAGGAGTTTAAGGAGAGACTATCAGGCCTTCTCTGTGGGCTTCTTACAAAATCTCCCTTTAAATAAATTATTGTCTGTTTATTAGCTTGTCCCACGAAACAGCCAGATACATCTCCTATAAATTAAGAAAATATATTTAGAACTCTATGATTTAAAATATAAACTGTGTAGCATGAATAAGTTTAATTATTGAGGACCTTGAGGGCTCTCTCAAAGAGGACGATCCTTCTCTAAGAAGCTCATGCTGAGGTCCAGTGGGAACCCTGGGTGACTGAGGATGCTGAGGAATGTGATAGGGACCCCAAGTTGGACAGAGAAATGGCACTCAGGGAATGTGAGCCCCTGAAAAGTCACAAGGGCAGTGACATTGAACTGTAATGACTGATTTGTTTCTTATAAGGGTAACTCTATGCAGTGTGCTCCAGGGCAAGAAGTAGAGATTTAAGTTTTTCACCATGTTGATGGCTAGCCAATGTTGAACTAAGCTAGAGTGTTCCAAATAACAAATAATCCTAAGAGGTGTTGAAGAAAAAAATTTAGAAGTGGAGGCTTTGCCTTCCTGGGAAAGCTTGGAGACCAAGATAAGCCACTCCTCCCATTGAGTGTGAGGCATTAGATGCCATTCTGCCTAAGAGTCAGGAAGAAGCGACCCTGCAAGACCTGCCATGGCACTGGGATTTTATGTTAGGTCCTCATTATGGCTTTCTGAAAGCCAGACAGCCTACAAGTCTTGCCTCAATCAGGAGCACCACTCCTTTCATTTCTATTAACCAGGGACAGCCATCACCAGGCCTTTGATGACAGAGGAAAAAAATTAGGAGGTAACATGAGGAAGAGCCTGTGTTTTCTAGCTGTCCTGTACAGGTGCCCACAGAGCATCCAGTTAAGGGCTTGTCTGTGAGCACATATTGTTAATTGACTGGAGAATGTTGAATAGACTTGCAAGGAGGGAGCTAGGCTCTCATCTGCCAGACTGCCATACCTCTTCTTTCCCTCTCAAGTCTCACCTTCATTGACGAAGAGCTCCCAAGCCTGGGTAGGCCAGCCTTCCTGAGGTTCACCATCAGAGTGGGCTCCGCACAGGTAGTGCCCTGCATCCTCTCTCCTTAGGCCAGTGATATGCACACTGAAGGAGCTTTTGTCCTTGGGAGTGAGCAGGATTCTTCCCTCGAAGGCCTGAGCCCTCTTTCCTAAGTCATTGATGACCACTTCACAACCTTTGCCATTGTTCACCCGGCATACAAATTTGATCAGACTTGCCACTTTGGGGCTCAGGGCACAGTCAAAGGTCACCGAGCCCCTCAGGTCTCCATAAACCAGCTCAGGGTCGGGCTTCAGCACTTGGAGTTCAAAATTGCTTTTGTCAGCTCTGGAATTGTCTCCAGCCTGGCAGACATATGTCCCAGCATCACTGAGCTGCAGTTGGTCGATGACAAAGTTGAACACTAGCTGGTTGGTACCCTGAATACTGAGGTGGACTCTGTTGCGGTAGCTGGGGTTTACATACCCGCTGGAGTCAGTGACTAGGTCACAGGTTTGTTCTGTCTTCTTGCACACAGACTTCTTCTCCTGAGAATTCTCAGAGTTGAAAGGGCAGCTATTGGTCACTGTTCTGCCCAGGTCTGCTGTGTAGACTTTAATGCCATTTAGGAACTCAAGAGCTGCAGGATGAGGGATGGGGAACAAATTGTCATGTCACTCTCCTGCCACATATGAGAGCTTGGTGTTCCCAGTGAGGGTCTGGGTGTGCCTAAACCTTGGATGTCCTCTTCCCCAGAGGGACACTGTCAGACTATACTTCCCAATGTCTGGTTTTATTGCTATTTTCTCCTTGGAGCCCTCCACGAGCTGGCATTAATCTCTTTCTGTGCTCTCTTGATACTTACATCTGTATCAAGACTTATACATCCAGTCTTGTGCATAGTTTAATTATGTCCCCCATGGACTGGAAGCCTCTCCAGGGCAAAGACATGCTTTACTCATGTTTGACTCCCTTGCCGTGCCTAGCATGGTGCCTATGCACAGTAGGTGCCCAAATTAATTCGTGGTGATATGAATAGAATGAATGTAAGTATGGGGTGGCAGATCTCAGCGTGTTGTGGGAGAGTTTCTAAAACTTAGAGTAGTCTAAACATGGAATGTGATTCTTTGTGAAGTAATTGATTTCTGCCATTTAAAGTGTTTGATCAGAGGCTGCATTGTCTTCACTGTTCCTCTGGACACCCTATATAGAGTCAACTCTCAGCTCTCCCCGGCTTTTAAGAGTTTATGAATCTCCATGGTCACCTGCATGAACTCTTTATTCAGTCTACGGATAATACCAAGCACATCCCAAAGGAGCAAAACACACCTTTGGAAATCACTCCAAATTTCTTCCTTTAAGACCATTTTCTCTTTTAATTTCTCTTGATAATCTAAAATGCCCTTGTTGTTGAACTCTTGTCACAAAATCTTTCCTATTTTTTCTTTTCTCACTTAGAACAAGCTTGTTCAATGGCCCGTCCCCTTCAGGACCTTGGTCTTCAGGAAAGAATGGATCATTTAGTTTATGTTGAGACTATTGATGGATTAATGAAACCCAGGTTAAAAAAATGCGTTTTAAAAGAAACTTTCCAATGACCTGAAGTCTTGATCTAAAAGTTGCCCTAGTGGCAGCAATTTAAGGGTCCCTCCAAGTTTTTCCCTGCCTCTTCTGCCTCCCTCGGCTGGTACACCTCCTGTCCTGCCTGCAACAAACAGGGGAGAAGTTGTCTTCCTGTTGCTCTTCCAAGCCTGGGCCTCAGGAAAACCCTAGAATATTATGGCCCTGAAGACCTAGAGAGGTCCACCCACCACCCACAAGTAGGTGCCTTCTGTCTTCTTCCCATGTTCTATTATGAAAAGTCCTTGCCTCTGTAGGGAAGAGGACCCATAGCCTTTTTCACCTCATGACAGGACACCCATCCCTCTCAGGAAATTCTTCTCCAAACCCTCCCATTGCACCTGAAATGATTCTCTCTCACTCTTCTACAGATGCCCAAGGAGACTGGATCCTCACCTGGGCTGACCTTCAGGCTCACATCAAAAAACAGGTCTTGGTTATTCATGCCCACACCACACCTGTAGCGCCCAGAGTCATTCGGGGTGAGATGGCCAATGTCCACCACAAACATGTTGCTCTCTGGGAAGTTGGTGAGGTTCACTTTGCCCTCATAACCCTTGGAGATGTAGCCTTCCGAGGAAATGAGGGTTGTGCAGCGGCCCCTGGCTCCCTGCCGGCACCAGTACTTCCGGGAATGCCGGTTAACAGAGGTGGCTGGGTAGTAGCACTTGATGGATGCTGAGGCACTTTCCAATCTGTTCACCTCCCGGGGACCAAAGATAGGACTCCTCATGGAAACCGCTGTGGGGACAGAAGACAGAGGTTTAATAAGGCCATGGGAGGGAGAGCCTGCTGAAAGGATCCTGACAGCTTACCCCGAGAGATGAAATCTTCACCTAACACATGTGCCTCCTGTGGAGTATTTACATGTACTGAGGCTAGACAATTGCTACTATTGGGTAAAAGCATTGATTAATCATTACTATACTCTAATTGTAGTCCATAAATGACAACCATTTTAAGGACAATGGAATGCAAACATATTTAGTGATATACCTTGTTTATTAAAAAACATCTCTTCTGTAGGGTGCTACACTTTTGCATTTGCTGTCTGCTATTTCATTATATTGCAAAAAATGTGTTGCAAATTTGTTTTTTTTTTCCCAGATGAAAATATTGAGAGCCAGCAAGGATAAGGCATTTCCCCCCAAACCCATAGCAACTCATAGAGATGCTTCGTTCAAGATCAAGATTTTTTTTTTTCTTTTTATGATTCCCAGTGAAGAGCAGACCCTTGGACTTGAAATAAAGAGTTGCCATTCTTGTTCTGGATCCCCAATCCATTTTCAGACATGGCTTTCCTCATAGTCTGTGTGATACCTTGAGGAAGTATACCTTTTGAAAGGGGCATTCTTGGGGATGGCCCTGATCTCAGTGTCCCCAGGAAATTGGATCCTGCAGGGAGTGGACAAGGACTTGGCAGACACACCTGGGAAGACAGCCAGCAGGCAGGTGAGGAAGAACAGCATCATTGCTGGTGGCTCTCTCGAGGCTGTGTCACCCACTCCAATTTCTTGCTTGGATGCTGAAAGACAATAGCACGAGAGGGTGAAGCTCCTTATGTCTTCCAAGACTAGTTGAGCTTAGAATTCTCGTAACGCCTGTTTGGTTTTGTATGTTCAATAACGACATAAATCCTATTGAAAGAATAAACGGCTCTGCCTTTCCCATTAGAGCTCAATGTCTTGTCACTTCACAGTGCTTTTTTGTTTCTTAAAAGTTATAAAGTATATTTTTATCTTCTCAATTTCTTTGCAAGTTCCTTTGGGTTAGGGACACAAGTGCCATTTTTTCTGTACTCCTGCCTGGGAGGCATGGTCCTGAGCAAGATCCCTTAGATCTCAGGAACAGCTCTCTGGATGGCTGGTTACTTCCAACATGTAGCCCCATCTCTGTCTCAGCTGCCTTCCCTACATCCCTATGAGGTGAGAGGGGCTGTTATATTTTACAGTGTGTTCATGTGAATAAACCAAGACCCACGGAGAAAGCTTAGTAAGAATTAAAGTTGCAAATGTAACAATGATGGTCTGAACCACCATCAATTGTTCTCTTACCATGTTCCAGGCACTGAGTGAAATAATGTACATGTTCTTTCATTCAAGCTTGGTATCGCCCCCTATGAGGTGGGTATTTTTATCCACATTTTACATAGGAAGGAGTGAAAGCTTAAAGGTTAAGTGCTTTTCTCAAGGTCACATGAGGATCAAGTGTATGGGTGGGTAGGGTTGGGGTGGGGGAGTTGGGCAAGATTTGAACCCAGCTTTGGCTGACTACAAAATCCAAGAACTTGACCCCTCCCACTGCAGTGTATCGCATCTCAAACTCAGCAGCATGTTTAGCCCTTGCACTTATTCCTGTTATTTTAGAGCCTCTGTTGCTTATCAAAGAATTGTAATTTACACTATTTTTTTGGAGCTTTATAACTCCAATTATAACCCTTTTATGAATAAGAAAATCAAGCTTTTGTGATGCTGAGTGATATGCCCATGATTTCCCAGAGACCTGGTTGAGGGGTCAAGGTTAAAAATGTTGGTGTTATGGTCTCTGTTATTGTTCTTGGTGAGGCCAGGCAGATAAAGACGGAGAATCCAGGACAAGATCACTCAGAGGGTACGGCACACATGGACCTTGTCACATCTGTGGACACAGACCAGGGCTAGAGAGAGTTGAGGGTCCTAGGGCCCAGCCCAATCACAGCTGTCCTCAGGATCCAAGCTGCAGCCTAGAGAAGGAAACGAGTCCTCACTTTCCCACGAACTTTGACAGGCTTTAAACTTTAGAATGAACTTGACAGTGAGAGTGCTAAAGGAAAGAACTATGTTAATAAGCACTGGGCAGTAAGGAGCCCCATAAAGATAAGGAAACTTGAAACAAGAGGGAGTCCGGGACTGATCTCCCAGGCTTCCTTCACTGCTTGGGCCCTGCTTCTCTTTCTGTGACTCCCTTCACTAGCGTAAGCCAAAGGCAATAGAGTTGTTTATCTTGGTTATTTATTTTCTGTGAGGGAATTTCCCATCAAGGAACCTTTTTATTTCCTTATGGAGATAAAGGTATTCTGTTCCTCTAGTTCTTTGGGAGAGGAAGGGGAACAGGTTAGGGGAGGTGGGGACAGATATGGGTATCAGGTGTCAACTTGAGGTTCCTTGATTCCAGTTAATTGCCCTGAACCTTTCACACCAGGCCAATGATTAACTCCGGGAGTGGGGCCTTAGCCAAACACCAGTGTCAGCCCCAACCTACATGTGCTCAGGGGACCACCAGAGTGGGCACCATGGGTCACCATGGGGGAGGCTTCCAGGCAAGAGCAGGTGTCAGAAGGTTGGGTAGTCTTGTCTCTGCAACACAAGGGATGGGACAGCGGCAGAGTCCCAGGGAATCCACCATCCGCTATTTTCGCTGGCCTTGTGCCCACTGGCAGGTGGGAGGAAAAACTGCCACATGCAGTTTTAAGGGCCCAAACCAGCAGCAGTTCTACTTGGTTCTGGTTCCTGTTCATACCTTTAGATAAGCAGTGTTCCTAATACATCTGTGACACAGGGTGGGTCTTCCCATGGGCTGAGCTGGGAGATGCAACCCTCCTTTGGATTGGTGAAAGGGATTTGCCCTGGGTTATAGAGGGTCAGATATCAGGTTTTCCAATGAAAGCCCTGACCTCCCGCCAAGGCTTCTTCTATGTATGACATGCTTGGATGGTTGTGGATGTCCACATCAGGGGAGGATACGTGTGTGTACCCATTACTCTTTGCACAGCCTCAGGCCAGAGATGAAAGCATCAAGCATGCACAGCTGGAAGGGCAAATCTGGCAGAGGGCGACCCTGGCAAGAAAACACACAGTCCAGTCCCAGGGTTGGTGATGGGTGGGCAAGGGCACCCATGCTCTCAGTAGCAGGAAATCTTTGCCCAAAGCTAAACTAGAAGAGTGGTTTTCCTGCTAACAGCTGAAAGAACTCTGAGTTTTCAAAATTATTAAAAATTCCTTCTTCTCAAAACCAGACTTTCTCTCAAACCTAAGAAATTCGAGATTCAGGTCTCATCAAGGCCCAGTTTCATGGTGGCTGAAGCTGTGTTTAAAGGATTTGCTTAAAGAAGGAAGGAAATAACATTTATTGGATACCTACTATGCTTTGCCAGCTACTTATCTGACTTCGTCTGTTATTACAGCAAACCAAGAGATAGTTATTATTATCTTCATGTTGCCAGATAGGAAATTTGAGGGTTAGAGAGATTTTTGGCCCTAAGACTCATAGAGAATAGGATCAATACCTTATTATTACTCCTTGGATGAGCAGAGGGGCCCATTCTTTTGAGAGATTCATAGGCTAGTATATCATGTATGAAGGCACATTTCTGTTCTTAAAACAAGAGTTGTTTTTTCATTCTTGAGGCTGGGATGTTCTGGATCCTTCTCATTTTACCAAATTACTGGCCCTGATATGTGTATAACATGTCTACACAGGGGTGTAGGGAGTACTGGAGAATGGAGTTTGCCTCACTATAACATGAGTTTAGCTAGCTTCCCTGCAGGTAGAGTGACAGATATTCAGCTCCCATGGCTTGGAGTCCAAATCTTTGCTAGTCTAATCTTAGGTTTCTTCCTTTTTCAGAGGGAGTGGTATCTCCCGAACCAGGTCTTGGCTTGGCTGCTGATGAACCACATGGTCTTCAGAAACTCTGGGGGCTCCATCTGCTTGGTACACAGCAGGAAGTCAGCCCAAGGGCTTCAGAGGGAACAGAGGACATGCACAATGGGAACTTGAAGCCAAGTGGAGGTTTTTGGGAACTTCCTGTGAGTGTGAACTTGGAGGAGAAGGAAGCTTGGAGCTAGAGGAATGGAGAGAGTCTGGTTGGGGAAAGCCCCTAGACTGAATGGCTCTTTTGCCTACTTTCCCTACTCATTGCCTGAGTCCTTTGGGGACTACACTCTCATCTCCCATGGGTGCAGGGGCTGAACACAGACTAGAACAAGCTCAGAAACTGTAGCACCACTAGAGAAGGAGAAAAGTCTATGTGGTTTGGAAGAGCCTCAGACTAGTGATGACAGAGGCAGCTTAGGAGAATCTACAAAATTTATGTAAGCCCTGGAGTGTGGAAGAGTCTCCAAGTAAAGGCAATGTAGGGGAAAGGGAATCTAGCCAAGGGATCTGAAGAATGTATGAGCTGGAAAGATCCAAGACTTTCTGGTCCCATCCCTGTCAAAGTGACCTGCTATAAATACAAGACTTAAGCAGAAATTAAGCATTTGAAATACCAGCTCCATGATGCTCTGGGATTAAACCTTGTGGATTCCTGAATGGCCTTTCAACAAAGACTTACAACACCTATTATTGACTCCATCTCAACCTACTGTGATGTGCCGATATTGGTTTCACTCCCCACCCCACCACCAACAGATGGAAGGCAGGGGCTCCTGGAAGGCAGGGGCCAACTATATTAATCTCTCCATCCCCAGAGCGCCTCTCATGAGAGTGCTGGGCAAGGACTAGCTGCTCAGCAAAGACCGATGGAACTGGGAGTGGTCACATCTTTCACATCTTTTCTCTGAGAAGGGCAAAGTCAGGACTAATTTCTCTCACTTTGGTAAATTCTCTCACTTGGTTCTGAGGACTCAAGGAACAGTAATATAAAGAGGAACCTGCTCTGTCCCAAGCTACAGAAGAGTTCTACCACTTGGGCTCAGCTCCCTCATCTGTAAAATGGGTGTCATAGTCCCTGACTCTTTTAGATTAAGGGGCCTCTGTGGGAGGGGGAAATACATAGGGAGATAATAGGATAATGTACGTGGAGATACTTTAAATGGCATAAAGTGCTCTTCAATGGTAAGAGGTTGCAATTACTCAAGCACAGGAGGACCAGGTTCGTATACAGTTGCTATGCACTTGGAGAGTGGCACAGAGCATGGGCTCATCAGGTTGGCTCTGAGCTCTCTCATCTGGGGGCTGTGTGATTTGGGGACAGTCTGTTCAATCTTTCCAAGCCCCCAGGCCTCATCTGTACACTGGAGATAGTCTACCTAGTATAGGGAGTCGCCATAAGGTCTTCAGTATGGTGTTAGGATATAAAAGATATTAGTTCCTGTCCCATCTCCTCTCTAAAATCAATACGGTCCTCTCTTTTTTTCATCTTAAAGTGAGAAGAAAATAGAAGTATATATCTACTGGGCATCTTTTGAAGACTGGGGGAGAACAGCTCAGATTGGATCAGCATGCCCAATAATTATAGCCAGCACATATGGAGTAATTTCCAAGTGTTTTACCTGCATTGCCACTTAATCTGTAGACACCCTAAGAAATAGAATTAAATAGACTAATTCATTTCACAGGTGAGACAACTGAGGCAGAGAGAAATAAAAATTTGGCCAGAGTTACACAGCTTGGAAGCGACTACAATGAGATTGAAATTCAGGTATTCTGGATCAAGAGTATAAGCTCTTTGTCACTGTGCTATGCTGTGGAGGGTCTTGAAGCAGTTGGGAGAGGAGGAGCAGGAAATCCATTCTTAGAGAAGTTAGTTCAGTTCTCTCCTCTTTGTCTTTCAGTCTTTCATAGGAAAGGTAGTTCCTATGAAGAGACACCTGAACACAGACTTAGGTGCCAATAGAGAAATTTCTTCCTGAAATTTTAGCACCTACCATGCTTAGGGTATGTTAGGTGTATCCTGTAAACAGATACATTGTCTCCAAAAGCTTCTTTCTGCTTTACTGTGTCAGTGCCAGGGAATTTGGGACCCTGGTCCCAGTCCACCCAGAGAGAGGGAAAGATATAGATGAGGGGAGTCTTTGCTGAACACATGCATGGATAATGTCCAAATGTCCCCATGACCAAATCAAAATGGCTGTTCCAAAAGTTGTCATACTTGCGGGTTACCTTATCCCACCCACATTGACTTACAGAGTCTTAGTTTCCTCAACTATAAAATGGGATCTTGATCCCTTCCCTGACTATGTCCCAGGTTTGTTTCAGGTAGGAATGCTGCTTTTGTACTGTTTATAAAGTACTGCCAGACAGATCTAGAGGTGCTAAGGGACAGGCAGTGATCATAGTAGATGCTCTCCTGACTCCTGGTTCATTGCTCTTTCTGGTCCATCACCACATCCAGGCCAGGGTGAAGGATGGATGGAGAGTTCCAGAGCTGCCTTCTATCCTAATCTATGAATCAACACATCTCTAGATGTTTAAGGAAACTATCATTCCCTTAGTGAAGGGAGAATAATGGTGAAGGCTGCGTCCAAAACAGTGTCAGCAGCTTTGTAGCCCCAGGCCTGAGAATTGTTCAAATGGAATTGAGGATGGTGGGAGCTGTAGCTGGCATAGCCATTGTGCTTGTGCCCGAGTGTGCTATTATGGCTTGCAGGTACTGTCAGGATGAGCAAGGGGAAAGCACAGAGGGAGGAGAAGGCTGTGTCTGAGGTCTCCTGGCTGCAAAGCCACTAGGAACCTCAGGGCTCTGAAATGCTGCCTGTGCCTGGGACGGGGCTCTGCCCATCTTACTCGCTTACCCTCAGAGGTCCTAATTTTTCCCACCTGAGCAAGAGCAGGATGTGATGGTGAAACACATTATGTCTCGGTGCAGCAGGAATCTGCTGGGGCAAAGCTGGGTTGAAATTGGAAAGGATCTCAGAGCCTCCTCGGACCCCAGAAGAGGGACTGCATGCCCTTTCTGGAAATCTGGAGGAGGAAAGCTTCAAAGACTAGAAGAATCACTGCTGTGTGCCAAGCACCTCATCTAGGTCTGTCTGATACTCTGTTAAGTCCTTGAGTAGGTGAACTAAATTGAAAAACAGCAGACAATTGTTTGGCTTTAGAGTTTTCAAAGCAATTTCACACATATTTTCTCATTAGAACCTCACAACAACTCTAAGCGATAGGTATTATTTTTATCCACATTTTACAGGTTAAGACACTGAGGCCCAAAGAGTGATCAGGTGACTTGCCTAAGGTCACGCAATTAACCTATGGAGAGTTAGTAGAGAATTCAAGGGCCAAACTTGGAGAATAGCTTCACATGCTGACCACAGATATTCCTTACTCCCATCCACTGATATTTCATGGAAACTGGGGGCTTCCACACAGGGCTGTCCTTACTCATCTCTCTGGGATGTGCACCTCTACTTACCAGCCACACACTCAGTCCCACAGGCTGCAGCCCTTGTCCTCCTCACCCCCTGTGGGAAGCTGGGAGTTGTGAATGTAGGGAATTGCCTGAGCAACCATCCCAGTTCCTTCCCAGATGGCATCCCATCCACGGATCCCAGGGCAGCAACACTTACTTTTAGCTACTTCTTTCTCTCCCGTTGACTCAGTTTCGGGGGTACAGACTGCTGGCCAGTCCACAACCCCTGCTTCCTAGAAGCTGCCAGCAGGACACTGGATGCTGCTGCCAAAACTGAAACTATGTGCAGTGCTTGACCCACACCTGGGTTCTTAAAGAGACACTCTCCCACAGGCATGGCCGCTGGCCAGGGCACGTGACTCTCACAGATCCCTTGCTTTCCTTCCCTTTTGGCTTTCCTGGCTGCCTCCATTTCTCTCCCCTTAGGGAGACTACTATGTGGGACTCCTCCATCATTGTAGCTGTTCCAGACAAGGTATCCAAGCAAGAAGAGCCTTTTCTGCTGCTTTCTACCTGCACGACCCTAAGCAAGTTACCTCCATGTGTCTTTTTGTCTGGAAAACAGGGATAGTAACACCAAGCCTCTATGGATATAACCAGATGCTAGATGTGAAACACCTGGCCCTGGGCATGGTATGACATTGATATGCATTGGGTGGGCACAGGTGGCAGGAATGGCTCTCAGTCCTTGGCCGCATGTCCCCACCCACGTGGAGCACAGTCCCCTACTCCCTAGGTTACTTAGCCTGGATGGGCCAACTCTTTACATATCTTCTGCAGAGCTCCTTTAAAAGCTCTAGGGCCTCTGGGAACTTGGGAGACCACAGCTCCTTTCTTTTCCCTCCCTAGAGTATTGAAGACTCTGGCTGCTTCTGGGATTCCCTGAAAATGGCGAACCTTCAAGTTTTGTCAAGACCTGGGCTTGTGCCATGGCAAAAAGAGCACTGATCTGCTGAAATGGGGTAAAAACCTCCTTCCCTGCTTCAGTTAGTCCCTGGTGGTCTTCTGGTCACGACCTGATTAGAGGTTCCAGGCATTCCCCAAATGATCTCGGCAGTCCTGTGTCACACAGTGAAGCCCACTCCCCAACACACACACATTTGATCCCTCCACCCCACACAGAATCCTGCCCCGTCCTACCTGCACAGGCCTGCCCAAGCTCTCCCTCCAGTGTCCCACAGGCCAAACCCCAGAAGGGGAAGGAGGAAAGGAGAAATAGAGACCCGGAAAGCACAAGGCAGTCAGAGCCCTAGGTCTTATTTTAGCTCATCATTCACTCACTCACAGGCATTCACCTGCAATCACAGATTCAGATGGCAAGTATTTCCTATTATGGAGCTTAATTTCAGACCCCCAACACGCCATGACTAGTGGTAAAAAAAAAATGACCTAGTCCTTTCCAGGCAAACTCAGTCCAATTCACTATCTCAGTTACCTCACTCCCAATTTAAAATTCAGTCTCATTTCAGATTTTTTCCCCCTTTTTTGTCTTCCTTCTCTCTGGGGTTTATGTTAAGTCTAGTGTAAGTGGGCATGGGTGAGGGGTGGGCCGCTTATGCTGACACTCCCACTGAGGTGGTGAGGAGTGCCCCATTATTTTTGTCTTGCTTTTGTCGCGGTTCTTTGTTGGCCTTGTGCTCCACAAGGAAATAGTCCTATCTACTGAGATGTAACTTGTCCTGCTGTCCGGTGGCCTTTATCCTGATCATTCTAAGAAGTCTGTGCTTTCCTTGTCCCTTCTTCTAGGATCCTTGGGGTAGAACTTCCAGGTTCTCTTCTTTGTCCTCTGTGGGTGCAGGGTGAGTTCGGCTAATCTGCATCTTTGTGAGGCCTCTGAGGGATCCTGAGCAGCAGGGCATCATTCCCCAAAACACCCCTGTGGTCTTCTGTGTTCCCGTGTGCCCTGGGGTGTAATGGATATTGGCAAGACTGCTGATCACCAAAGCTGTATACAGAACAAGCAAGGTTCAGGCCTCCTTGGCTCTGGCATCTCTAAACTCTTCTAGATATCTCCATCATTGTCAGTCTCCTCTCCCTGACTATAACCCTGGACTAAGACCCATGGTGGTGGATGGGAGGGCACAAGGACACATCAATAGCTGGGTCATATTTCTTTCCCCTCCACAATCTTTCCCCTCCCTAGTTCCGAGGGTGATATTGAGTAGGAGGCTGGAAGGAGATGGTGCAGGGACAATAATGGGACAAGCCTTGCTCTGCCAGATTTTAGCTCCTTTCACCTCTCTCCTTTTGAACTCAATCAAGATGTTGTGGGTTTCGTTTTCTCTTTTTTCATTAGCTCACTATGCCCAAAGCAGGAGATAACTTGTGTCTAGTCATCTGGAATGGAGTAGGGTTTAAGGGAAGCCCACTAAATACTAGGACAAAAAGTAGATGAGAGTAGGGAAGAAGGAAAGAAAAGGGAGGGAGAGAATTATATCCATGAAGTTGTTGCTCTTTGTGCTGTCTCAGGGGCCCAAGATGTCCTTCCCCACTTCCTTATTCTATGACATTTGGAAGTTTCCTAGGTAATGTATGTTGTATGTTCCCAGGAGTCCCCAAAATAATCTTAGCAGACTCTCTCTCTCTCTCTCTCTCTCACACACACACACACACACACACACACACACACACACACACACACACACCTGAAACCCAGCTGGCCTATGTAGCAGCTTAGGGAAAGGGGAAAATGAGAAGTAGAGCTCAGGTAAGAGCCAAGAAGTCAAAACTCTGCATTCTATTTTGGGCTTAGCCACACACCAGTGGTACGATTGGAGTCCTCCAGCTTCCCCTCTCTCACTGGGGTTGCCTCATCTAGAACTCATGGCTCTAAAACACAATCCCTGCCTCACAGTTCTGGGGAGGAGGGACTGGCCAGGAGGGTCCAACAGCCCAACTCAGTAGTTATATGATGACTGAAGTCATTCTACATTTGAAAACTAGCATCCCTTTATCTGTTTAAATGCCCCCTCTCTTTTTAAAATAATAATATGAGAAGCATGTAATAATGAGAAGAAGAACAGCTTCTCATTTGACTTTCATGACTCTGGGACTTGACATGAGTCAGTGTAGGGACATGTAGAGCACTGGTCTGGGGTCAGAACTCCTGTGTCCTGGTTCTAGCTCTGCCTCTAATTTGCTAGGTGACCTTTGCCAAGTTTCTTCCTCCTTTAAGGCTGTAGCTTTCATCTGTTAAATGGAAGGCCTGGGCCAAATGGCTTCTAAGGCTTTTCAGTTCTGTATTTTGACTGAGCACTGCATTAGTTTCCTGTGGCTGCTGTAATACATTACTATAACCTTGGCACAAAACAGCAGAAATGGATTCTCTCTTAGTTACGAAGGCCAAAAGTCAGAACTCAAGGTATGGACAGGGCCGTGCTCCCTCTGGAGGCTCTAGGGGAGAATCTGTTCATGCCTCTCCTTGCATCTGCTTGCTGCTGGCATTCCTTGGCATTTTTCAGCTTGTGGCTACATCATTCCAATCTCTGCCCTTCAATCTCGTATTGCCTTCCGTGTGTATCTGAAATGTTTTTCTGCCTCTCTTTTATAAGGGCACTTGTGATGGTATTTAGGGTCCACCTGGATAGTCCAGGATGATCTCCCTATCTCAAGATTCTGAACTGAATCACATCTGCAAAGACCCTTTCTCCAAATAAGGTTACATTTACAGATTTCAGGTGTCCATGACCAGTTAAAGGTCCAGGGAAATTTCAGACATGCTTTAGTGTTCAGCCCTGTGCCCCAAAGGCATGTGGTCTAACTGAGGAGTCATCACCCTACCGCTACCACCACTGCCAGGGGGAATGCCAGCCTAGCAGCCAATGTGGAGAGGCAGGGCAGCCTTGTGGAAAGTTCACAGGCTTCAGGCCCAGAACATCCTAGTTCACATTCGAGCCCTGCCGCCTGCCAGCTAGGAACCCTTGACAAGTTATTTAATGTCTCTGGACCTCCGTTTTCTTATTTGTGAAAATGGGGCTAATTATACTTACCCTGTAATCATGTTATAAAGATTAAGTACAATAAGTTCAGGGACTGACATCTGATAGCTGCTCCAATGAATGGGACAGCATAGGCTTACAGAACAGAAAGCTATTCCCCATGGATAAATGAGGAGCAAAGGCAGGAAGGGGAATGCCTTGTCCAAGCTGGCACAGTGAGGTAATGGCATAGATGGGGCAAGAACTAAAGTCTCCTAGCGTTGGGCATTTTCCTCCACTTCCCAAAGCCTTTACTCTGGGTGAATCTTTTGAATTGTGTTTCCACAAGCAGCAAAAGCTCCCATTTGCACATTCAATTGACCCTGGGAAGATTGGAGAGGACCAAGCACAGAGACCCACACAGACCCAGCTTATCAGGTTGGCATCATTGGCTTGATACTTCAAGACCTGGTTGACTAATAGAAAGGGAGACTTAAACCATACAGTCGTTGCCCAGATCTCCACTGCCTTTCCAGCATCTCTCACTGCAGATGGTTCCTATGAATGCAACGGCATTCAAGTGAGGTAAAGGTGGACAGATGAAATGCCTATCACTGCTATTTACTGCCAGCTTTCTGCTCCCACGTGCAGATCTTTGGCTGAGTCAATATTTAATCCCTGTCTGGAGTCAATGTTTAATCCTGGGCTAGTCAGCCCTGAAATCCGGCATTTCTAAGTAAGCCAACAATGTAGAGTCATTTTAGTATTAATCACTGGAAAATAGAATTGTGACAGTGAATCTACCAAAGATTAATAGCAAGCCCTCTCCCCCACTTTTTAGAGATACTGACTATTTGGGATTATCCATGCCCAAGTAACTCTTCTCTCACCACCAGCAGATAATGACCTGGTATTTCCTGACCCTACATTTCTCCCATCGGTAAGAGTACAGCATCTACTCTTCCTGGTGTAATTTCAACTTTTGGGCTTGGGGAGAGGGCATGCATGGGGACAGCTGTCTTTGTTGCACAGCTGAGTACTAACGTGGTCCCTAGTGTGGCCATTGTTTTGAATTCTACTAAGAGAATGGGGACTAGAATTGTCCAGTTGGCTGGGCTCAGGCAAGCTTTTGGGGGAGTTTCTGAGTCTTGATTTATGTTTGGAGGTCTGAGTTTTTATTGGGTGAATCCTTGCTAGGGAGTAGGTTGGAGGAAGATTAATCATAAACACTCTATATTTGGCTGTTGGGCAACTTCATAGGGGCTCCCTGAGGCCCTTCTTAAGGGGCTTGGATCATGGTGTGTATGATCTGGCAGCATCTCGTCGATGCCAAGAACAACTTTAGTGGGGGAAAAGTCAGAGGATGACAAGCTAGTGGTGGGCATGTGGGGGTGTGTGAATAAGGGGGAAGGTCTGTGACCAGATTAGCAGTTATAGCTACGAATAGTGTTGGAGAGGGTGACTTGCTGGCTAAACATATGCATGTGAGCTTCAAATCTCTTCCTCTTTCTACATGAACTCACTGAATCACCTTATTCTCCTGACCACCATTCTCTCTATTTCACTGCCCAGATGTCCAATCACTTACCTGTTTTCCTAGCTCTATTGAATCGCAACCAGAGAGTGAAAACAATATTTCCTCTGAGGCTTCCTTGGAGAAAAGTGTACTTTTTATAATTTTGGCTGTTGGAGGATTGAAGGCAGTGGCTAGTGGGAGCCCCCTGAGGCTGGCTGTTCTTGCCCTGAAGAGTGGTGAACTGAACTTGAGAGAACCTGGCACTGGGGAGCTGGCCTTGGTCCAAAGGTTCTCTCAATTCTACCTGGGCCAGTCCTGGGGCCCCAGAGAGCTTTTATTCTCTGGTTCTGAGGGGCAGGGGCAGGTGAGCCAACTTTTTCTGAAGTTAGCAAACTGCTCTCTTACTCTCTCCTACTTCTATACCTTGGCTTAGGAAAAGCAGAAGGAAGAAGATTTTTTGGAGCAGACATCCAAAATCAACTGGTAGAGTGTCAGGTGACAGGGCCCAACCCCTCTTATGAGCTATTGGCAACCTCCTGAAAATTTGCTGTTTCCTTGTTCCTGGTCTGAGCCTGACCTCCAGCTCAAGGTTTGTCTGGCAAATAGGTATTAGAAAAATATCCCATGGTCCCCTGTAGCCTGTGTCCATCTGAGGCTCAACATTCCTATCTGTACAATGGTGTACAATCTGCTTCTTTCTGGGAATATATACTGTAGTTAATTTTTAGTTGTCTTCACTGCATGGGTGGAGGAAAGAGCTGGTAAAGTGAAAAGTTTAGACCTGTTACATTTACTAACAAATCTAACCTCCCTGTGCCAGGCTCTGAAGAAGCAAACTTACTGATGTCTTTTTTTAAAACTCTTGACAGGCATGAAGTACATCATATTCTGACAAATTATGGGTCAACTTAGAAAATGCCTTTGGTCATGATAGTTCTGGTTCTCTTCTTCCTCTCCAAGATATTCAGGATTGTGGAACCAGGAATTTGTAATATTAGGGAAAGAAGTGGCCCTTATTTGACCTTCTACACTCAGAGCAGAACTGGTAGACCTAGATCAAGACAGCACATAAGCAATTTGTGGGGTCTTGGCCAGACATTGGATGAGGCAGGATACAGAAGACTCCAGGTGCTAATTAGGGAAAGTACATATGCAGCAAAATGAGACCAGGAGGAAAACGGTGCCCTACTGGCCCAGCACCTCGGTGCTCATGACTTCTGCATGCTTCCAGAAGTGTGGCATAAGTTCCTCTGCAATCGGCACATCTCTGCTGCCCAACTGGGTTTCAGCTAACACCCTGGAGAGCAGTCTGTAGGGTGACAGCTCATCCTCTTCCTGACAGCGAAGGGAATAGGTTGGCTTTGGAGGGCCAGTGCCTATAAAACAAGCTGTGCCACTTTATGGAAAATAGAGAGCTTAGTGGCTTTGGATCCTGTATGCAGGGCTGCCCACAGAGTTCATTTCCTTTTGTGTAGAATTTCCATTCTTCATTCAATGTTTGTCAAGCTCTTTGCCTTGGATTGTCTGTTCCGATGAAAAATAATTATGTAATCTGTGTCAACTTGGCTGAAGTGCACTATAGGTCTTTCCATGAAAACACCTTCCTCTTTGCATCTGACTGAAACTGCTATTAAATTGATTTTGTATTTTCAGACTGCACTGGCTGGTGGAGGAGAGGGGAAAAAAAACCCCAGAGTTTTAATAGAGAACAAAGAAAAGCTGGCCAGGGGTCAGGTGTTTGTCCTGACTTATCTGAGATAGATGAACACCCTTGCAGATAATTTAGATCTGAGCTCTATTTGTGCAAATGCAGTGAGGGCATCAGGGCTGGTGACTAAATTTGTAGTTCTCAGTTCCAGCTTCCTGAACTTTTGCGCTTCACTTAGCCAGTACAGGAATAAGCCAGTTAGTGAGAGAACACATTACTGGAAATGTTTATGAATCTTTATACATAGGTGTGAAGGAGGAAAACAAGGAAGACTTGGAATCATAAATGGGGAAGGACCTGACCAGATAGATACCCAGGCTCTAATTCCAAGCATAGAGAAGGTAATGCACATATTGATCGAGGATTTAAGCTGTGGGGGTAGACTGCTTTACATTCAATTTTTTGCCCTTTTTTGAGGAGTCTAACTACTTAGTTTCTCTGGATTCAGTTTTCTTATCTGTAAAATGGAATTTATCATACTTACCTTACAGAAATGTTGCATCAAATGTGATAACAAATGTGGAAACACCTAGGATAGTGCCTGCTGTGTAAGGACACTTAACAGGTAGTAGTGGCATTAATAATAGAGGAGAACTGAGAGTTGTGCCTAACCCAGAGAACCCACTGGATCACAGGAAAGTCAGTGCATCCCTGCTTGGATTGGCAATCTCCATGGATACATCCCTGATTCCAGCCTGGTGATGGGCGTTTCCCTGCCTTTCATCCTGGTGATATGGGTGTTGTACCAACTGGGGAATACAATGAAAAACAAACCACCGATAATATCAAATGGTGGAGTTGGCCAACTATGCCTGTTCTGCTTCTGGCCTTTTAAATCAACTGCTTGTGCCCCACTTCAGGCATTGACTGGCCCATAAAAAAGAGCTGTAAAGATTCGGGGATGCCCCACTTCCTTCCTGGCAAAGATTTCTCTCAGATCTTACGTCTGTCTATACTCGTCCCTGCAACTCTGACCTTGGCTCTGCTCTGGCCCTTTGATTGTGGACCTCAGCTCTCCCTACAACAGCCTGACTAGAGAGCCTTTTCTACTTTTGGACACTGCCCCTGACTCCAGCCACTTGGCCAACATCTTTGCCAGGCTGGTTGTTTTCTCCTAAGATGGATTGCCAGGCAGGACATCCTAATTTCTGAATCCCAGACAGAAAGGGTTATAGGCATTGGAGGTGTGCTCAGGGGAGTTTTGAGGAGGGGTGAGGTCTGACTCTTCACTTCAGAGTAGGCACAGGAGAGTCTTGTATGGTTTTATGGCTTAGTGCAGGAATTGTCAAATTATGGCTCCAGATCCAGATCCAGCCTGCTCTCTGCTTCTGTAAATAAAGTGTTGTTGGAGCACAGACAAAGTTAGTTGTTTATGTGTTGTCTCTGGCTGTTTCAACACTGCAATGGCAGAACTGCGTGGTCGTGACAGAAGCTGACTGCCAGTACAGTCTAAAACAGTTACTAGCTGGCCTTTGTTAAAAAACAAAATTCAACTGAGTAAAATTTAAAGATTCTTGGCTTTATTTGACAATTCATAAGTCAGGCAGCATCCCATTGAAAGGAGCTCCAAGAAATTGCACAAAATGACAACATTTATGAGCAGATGGAGCAGGACAATAAGTCATACCAGCAAAAGGTGAATTGGCTCTGGCAAAGTCATTTTTCTTTAGGGGTCCAGGAGGCAGATTACCTCTCTAGGGCTGACCAGGTGATTCCTGGTTGACTGGTTTAAGAAAGGTTCCATTTCTGGGAGAAGCTGAAATTACAATTAAGTCTCTTTTTGGTGATGTGGGGCTTAGCATTTTGGGCCCACTGTTTGTTTTTAACATTCTTTGCAGAAAAGTTTTGCTGATCCCTGGTTTATCACACTGAACTTCCTGGAGAAAGGGGTGATCTGAGGAACCCAGTCCTGTGAGATTGCTTCAGCAAAAGACAATAGTCCAAAGTGCTGGGGAAATAGGCACAATGTCCCTATTCACAATGCACCTTAGTGTATTAAAGGTTCCAAAAAATCCTATGCAGAGGAAGCTGTTTATTGTTTAACCCTCATTTGCCAAACTTCTTTGATCTACCAAATCTACTTTTCATCAGAATGCCTCTTAACACTAATTAGGTGGAATGATCCTGTACAACCTGGTTCTTGGCCTATCCCTGCCCCTAATGAGCTGAGTGACCTTGGCTGAATTACATACCCCTCAAGGTCTGCTTCCTCATTGGTTGAATGGGATAACGGCAGTTGCCTTATCTCTATTACAGGTTTTCCAGGTAAGTCACTGAGATAGTGTGCATGAATATAGTCTGGAGCAAAACGACTGTTGTGTCATTAATTTTTTATTAGTTTTGCTTTGATATATTATTAGTAATGGTAAAGTGGAGAAGCACTATATCAAGGTCTTGAGTTCCTTTTTCTCGTCTTCATGCTGCTGTTAATGTATTAACCGAGTGACTTTAAACAAGTTACTTCCTCCTAACGGGTGTTAGTTACCTCACACTAGACTGAGGGTTTTAGATAGGTTTGCTCTGAAATCCTGTAGTTGCATTTGGTTAGATGCATGCAACTTCCCTACTTATCCAAAATGAGTCTCTCTCTCACAAACATGAAGACAGCACCTCCTTAATTTTCTTGGGACATTGTCTGAGTTTGGCACCAGCTATGATGAGGAGATATTGGCAAAGTGTTTCTGGTGCCACTGACAGCTTAGGCGACAGGGCTCAGCCTTCTGAGGACGTCTACCTGACAATTCTCAACTTGATGTTGGAGCCTTTCTTTCCCTTCTCTTCTATTGCTCAAAGGCTTCTCTGCCCAAACATGAAGTTCAGACACAAGGGGACTAAGGGTGAAGCAAAAGTCCCCCAAAGGCATGAGATAAAGTGGTTTGAAAGCAGAATCCACATAAAATTCCTCTTGGCCACCTTCTTTCTTAGCCACCCCCTTACTCTGAGTCACAACCATTTTTCAGCTTCATCAACATTCTCCCTAAAAAGGCTTTATAAACAGTTGAATAAAAGGAGCTTTGTGAAGGAAGTGAGAATCTACTGAAAAATACCCTCCTCCTCTATGAATTTAGGAAAATCCCAGAAAATCTTGACTAGGCCCTAAGGCCTGCATAGCATTTTGAGCCAGGGGGAAGGATAATTTGAGGACTGGATGTTTTCCTTTTGGTCTCAATGTAGAAACCACCAGCCTATGGAGTCATCGAGGGGACTCCCAAATGAAGGAGGTGTCAGAGCACCTGTACAGGTAGAGTCCCCAGAGGCCATTGAGCCCATGCCCTTCCAGTCAGCCATTCAGTCACAAATATTTATAGGGGGATCTACTGAGTTGGAAGTTCTCTGCGGGCATAACAATATGGATAAAACACAATTTCTTCCCTAAAGAGTTTAGGTTCTACTTGAGAAGGCAAGACTAGTATACTTGGATATAATTCAATATGTGCAGCAGGCTGAATGCTAACAGGTGTCAGAAAAGGGGGCAGCTAGCTTGGACTAGAGTGATGGTTGAGAATTTGCAATTCCCCTTACTGATTGGAAGCCTCTTACGTTTTCAAACCCCCAGGAATAGAAACTCCACACTTTTCCTAGGTGAACTCCATCAGTATGTAATAAATCCTTTCTTGAAGACTTCTTTGAGTCACACCATCACCTTTGACTGTAGAAAATGCTTGACATTCATAGGCCTAAGAATGGTCAGCCTTTGCTTCCCCAGGTGGAGCCGTGGCTCCGCTAGCTTCCTTTTGTACAGGCAGAGAAAGGATGAGAAAAGAGCTTGGGCCATGGTGTTCAGACCTGGTTCTCCTTCCACAGTGACCAAACAGTATATCCTTCCATTCCTCAGGGTCTGGAGTCCCTCTCCAGGGCTGTCATGGTGGCATGGATATGAGGAGAATCATCCTGGAGCAACTTCCTTTCCATACAGGGCAGCTGGACTGGCTGGAGGGTCAGTTCCAGGAAATGTGTCATCTGAATCAAGGTGACCCCAGTTGCACTTTCTGTCTCCTGAGCTACACAAACACAGAGCACACTGTGAGGGTCCTAGGCACTAAATCTGATTCCCCAAGAACCACTCCCGCCCACCACAACCCTTCAAAAACTTCCTAACACAGAACTGCAATTGAGCATTTAGGTTGATGATGACTGGGCCAGGCCTTTGGGTTCCTGGGTCTGAGAATCTTAGCCTCCTCCACTTTCCCCAGAAAAATCTCAATCTTTTTTTGCCAGATCTAAACACCATGGAGGACTCACTTTAGGTGTTTAAACCTGGGAATGTTGCTGTAGCAGACTTTCAGCTGGGCCATGCAGAGGGTACAAAAGTAGTCTGGTTCCACATCTGGGGCCTGTGCTCCTACTGTCTGCTGTTGGGATCACTCATGTGTTCATATGCTTATGGTTAGCATGTGTCTTGCCATCCTTGGGAGAGATCATCCTTAAGCTTTGGGATGTCATTGAGACATAAGTACAAAGATGATTTTCCCATGGATTGATAAAGAAACCAAGGCCAAGAATGGTTAAAAGGCTCAGAACTTAGCACTTCTACATCCAGAGGTCCTGGCACCAACTCTGAGCCCAACCCCCACCCCTAGCACTGAGGATGTCGGGTGAGAATAAGCACTCCCCCACCAGCCTTGGGGCTGCTCAAACTCAACTCACAGGTCCTCTTTCTCCGGAGCTTCCTTCCCAATAGAGCAAGGGCCACAAACATAAGCAGGAACAGCACCGTGGAGACTGGGGTCAGGACCCGAGAAACCTTCTCTGCTGGAGAAGCTCTGGAGCGGAGGTAGCAGGGGTGGTGGGGGAAGAGCACAAGAGAGGGGAGGTTGGAGCTGGATAGAAGACTGAACACCATTTGGCCTTCACCCCTCATTTTACAGATGAGAAGCTGAGACCAACGTGAGCTGGCTGCCCTCGTTCCACAATAGGTTAGTAGCAGAGCTGGGACTAGAAGATCTGTTTTAGGTTCCCGAGCCCCAGCTTTTTCCTGGCTCTACTGCCTGTGTGTGGGCCCCACCAAAGCACCACAGTGGGAAAGAGGACTGACTGAGAATCGGGGAATGTTCCCTCAGCATTTTGCTCCACCACAGTCTTTCTTTGTGGCTTCACCAGGTCATGTTCCCTCTCCGGAGCTTTTGTTCCTCATCTTTAAAAGAGAAGTCCCAGTGGTTTCACCTAAATATTCTGTTATTCTATTGTTTAAATTGTTGCTTGTAAACCACATGAAAATACTCAGATTCTCCTAGCAAGAATCTTGAATGAGGAAGGCATCTGATTTTTATGTCCGTTGTCCTTTACTGTCTTGTAGTTACAAAGGGAGAAAAGTGGGATGGAGAGGGCCTTAGAGGTTAGCTTGCTGAAGGAAGTGCCAGGGGTAGGAGCAAGTGTGGATCCCCAACCGAGAGGAGGGCCTGGGGTTTTACCTGTTCATGGAGAATACCCTGCCTGGGGTCCGCAGGGGTCCTGCTGTCAGGTCCTGGCTTGGCGTTGCTTGGGGACCACAATCTCCAGCCGGGCTCTCTAGGTCCCCTTCAGTGCTTCCTTCCACAGATGCCATCTCTATGCTGGTGGGCCCCAAGGTCCACACACCTGCAGCTGGGGTGGATCCTTTAATGGAGCCGAGGGCTTGTGGCTTAGAAACCCGTCTTGCTTCTCGGAGGGTTTCCCACACCCATTTTTCAGAGACCAGGGTTGATGGCCTAGAGGTCCCTGTGATCATCCAGTCTGCACCTAGGCCTGTTCTGACCCTCTCTGCTTCCTCTCTTGGCCTCTCAGCCTCAGTAGTTCTTGTCTCTCTCCCTTCCTCACTGGCTCTAGCGCTATTTGCTACTGAGCCTCTGGTGCTCCATATCCACACACCTTCTGCTGTATTGGACCTGCTTTTGATTGCCGGAGCTAGACTCTCTGGAATGGGGACTGTTGCCCAGATGGTACTCTCTACCTGGCTAACTGGATCTGCAAATACTGCCCCCGTGGTTCTTGGGGTTTGCCTTCTCTTTGCCAAAGCAGTTCTTTTGCTGATTCCTGGAGTCAGACCAACTCTGTCTGATCCTGTCTTTTGTCTTCCTATAGTCTGAGTGGTTCCTGGGGTCCATCTGTTGGTGGCTGGAGATGCTATTCCAAAGGACCTCCTGACAAGTTCACCGGAAGTTGGAGTGACTCTGAGGATGGTGCCAGGAGGATCTGCATGAACAGCAGAGGGAGACACATAAGAAGGCCATCCTGCTGCTTGCAGGGTTTAGCAAAGGATGCCAGGCTAAAAGTGTTTGCAACATGGAATGCAACCTCAATAAGTGATAGTCTTTGGCCAAGATGTCAGATAAAATTAAGACTTGGGAAAACCAGATGTATTCTCTAGTATGTTGCAAACATTGACATTTTATGGTCCTATCTCCTTTGTTATGTCCACATATTCTTTATTCGAGCTGTCCAGGACTCCAATATTGCTCCCTTTCCAAGAGGCCCATAGTCCACCATGTACTGCACTTCAAATAAGAAAAAAAAATTTTAGTGGCAGTAGAGCTGCCAATCTCAGCAGGTAACCGGTTAGACGCCAACATCTAATAAAACAAGTCTACTCTCAGGCACTTGTGCCTGCCTGTTCCCTCAAATGCCATCTCTCCCGTAGGCTGGCCTTTCATAGCCTGGACTCTGGGTGCCTGACTCGGATCAGTTCTCTGGAACCTGCCACACAGGGTGTGGACCTGGTAACTAACTGCTGAAGGGCTCAGTCTTAGGAAGAGCCCAGTCCCGATTCCTCTGCCCTGTCCGTCTTACTTCCTCTGCTTGTCTAAACAAAGAGACACTGTGACCTAAAGCAACCACATTATCCAATTCACTACCTTCTTGAAATTCTTTCTAGATATATTTGCTACACATTTGGGAGGAATCAAGTGAGATAGCTGATGTTCATTCATTTGGAAAGTTTGCCCTGATATCTATCTTCCTTCTGAAGGTAAGAATAAAAGCCTTCTTCTTAAAGTCCTTGCCTTGCCTCAGCTTCTCCTCATCACGCCCCCAGTAGTTAAACCCTTTTAGACCTCTCTGTTTTCTTGCACCTTCTTCCTGGCCTTCACTTTGCCTACTGTGACCCACCTGTCGTCAGCCCCTACCTGCAGAGATGGTCAGGTTCATGCTGGAGAACAGCACGTCATTTCTGTTTCCAATGCCACAGCGATAGGACCCCACATCTTCTGGAGACAGCTGGGAAAGCCTCACCACAAAGAAGCCATTTTGTGGGAAGTCTGATAGAGCCACACGGTCACCATAGTGCAGGTGAGTGTAGTGGTTGGTGGACACAACGGTGGGGCAGAGCCACGTCAGGGGGCGCAGGCGACACCAGTACTTCCTCTGGTGCCTGTTGATGGATGAGGGGTTGTAATGGCACTGGAAGGTGACAGTGTCCCCAAGCTTTCCAGACACTAGCCTCGGGCCCTTCAAAGAGCTTACGGCTGCAGGCAGAGAAGAAAATCAAAGGAGAGGGAGATCTGAGTATAGTCACTGTGTCCAAGGAGCTACACGCTCCACATTCTGCCAGAATAAGGGCCAGGTGAGAAATACCTTCTAGAAATAAGGCACAGAAGAATCAATATAGAAATGTCAGAACTTAGTTCCTGGGTCAGGGGTAGCCCCAAGAGATGGAATGGAGCTGTATTCAACGCCCCATTTAAGAGACAGACATGCAAAAATAATCTTAGCCATAATTTAGCTAACACTTGTGTGCCAGGTATTCTCAGACAAGTCCATCCAGAGCCTGGGTTCTTTCCACTGTGCCCCAAATGCAGATGTTCAAAAAGCTGTCATCTGAACACTGGTAAGAGGACGGAGGCAACATCTGGTGGTATATGTGCATGGGACACCAAAGAGAGATGTTAAAGAGTCAGAACAGATCAGCATGCTTTCTGCAGAAGGGAGGGGGCCCTGGAACACCAGAATCCTTGTCTGCTCCGTGGTTACATCCCCAGACCAGTGGTTGCAAAACCATTCATGCTGGCCACTTTTTTGTAGAAGTGAACACAACCAAGAGCCACAGTCAAGGCCCATGTGAGCAGTGTTGTGATTATGTCTGCTTTGGCAATAGGCCTAAACTGTAGCTGAACCACGCCTGTTTACTAAATGACTTCAATTTGATCAGTGCAGATAGAAGCAAAGTTTACTCTTTTTCTCGCTGCCTCTTCACACGCACGCTGTGGACTTCTCTGTTCCTTGTCAAATCTCAGACATCGTTTCATGTATAGTAACTTTTATAGTCTCATGTGGATAAGAGAAAGGCCAGTCTAGACTGAAATTATATATCCAGTCCAGTCCAATGGCTGGTTGCAGCTCCAGTCTCTGATCCAATCGAAGCCTTTTCTTTTCTCTCAGGACTTGGAGGCCTGTGTGGGGGATGGGTGCATGCTGGGGTCCCTTGCTTTGCTTTACGTCTTCTTCTACTCAAAACTGCTGTTTTAAGCCCTTCTGGGAGAGGACATAAAAGGGAGAGAGGAGAGGCAAGTGGGGCAGTGGTGGTCTGCTCCTGGTACCTCCAGGCATAGCAGATAGCCAGAGCTGCTGCCTTGTCTTTTGCCTCCCAAACCTCCTTCCTGTGGCCTCTGGCTGCAGTTCCTTCCTTGTAAGAAGTCCCTCTCCTCCTGCTGGCTTCTTGGGATTCCTCCAAACACCACCAAACCTATGACTTCTTGCCATCTGCTTCTTTTTATGGTCACAGTCCCTTCTGGGCGATCCTCCTGGTGAAGGACCCAGGCCAAGGAAACACATCTTTATCCTGATGTCGGGAGAAACTTGGACATATGGCAAGCTTTTTGAGTGGCTTTTTAGTTCCTTATTACTTGGCTCCCACAGTGAGCTCATCTACCCTCAGGTGGCTACATGGTGGGCTATTGTGGGAATGGTCAGCTTTGCAATCTCTCTATAATCCTGCACAGGTGGCTCGACACCTTGCTTTAGGATGAGGTGCCTGGCATCTATCAGTCTGTTCTATGTCTTTAACACCTTTGAACCCAAGAAAGTTCAGTTTGATATCCTGGTGCCAGGACTGGCTACATAATTTGTGGGGCCCAGTGAGAAATACAAAGGTAAGATCCCTTGTTCAGAAGTTATTAAGGATTTTGCTATGGTCATAGCGGAGCATTAAACCAAGCACCTTCAGAGTACAGGGCCCCATGTGACTGCGCAGGGCCACATGCCCATGAAGCTGGCGCTGCCCATTGCGTCTTGAGGTCTAATTATAGGAAAAGTCAAGGCCTTGAATGCTATGGATATATCAACACTCAATGTAGGTTTAACTAAATTACACACCAACAACTATGCCACTATTGATAAAATTAAGCGACAATTTATCATTAAAAGGGAAGAATATTCACAATGACAAAGAAGGACCTTCCCAGGACAGCAGTGATGGTGCCCTGATAAAGTGTCTCTACTCCAGACGTCAAGACCTTGCGTGATCTACATGTGGCATGTGCTAAAGGAGCACCTCCCCGTTAACTGTCCAGATGATGTGATCCGACTCCCCAGTAGAAAGCTGGTGGGGAGCCCTTAATCGACTCCTGCAACTCACGTGTGTTTCTACTGTTCATACCGAATTTTACTGACCCTTAAAACTCATTTGGTGGACTGCTGATCAACAGCTTTTAGTTATTCATAATTAAGGTTTTGGAATTTGTTATTAGTCACCTGTGAGAACTAAAGAAGCATTTTAGGGTCCATGTGGCATCCATTTGGGGTCCCTGATGCGAATTCCCTGCCTTCCGGTGGAGGCAGTGCCCCTGCTCCCATTTGCCCACCATTTCCCAGTGGTTGTCTATTGCTGTGGCTTCCGTCGGGGAGGGCAAGTGAGGCCTGAAGTTGGAGAGAGGCCATGGCTGAGCCTGGCTTGGTCTGAGAAAGTGCAGGAGGTTAGAGCAGGACCAGGACTGTAGGACCAGCACCTGCCATGTGTCTCTCCTCCTACCAGCAGAGGGGTGAGGAAGGTGTGTGTGTCCTAGGCACAGAGGTAGAGCCCGGAGGGAAGAGAGCCAGCCCATAGCCATCCAAGATGGGGTCTTCTGTGTGGAGAGGCCAAAGCAGATCCAGGGCACAGGGAGGAGATGGGCCATCAGGAGGCCATGTAAGAGTCCGCAAAGATACAAGAGGAAGAGCTAGCTCTAAACATCTGCCAGGCCAGGGAGCTCTATGCCACCCGACATGTACAGCTGCCTGCCCTCTGCTTCTTCTCTCTCCTGCCTCTGACCCTGCTGGGGTTCAAGTGCCAGCCGCCAAGTTAGAGAGGAGAAAGAGGAGGGGAAGGGAGAAGATGGCTCTCACCCCATTCCTGCTTTTTTGACTGCAGGCTAGGTACCTGAGGGGATGCACCTTTGGATGAAAATTGAAGTGCTGACTAAAATATTTAACTGAACACTTAAAATTATAAAATTTAGAATGTTTAAAACTTCAAGGAATTAAGTTAGGACTGTTATATATACATCAGCATGAAAATCACGGGCTGCCGGAGTTTTCATTTGGGGCAGGGGAAGCCTGCTTCCACTGAAAAATTTTAAAGGGGACAGTGAAAGATTAAAATAGAGATGGTGTGATTATATCACAGAAAATTCTTGCTCAAATATTAGCTTCCTTTGATTCATTAAAACTCTGATTTTTTATAAGCCAAAGCAGTTGTTAATCGTTTCTTCTCTCAATCTCTCTCTCTCTCTCTCTCTCTCTCTCTCTCTCTCTCTCTCTCTCTCTCTCGTATTATCATAGCATTTTTATTCAACAGTTATTTAACAATTATTTGTTAAATATCTACTTGAGACTAGGTTCTAGGTACCAGTTTCTCCAGGCACATACTCACTACTTTCCTCATTGGCTCCCCATTACCATCAAAATAAAATCCAGACACCACAGCCTGATGATGGAGCTATTTATCATCTGGGCCTGGCCAGCCTCACTCACCAGCCTGCCAGGACATTTAGGGCAGAGACCCTATTGTTCATCCACCTGTTTCTAGTGCCTGGCACATGGTAGGCTCTCTATAAAAGTGTGCAGACTAGTAATAAATACAATTTTTATTTACCCCTCTATTTCTGTGTAGACTCTGAACCCTTTAGAGTAGGGCAGGGTCTTCATCTTTATGTCCTTTGTACTGGGACTGGCACTTGAGTGTTTTTAGAATGAGTGGTCATGGAGCAGTGCTACGGCCATCTTTTGTATACCCTGGAACCCTTAGAAATACAGCTGACTTTCAGTCATCAACTTGAATAGAATAGAGTGGAAAATAGGGACTATCAAAACAATCAATATTCTAGAAGTCATCAAATCAGGCATGTGACCTCTCCTGTGAGCTCTCGCCTCCCTCACTCCCCGTGGGCCCAGATCTGACCACTCCCTGGATCCACTGCATGGCCTCAGACCCTAGGAGAGAAAGCCCAAACTGCTGAGGGAGGGCTGGATGCCACCGAGGTGCCTGGCAGGGGCCTCTGCAGCCTGGAAGACCTGGGTCTGGTCTTGCAAGCGCTGCATTTGGGCTGTGTTTGGGACTCACCTTGCAGCAGGCACAGTATGAGGAGGATGGGCATTCTCCATCTTGCCCTCTGGTTGGCAAACTGAAAAACAAACAAACAAACAAACAAACAAATGAAAAGAAACACTGTAAATGTAGAAGCTGACAGGAGGCAAGTGAGAAGCTGCCATGAGCTGCAGTGGGACCTGGGGCAAGCACCTTCTCACTTTGGAGTCAGTTTGCTCAGCACTGGGTCTGGACTGGATTTATCTAAGAGTGAGACAGAGACTACGCTCTCTGAGAGAAGCAGGACTTCATGCTCACATGCATAGGCAGGCTCATCTGGCCTGTGTGACCCTCACCAAAGGCTAAAACTTCCCCTACCCAGGAGATTTCTGTGTTCAGAAGAGGCAAACTGGCCTCCGGAGGATTACAGTCTCTGTACCCACCTGCCGGCATGGAGCTCTGAACTGGGGGAGCATTGTGTGGGGGAAAGACTACATGCTGGAAGTTTAGACTTGAGCCAGCACTATGGGGCCACAGAAGGGTTACTCTGTGTCAGGGATTTGCTTCCTGTCCAGGTAAAGGGAGAATCTCTGCAGGCTTATTGCATAATGTCAATGAAATTGTGTGCCAACAAGGTGCCCGGCACAGAGTGACTCCTTTTCACTTGTCTTCTCACCCCTTCTCTTTTGCAGGAGGACAGACTTCTTAGGGAGGAGCTTTCTGTCTCACCAGAAGTGTGCCTCTGGTCAGTAACAGAGAGTTAAAGACTGATTCTCTGCGCAAGTGTTTATCTGCACAGGGACCCTTCACAACTGCACAGTTTCTCCTTCTCAACTTCTAGAAGCCATGCCCGCCCCCGGTTCATACCAATCTTCCCTCTGCTCTGGTCTCTTCCACTGGCCTGGGGACCCCCTTGAGGACAGGACTATAGGTCTCATTTGTCACTTCCAGGCTCTGAAGCAGGATCCAGCACAGTGTAGGCAGACCATGGGCAACTGCTGTGAGCAAGACCTGACCACCCTTTTAGTGGACATCACATTGATCCCGGCTTAATAGTCTTTTTTTTTTCTTTTTAAAATTTAAGTTTATTAGGGTAACATTGGTTAATACAATTATATAATTTTCTGGTGTACATTATAATTTGACATCTGTATATTCTATTGTGTGTTTCCTTCAGCTACCATATATTTGGTCCCTTTTACCCACTTTACCTGCCCCCTATACCCCTATATTTGGCCCCTTTAATGGTCTTTTGTTGCCTGCTGATGAATAAAGGCAGAGATTTTACATTATACTTCTTTTGTGGTCTCCATAGAGTTTTCATGGATGCTTTTTGATTGATTAAAAATTCATTCTTTGAATCTATCTACTGCCTGCAGTTCCTGGGACATATAGATTAAAAAAAAAAATAGGCAAACCGAAAAAGCCTTTGTTTCCTCTCTCCGACTTAAATGCATATGGCACCAATGTTAAGATGAGGCACTAACAGTCACTGGTTGGCCCATAAGCTCTTTGCCCCCTTTCTCCAGCTGGGCCACACAAGGCCACTGGCCTGTCTGGGACGTGGACTACAGGAGGAGAAAGGGGAACAAAGGGGGGTGGAAGAAAGCAGAGGAAGTTGAAGAAGGGGGAGAGGGAAGTGAGGGTGGGAGGTGAAAGAAAAAAGAAAGAAAGAGAGAGGAGAGAACAAGAGAAAAACAGAGACCATGGGTTAGTCCTATAGCTGCAAGTTGTCACCACAGATTGCCTCTGTCCAGCCATCTCCACCAAAGCCTTTGCCTGCTCTGTCGAGGTAGAGCCCCAAGGATGGTCATAAAGTCCGCAGGCTCCTCATGCCTCCTCTGTGCCTCTTGTCACAGCTCCCCTGTCTTGGGCACTTCCGTGGCTGTCTTAGACCTTCCCTGCCTTCCAGAGCTTCTGGCTTCCTGCCCTCATCTGGAGGCTCTCCCAAGTGTGCTGGCACCTATTTCTTTGTTTGATTAATATTTACCAAGTCCAAGGCTAATTCTGAGGCTGGCGTCCAGACCTCTGGGCTAGTTTTTCTAAAGAGCTCATGTAGCACATGTTGGGGCCAAAGTCTCTGCACCAGTGGCCCAGTTCTGAAGTCCAGTGGGGCAGTCCCCTCTCCACCTCTGAAGGGCAATAAGGAAGCACGAAGCGTGAGATAAAATGTTTGCAAAGAGTTATCAGCCTTAATTGGAGGCTGAAGGATAACATTCAACAGAATGTCTTCAAGTCTCCTTCTCTGCAATGACCTTCACAAAACCTTTCTCCAGGAGACAGGGAGCCCTACCTAGACAGTTAGCCTGGGGCCACAGGCTTCTGTTATGGTGCAAGGCATTTTCAGGGATGAGGATCACAACGAGGGATTCTCTTATCTCGGTCTTGCTGGGAAGAGCATCTACCTCAACATCAGCACAGACTGGTTGGTGTGTGACTCCTCAAATCCCCACTGCCTCCTGCCCTGAGCCCCATTTCTCTCTTATCTCCCCACCCTGGGGGCAGAAGACAGGAAAAGAAGAAGCCAGTGTGGTTTAGACTGACAAGTATAGAGCCAGGACTCAGGAGGCCCTGCCTTGCTTGTGGCTGATGGAATGACCCTGAACTTGTGTCTTTCCTCTCCACTACCACAGAAGAGCTTTGGCTGTATGATCTCCCTGTTTCTTTCTCTTTCTAGCATTTGTTGGTTCTAAATTAATCAGGGGCCTCTAAGGAGTTATGCATTCTAATGCGAAGGAGAGTGGGGGTGAGCAAAAGAGTAGGGAGTTAGGAAGGAGTTGCTGTGACCTGAACTGCAGAATCTTCCCTGACCTCCTGGGAGGGAGCCCAGCTGCTCTGGAACAGCACTTGAGTGCATGCTTGACAGCTGCTGCAACTCACCACCCACGTTCCACATTCAGAGATAAGCCCCCAACATCTGGGGAGAAAGCCTCATCTCACCTGTTGTTCTCCAGGCTTAGCTGGGCCTTCTCCACCCATCTCAGTCTATATATAAAGTCCACCTGGACTTCTCTTTTCCTCTCTTTGAGTTGCTGGTGGTTGGACGTCTTCTGGTCTTCTCTTTAAACCTGGAGACCAAAGGCAGGATCGGTGTTGGAAAGCAGTTGGAGTTGGCTCCTGAGAATGGCAGTGCAAGGTGAAGCTCTGCATTCACCTCTCCACAGCCTGCAGCAAGTCACTTCATCCTAGGCCTTGAGTTTTATCTTGCAGGAGAGAACCAGTCCTGGTCCCTTATCGTTCTCACTGTCACTTATTCTTGCAGAAATTTTCCAGGGGTGGTGACATTAACTTCAAGGAAAACATGCTGATCCACATCCTTCCACCTCTCATTACCCATTCAGTCCAGGGTCCCAGGCTTTTCAGGATGCTTCAGCTTATCCTGGCCATTCAAGCGTCTCCCAGACAAGTGATGCAACAACCTGGACAGGAGAGAAAATTCAGGAGAGGAATTCCCCTGCTGTCTGGCTGGCAGCTGGGGCCTCCTAGGCGACCTGGCCCCTTCAACTCCCATACAGAGGCAGTTTGGGTCACTGACTCCAGTTCAAGTGCACACCTCATTGTTACTATTTAATGCCCTAGACAAAGCACCATACAGAAATGAGATGATCGCCCTAGAAAGAACACTAAGTGTGGCTTATTCAGATGGATGACACACTTAAAAAATCCCCCAATAATTCCTTTTGGAAAATATCTCATGGGAGTGTATTTTTTCTTGTAAAAGATGTGATCTGCCTACGTACATCTGCTGGTTTTAAACTGACATTAAAATGGCCGGCGCCACCCAAGCACTAAACAGCTAAGGGGCTCCAGGGGATGTAAGTACTGCGGGCTGTAGTTAAGGACCCTCAGCAGGACCCTGAGTAGACAGCGCAGTACTCTCAGGCCAACTAGCAAGGACATGTCTTCCTTAAGAAAAAAATAAATTCAGTTGGTACATTGCTGCACAATTTGAATAACCATTGGTGACAGCATGCACCTCTGCGCATTCCCTCTTCTAGGCTGAAAGCAAGAGGAGCGGAAAAGAAGCAACTCCACGGGTACCTGGGCTGGGACAAGGCAGTCTTGTGGACGCGTGTGTGCCAGTGACTACGGGCACAGCTGTGTGCGCCATCATCCCAGTACTTGGCCGTGAGCTCCACGCCTGGCGCTCAGTATCTCCACAAACACCTATAGGCTCCCGCATTAGCTAGAACACATCTGCAATGTGAACGGCCTCCCCTTAGCGGTGCCTGTGTTTGGGCAGTGCACAGCCTGGAGAACTGTACCCTGTGGCCCGGCCTTCAGAGGCTTTCCCTAGAATCGAATGATCCCTGTGCAGGTGGTAGAAAGGTTTAATGTCTGGCTAGATTTTTCCCTTTCAGTTCCTTGGGGAGCAGAGCAGCACTGTGGTTAATCACGTAGACTTTGGAGTCAGACTCCCTCCTAGTTAATATCCCAACCCCACTTTTTATTGGGAAAGTGATATGAGTCAGGTTATGTACCCCTATCTCCTGTTTTACAGATGAGGAAAAAAGGAGATTATAACATCTACCTCATAAAGTGATAATCCATGTAATTCAAAGTTAATTGTAAATTCTCATTAACATTAGCTGATAATAGCCTAGCCTATGGCAACAGGGAGCTGATATCTTGTAATAATCAAACCTTCAAAGAAAAAACAGTCCTTTTGAAGTCCTCATCTATTCAGAAGTCTGTTATTTTTTCACCTTTCCTCCCTCCCATCTTTCTTTCTTTTCTTTCTTTTCTTTCTTTCTTTCTTTCTTTCTTTCTTTCTTTCTTTCTTTCTTTCTTTCTTTCTTTCTTTCTTTCTTTCTTTCCTTCCTTCCTTCCTTCCTTCCTTCCTTCCTTCCTTCCTTCCTTCCTTCCTTCCTTCCTTCCTTCCTTCCTTCCTTCCTTCCTTCCTTCCTTTCTTTCTTTCTTTCTTTCTTTCTTTCTTTCTTTCTTTCTTTCTCTCTCTCTCTCTCTCTCTCTCTCTCTCTCTCTCTCTCTCCCTCCCTCCCTCCCTCCCTCCCTCCCTTCCTTCCTTCCTTTCTTTTCTTTCTTCCAATTGAACATTTTGGCATTTGAAAGATCAAAAAGAAATCAATATGGGACATATTGTATTGATTTTGTATTTTATAATGAATATTTGTCAACTTTATGTTAGAAACAGTGCAGTTATTTTACATCCTTAAAGATGTCTTTTCTATTTTGTTTACTTTTGTATATATTTGAAGACTTTTTGATTACTAACGACATAAATTCTAGCAAAGCTCAATTAGTTGTAAAGCACTGGGCCGGTTTTCAGATTACTGTCGCAGATGTCTGAGATGGCCCCCCGCTCTGGAGCTTTATGGTGGAGAACACTCTCTATTGTATTTCTCTTGGGAATATGACCGCATTCTCTAGCCTAGCTCAAAGCTACGAGTGGCCTCTTTACATAAATCTATGACACTGTGACCTTCTATACTCCCAGACTGCAGAAAAAGGCTAAGTAATACTTAGACCAAATGTTGGATCTGAAAAGAGATTTATTCACTTCCTACCCCCGCCCCCTTCTCAGATTTATCAAAGGATTTTATTTGATAAAATACAAGAGTAAAAGACAAGAGTAAAAATCAGCAAATGGAAAATGAACCAATGCAAGGAAAGCCATTTGTGCTATAAAAAAAATCTGATAAAAATGAATAATTAAGAAAATGTACAGAGACGTTTTATGTATCCTCGTGACTGGCTTCTTGCTCACTCTGCCCCCATATGTAAGCTTTCTTCTATCTCTGTTATTTGTGAGAGAGACACATTCCTCCTCCCCCCTTTTCACCAAAGCTCTGCTCAGAATAATGAAAACTGAAGAAAACATTGTATAAAACACTTGAATTACTACCAGCCCTACAAGTCCTTGATCATTTACTTAGAAACCCACAGAAGAAGGTGAATTGTGAGACTTGTCACTCCTCCAAATGAGAACAGAAGAAAATATCTGTACAGCACAAATAATCATTTTATCTGTGATTTTACTTTCTGAGGCTCCAGTTATTTGCAGTCAACTGTAGTCTGAAAATATTAAGTGGAAAATTCCAGAACTAAACAAGTCATACATTTTAAATTACAGGCCACTCTGCGCAGTGTGATGAAGTCTTGTGTTGTCCTGCTCTGTCCCACTTGGGATGTGAATCATCTCTTTGTCTAATGTCTCCACACTGTAGACGCCAGCTAGTCACCCAGGAGCCGCTATCTAGGTCATCAGATCCACTGTCAGTGTGTTGCAGTGCTTGTGTGCAAAAAACCGTGTAGCAGCCAAACGCTAAGTCACAGTGCCTGCGTCGTTCACCTCGCTTTATCTCATCACATGGTGTTGTGCCATCTCACATCATCACAAAATGAAGGAGAGTGAGTACATTACGATTAGATATTTGGGGAGAGAAAGAGACCACATTCACTTAACCCCGATTTTAGTATATTGTAATTGTTTTGTTATTATTGTTAATCTCTTACTATGACTAATTTATAAATTAAACTTTATCATAAGTATGTATGCACGTATAGGAAAAACACTGTGTCTGTGTATATATGTGTGTATGTACACGTAGGTGTGTGTATGTATATGCATCCGCATGGCTGGTAGTCAGCCTACACTTTTCCTTACACATTTTGTGAAGCAATGTGTGTGTGTGTGTGTGCATGCGTGTGTGTGTGTGTGTGTGTGTGTGTGTGTGTGTGTGTACACAGAAGACGTCCCAAAGGCAGTCAGGAGAGTGCTGCTAAGATGGTTCAAGTTCACATATAAACCGCCGGTAAAAGCACAGAGTAAAGAATCCCAGGAAATCATTTCCAAGATCATATGACCTCGGTGGTAACTCTCATCCCAGCATGTTGGTGTCATTGCTGCAGAAAAACATCAATACCTCTTACTGTAATCTCTCTGGACTGCCTTGAGCCTAGAGATTGAAATGCATATATTTCTTACTGGTTGTGATTGTGTGAACACAATGCTCTTTGGAATAGATATTATCTGATAATGAATCACTGGCCCTGCAGGATGGAAGGGCCCCAACTAATTAACTTGCCACCAAGGAGGCAGCTGGTCTCCTTGAGGAATGGAGGACCTGGTGTTCCTGTGCCTGAGAGGCTGGATGTCCATCTTCAACACTGCTAAACAGGGCCTCAGTTAGGGAGAGCCTGTGCTCTTTGGGGGGGCCCATTCATAGCTCCATCCTTCTGACTGTAGCTGTTTTCCTCATGTGTCTGTTGTGCCAGCACCATGGAGGCCAGTGCCTGGGGTTGGCTGACGCCAGGTGGCGAAGTCACCTTGTCTGCTTGGTAACTTAGTGTTTCTTCCATAGTGTGTACTCTCTAGTGGGCATTAGCATATAATGCAAAGAGCTTCACATTTCCTGCCACTCCCATGTCCACCCACCTGTCTCTAATCAATCTTCTAATCTTTCTCCATCCAGGCCTCTCCATAAATTCTAAAATAAGGCTATTTCCCTCTCACACACAGTAGACGATCAGGCACATTACCTGAGTTCTGCCTATTGGAAAGACTGTCTTTTGACACTTAAAAAATTTTTTATTTTATTAGTTTCAAGTACATAGTACATTGGTTAGACATTCGTATAGTTTCTAAAACAATCCCGCTAGTTGACCTTTCTCTCCTCTGGCTCTCCACCCAGCCATTACATTAATGCTAATTGCATTCCCTATGCCACGCTCCCCATTCTCATGACCATCTATCTATCAACTACTAATTTGTACTACTTTAACACTTTACCCTTGTCTCCCAACCTCCCAACCCCTCCTCCCTCTGGCTATCACCAGATTGTCCTCTATATTTGTGATTCTTTTTTTAATTAGTTTTTTCCTTTTGTTCCTTAGATTCCACATATAAGTGAAATCATATGGTATTTATCTTTTTCTGTCTGACATATTTCACTCAGCATAATAACCTCTAGGTTCATCCATGTCACTGCAAATGGTAGGATTTCATTTTCTTTAATGTCTGAGTAATATTCCATTGTATATATGAACCACAACTTCTTTATGCAATTGCCTAGTGATGGACATTTAGGTTGCTTCCATATCTTGGCTATTGTAAATTGTGCTGCCATGAATATAGGAGTGCATCTTTATGAATTATTGTTTTGGTTTTCTTTGGATAAATACCCAGAAGTGCAATTGCTGGGTCAAAAGGTATATCCATTTTTAATTTTTTGAGAAACCCACTTTTTTTTCAAGGTCACTTTTTGTAACACATCTACTGTTTGCTTTCAGCTTGAACCCATTCATCTACAAATGAAACTTGGGTTTTGCCTTCCTCTGCCAGGTAGTTATAAGGTAGGCTCCTATGTGGCCCCTGTGAGCTGAGGAAGGAACCCTGGTGCACCAATGGTAGTTGATGTGAGGGGCTGGATTACTTGCTCATGTAGCTTGCTTATGCCCTCACGTCCTTATTGTACTCAGTCTCAGCTGTACGCCCTTCAATTTATGACAAATTGCTGCTTGCCTTCCTGACCTTTTGACTCAGTGGGTGTAATAGCTCACAGCTCCTGATGGCCACTTCTAGGTGCACACTTATCTGGTGTCTTGTGTTCAGGTTTTCCATCTCTACGAGGGCCCAGTATCATGCCAGGAGTTGTTTTTCTAAAAGACACATGATTCTCCCTTGCAGATGGCACGGGCTTGCAAAAGAACCACAGGGGACTATGTGACCAGGTTGCATTCTCCCACTGGGGCTTGTCACAAGTTCCACATAGCATCTTCTCCAAATACCCATACCTGTGATATGAAGTAGCAAAGGTGCTTACATCTCAGCCTGGACCTGCTGCATAGCCCTCTCCTGCTCTGGGCTCCACCTGAAGGTAGAAGCATTTCGGTGTATGAGCTAGAGGATTATTTCCAGGTGTGAGATATGTCGCCTCCAAAAACAAAGAGGCCTGTCAGATACATTGCTTCTTTCATTGTGGTGAGAGGCTCAAAAGGTAATAGTTTGTCTTTGACTTGGGATGAGATTTTCTGAAGAGCCCCTGACCACTGAACCCCTGAAAATAAATATTTCCAATGTGGTGGTTCCCTGAATCTTTGTAAGGTTTACCTCCCATCCTCTGAGACACGTGTGTCTTACTATGGTTTCCAACATACTGGCCATGTCTTGCATACATGGCCCAATTATTATATCTTAAATAATGGAGTGATGTGACATTCTTCACATCCCTTTGGATTATATTATGACAGAAGACAGCCTAGGTAACATGGCCTTGAGACAAAATTGTAACTATATGTTGTCATTCACCCATATAAATGCAAATGGTCTCTAATCTTCTCTAAAGGGACTAGTAAAGAATGCATTCACCAAATCAAGGCTGCAGACTCTGTGCCTGAGGACACATCAATCTGCTTATACATAGCCCCCCCTTATCTGTGGGGGACAAATTCCAAGATCCCCAGTAGATGCCCGAAACCAGAGATAGTACCAAATCCTACATATACTATGCTTTCTCCTATACATACACATCTATAACAAAGTTTATTTATAAATTAGACACAGTGAGAGATTAACAATAACTAATAATAAAATAGAATTATAAGGATATACTGTAATAAGAGTTATGTGAATCCTCTCTCTCTCTCTCTCTCTCTCTCTCTCTCTCAAAATATCTAGTTGTACTGTACTCACTTTTTATCAGAGGAAATACTTTACAGCTCCTCTTCAGCATATTTGAATTGCAAGCATCACTCCTCTTGTGCTTTGGCACCATTGTGAAGTAAAATAAAGATACATGAACAAGAGCATGGTGATACTATGACAGGAGGTCTGATAACCCAGCCAGGTGCTAAGTGGCTTAGGGGAGGGGAGTGTTTACAGTGTGCAGATGCTGGACAGAGAGGAGGACGAATCACCTCCTGGGAAGATGGAGCAAGATGGTGTGAGTGTTCATCATACTACTCGGAATAATGCACAATTTAAAATGTATGAATGCCTTATTTCTAGAATTTTTCATTGAATATATTTGGACCGTAGTTGACCATGGCTAAACCATGGATTGGTGGGTTGGGGTGGGGTGAGGACGACCATAGTAGATACAGTGGCTAGAATTGGGGCTAATATTTGTTTGAGTTTACAGTTGTTTATTGTCATCCCCTGGGGCCTAGTATTGAATCAAATGGAGATATTATGGGAACTACCACTCTGTGTCCTTTACATTCTTAAGGGAGATACTAATATCAGTCATCTCCCCACCATGTGATATTGTTTTGCATTTATTACCTTGGCAGGGGTGAAGCAGTTTCCGAGGCTTCCTTCTGCCTTCCTCATTATGATAGCTCTTATCCCATGAGCCTAAGGCCCAATGGTCCGACTAACAAGCCTGTCAACCTCAATTGTACATTCAGGGACTGGAGGAATTGCCACTGGGTGTGCAGACCCAGTGGGCACACTATAAGGTGGATCCCAGTCAGGATTTTATCACTTGGTCCCAGATGTCCTGCTAGTTAGAACAGGAGCCATAATGATGCTCTGGTTCTCTAGGTATCATGTCAGCTTGGACTCTGTGTCCAACAGTCCTTAGAACATCTGGGAATCCCTTTTCCCTAGCATACAGTCACCCAAATAAATGGCCATGGGCTCTTTTGGGAAGGACTTACGGGGTCATCATTGTGCATGTTTGCTGTGGTACTGCAGAGTGTTGTCTCCTGGGCACCTGGCTGAGTGTGTGTCTGAAAACTGGTTCAGGTCCGGAAAATGGAACAGGGATCATGACGTTTTGAGGCTACTGTCGTTTGACTTCTAGTCATCCATCCTTAACTTCTTCTAATGGTACAAGCTAAGAAACACCCTTGTTGGTTGACTGCCTATTTTGTTTCGCAGAACACTGTGTTCTTTTAATGATCTCCATAACTCTGTCGGTCAGGATCCTTTTGGATGCCACTCCAACCCTTCTGTTTACCATAAAAACGGCATCCACCTGGCTTCTTTGCTTCTGGGTCTGTCATCACTATTGGTGTCACTGAACAAATTCTCCACCCACCTCTCCTACTGCCAGCCCTGACTCACAGAGGAGAGCCCCAGTTGACCTTCTTGGTGAGGTGGGTGTTCTTCTCACTAGCTCACATCTTTTGGATCCTGTGTGTGGTGTATCCCCAGGCCGACCCAAGGCAGGCCTTCTGGCTTCGTGGTGGGTGCACTTACTCTAGCACGCCTACATCCCTGCTCCCTGAACCTTTTCATTTCTTCCTCCACTGTCTGCTGGGGCAGTACTGGCTTCATCTAGCCGGGGCCAGACTGGAGTAGGCTTCATCCAACCTATTCCTTGGAGCCATTTAAATAGTGAAGTCACCTCCCAGAGTCCTTGCCAGGGTGTTAAGTCTTGTATGCTAGGAGAATGCTCCCAAATCAATTAACTCTTCCTTGTCTAATCTTGTGTTTCCCCTCCCTTTTACGCCTTCTACACGAAGATGACCAAAGAAACAATGAAGCCCCACTCCACATTTCAGAAGCTGATTTGTAGGTTCCCCAGTGTGCCTGGGGCATCTTCTTCCTAACTGTTTGATTTACGGAGCTGTGGTTCCTGTTGAAGGGAGAAGAGATGGAATCCTGTAGCCCCTCGCACTTAGCATGAAAAGCACAGGCGCTTTTCTCTATAAAAGCAAGACCTGGGAAGGCATAAGTCCAAGGTGCTGGGTCCTCAAGAAATCTACTACCTAATTGTGAAAGAAACATGAAAACTCAAATATCAATGCAAACATATATTCCAAAAAACAAGACCTTAAAGAGTGAGAAAACTCAATGGGCCAAGGGAGTTAGAAAACGATTCTCATTGTCATAAATTATCTTAGAATCATTAAGTTTACAGAACCCTAGAAGTGACCTAACTCAATCTCTATGTCGTGCGAAATATCTGTGAAGACTTTTTTTAAAAGGAAGTATTTCACCTCATTTTAATTACTTCCAGTGACAGGGAATTCACATAAAGCCAATTCCATTTTCAGTTATTTCCGATTTTCAGGAAATCTTAATTGAGATAAATCTAACTACTTTTATTTCCTACCTATCGCCAATGCTTTTACTCTGTGGAAAGAGGAACATTAAATTAAACCTACTCCCTCTTCCCTCAGCGGTTTTTGAACTAGTCCACCAGAGTCTCCTGTTTGCTCACCTGAACATGCCTATTCCTTCAGACTAAAATCATAGATCATTGATGTAAATCTGCATCCTTTATTGAACATGCATTTTCTGCCAGTTCTGCCAGTCCCCAGCCTGCTATGATCTTATTTGTAAGTATTGCAATGACCCACGTGCCACTATATAGATAAAGACCTTGGAGCCTCTGGGAAGTTCATCCCCCACCCCATTAGCTAAGTCATTCCCTTAGATGAATTTATTTGTCAGTTTGTCTTAAAAGCAGTTGGGAATTGAACCTGTGGGTAATAGCTTTTTGAAAAGCAGTGGGGTGGAAAAATGTATTGGAGAGAAACTGAAAAAATGAAAACCTGTCAAGAAAGTGTGACAATAACCAAAGATGCTGATGAGGTTGGGATGGTAGTGATGAGTAGCACAAGGTCAAGTTGATGTCCAATGGTGTGGAGAGTAGTGGGTGAAGGGGAGGTATGAGAAGAAACAGAGGTATTTATCAAGTGTTTATCAAGAATACATACACGACATACCATACTGGATGCTAGAAATAAATAGTAAACAAAACAGTTATGTCCCCTGCTTCGTGGAGCTTATAGTCTAATGGGGAAGAGGGACGTTAAACTTGGTTTAGAAACAAGTATATAATTACAAATGTTAACTAGTAAGAAGGAAAAGAATAGAGCTCGAAGGGAAGGTTCAGGATATGTCCGGATAGGAGAATGTGCCAGCAACTCTTAAAGTTGGTAGTCTGCTTGGATGGGTGAGAAGTTTGGCCACCTGCTGGCCCCTGCCAGCCACTGACGGGGCTGAGGAAGAATCTGAACTGGAGTTTTGGTTGGTGCCGGTCCAGAAGCACCCTCTAGTGTTAAAGAAAGGAAAGTCATAGCCTGAAAGAGGGAGTTGGGGAAAAAAGAAAGAATTTGAGTGGGAACTTATTTTGGAGTGGGTGGCCCAGTCCTTTCCCTGGGCCAAGGAGAAGCCACTAGGGACCTGTGCTGACAGGTTGAGGATAAAATTAAAGTGAGTCAGGGAAGAAAAGGATGAAGGAGGCACACTGGCTTTTAATTTATTTATCCCAGAACCGAACACACTTGACCCGACCTAGCCAGGTGACCCCAGCCTAACAGCACAGGTGGATGGGGAAAATGTGGGGACATAACTGTCAGGCGGGCACTGTCCCTGTCATAGGGTAGGGACTGACTCCAAGCCCAGCAGCAGAAGCAAAGAAAAGTAAATGAGCATAAGCAGCGGCTCACTTCATCCCCAAGGGGAGATATGGCCCACCAGATTCTGTGAGAACACAGCCCGTCCTCGCCTTCGATGGGCCGGTTTTCACTCTCTGCCCCTCCCCAGGATTTGGGGGTCTCCTTCTACTTCATGGTCCAGTCGACAGCAGGGAGAAGGGGGGCAGTGGGGAAGGGGCCACTCCACAGACCAGCAAAGAAGTTGCCTTCAATCTGGGAATGAAGAGGAAAAACCAATGTTGTACATTTGGATGCGTGGGCAGACAACGCCTAGGGAGAGCTGTAGAGACCGAGCCCCCAAAATGCAGCCTGGAACCCTAGCCCCGGGGAATAAATACCGTCGTCCACCCTTTTTGTAGAGCATGGGACCCGTGATGCCTGCCTCCTGCTGTTCATGCCTTTTCCTGAAGTGTGGGTGAGATCTGCCACACGTTTAACCAAGAGCATGTAGCAAAGGTGATGAGAGAGGTCACTTCCACGATCAAGATGCATCCGGGTGAAGGGCCACCCTGCGAGGCTTTGCCCAAGCCAGTGCGGTGATGGGGGCCGCTCCATGGAGAGCAGCATGTGGCAAGGGAATGGGGGTCGCTGTAACCAAGAAACCGAAGCTCTCAGTCTAGCCATTCCTGAGGACCTGAAAGAATCCTCACGACAATCATGCAACTTGGAAGTGGATCTGTCCCCAAACGAGCCCTGCCTGCAGAGGACTGAGCTAAGCTAAGCTCCCCTCTGGATGTATCTAAGCTGTCAGCACCCTCAGGGCCAGGACGACAGCAGGTGAGGATCTCAGGAACTCTACGGGGCAGGACCTTACCCCGGCCTCACACAGGGAATGTCCGGACCCAGTCTAAGTTCAGGTGCTGAGAGAAGCCCCATCCTTTCCTCACAGCTGCCAGGTAGAGCCGTGCAGCCTGCCCCGTGGCAGGGGATGGCTGAGGGGACCCCCTTACAAACGCTTGTGTTCTCAAGGACCCCCATTTCATCCATCTTGCGCTGTATTTCCAGCCCTGTCCTGGGTTAAGGAAGAGGCCGCGTTCTCAAGCGGCAGCACCTTTTCAACTGTGGGCATATGCTGCCACCCTGTGCTAGACAGACGCCATGGCTATGGTGGCCAAGTCATTTAGTTCTCAGACTGGGACCCTTTTGAAAGTGAAAGTGGGAATTTTCCATCACTGGGCTGGGACAGCCGGTGTAAACTGGGACTATGCCAGGCACACTGGAGCATATGGAATGTGAGGGGACAAGAGGACACACAGGGTTTCTCTGGAGAAAAATCTGGCAGTTTCCCAAATTGTCCCACTTCCTACACCTTCTCCCAGCATGAAGCTTCCTATACCACCCACCTGGCCGTCACTGCCTTGCACAAGGCTGACAACACCACATGGAAGAGCTTTTAGTTCCTCTGACACAAAGTATAAAGAAATCCCAACTATGTCTGTTAAAAAAGAAACAAGAGGTCTCTTTCTGTCTTACCTAAGGACACAGCATGCCCCAAACACACTTAAAGTTTTGTTTTGACTTCAAAGATACATTTTAAATCAACACAGGAACAAAAAGCCCAGAAAGAGCCATGTGTGCGTGCGTGTGTGCGTGTGTTCTGTGGTGGTAGTTTCATAATCTATGTCTTACTCAGAAATATAAAAGTAACATTTTTGTTTGATAATTGCCTTTTTTCCTGGATGCTAACTGCCGCTGATGGCAGGGGCGAGGGGACACTGGCAAGATAGCTCAACCTGATGATTAGTGGTAACTTTCATTTTCAGAACCTCTTTTAGGTAAAGCAGTTAATTCAAAGGTCAAATTCCTGACAATTTAAAAGTGTCCCTTCTCTGTCTTTGCAGGACAGGGCCTGGCTGCAGTGGCATTGCTCAGATGTACCCTGATCCTCCATAGCCTCTGCTGAGATATTGTCCTGCTTGACCGTGATGGTACGGCTGTCCTGAGCTGGTCCATGAGCATCATAGTGGCATCTGTTACCCACACCATAGTCTTTGCCATTGCCTCTGGTGATAAGAGGGCCACACTCTGAGCTTCCTTACTTAGAACCCGCCTGTCTCCTGGTCTCTTAGCTATCCCACATTCCTGGGTGCCAGAAAACTGTAGATTGCTATCCAGCATGCTGTGGTGCATGGCTCCTCAGAGGCTACCCTCACACCTGCCTCAGTCGTTGCCATCCCCTCTCTTGGATCGGGTCAGACCTGGCATTCCACCAATGAAGGGTTTCTCTGCGTGGCCTGTGGAATCCTCAAATTATTCCCGGGTCATGCAGGACGCCAGCCTCTGAAGTTCTCAGATTCTCCAAGTCTATTGAGTTGGTTGTTTTATCTGCCATGTCCAGCCCGCCCCGCAGACATGTAGTCAGTGTTCCCGCCTGGGGTGAGGAAGGTGACCCTTTTTCTTCTCTTCTGACTTCTTGTACCCAGGTTCTGTTCTCAGCACCATGAGTAACTCTGTCCTCCTGTGTGGCAGGAACTTTATGGCCATCTTATTCCATGTTCCATACTGATCAATGATCTGGTTTATCATTAGATCTCTAAGCTCTGTCTATCGAAAACTTCAGCTTTTTTTTTTTTTTTCCGACATAGCCTGGAAAATCAAATAAATGGTAGCTCCCCGTTCTCAGTGGTTCTTCTCTCCTCATGAAGCTGAAGATGCCTTTAATTCAATGTACGGGAGCCACAGACTAAACATAGACTAGGCATTACCAGGCATAATATTTCAAAAAATGTTCTGTAACAGTGAGAATTTTACATTTGATAGATGTCACCAAATAATAAGGAAAGGAGGATTAGTCTTAGATGGCAATTTAGAGAATAGATTACTCTGATTAATTGCTAAATTCCAGATAGATTAATTGAACAGCCAAAGAGAAATCAAAGCATTTTTTTAAAACTAGTAGAAAATAAAAATGAGTATTTATTGTATTTCTAAAGGAGTCATTTTCAAGGCTTTCAAGTCATGGAAAACATGAAACAGGAAAAGAGAAATTAAAATACTTTTTAAAAATGGCAGAATAATTTATTCCAATTTCTTTATTTTCCTTCCCTCCCTTTTAAAAAAAGTTTTATTCGATATTGGTTTTGGTGTACAGTGCATTGGTTAGACATTTATGTAGTTTATGAAGTGATCCCCCATGACTCTATCACCCCTCTGGCTCTCCACCCAGGCATTCAGTGCTATTGACTATATTCCCTATGCTGTGACTGTTTTGTGACAAATTTGTACTTCTTTATTCCTTCACTTTTCACCCAGCCCCCTGCCCCCCTCTCTTCTGGCAGTCACCTCTGAATCTGATGGTTTTGTTTTATTTAGCTTGTTTGTTTTTGCTCCTCATATTTGACAAATAAATAAAATCATATGATATTTATCTTTCTCTGTTTGACCTTTTTTCACTCAACATAATACCCTCTAGGTCCATCCATGTTGTTACAAATGGTTGGATTTCATTTTTTTATGGCTGAGTAATATTTCATTGTAAACAGGTACAATAACTCCTTTATACAGTCGTCTGTTGATGGGCACTTGGGTTGCTTCCATATCTTGGCTATTGTGAATAGTGCTGCAGTGAACGTGGATGTGCATAGAACTTTACGAACTAGTGTTTTGGTTCTCTTTGGATAAATACCCAGAAGCACCATTGCTGGGTCAAAAGGCAGGTCTATTTTTAAGTTTTGAAAGCCTCTAAACTGTTTCCATACTGTCTGTACCATTTTGCAGTCCCGCCAGCAGCGTGTGAGGGTTCGCTCGTCTCCACATCCTTGTCAATACTTGTTTTTTGGCTTATTGATGATAGCCATTCTGACAGGTGTGAGGTGATATCTCATTGTGGTTTTCATTTGTGAGAAATTCAAATACTTTTAAAATCCTCTCTCCAAAATAATACGAATAAAAATGAAAACAAAATATTTGGAAAATATTTTCGGCACATATAAGAACCAAGCAATATTACACGTTATATAGGGATCTTATTTGGAATTTATCCCAAGGAAATAATAAGAAAGAAGACAAGTTATACGTGTTTGCTATAATTCTGTTCATATTGCACTGTGATTGATGGCCAGTTCACACATCTGACTCTCCCACTAGACAATGGCAAACGACGTACTTTTCACCTCTCATTTTCTGATGCTTAGTCCAGAGTCTGGCATAGTATAGGTGGAAAACAAATGTTGTGGAATAACTATTTTGTTTATTTTTATTACATTAAAAAATTAAAACTATCTTAATTTTTAACAACAGGGGAATGATTAAATAAAATATAGTATAATCACTTGATGGGGATATAGTCATTTAAAATAATGACTACTGTGCAAGACATGGAAAAAGAATCATATCATTGTAGCAAGTGTGAACCTAAGACTACATATTCAGCTGAGTCAAAATGTAAGTTTGTTATGATTTCACTTACATGTGGAATCTAAAGAACAAACTAATCAAAAAGAGACTCACAAATATAGTGGACAATTTGGTGAGGACAGAGGGGAGGGGGTTTGGGGGCTGGGAGAATGCGGTGAAGGGTTAATGAAGTACAAATTAGTAGTTGATAGTTGGTCATGGGGATGACGAGCACAACATAGGAATGCAGTTAGCATTAATATGATGGCTAGGTGGAGGGCCAGGGGAGGGAGGGAGCAATTGGGAGGATTGTTTTATGAACTATATAGATGTCTATTCAATGTACTGTATACTTGAAACTAATTTAAATAAATAAATTAAAAACAAAACAAAAACGTAAGTTTGTTTAGTATTCTGTGGTAAAGCTTACTTTGTCTTGTAAGTCCCCACGACACTGTTACACCCTGGTACACTGCATTAGGCTGATTCTGGAAATCTCAGGCAACTTAGTCCTGTTGTCACCCCGTCTTTCAACCGCTTGCTCTCTCCTGGCGTTGTGCCTGGTACTCTGTCATTACCTGTTCTTGCTGGCTTCTACCAGCATGTCCTTTGACTTCTTTCTTCTTCGGTCATTGATCCATGTAGAAACTGGGCTGTCCTCTGTTCCCTAATGCGGAGACTTCTCAGGCCAGCCTCTGATTTAGCCTCATCTGATCTATACAGTTGAGCCTTGAAGAACACAGGTTTGGACTCTGCAGGTCCACTTATCCACAGATTCTTTCAAAAAATATATAGTCAACTTATCCACGGATTCTTTCAGTAAATATATAGTCAACCCTTTATACCTGCTGTTTCTCATTTGTGGATTCACTTGACCACAGATCAAAAGCAGCATTTTTGAGGGTTGACAGTTTGCACTGTTCTACACCTTTTTGTAGGAGGGACTAGAGCATCCGCAGATTTGGGTGTCCCCTGGGGCCCTGGAACCAATCCTAAGCAGATACTGAGGGACGACTGAAGTTTTGGGACAGTCAGAAATATGTGAAGCTTTCTGACTGTGCGGAATGGGTGCCACTAACCCCTCCTTTGTTCAAGAGTCAACTGTGTCATGGAATGACTCCCAGCCTGTGAGAGGTTGGTTGGGTTATAGCACCTTAGCTGGTCATAGAGCCATTGCTGCCCCCGCATGGAGCTACGTGGAAGACCTCTGCCACACGTGTCATTCTTCAGAGGGAGGTGGTTTGGGTCTCACCCACGAGATCCTGGAGGAGTGGGTGGGTGAACGAAGGCCCAGCCACAAGCGTGGTCCTTCTGATCCTCTGCAGCCCCGTGGCCCCGCTCACTTCATCAAGTCTCTGAGGTGAGGAAAAACTGGGTCTGGCTGTTTATTTGCTTCCAAGCGCTTTTATCTTAGACCCAGACCTCAACTTTTGAAATTTTAAACCCATCATTTGATAATTTCATTGTTTGGTTTTTCTGTAACAACCCTCCAGATACAATCTAGGATGAGCTAAGATATGAAATACAACAGCACAAACCACAATAAAAATTTAAACCCATTTACTACATGGTATCAAAAAATCCACTACAAAATGCTCAAATAAGCAAACAAAACCCTAAAATTGCATGTGTCACTTCATTATAACTGTGTGAACATTTCTGTGCATACGTACAAAACTGTAAGGAAATGAGAAATATTAAGCTAATTGATGTTTTGGTGAGGAAATAATATGAGTGATTTAATAATAAAAAAATTGCTTTTACATTAGTTACGTGTAAATACCAGACATGTTGTTTGCGGAGAAAATTAATTTATTTTACCTCTAGTAACAGGGAGCCTTTTGAGTTCTGAGGGTTCCCACCTGGTCTCCCCTCAGTGCCTGACACGGCTTCTTCGCTCCAGTAAAGCCAGTCTCCTTACGACCCGCTGCAGCTGCTGTGCCTGTGCCCAGCCCACTGGGTCTCACTCTTCAGCTGCATCACGATCACCTGGAAGATTAAACAGATTGCTGGGCCCCACCCCCGGAGTTTCCGATTCAGTAGGTCCGGGTGGGGCCTGAGAATTTGCATTTCTAACCGTTCCCAGGTGATGCTGGTGTTGCTGGTTTCAGGACCACACTCAAGAGCCCCTGGCTTAGCCATACCGCCCACCTGAAATGCGTTTCTTTTTCCCCCTCCTTTTCCTTCCCATCTTTCCCCTTCCCTTCCTTCGTTCCTTCCACAAACACATAATGAGAACCTGACATGCACGAGAGACATGAGGCTCTGCTTAAGATGCTTTTTGGCTAGAACCTATCTATTCATCCGTGTATTTCACCCACCTTAACAGATTCTCAGAACGCCTACTACTTACAGAATCTGGCCAGTATATCAAAATGGTACTTTATTATAATTTTGAATTGATTACTGCATACTGTTGTAATTGTTTCATGCACTTTTTTTTCTCTCTTTAACTGGCCTTTGAAGCTCAGATTACCCCCCCCCCCCGTCCCCTGCTTCATGGGCACAGAACCAGTGTTTGCTGACTGTGGCCCCGGGGTACCATCCAGGAGCAGAACCCGGGCTGCAGAAACCTGTCTGATCCAGTGCTCGCCCCACCCGTACTGTCCTGATGTGGAATTTCTCTCACCCTGTCCTTGCTGGGCAGTTTTCCATGTTCCTGGTCCTTCCAGTGAGAAAGCCTCGAGTGCCACTCACAACAGGCTCCACTTACATCCAGACCAGTTCCCCAAGACGGCCATGCTGAGGAGAAAAAAACAGACTGTTTACTACTTCAAAAGTAGATTTTGTTAGAAAAGTCATAACATAGTTTCCCAGTTTATTTGTAAAAATCCAGGAAAGCCAAAGGAGAAAATTAAAATTTACCCATAACCCCAGCACACAGATACCTAATTTTATGATCTGAGTGTTATCTCTCATATATGTTTTCCCACAAAATTAAATTATTCTGTGAAACCCAGTTTTCAAGTCACATTTTATCATTTGTCAGTATATTTATTGATGCCATTTAATCTTCTATAACTTCACTTCAGATGGTAACAAAGCATTACATCATATACAGAGACTGGAAATTATTAAACCAATCCTTTATTGGTTAATACTCAGTCATTTTTTTCATGTAAATAATGATTCAGAGAATATTCTCCTTCGTTCATCTTTATACACTGTCCAATGATCTCATCAACCATGCATTTGAAAGACAGATGCACTTTAAAAAATTGCTATCCAAAATATTGAGATTCCCCTAGGCAGTGTGTAAAAGGTCTGTGCAGCCCCTCACAGGGTGTTATCAAACTTTAGGACCTTGCCCAGCTCTTTGGTGAAGATGGCATCTTATTTTCATTTGTATGTATTTCATCACTTGGAGAATGAATTTTAAATGAATATTATTCGTTTTTATTTATTCTCCTCGGAGTTGTCTTTTTGTATCCTCTGCCCAGTTTTCTCCTTCCTCTTTTCATATCAGCAGATTAAGTTAGACACTTCAACTGAATCACCAAGATACAAGAAATAAATGACCCCAGAGTGAGAGGGGAGGCAGACCAAGGAGGCTTGGGGTGCAGACAGAGAGATAGTAAAGCAGATTTCTTTGTAGAGGGTTGTGCCGAGATCAACCTCCTTTCCCAGTGAGGGAGCGTGAAACTGCTTGTCTGTGCCTCAGACGACGACATGGGCTTCGGCCGACCAGTTAGAGCGTGTGTGTTCCCTGCAGTTGGGTGAAGGCTGACTCCTGCCATGGAATCCAGGGGGAGAGGTGAGGCCAGCTGGCCTGCTGCGTTGGGAGCAGAGCAAGCCAAGGAGAGCTGCTTAGGTTCTACCGGGCAAAGAATGTGAGTCTCCTGTGGACCAGAGGTGGAGGTGGCCTGTTTAGAGAGAACTGCGGCCGTTTGAAATCGCACCTGCAAGAGCCCCTGTAGTAAACAGAATAATGGCTCCCCAAAGGTGGCCACACCCTTTTGCTTGGAGCCTGGAAAGAGAATGTTACCTTACCTGGCAAAGGGCCTTTGCTGATGTGATTAGGGATCTTGACCTGGGGAAAATATCCTGGGTTATCTGGTGGTCCCCATGTGATCACAAGATTTCTTATAAAGTGGGAGAGGGAGACAGGGGGGCGCAGAGCCAAAGAGGGTACACACACACACACACACTCACACACTCACACACACATACATATACATATATAAACTTCTGTATTTCACAAGAACATTCTCTCGTTTTAAAAGTCCTTCTTTTTAAATAGGCAACATCATTTTATTGATTCACGGCTGCAATATCGCCTCACGTTTCCAGGGATATTAATTATCATTTTTTAAAGAGAATTATTTGCATAGTTTTTCATCCCTGAGTTGTGTCTGCTTCCCCCAATTTCCTTTTCTCTGTTTGTTTTGGTCTCTGGCTCAGATTTTAGAGGCTTTCCTCAAAAGACTGTGTCACCTAAACATTGATCAGACAGCACATTTTTTTCGGAGCTTGTCAATCCACTTGACAGGCTTCGCTGTAGATTCCTTGTTTTGTTTTGTTCTCAGAGACCCAGTCATTCCACTGGCAGAAACCCGCAAATTTAGTAGCAATGTCACTTTCTCTTGGGCTGACTGGTTAGCCTAGAGAATCTTCCAGTTTTCTGCCCAGGGGTCAGGGAGGGGGATGAGTTTCTGCTTGCATTTCTTCTTTTTCTTTTCTTTACTTTTCTTTTCTTCTTTTCTTTTCTTTTTTCTTTTCTCTTTTCTTTTCTTTCCTTTTCTTTTTTCTCTTCTCTTCTCTTCCTCTTCTCTGTTCCTTTCTATTCTTTTCTGTTCTTTTCCTTTCTCCCTCTCCCCCTCCCTCCCTCCCTCCCCCCCCCTCTCACACACACACACACACACACACACACACACACACACACACACACACACACACACACACTGAGGTTCCCTTTATTTCCAACCATTTCTTTACAACCATTCAAGCTGGGGTAATTCCCACACATACCTCCCACTTCTGAGTTCCCCCTCTAGATATTCAAATTCATGTTTCTAACTCTATAGAACACATTTCCCCAAAGAAGCCTTTAACTCCCAAGTCAAAATTCCCCCCAAATCACCTCTCCTTTTCCTGCTCACAGTGAGCAGTTGTCTGAAATGGTGGCTACCATGCTCCTTTAAGATAAACTGGGCCTGGGCCTCAGTGTCCAAGGGTCCAGAATAAAGCCTATGATCTGTGCACTCAGACAAACATATCACAGGGATACAGAATGAGATCCAGGACATAGAAGGTCCTGTCACCACAGTGAGGACAGCGGTTGGCACTGAACCAGACCATGCCAGGCCACCCCAGCTCTGGCAACATTTGCCTCACCTTGGCTTGCAGCTGGGCAAATACCCCCTTGTGGACAGTGCTGCAGGTGTCCGCTTAACTCTCGGGGGAGGGAGGCTACAGCATGTGACTCAGCCCCTTGGTGTGGTGCCGCAGGCTCTCCAAGACGCCACGAGATGGGGTTGCCACAAAAGCTGAATCATTGTGAGCTGGGAGCAACGGCCCAGGGCAGGCCGAATGGCACTGAACTGTGGGTTCCTGATCCCACACTCATGCGAGCCCAGTTCCTGGAGGGTGGCAGGGGCTCTCACTATCACAACCTGAAGGGGCCAAGAACTTGCATTGGTCAGGTCGACTGCACTGAGATCCAGGTCCTTTAGCTGATCGATGTTCAGGCACCCGGACCGGTGCATTTGGAAACTACCTGTTTCCAAAAACAGGTAGGTAGTGATTGACAGGGTCTCCAAAGTGGGGTCTTCAGGCACCTGGAGTGAACCTCCTGGGCCAGCAGGACATAGAGTCCGTCCAGCGCAGCCTGGATGGTCTGGAAGTGAGGCTGCTGCTGGTGATCAGGGCTCCTGTTTATAATTTTGAAACCAAATGGACAAAGGCTGAAGCTTTCACTACTGAGTGCAGATGACCAGTTAATTCTCCAGTTCTCAGCTTTGCCTGATGTTTTTGCATTTAGAGTTTATCTGGTATAAATTATTTGAATTTTAGCCAAATTCCCCACCCCCCACCCCCCTTCAGAGTGCCACATTCCTCTAATTCCTGAGACCTTCCTGCCTTCACCTGTCTGTCTGCAGGCCTGGGTGTCCATTCTCTCTCCCCTGCTGGGTCAATTACCCTCTTCTGCCTGTTTTCCATCGTCCACTCTCATTGTTTTTTCAGTTTCCTCCTTTTTTTGTGTGTGGACTTTTACAATTTTAAAAATTATTTGACTGTCATTGTAATGGAATTTAGGGACAAAGCAGAGATAAAATATTAAATTTACTACACCATGTTGAAGCAGAGCATGAGATTCTTCTAGATAAATACAGTGTGATTGCTATCCTGCTCTGCCAGTGCTCAAGATCCCCTGCACCCTCCCCAGGCCGGGACGGTGCTAGCTGTAGGGTTTGCTGCTCTGCTCCACGGGTGTGAGTAACACTTCCTGAGACAGCAGGTGTGGCCCCAGGTTATCAGATTCTGGAGAAATGGTACTCAGCTGCCACGTTTTATAGTTTTGAGTGGTTTTATAATTTGGTGGATAGATTAATTTATGTCTAATCATTTATTTTGTCTTAGTAAGACCAGCCTTTGTTTTCTGAGTCTTTTAGAAGAATTAGTAATATCTTGAGGTGTTTTGAAGACTACAGAATCATTGTCTAATAAGTCATCTGCATTTATAAACACACTGATGAGAAGTTAAATTCAATTTTGTGTTAGAAAAACTGACAGTCCTCCTATGTGTCTCCTTTGTTTTTCCACAGAACACTTCTCATACTTCTAATCACCAAATATGTGGGGCATTTTCCCACACCAAGCAGTTCTCTGACACTAGCTGGGTGTCTTATAATTTAACTCATTTCTGATATTATGTATTTATGTGGAGATAGTGTCAGATACCACAGGTAAGAACTCAATCCCAAGAGTCGGTCCCATCCCTTCAGATGCCAATCAAAAATCCAGGTTGTCACCTGTGCTTCTGACCAACTGACTGTAAGTCAGAGGTTCCCATGATCCCTTCCTCAGGTTCGATTAATTTGCTAGAGTGGCTCACAGAACTCAAGGAAACAGTTTATTTACTATTGACCATAAAAGATGTGATAAAAGATACATGAGCATCCAGGTGGAAGAGACGCATAGGGAAGGTGTGTGGGAAGGGTGCTGAGCCTCCACGCCCCTTCCCAGTGCCCACTGTCTCAGCATATCTATGTGTTCACCTATCTAGAAGCTCACTGAACACCATACTGTTGGACTCTTGTGGAGGCTTCCTCAAGTAAGCATGATCAATTATTAACTCCATCTCTGGCCCCTCCCCTCTTTCTGGAGAATCAGGGCGTGGGTTGAAAATTCTAAGCTTCTAATCATGGCTTGGTTTTTCTGGTGACCAGCTCCTGCCTGGAGCCCACCCAGGGTCACCACATTAGAACAGAAGATTCTCCTAGTGCTCTTAGCACGTAGGAATTTGCAAGGATTTAAGGGCTCTGTGCCAGGAATGGGGATGAAGATCTAATATGTATTTCTTATTATAAATCACAGTATCACATATTTCCTGCCCCAAACATTCGGTTTAATATCACCTACAAGTAAGTAAATATTAATGATGTGCAGTTTGCTAGGGCTGATGTCACAAATACCACAAACTGGGTAGTTTAAACAATGGAAATTTAGTATCTTACAGTTCTGGAGAAGTCAGGTCCCAGGTGTTGACTGAGCCTGTTTCCTTTGAAGGCCAGGGAAGGATCTGTTTCAGGCCTTTCATAGCTTCTGGTCGTTTCTTGGCTTGTGACAGCATAACTCCAACTTGATGTGATGTTTTCTCTCTGAGCACATCTGTTTTTTGTTTTTGTTTTGGGGTGTGTGTGTGTGTGAGTTTCTGTCTGTTTTCTTTCAATAAAAATAGCAGTCGTATTAGATTAGGGATTTGCTAATTCCAGTATGACCTCATCTGCAATGACCTGTTTCCAATAAGGTCATATTCTGCGGTATGGGGGGCTAGCACATGTGAATTTTGAGGGGACATCATTCAACCCATAACAAGTAGCAAAGATGGAATTTGTAATGGGAGGTTGCTGAACTTAATGGAAAAGGCCATGTGCTCTGGAGCCTAATTATGTAGGTTGAATTCTGGACTTGTGATTTATGTGAAGCAAGTTGCTTAACTTTCTGAGCCTGTTTCTTACCTGTAGAGAAGAAAAATAGTATTCATCTTGAAAGGTTGTTTTGAGTATTAACTGAAAGAATTAATTAAATGCATCCTGCACAGCACCAGGCACACAATCACTGTGCAACAAAGTTATCATTATTCTTTCTGACTTTCGGGGTGGGGGGAGGCGGTATCTAACTACCTCTTCCCTACGTAGCTGTTGTTTCTCAGGTGTTTCCAAGTATTTATAATTATCAGCTAGAAATATCTGAGCATGCATGCGCTGTGTGTGTCTGTCTGCATATGCATATATACATGTCTTTACTAATTTATTAGGTACATTAGAATATAAATACACACACAAAAGAAATAAAAAGAATGAGGCAAATAGAAGTTAAAAATTTAAAAAATATAGAAGTTTGAACAGTTTCTCTCATCACTCCATGGAACTGTCTGTGTACTCCAGGTGCATTCACTTTAGAGGCTTAGAAACTACGTGCATTCACTTGAGAGGCTTAGAAGCCACGTTTAACTAGCTTAGAGACGCCAGTTTTCACCTGTGTGACCTCTGCTCCAGTTACAGACCAATGGCTGTATAGTCGGCTTCTGCACAGTCTACACCTTTTCCTCCTGTTGTACTTGACAGAGGTAAACTCATGCAACCTTGGTTATATGCTTTCGATACTCTAATAAACTCCAGGTCCCCAACTCCAATGGACTCTGGCTTTGGCATATTAGCACACAGGAGTTTGTCCTGGGTCAAATCTCCCCAGGCTTGAGGATGGTATTGGACCTCTTGAATTGTGCTTTTTACTGAAGTTCTTCCTCCAAGAGCCACATTTCCTGCTCCCCAGTAGGTAATGTTTGCTCACGAGACCTGCTGCATAGCTGTCATTCTGGGAGTCAATGCTTTCCTGAGTGAGCGCTGTTGTTCCCCAGGTCTTATAATTTCCTCTGTCTTAGCCAGCTCTCATATTTGCTGAAGCATGTTGGTAATCATTTACTAAGGAGGTTTGATAGGTAAACTTTCAATTATTTGCATTTCTAAATATATCATTATGTGCTAAACAAGGAACAAGATTGACCCACTGGACATATATTTAATACCACACTTAATTAAATAAAACACACTCTTTTAAATTAAAATTTTTTTAAAAATCAAGAATTGGCCACTATTGTAAATCATAAATAAACTTTCAACAAATTGTAAAATTAGTGTTAAACAGATCTTATTATCTGATCACAGAACAAATATGCTAAAATTTAATAATAAAAAACACTTATTTTTAAAAAAACTATATATTTGGAAATTTTAAAACAGATCTCTAAATATTGAAAAGGTTAAAATAGAAATAATAATGTGAATGAGAAAAATATTTAAATCTAAACAATAGAAAACATCAAATTTCAAAATTAAAGTAGAAATCTGAGAGACATTTGTAACCTTAAATTACTGGTATTAGAAGAGGAGAAAGGCTGAACATTAAATAATTAAATTGGATTAAGTAGCCAACTAAAGAATCCCAAAAGGAAACCAAGAAAAGGTGCAGAGTGAAAATGTAAGACAAGGGCAATGTTTATAAAATAGAGCCAACAGTCAAAAAAATTAACAAAGCTCTACAGAGATGTTTGGGTCAGAAAAGCAAAGGCAATACAACAATATCAGGATTAAAGAAGGGGTAACCACAAGATGATGAAAGGTAGGAGGGGAATGTTGTGAATAATTTTATGCCAATAAGCTTGTATTGTTGTTAGGTGAAATGGACAAGTGCCTAGAAAAATATAACTGGTAACAATGGCCTTTACATAAAATAGAAAATAAAAATAGTTTTATAACTGCTAATGAAATTGGATCAGAAATAAAACACTGGGTCCAAACAATTATATGAGTGAGTTCTATCATGTATTCAATAGATAAAGGTAGATAATCCAAACTTAATCTCTTATAGAAGGTAGAAGAGGCAGTACTTTCACATTCATTATATGGGAATAATAGAAACTGGATCCCCAAGCTAGTCAAAGAAAATTATGATCAGTCTCATTCGTGAATATAGATTAAAAAAAAATACCCTGAATTAAATATTCCAAATACAATGAAACTATGTTTTTTTTGAAAAAAATGAGTCTATTCTAAGAAGTCGTGTTGCAAAATATCTTAATATCATTTATTTTATTAGAGATTTAAAGAAATATTCATCTCAAAAGGTATAGAAAAAATATTAAATGACAGTCAACATTTATTCAGTATTAAAAAATAAAACCAACCTCTTAGTAAACTAGATAGGTAATTTTCTGATCAAGATAATCAATTAAAAAAATCTACAACATTAATATCATAAATCATTGGTGATACACTAAAAGTATTGCTTTTAAATACAGAAACAAAATAAAGGTTGCAGTAAAAATTTTAGCTAGCTCAATAGGCAAGAAAAATATGAAATACAAAGAATAGCACAAGAATACTATGAAAGATTACATGCCACCAAATTCAATAACCCAGAAGAACTGGAGAAATTCTTAGAAATATACACCCTTCCTAGACTGAATCATGAAGAAATGGAAAATCTAAATGACTGATCAACAGTAAGGAAATTGAAACGATCATCAAAAATTTCCCTAAAAGTAAACATTCAGGACTAGATGGCTTCACTAGTGAATTCTATCAAACATTCAAAGACGATTTAATACCTGTTCATCTCAAACCTTTCCCCCCAACTCCCCCCACCCCCCCAAAAAAAACTGAAAATAAGGCAATCTTTCTTAAATCATTTCATGGGGCCAACATTCCCTTGATACCAAAACCTGGTTAAGATCTCTCTCACACACACACACACACACACACACACACACACACACACACACACACAGTAGACCAATATCTCTGATGAATACACATGCAAAAATCCTAAACAAAATATTAGCAAATCCTGTATACAATAGATTTAAAAAATTATACATGAAGATCAAGTGGACTTCATTCCAGGGGACAGTGATGTTTAAGATAAGCAAATTGATTAATGATACACCACATAATATAAAGGATAAAAATCATATGATCACATCAATAGATGCAGAAAAGCATTTGACAAGATTCAGCAACTATCTATCATTAAAAAGTTTACAAAATGGGTGTAGAAGAAATATACCTCAACATAATAAAGGCCATCTATATACAACAAATCCTTAGCTAATGTCATACTTAATGGTGAAAAACTAAAAACTTTCCCTCTAAGACCAGTAACAGGACAAGGTGATTCGCTATCACTACTATGATTTAATATAGCGTTGGAAGTCCTAGTTAGAGCAATCAGGCAAGAGAAAGAAATAAAAGGTATCCAAAATAGAAATAAAGAAGTCAAACTGTCACTTTTTGCAGATGACATGATTCTCTATATAGAAAACCCTAAAGATTTCACCTAAACAATAACAACAACAAAAACAACCACCACTGTAGAAACAATAAATACAGTAAAGTTTCAGGATACAAAATCAATATACAAAAATACATAGTGTTCCTATACACTAACAAGAAATTTCAGAAAAAGAAATGGAAAAATCCAAACAATTCCTTTTGCAATTACAGCAAAAAAGAATCAGATACCTAGGAATAAACTTAACAAAGGATATGAGAACCTATGCATTGAAAACTATGACAGTAATAAAAGAGGTTGAAGAAGACACAAAGAAATGCAAAGATACTCTGTTTTATGGATTGGAAGAATCCACGTAGTTAAAATGACCTTCTGATCAAAGCTATATACAGATTTAATAGAATCTCATCAAAAGCCCAATGACATTTTTTAAAAAAATAGATAAAACAATCATCGAATTTGTATGGAAGCCCAAAAGATCCCAAATAACCAAAGCAATTTTGAAAACAAACAACAAGTCTGGAGGTATTACTCTGCCTGACTTCAAGTTATACTACCAAATGACAATAATCAAATAGCATGGTATTGACAGAAAAACAGACATACAGACCAATGGAACAGAACTGAGAGTACAGAAATAAATCCCCACACATCTGGACAAATAATTTTTGACAAAGCAGCTAAAACATGCAATGGTGCTGGGAAAATTGGAAAGCCCCATGAAAACGAATGAAACTAGACTGCTATCTATCACCACACACCAAAATTAACTCAAAATGAATCAAATACCTGAGTGTAATATCTGAAACAATAAAATGCATGGAAGAAAATATAGGCACTAGACTCATGAAATTTGGATTTAGTGAGGATTATGAATTTGACCCCAAAGACAAGGGAAGTAAAAGCAAAAATAAATGAATAGGACCATATCAAACTATAAAGCTCTGCACAGCAAAAGAAATCATTGACAAGACAAATAAGAAACCAACTAAATGGGAGAAGATATCTGCAAATGACACCTCCATAAGGGCCTAATATCCAAAGTATACAAAGAACTTGTACAACTTGACAACAACAAAAGCAATCCAATTAAAATATGGGCAGACGACCTGAACAGACACTCATCCCAAGAATACATACAGAAGGCCAATGGGCGTATGAAAAGATGCTCCACTTCACTAGTCATTAGGGAAATACAAATCAAAACCACAGTGAGATACCACCTCACACCTGCTATAATGGCTATCATCAATAGGATAAGTAATTACAAATGTTAAAGAGGTTGTGGGGAAAATCCTTATACACTGCTGGAGGGAATGTAAATAGCCACTACGAAGGCAAAACAGTATGGAGCTTCCTCAAAAAATTAATAGAATTATCATATAACCTGGCAATCCCTCTGCTGGGTATTTACCCCAAATCTTGAAACCATTTATTCCCAAAGATATATGCACCCTAATGGTCATAGCAGCATTATTTGCAGCGGCCAAGACATGGAAACAACTGAAGTGCCCATCAATAGATGATTGAATAAAGAAGAAGTGGTACATATATTCAACCATATTACTCAACCATAAGAAAAGATAAAAAATTATCATTTGGGACAACATGGTGGATCTTGAGATTATCAAGCTAAGCGAAATAAGTAAGACAGAAATAGCTGAGAGGCATTTGATTTCACTTACATGTGGGATATAAAACGGAAACAACAAACCAACATGACAAACAAACAGAAACTCATGGACACGGGCAGTGGATTAATGGTTACCAGAGGGAAGAGGGGAGGGGGCAGGTAAATAAGAGGGTCAAATATACGGTGATGGAAGGAAATTTAACTTTGGGTGGTGAACACACAATGCAATCTACATATGACATATTATTGAATTATACACTTGAAACTTATATGATTTTATTAACCAATATCATCTCAATAAATTTTAATAAAAAGAATAAGGCAAGAAAAAGAAAAATAAAGGTACAAGAATGAAAAAAGGATGAAATAAACTCTCATTTGAAAGTGATATGAAAACCCAATAGGAAATTCCTAATAACCTATAGATTTATTATTAGAATTATTAAGACAGTAAAGTTGCCAAGTATAAGGTCAACACACAAAAGTTAATTTTATTTCTTATACTAGTAATAAATAAAAAGATATAATTTCTAATTTCCAGTTACAAAAGCAGCAAAAAACCCATAACTTGGAATGACTCTAAAATGTGTAAGTCCCTCATATAGAAAATAATAATGACTTTTTGAAAGATATTAGAAAAGACTTAAATAAATAGACACAAAATATTTGTGAGAGAGATCAATTGTGCAAGTATGTACATTTTCTCCATCTTGAGCTGTAGAATTAAAGAAATGTCAATTAAAAGCTTAACATGGCTTTCCATGGAATGTGACAAGCTTACTCTGTGTGCAGGATTTCAACAAATCTCCCCTTCCAAGCCCATATCTCACTCTTGCCTTTATTTCATTGGACATTTCCTAGGCCTCGGTCCACTGGGTTCTGTGGAGCATGGCAGCCCCTCCTCTGTCCTATCTCCCCCAGGGACTCTTCCAGGCTCTGGGTTCAGGTTCTCAGCTTACCAGTCATCACTCCTCTATCTACCTCATTTCTTCCACACATTTTATTGACTTCATCCATCTGCTGACAACCTCCCTACTGGTCTCTTCATGGCTCAGTTTATACATTTAAGTTATTATTTAGAGGCGTCTTTGAAGGGAGAGGAGAAAACATATATAGTAAATCTGTCATCTTTAATTAGAAGTTAAGTTACCTTTAAAATAAAATAAGAAGTGTTCATCTCTGCAACAACTATATGAGGCAAGAGCTCTTATTTTTTCCTATTTTACAGATGAGGAAACTGAGAGACAAAAGTGATACATATCTTGCCAAAGACCTCAAAGATTAGCTAGTGGTGGAATCAGGCAGTCTGTCTTCAGGAGCTATGTCTCCAATCATCACATGACATAAAGAGATAGATGATGATGCTAGACAGACAGACAGACAGACTAGACAGACAGACAGACAGACAGACAGACAGACAAGACATCCAACCCTAAGGTCCTGTGATCAACAGTGGAGGTAAAAGACTAAAAACTATTACAAATTGAAAAAGTGAAAATCAGCTCAGGATAAAAAATAAGAAAGCGCCCCTACCTTTAATCAGGCTCGGAAGAGAGACACAGGTAAAATCAGCCACAAAATTAGCAGAAAACATGGCTTCTCTCACAGTCATGCCACAGGTGTAAAATGTCATCAAGAATAAAGACCTCCCCATTAGTCACCCCAGCTTTCTTACCAAAGATGCTCCCAGACCACTTTGCTCTACTCATCTCTTATTGGGGAAACCCACTTGCTTGATAGCCCTCAACTCATGACAGCTTCCCATACCTAGTGAATTCCCACTTATTCTAATCCTGCATCAGAAACAGCAATCAATTCAGACCTGAATCCCACATCCCTGAGGCTCTCAGAAAAAAAATTTGAGCAGGAACTCAAACCTTACGAAAAAGGACTTTCCTCTTCCCTCATGTTGAGGCCCATTCAGCAATTGCTTCAGAATGTTTTCCCTAACTGTTTTGAGTCAATAAATGTGATTTTTGTCAGATGACAAATTTGAGCCTGGTGGAAGGTATGTGTGTTCTTAGAGATTCATTCCTTTGGCTTAAAATCATGAACTTTTGGGGGACGGGTGTGATAGAAGGTGGTCAGACATAAAAAACCTTGTGAAAATCTTGGGAGAAAGGGTCATCCTGCGGAAGCGAGGTTAGGACTCACTTGGAAGGCACATGTATCTACTTTGTATTTTGTTCTTCTCGTGATTGATGTACTTCTCCCCTTTTACCTGGCCTCTGGGCACCGAATTCTTTCAGTTTTAGGCTCCTGTCTAAGACAGTTGTAGCTGTCATTTCTGAGCTGATAACTATCTTCACCTTTTTGACCTCAGGATCTTTGCACCTGCTTTAATTGGATGAAGCTTCAGGGTAAGTGTGTCTCAGCTGAGAGGTGGTCTAGCCTTCATGCACAGTACCATGTGGAAGCTGCCCCAACCGAGAGCATCACTGTGAGAGGGGCCGAGCCTCTGTCCCAGCCTTGACTGGTGGGGTAGGGTCAAGAGGGCAAATCAGGGTGGAAACCTTAGCCCTGACGTTGGAGCACTCCCTTCAGAGTTCTTGTTAAAGGATTCTCAGTGCTTTGATGAGTCCCTATGGATATAATTTACTGTCCTTGTTGTTATTCATATCATTATTAATACTTTCTACATTGGTATTGAGATTTTAACTCTTCTAAGTACCTTCACTTTGGTCTTCTTTCTCCCCCATGAGGTGTCCACAACACCAGTGATGGTTCTCTTGCTTTACAGTCAAAGAAACCAAAGCCCAGAGAAGTTGTGTTACTTGCCTATGTTGGTTACAGAGCAGAGGTCTAAAACTAAAGTCCCCTGGCTCCAGTCAGTGGTTGCTCTAATTTCTAACAACAGAAGAGAAGAACATCAAACAGTGAGTGTTGGGGGATTCACCTGAGCCTGGGCATTTGGGCTGTAGATATGCCCAAAGCTGAGACAGTTAGGACTACTAGGAATATTGGTTATTTTCACATCTGCATCCCAGACCTGACCTGCAGAAGCTACCCGGCCCCAAAAAAGAAAATGGAACAATGCCCTGAGCTAAGGTTATATAAGTAGAGGCTGGGCCATTGCCAGCTGTCTGGGTAGGAAGGGGTGGAGGAGGCCATGTGTCTGCCCTGGCCTCCTCAGGATGAGTGTGGGCACAAGAATGTGGAGAGGCCACTCAAAGCCAGACCAGGTGGGTCTCTGCTTTGCAGCCAGCTCTGAACCGACAAGCTCAAACCAGTTTGTGGCTTAGTCTGCACTTCAGAATGGGGTGGTGGTGGCAGTTCTTTATTTTTTTTTTCATCCGCACCCTAAACCAGCCTGTTCCATTGAGAAGGAAGTGTGGATAAGATGAGAGGTAGTGGGTCAGGACAAATGTGCTTCATAAAAGAGAGGGCGCTCAGGACCAGAGGCTGCGTCTGCTCTTCTGAGCACCAGCCCCTGAAGTCAGTTCTCCTATAGGTGCTTTGGAGTCTTGGCTGAGAGGGGTCTGTGCATCAGTGTTTCTTTCACTCCGTTCTAGTCTAGTGAGCTTCCAAAAACAAACCCTGATCACATCACTCTCCTGGCCTACGAGTCCCACATCCCCCAGTGTCAATCAAGTCCACATTCCTCTGCATGACCAGCCAGGCTCTGTGTGCTCAAGAAGAGCTCACGATGGCCTCACCTTGCCCCACTTTCCTCACTGCTCACCAAGCTAAGCTCATGTTCCTGGGAAGGGCTCTGGTTTTCCTGCCTCAGGACCTTTGCCCTGCTGTTTCAGCTGCCTGACATACCTATTGTCCCCTGATCCTCCATAAATGAGCTCAGTGTTTTCTTCAGAGAAGTCTAATCCACTACTGTACCCCACATTAGGTCCCCTACATACTCTTATAATATTCCATGTGACAACTGTCATTATTTAATGTCTATCTCATCCTTTGATGTACTGAATGTTCCATGAGAACAGGGAAACTGTTCTCACAACTATATCTTCAGTACTATCTATGAGTGAGTTAAATACATTCAATTCATTGAGGACCTAATGCTCTGATTCTGCAAAGACTTGCAGAGCATCTACTATTTGTCAGCAATGATGCAACCTCATATACAATCTTAATTAATTTATTGAACCTTCATGAACTTTGTGCTGGGATTTGGGATTCCAGAGCTGAGATTTTCACATTGAGATTATGAATATTATTAGATGAACTCATACATGTCAGAAAGCACAGGCCTGGCACATAGTGGATGCTCAATATTGATTCAATGAAAAAGTACATTTAACAAAAAAAAAAAGCAAACTTCTGATGAAAAAGTTAAATTGTTACATTGTATAACTGAGAAAAACAAGATTTCCTAAATCACATAGCCAGCTAGGGTTCGGGCCCAGGCCTGGAGGCGTGAGTCAGAGCTCATCCTGGGTTCCCACTCCCACTGCTGGCCCGGTGGGGACTCAATGAAATAAAGGACCTTGGTCTTTCCTGGAGGAACAGACAGTGACATTGATAGGAAAGAGATAAAGACTCAAGAAACCACCTAAAGATGTAGTTGCCTCTGTGATGTGGTGCCAAAGAAATTGATACGGACAGTAAGTGAAACTGGAAAGCAGAGAAGAAAGAGATCCATGTAGTAGGAAGGGACGCCTCCAGGGATAGAGAGCCAGAAAGGGCATTCTGGGAGGGTGAGACAGTGGAAGCGATGTGGAGAGGAACACGGGAGAGGTTCCCGTACGTGTTCCTGAGCAGTAGGAGATGAAGTGTGGCAAAGAAGGTGGAGCCAGTAGCTGCATGGCAGACCAAGAGGTGAGGTGACTACACCTGGCAATGGGAAGTCATTTAAGATTTGTGATCAAGAGAGCAAACAGATGCAAATGGAGTTCCAGGAAGATCCTTCTGGGAGTGCCGTGCACAATAAACAGTAGCAAAGAGGAATGAAGAAAAGGCAGGGAGGAGGGAAAGCGATAGACAGGAGAGAGAGAGAGAGATAGCATTTTCTGAGAACCTAGTAGGCCCTTCATAAAAGATCGCATTCAATCCTGTCAACAACACAGACCCGTATGTATCATTATCTGTGTTTTGCAGATAGTAAAGCTGGAGTTTAAAGAGATGAAATAACTTGCCCAGAGTTCCTTAGCCCTAAGGGAACCGGAACTGACGCTTGGATCTTTCCTCCAAGTCCAACAACATTTTTACCACATTACAAAGTGCATTTGACAGAGAGGCCACTTAGGAGGTCATTCTAGCAGGTAGGTCATAGGGTGGTGGCTTTGGGTATAGAAAGAGACTTTCCTGAGCTGAAATGAGTGTGCCCATCTTCGGACCCAGCTCTGCAAATGTCATGGCGGGCATGCACTAACAAGTCTAGCAATGAGGTCAGGAGCCATGCGAAGTCAGTCCTGGGAGACTGTCCAGTGTGGGGCCACCTGGAGAACTAAATTCAAAGTGAAGTCTCAGGACACGTGGTCGGAGTCAGGAGTCAGCCTGCCCTAAGAGTCAGCAAAACCGGGTTCTAGTCCTGAAACTATCACTTTGGGTTAGCTGTTTTATTTCCCTGAGCCTTAGCTTCCTTGTCTGTAAAATACAATTAGAAAGCTCATCTTCTGTGTTTTGAAATTCAAATGAGATTGTAACTGTGGACATGTTCTGACTCCTGAGGACTGAGCTGGTGGATGAGATGGTTATCACGGTCACAGATCAGGTGACAGGCAGGCTAACCCAGGGCCCCAGGGTGGGCATTTCCTCACCTGGAACGTGATGGACACTCTCACTAAGCTGCCTTGAACACCTCTAATCAATTCCTTATTTATTAGGCACCCACTCAATTTAGATCATTGTGCTGGGCACATCTTATTCCAATCCTCTGACTGCCTCCTTTTACTTTCTCTCTTTTCTATCTGTCGTAGGAGGTAGTTGGATCTGATGAAAAATGAATCACCTATCCCCAAATACTGAAGCATATTATACTGCTTCTTTCCCCTCTTCCTCAACTTGTCTTTCCTTCTCCACTGAATCCACTGTCTGGACACTTGTGTTACAAATTGTAAGTCTAGAGCATCAGATTCAGTTGTCGAACAAAAAACAAAAGAAAAAAATGCTTTCCCGTTTTCATTGCTGGTTGACTTTAAAATGTGACTTGTTTTATAGGTGTGGATACAGGAGCCTAGGTGTTGGCTGACACAATGCCTTTTGAATTTACTTTTCACAGAAAATGCAGTCATGGGGACAGCTATTTTCATTTATTTCTGCCAAAACCTCTAATAAAAAAAAGTAAAATGGCACTGTTGCTCAAGTGAACAGTATTCTTACAAAACAAGACTACCATAAAATATCTGTGAATCCTTCCAGTAGCCTAAGGAAACAGTGCTCACAGGTGACTTTGCGGGCACGTGTCCCTATACACACGCTTGCTGTCTTTTGTCTGTGACATCTGCTCAGCTCAGAACACTCTGCAGGTGCTGTGGGCCCCTCTGGAGACCAGGGTCACAGAGGCCAGGCTGTGTTTGGTGAGGGAGAGCAGTCCTAGTTGCAGTACAGGGCTCACAAATGGAGAAACAAAGAGAAGCAGCAAAGAGGTTAAATCATCAAAGACCTGTGGAGAATCAGGAGAGCAGCCACTAGCGCCCAAAGACAGGCCCAAAGGAAGGTCAAAAGGGACATTGCCCTAGGCCCAGCCAGGAGAGGCTTTTACTTTACTGAAAATGAAACCTGCCTTAGGGGAGCATTCTAAACCTTTGAGTCTTTTTTGTCACATTTGCCAAGTTTGTACAATGACTTTTTTGGAGATATTCTCTGCTCCCTGTGGCAGGGATTGAGAAGAGGGTGGAGAAAAGCTGGGTCCTCTGGGGGTTGGGGCTAGGGCAACCAGGTATTTGGACAAGTGGCCTTTAAGTAAACCACTCCTTGCTCTTGTAAGCTGGACGTTCATTCATTTATTTGCCCAGCACAGCACATTTGTTTCACCCCTGCAGGATGCCAGGCAGCGTGCTAGGAGCTGGGGAGACAGAGAAAAACAGAATTCAGTCCCCCAAGTTTTCTGCAATAAAGCCAGAACTAGGACTCCTGATGGCTAGGTCAGTCTGCAATTGGACTTGAGTAAGGAATCTGAGTTCCGAAGACTCTTCTATTTCACAATTTTTGTATTTTCTTATTTACAGAGTTTGCCTTTCTTATACTTTTCTATAAAATATTTTGAAAATAAGCTAAACAAAGAAGGAAAAGGGCATAGTCTATACTTGTCTCAGGGTCCCAGGAGGTCAGGAGGGGCAGAGGCCAGGCATCGGGATGTGGTGATCCCTCCATCAGACCAGTCCAGGGGTAAGTGAGGAGCAGGGACTGCGACTCTGGTGGTGTCTGCCTTTCTGCACACTTCCTGGGATTTGTACCTACGAGCATCTGGAAGATGCTTTGTCCAATGGCTGAGAGCAGCCCAAAGGGTTGAAACTGAACACAAGAGATGCTGAGTTGTTGCCAAGGACCCTGAGGCCCCCTTGACCTTCAGTGAGGCCATCCCATACATAGGCAGGGCCAGAGTCTCCATCCTGCATCTAGGATCTGTGATTCATGGCACTCACCGCAATCTCTCTACTTCCCCTCTTTTCTTCTCCCCATTAAATTCTATCTCCTTCCAGCAACTTACCATGTCCTCGCCCCATGCGTGGCCCTACAAAATGGGACCAGTCAGCACCCTGCCTTCTTCAAACCCTGCTGGATGCAATTTAACACAGACTTATTATGGCTCTTGATGGGAGAGTGCCCAACCTTTCGAAGCCCTGCCTTATCTCCACCATAGCTCACCTCACTAGTTCTCCCATTCCTTTCCCTCCTCAGCCTAGGGGAGAATGACAAGAATCCTTCTTCCTAGTTGAGCTGGTTCTTCTACTTTCTGCTGTCCTCCCCACAGCCCAGGTCTCATGGCCCCTCTTCCATCATCCAGCCCGAAGTGCTAGTCTGGCTGAATCCTGGTTCTTCTGTACCCAGGTCAGAGGGCACAGCGCAGTGCAAGGGAAAGAGGCTGGTGCTGATGGACAGAGAGTTTGTTTTTCATGGTTTTCCCTCCCATGCCCTTGTTCCCAACAGCTATTTCTCTCCAACTCCTTTAATACACACAAGACTTTAGTCCTGTTTTTCTACATCTTATTCCAAGGTATGTGTGTGGGGGGTGGGGAGGTCCCAATCCAGCAAGCAATTCTCAGATACCGACTGGGTGTTCTACCATCTAACTCAAATCTGACACTATCTACCTGGAGATAGCATCAGATTCCACAGGTTAAGGGCTCAGTCCTATAAGACTGTTTTTCCTCCCCATCCCCCACCCACTTCTGATGCCAATCACAAACCCAGGTTGTTACCTGTGCTCTGAATAACCAGCTAGAGACTGAAGTTCTCATGACCCCCTTAGATTTGATTAATTTGCCAGAGTGGTTCACAGAACTCAAAGAAATATTTTACTTATTAGATTACCAATTTATTATAAAAGGATACAACTGGAGAACAGCCAGATGGAGGCAAGCACAGGGGAAGGGGCACCGAGCTTCCGTGCCTTCTCCACGGACTCCACTTCCCAGCACCTCTGTGGTGTGCACCAACCTGGAAGCTCTCTAAACCCGTTCTTTGGGGTATTTTATGGAAGCTTCATTACGTAGGCATGATTGATTAATAATTCATTGTTTGTTGATGAATGATTCAACCTCCAGCCCCTCTCCCCTTCCTGAGGTCACTGGGGTGGGGTGGGACTGAAAGTTCCAATCCTTTAATCACTTGGCAGAGTCGCCTGGCAAATAGCTCCATCCCTAAGTGATCTAGAGGGCATTCCAAAAGTCACCTTGTTAACATAACTAGGACACATTTATCACTCCCTGTCACTTAGTAAATTCTAAGAGTTTTAGGAGCTCTGTGCCAGGAACAGGACTAAGACCAAATTGTGTGTGTATGTGTGTGTGTGTGTGTGTGTGTGTGTGTGTGCGTGTGTGTTTCTTATTATAAATCAAATATCATAAGACTCTGTTCCTTCCCAAGCCTCTTGATCAAATCCAAATGTCCCAAACAATGGCTGCTAATCTGTGAGTGCAGTCCCTTCCTCTTCCAAGAATCATTATCAATCTACAATTTCCGAAACTATCCGAACTTCAGATGACCCCTCCTCTAAAGCCCTATAAATTTTTCACTCTTCTTCCCCAAGCTAGGAAGGATCTGAAGGATATTCTTCCACAAGGCACAACTCCTGATAAAAAGGTCCAGTCCAGGAGAGGGTCTCCTATTTATCTCGAGAAACATCTTTTGGGGGAAAAGAGTAAGGGAAGATCATTCTGCAGCTTGTGGAGGGATTTGAATGTGTGTAGCTGTTTTAGAATAATGTAGGTGGGCCCAGCAGGCACCATCCCCAAGGACTGGCCTGGGAACCTTTCTCAGCTTCCCTCCTCACCCTGTTTCCTCCCTCTACAGCTCCCTGGGTGGGTGGCCCCTCACCGATCCTCAGTACTCTGTGTCCACCTCTCAAGCCAGCTGCCTTTGTTCAGCACCCTTCACTTGCCTGCCCTTGGCCATAGTCTCGGCTTCCTGGCTCCCGGCAGAGCCACAAGCGTCTGCTGAGACTTCTCTTTTGTGTTCTGCCTTGGAAAGGTGATCAGCTGAAACAACAGATTTACCCAGGAATTGGCACTTCACAGAGGAAGCTGTTCCTCTAGAAAAGGACTCCAGAGGGACCTAACCTGAGGAGAGGTCTTGATCCCAGAGTAGTGCTTTGGGATACCTGGTGTGGTTGTAAGTCCCTGTTCTCTCCCACATGGTTACCTGGCTCTTTCTGGGCAGGTACAATATTCATGCTCTGTGAGAGGAGGGTCTTACAAAAGGGGATCAATAAACTCTTGATACGCAGGCCAGAGTTTAAACTCACCTCCTTGCTGCAGCCACATACCTCTGAAGGTCAAGGGTTTCCTCACTAATGCTACTTCCTGCTCCTGCTTTCCCTGAATGGAGTCCAAGCTTGTTTGCAGAGGGAAGAGGCTGCCAAGGCCAGGGTCCTATCAAAGGGCCTTTGTCTTCTGAACTAAATATTGGCTACTTGTTACCTTTTGCTTGGGCCCTTCCAGAGCATCTGTTTTCAGTTGTGGCTCTGAATGCAGTGGTGCAGTTGTAAGAGAGTGGCCCAGCTGTGGGTAAGAGGAATCCTGGGACAGGGTGGTGTGCTTAGGACCTCCTATCCAAGGATGATAGGTTCAGCTGGAAAAGTAGACACACAATTACCTTCCTTCAGGACAAGGGATTCTTACAGCTTTTCCTTTCTCCCTTCTAAACTCAAGTCTATAAGAAATTCTTTTCCCCTTGCTTCTCAAGGGATGGAGATAACCTTGCATTCTCTCAACCCTGAATTGACCCAACATCACCTTCCTTTCTCTGCACATTTACACTTTCTCAAAGAACACATGGGTAGTCTCCGACTACTGGAACATCAATCAAGGTTGGACAGTTTTCAGGTCCTAGAGAGAATGATGGAGAAAGAACAATTTTAGAAAGTTTGTAGAACAGCCGGAGTTTGAGGCTTGACACTACTTGTTAGCTGTGCAACTTGGGACAAGTCTTTTGCCTTCTTTATGCCTCAGTTTCACCTTCTACAAAATGTCAATAATACTAGAGTTGTTGGGAGGAGTAAATAGGATGATCTGGAAAAAGTACCTACCTTGGTGTCTTGTATATATTAACTGCAGTAAACTCTATTATTATAGTTCTTGAGAGGAGCCCCAGACCTGACTGCAGAGTCTGCCCACTTAACCTATTCTCTGCTGACTCTGAGGCACGTGAGCTTGGTCCTGGGTGGGGAGAGTTGGGATGAACTGCTCCCTCTCTGTTCAGAATGTTCCCCAATGTAATCCAAGGTCCTGTGTAGAGACAATGTTTGCACATTTGCTTATCAAGCCTAACAACCAGAGCATCATGAGGGCCACCTGGTTATCTAACACCTGCCAGGTCCCAACATGAAAGTGACATATTTGGAAAGGTTGATAAAGGTGCACTTGAGACTTGGTGAATTAGAATTGTCTCACTTTCTGTTGGAGCTGTAGGAACGATGGGCTTGTGATATCCTGCATCCTATTCCATCATTCATTTCTTCATTCAATCAACATACTCCTTGAGTGTTTACTGCATTCCAGGAACTGTGCAATGTGCAGGGCATACAGTGAGAACTAAAAAGAGATGTGGACTTTGATCTTGTGGAGCTTAGTCCAATGGAGGAGCAGACATTGATGAAATAGGTATGAGCAAATGCTCTTTGGGGAAGAGAGTGACTAATTCCCAGAACTGAAGGAGTGACTAAAGCTTAGAGAGGGTGCAGGGGAGGCTGAAGGAATGTCTTTTTGACATTTATTTAAAATAAATAAGAAAATAAGGAAGACTGGAATAAATCTGTGATATTGGATGGGAATTGGAGGTATCAATATAAACTCATATTTTTTCATGTGTATATATATACATATATATGTGTATATATATATATATATCAGGTAAATATAGACAAATATATAGGTGTGTGTGCATGTGTGTGTATATTCACATATACATATATTTCCTAGCTCTGTCCACTGAGAAGGACTAGAATCAATGATACCTCGGCCTCAATGAGTACATCTAGCATCTTGGTTTCTAAATATTATCTTTTAAAAAAATATATCATTTTAAATAAAATACACTTTACAAAAAGAGGATACAAAGGTTCTTGGAAAATTCCAGGATGAGGACAGAGAAAGAACAAGATGGACCAAAAACATCTTGTGGTGGCAAAAAGTAAGGAAGTACTTGAGCAATGTTGGAGGCATGTCAAAAGGACAACAGAGCCAATGCAAAGGGCCTCTTGAGTCCAAACAGGTAATAAGCTGAGCAGCAAAATAAATGATAGTCTTGCACTATAACTATATGTAGGATAAAAGAAATCGATATGATTCCATACTGATATACATAAATAATCGAATAAATAACCAAAAGGAGGTTATGAAACAGCTCTTTGTTATAGTAGAACTCCAAACAATAAATGTAGAAGAAATGATGGAAATAGAAAAATCACCAGGCAAACACAATGGTAATAATTGTTGCAGTCAAGAATAATTAATGAATGCTAAAATTAGTGGAAGAAAGTATGATGAGAAATAAGATATTTGTAGTCTCAAAGTATTTTATTTCCTTTCTCTAATAGTAAGAAACCTGGCTCTTTTATCCATAAGGTAGTTACTTATTTGTTCAATCCAGTGATACACAGAATGTAAATTCAAAATGCTATCCATAAATGTAAAAAACACATTCAATCGCTAGAATCTGTCTTTAGACTTTGACAGCATATAGAAAAAAAATACATTTTTTTTCCAAACTTACTTAGATTCGTCTTTTTCTGCCTCACTCTCCTGAGTGTAGTTATATCATTCATTTTTTAACATGATTAGATTTATTTTTATTGTTTCTATCCATTTTGAATCATTCTACCCTCTTTCAAACACACACACTCGCACGTGCGCCCACACATGCACACACATCCTGGTTGTTATTTATTATTTATATGTTAATTCTCTAGATATGTGAAATATTATCATAGCTCTAAAATCTGAACTATACAAAAAGGTACGTTCAGAGAAATGGCATCATCCCCGCCCCCTTTGGCCCTGTTTCCATTCCCTCCTTCTTTTCTGTTTTTCTATCCACCCCCTGTAGGTAACCAATCACTTTAGTTTTGGTTTACTCTTCCTGTATTTCTTTTTGCACAAATGTGCAGACACATGTGTATATTCTTAGGGCCTTTTTTTCTTCTATGAAAGGTAGTGTAGTACAAATAAAAAGATCATTCTGGTAGCTAGGTGGAGAGGGGCTAGAGGCGGGCTTGAGTGGATGTAAAGAGAACACTTAGGAAACTGCAGGAGAGAGATGATGGGGCAGCAAGATGGCTGTGGAGGTAGCAGCGAAGAAGAAGAAACTGTTGGAATGATATTTGGGATGATAGTGCCATGATCTGTTACTGATCACCAAGGGCAGTGTCATGGTCGGTGTTTTGGTTTTTGTCTTTACTCATTGGATGGACGCTAGTGTTGCTCATGAGAACATGTGAGGTGCATATTCAGAGGCTTTCCCTATGTGGGTCTGTGTCTGGACACATTGAGTTCGAAGTGGAGATGGAGTAGGCATCTGAGATGTGAAGCACAGAGGAAAGGTCTGGAGAGAAATTACTCAAGCTGCAAGTTTGGCCCAGGTCTTCTGGACACTTAGGTCAGGAAATGAGGGTGCAGCAGCATGGAGAGTAAGAGTCTCCACCCAGTTCCAGTTCATGTGGGGTTCTCCACACCACCTAGAAATTCTCAGTGTCAGCTGGGCGTCTTACAATTCAACTCAGTTGTGACACTACCTACCTAGAGATAGCATCCGATCCCACAGGTTGAGGATTCTATGCCACGAGCCTGCCCTCTCCCTTCCGCTGCCAATTGTAGGTTCAGGTTGTTACTTGTGCTTGTGATTGACTGGTTATAAACCAACAGCTTCCACAACTCCCTCATGGGGTTCAATTAATGTGCAAGAACAGCTCACAGGACTCAGGAAACCAGCTTACTCACTGGATTACCAGTTCAGTTTATTTCAAAATGTATTACAGGATAGTAATTAACAGCCGGATGAAAAAATACGTAGGGCGAGGTCTGGAACAAAGGAGCTTCTGTCTCCATGGGCCGGAAGTGTTCTGGTTTACCAACCTGAAAGCTTTCTAGACTGTGTCCTTTTTTTTTTTTTTTTTTTTTTTTAATGAAGGCTTTAGTACATAGGCATGATTGATTAAATCATTGGCCATTGGCAGTTGCACTCAATCTCCAGCCCCCCTACCCCTCTTCAGAAGTGCATGGGTGGGTGGGACTAAAATTTCCCATGTGATCAGCCCCAATCCTTAGGTTACCATGAGGCTTTCTAAAAGTCACTCACTGACATATCAAAACACACCTGTATTCCTCTCCTCATGGGAAATTCCAAGCATTTTAGGAGCTCTGTGCCGAAAATGTGGATGAAGGTTCAATACATACTTTTTTTTACTAAAAATCACAATTCCAGTCTCATCTCATGCAAAAGAATATATATATATAACCTTGGTCATCACCGCAACCTCTTCCTGTAGGAGGCTGTCTTCTCAGGACAGGGCACCCACCAGAGGACATGCTTTCCCAGTGGTGGGTGAAGTTAGAGGCACGGGGTGGTCCCTGCTTCTCAAAGTGGAGGTGGGATGGCAGAAGATGAGGCTAGAGTTGTGCCTGATTTCAAGCCACTCTAAAATGAAATGATACTATGTTTAAACTAACTTCAACTAAAGGATATTCTACACAGCCCACAAGACCTACCTGGGGCCTTGGCTAGGAACCCCCACCTGAAGGACTGAGGAGAGGAAGTCACTGGGAGAGGCGATTTAACCTTGCCCCATATCCAGGCAACTGAACAGATGGGAAGCAATCCTTAAGAAGCCCTGCCAAATGCCTTGGAGAGAGTAGTGGGATCAGTGAGAGTTGGTGTGAGGGGGAGGCATAGATGCCAGGAGTCATCTTGTGTTATATCCTTCTCCCCACTCTCAAACCTGAAGGTAAGGAGATAGAGAACACGGTTGTCTTCAGAGCTCGTTTCAATGAGTCCCTCCTATTCATGAGTGAGAGATCTTTTGAAAAGTCTCTTGTGGCAGATAGACAGATCAACAGGGGCCTTGAATGTGGGTGGAAGTGAGGAGAATTTCCTGGGTGTGCTCTAACACACCAGGATGGAAAAAGGAGGCATGGCATGGAAGGTAGTGGCAGGTTGTGTGTGTTGTGTTAGGTCCCCTGGCATCTCTCACCCCAAAGTAACTCATTTCCCATGGAAATTAATTGGGCTTGGGTTTAGAGTGCAGACTGATAGAAGTGGGGGCAGTGAGGGTAATGTGGGGTGGGCAGATGTGGGCAGACCCCAAAGCAGCACATACAGATAGAGAACACTTGAGGGTTGTGAGGAGGTTGGCTATGGAAGGTTTTGGAAATTGGAGGAGGACTTTTGACTGTATCAGGCTGAAGAACTTAGGTGTAGGCTAAAATTAATCTCAAGGGGTACCCATCTGGCATCTGAATTACATATGTACATGATGATAATATTAACAGATTTAACTTGTTATGCAACATGCTAAGTGTTTTTTATATGCATTATCTTATTTGATTCTATTCTCATACAACTGCAACAGGTAAGTATGATTATTGCCTCTACGGAATTCATTCCTGTTAGACATTTTATTTTTTAACTGTGTTTTTAAACTAAAGAACTGTAGGGTAGCACACAAAAAAGGAAGTTAAAGGAATAAAAAAGAAATAAACTGTAAAGGAAACAGATGCAAAGAGCCTGATAGCCTGATTCTTAAGTCTGTGTTTCTGGTTACTGTGTGTTCTCAATGTCCTCTCCCTTCCTCTCTCTCATCCATCCACTTGTCCACCCACTCATTCATTTATTCATCAATTCATCCACCCACCCACCTACCCACCCATCCATCATCCATCACCCATCATCCATCATCCATCCATCTATCCACCCACCCATACACCCATTCATCCATTCATCTTTCTGACTATATTTACATCTAGGTATAGATATAATTCCTTTTTAGGTGAGAGGTTGAATTAGATAACCTAAAAATTTACTTTCAGCTCTTGGATTTCTTCAAGGTATCTTTTACCTTAAACTGTATTTGGGGGGGGGGCAGGTATTATTGAAACATACGTTTCAAAGCTGGCATGAATCTAGGAGACAGGCCAGTCCAAGTCACCCATTTCGTGAGTGAGATGAAGTGACTCACTGAAGCTCACCTGTTCCAGAGCTTTGCTAGGATACCACCCTGCTTCAGATTATTTTGAATTCTGGATACATGACAAGTAGTGATTAAGAACAACTATCCAGATGGGCAATGAGCAAGATGGAATGGAATTGAAACAGCTCTTGTTTTTACCTCATTTGTATACTAAATCATTGATGACAACGATGGTGGTGGTGGTGGTGGTGGTGGTGGTGATGGTAGTGATAGTAATGACTCCGGTGAAAAATAGGGCACTTATATCAGAAGGTGTTCAGAAAGGCCATCTGATTTATTTTCTTGCTTCCTGCTAACTAATGTCTGATTCATTCACGAAAGATGCCTACTTTATTTTGAAAACTGCCCCAGAAAACCTGAAACCTTTTCTAGCCTCATCTCTTCCTGATTTTAGCCAGAGTTCCCTCATGTTATATAGTCTATTCTTTTCCTCCATTTAAAAAATAACTATTGAATAGCATATAGGTCTTCGAATCACACAACAAAAGAAAATCAAAGGAAGTAAAAAGAAGCAAACTATGTGATCATGGTTAGCAAGAGAGTGGTGATAAAGCAGAAGCAGGGTTTGGGGGTAGAGAATCTGGAAACAGCTGGTTCAGCCTTCATGTAGACACAACAGATAATATTCATGCTGCTTCCTTTCTTTTCAAATTCCAAGAATCACAGTGGGGTTGAAGTTGAGTCACCTGGAAGGTGTGCCAAAACCTAATTGTTACTTTGGACTTTTATTCACAGCAAGCTCTCTCCCATTTACTCTCAGAGCTGGGTTGAGTGACCTCTTGGCTTCCAACGCTTTCTGCATTTGCCCCTTTAGAGAAGGAAGGAATAAGTAAGACCCAGAAGACAATACTGTGGAATATCTACACTACATTAGCACTGAGATGTACATCATTTATATCACTTGTTCATCTCCACAATCTTGAAAGGATGGTATTATCCCCATGTTGCAGATAAGAACTCTGAGGTTCAGGAAGTTCTGGGGTTCCCTGAATGGTTAGTGATAGAGGTTGACTTGAGCCCAGATCTATATGCTCCATAGTTACTCACATGAGGAAAAGACCTTAGGAGCATTGATCTGTGTTTCTCTTTAGATTCTGACTGAGATGGACCTGATTTCTCCTGTCTCTCCTCCAGGTCCCACCTTCTTTAGTCTATGAGGCTATAGCCTCAGAACATGAAGCTATAGTCTCATAGTATTATCCTTTTTTTCCTACATGTATAATCATAGAGTGGTTCATCTCATATACTTACACATATTGTAGACTCTGAAATCTCCATCTCTAGCTCTAACTCATAACACCAAATAAGGCTTACTTTCTTTCACTCGCCTTTCCTTCCATGGAATAAACACCAACCTTTGCACACAGGCCCACCCCCAGGTTATAGGGTTGCCTCTGCCAGACCACACTGCCCGCTGTGAAGGGAGGCACCTAAAACTTGCCTGGGCCCGTAGCCTGACCTCTGTGTAGGACAGCAGGTAGGCCTGCCCCACCGAGTCACATGCAGAATGCCCAGACTAGCACTTGAATGGTGACTCAGAGGAGCAGCTGCCAATATCTAGAGGGCACAGACCCTGCATGACAGGCTGAGGAGAGACCAGCTCCTATATTTGGCAGATGGTTTCTTCCCAAAGGCAGCAAGACTGCAACAGAGTATAGCAGAGATACAAGGCCAAGTGGAAGTAGAGTTATCACTTTGGCTTTTAAAATCAAGCCTTTATACATTTCTACCCAAAATCCTTCAAAAAGGGTTAAGAACAACTCTGACGCCACTCTCATCTCCCACCCAATAAGTTCAAGCTAAATGAAGAGCAGTCTTATCTGGATAGGGGAGGAAGACAAAATTCTACAGGTGGGTCTCACTGGGATTTCTTTGCCCCTCTTCAAAATGAGGACAACTGGGTTTGGACTTATTATTCTATTCTTGAATCCCAAAGACCATCCTTAGAGAAAAACATGCTTGTTGAAAGATGAGAACGTGGGAAACGTGGTGCCTTTAAATAACAAAGGAAGGGAGTCTCTCAAATTGAGAGAACTGGGGAAATGGGCACCCCACTAGGATGAAGAGGCAGAGTGGGAAAGCAGGCGGTGTGTAACTCTGTTTGGTTAGGGAAAAAATTACCTACATCAGGGAGTGGGGATTTAACAGGAGACACGCCTGACCAACCTGTGTTGGTCAGCCTATGTCAATCCCAGGGCCCCAGATGCCTACCAAGTCTTACTTCACAGCTAGCCCCAATCTTCCCTATTTATCAGGGCAATTAATAAGATAAAGTGATTTTTCCTCAGGTTGTATCTTGAAATTCGCAGTTGGTGCAGCTCCACCAAACACAGCGTGTCCACTCCGTCTGTCCACTCAGTCTTCTGGGAGGGGGGCTTCTCTTTTTGGGAGTCTGACATGGCTTGGCTAGCTGTGGGAGTCCCTGTCAGCTGTGACAGACCAGGTCATCGCTCAGGGCCAAAAATAAGGTACCAGGCTTTTGGGTGTGTGTGTGAGAGTGTACACAGAAACTGTCACACCCACATCCCACATACCACAATAGGGTGGAGCAAGCCACTTGTCTTTACCCTAATGTTCTCATGTTCAGAAATACTGAGCTTTTGACATTGCTGTTGCTGAGTCCTTAAGGACACACAGCCCAGAAATGCTCAACTGACCTAAAGGGGACCTATCCAACAGCCGTTCCCATATCTTCCCCTCACACCTGGGGTTCCTGGACTCTGACCAGGATAACATTTATTACCTAAGGGGAAGCAGCAGTCATGTCTAGCCATGTCTGATCTCCCAGCTCTCATCCACAGGCCCACAACACCCTCTTTTGGCATTTTCTCAAGTTGCACAACTTGGTCATGGAATTTGGGGTTAACAATGAGTTAGCATATTGCTCCTTTCCAGAGATCAAATAAAAAACCACAACACAAAAGATGACATGAAAGCATTTAATCTTTGATGGTTTAGAAAATACTTTGGGATCTTGAGGGGCCTGAGGGTTGAGCCCTGGAAAGTGACTATTGATCCTTGGGGTGCTGAATGGATATACACAAGTGCTGCTTGAGGGGAGGCAGTGTGTAGCGTGGAATGAGAATCAGGAGCCCCGCTCTGGTCCCAGCTCTGTTACCAAGCAGCAGTGACCATGGATGAGTGACTTCCCTTCCCCAACTGGGTTGGACTAGAGCATCTCTGAGGCTCCCACCCCCATCCCAGATAGTCTATGAATAACTAGCAGAGAATGTATTGGGCTGATTTTACAAAGGCACTGAGGAAGTTAAAAACTATTTGCAATAGTGTGGACGAGTCCTGAAACAATTTTTACAAAGCCCCTGGTCTCAGGCTTCCATCTCCATGCTGGCCCAGCCCTGGGGTCACTCATGTGCCGACTGAGACAGGGAGCAGGAAGAATAGGAATAACAGAATCAAGGACCACCACAGAGTTTATTATTGGGAAGGAGTGCTGTGGGGTCACTTGTCCCGCTTTCTCAGATCAACAAGACCTCTGTTGCTCTCAGTGGACCAAGAGTTTTTAGTTACAAGAATGTCCTGTCTTTCTTTGGAATGGGGACAGTGAGAAGGCAGCAGGTGAAGAGATAAAAAATCAACTCCACTTGACTCCAGGTCCCTGTCCAGAAGGCCAGAATTGAGAGAGGAATCCAGCAAGGTCTGAGCCAGTCTCCACTCACTGCAGAGATTCAGAGACTCACATGTCATGTGACGCTGCATTTGCCTAATGTCACTGATAATCCATCGTCTCACTTGACTTTTCTTTGGCTTAGCCACTCCTCTCTACTCAAGCTGGCTAGGCTGGACTCTACCCAATGTACAAAAATCTCCAATGTGAGCAGAGTTCTGAGCAATGACTCCGTGTGTCATATAAATAGCTTCAGCGATATATACAGCCTATAATACACACACACATGTATACATATACATGCACACACACACACACACACGCACACGCGCACACACACCCTCTTGTGTCAAACATCTTCAGGATGATTTGTGCAGGTACTCATTGGTACAACCACCTTAAATATACATATGTTTGGACCTAATCTTTCCCTTCCTTTCACCTCAGAGAGAAGAGAACATCAGAGAGAAGCCTCCCCCTGCCCACCCCTGAGTTGTGAGGTGGCAAAGGCTCCTATGCGGAGCCCCAGCTCTCTTCTTGTAGAACAGGAGTAGGGAGGGCTATGCAGGCAGTGCTGCCTCTACTCCTTCAGCAGTCCTAGCTTCCTCAAAGCCTCCCTTCTATGCTCATCAGGGATGCCTTTTGGGGAGATCTTGACACTGACACAGGGGGGTCGCGGCAGCTTGTCACGGCTCTGTCCTTGGTAGGACAAGTGCTTGAAGCTCTGCTCCTGCTCCAGGTCAGCCAACTTGCCCACCTGAATACCTGCAAAGTCCTTCCCTGTGCCCAGGGAGGCAGGGCGGGGGCGGGAATTACGCAGAACGTTGGGTGAGATCTTGTTCAAGAAGGAGTCTTTTCCCAGAGAGGTGCTGGTTTGGGGGCTGGGCTCCTTCTCAGCTGAGAGATAGCTGCTCAGCCCCACACCTGAACGCTCCAGAGTGTTGGACTTAAAGTTCATCTGTCTCAGGCCGGGGATGTTGCTCTCCTGGAGAGTTAGCCCTGAGTTTGGCTTTGGCAGACTCAGGGGACTACTTATCCCTGGGGCCTTAGGGATGGAAATTGGCATGGATTTGGCAGCTGGAACCTTCCCTGGAGTGGGTTCATGGGCAGGAACCAAACCCTTGCCTGGGAAAGACCCCTGAGTGAGAGCTGGCTGTGGAGCTGGAGCTCTCACTGGAGAAGGTCCCTGGGAGGGAACAGGAGCCGAAGCTGTCCCTGCTACAGGCGCAGTGCCTGACACTGGTGTTGGAACTGCAGGCTGAGCAGGAACTGGGGAGGGAGCCTGAGCATGAGTCCCCTTGAGTCTGATGGAGCTGGTGGGCTTACTTAATTGGGGGCTGGGCTCATCCTGGTCCTGGGGTAGCCCCAGCTTCTCTAGTGCTTCTTTGCGTGCTTTCCTCTGCTCCTGCAGTGAAGAGGAGACCAGGCCTGAATCTCCAGGGGCAGCCTCAGAGTGGCGTGACAGCCAGTTCTGGGGATTACTGTGGAAACTGCTTCGGCTGCTCTTCAGAACAATATTAGGTGGCAGCTTCCGGGGCTTAGGCGCTGTGAGGGGAGCCAGATGGGCATTTAGATTCCCCCCTGATGGGATGGGAGCATCTGTAGCTCTAGAATTCTGAGAAGACATGGCAGGGGGAGGCCAAGATTGTCCTGGTGCTTCCATTAAGCCTCTCTCACTGGCTTTTTGGGATATGACCTCTGAAAAAGTTGCCTTTCTCTTCTGAGAGCTGAGTAATGTGTGGAGCTGGGGCGTGGAGCTCTGTTCCCCTGGGCCTTCGGGCAGGCTGTCTTCCCCACGCTGCTTTGGCTGGGCGTCCTGGAAAGCTTCTGGTGGGGGGATGAGTGCTGTGTCCAGATCAAGTGCTCTGCTCCCCTGGCCCTTCACACAGGCCGTCTTCCCTAAACTGCTCTGGCTGGGTGACCCCGAAAGCCTCTGGTCAGGGGTTGAGTGCTGTGTCCAAAGCAAGGGCTCCCAGGGTCCAGCAGGAGCCTGCTTGGCTTCGCTGCTCTGACTGACCTGTCCTTTCTCAGGGTCTGGGATGAACTCCTCAGGTTTCGCTGGGAGGTGGCTGTTAGTCTGGGTTGTGCTTTTCCTGAGGTTCTGGTTCCTGTTGATATGGATATTTCTGGGAAGGCTGTAGGAGCCGGACCTGAGGCCTAGGCCTTGGGGTTCAGGCAGATGGGGTGAACTGTACTGAGTCACTCTCCTTGGCCCCAGGCTTGGCTGAAGGAGAATTGTCTCGTCTGGATGTCCTGTGAAGAAAACAGGCAAAGAAGAGAGGACAGAGGTGAGAACCCTAGTGCTGAGGGGAAAGCAAATACTTCCTGAACTCTGATCTTTAATTTGCATAAATGAGTTTTGTTTGTGTTATTTCTTTGCTCTTAAAGGGGCAGCACTCTTGTCTAGATGTCATCTGGACCAATGGATCAATACCAGCAGATTCCCTTTAATCAAGGATTAATTTTTCATGATGGTTAGGGAAAGTGCAGCCCCAGAGAGCTCCATGTTCTTGGCTCAGGCTTTTCCTAACCCTCTATAGATGCACCAGGGTTGGGGAGAGATTCAGGACAGTCCTTCCAGTTACCTTGGGGCTTGCAGGTAACTGAGTCCAATGGAAGCATTGAACACAGACAGCATGAACAGGTGATTTGCTCTTGATTTGACTGAGCTTCTGCCTTGCAGTTTTACCTTCTGTAAGTTCCTGGATGATTCTGTAATAGCCACAGCTGTCCCTATAGCAGACAGTGACACAGGCTCTTCCTTTCCAGCTAGCTAGTCAGATACGTTAGGCCCACTGAGCCAGGGAATCAGTTTTAGGTGGCAGTGAAGTCTCATGTTCCCATTCACTGCTCTAGCTCCAGGGAGGGTCTAACACATTGTCAGTAAATATTTGCTAAATGAATGAATAAATAATAGCAGCCCTGAAACCAGTGGGACTGCCCTCAGGAATGAAATGCTCCCCTACCCTGGGACACATGGCTCTGCACTCGCAGCCACACTCATGTGTCAACCTACTCCACTTCTACTGAGCCTCAGTGCCACTGGCTTCCCCCATTCTCTCACAAGGGCCTGGAGGAACCACCCACTCAAGTTAAGGGAGCCCTTCCCTCTTCTTATCTCCTGCAGCTTCAGCCTCTGGGTCATCCAGATTAGCTCCCCAGACTGACTCAGTCTCTCCAGAGCCAAACACCCACCCCTTCCTCATCTCTGTGGTTATATCTATTTAGAATTTCTCCATTAGAGGATGGGGAGCTGATCAAACCCCTCTCCCTTCCAGGCCTCTGATACTTCATAGAAAGACATAGGAAGCTGGCTTGTCAGCAGTCCCTCCTCCCCTTCAGGGACAAGGCTTTATTCTAGCCAGAGAGTGGAGAGGAGTGCGGTCATTCCTTCTTCCACCTGTGACCCTCAGAGCAAAAGGCAAACAAGTCGGGAAGTGGCCAAAAGGAGGTACAGATTTTCTGGGTTTCACTAGGTGCTACCCCTGACAGTCCCTCTTACCCTGGGGAGCAGGCTGGGTTATGGGCAGTTCTCGGGGACTTTGGGGAGTTGCGGCTTTCTCAGACTCGTCAGTGGACAGTCCGCTGTCAGCCTCAGTGTCCAGTGAGCCAATGGTCTCCTCCAGGAAGAGCAGACACTCCTTCTCCTCAGCGGAAAGGAAGTCGTAGCTGCTGTCACTCTGGAGTGAGAAGAGGGAGAGCGCACTGTGAGAGGGAGCTCTGCAGAAACTGGCGGGGCCTGAGAACCGCCCTGTGTTGGGGAAGGAATGCTGAAGAGCTGGAACCTGTCCACAGTGCCACTCCGCAAACCTGCCGGAATTGCTTCCTGAAACTGCAGGACACCAGGGAGGGCAGAGACTGCCAGGCTGCTGTCCTACTAGCACCCAGCTCTGGTAGCTGGGCAGGCAAATGGCAAGTGGCCTTTCTTTTGCTTAGTCCTGGGTGAAATGCTTAGGCGCACAGATCAGATGCAGTCCCAAGTTCTAATTCCAATTTCTCTGTGTGACCTATGTCACGTATTTGTGTGTGTCTCTGATTTGGCTCTACATTATACAGGCAACATAAAGATTTGATCTTCAACTTGAATGGTATCGTTTTTAATGTTTCAAAGTACTTCTGTATACTCGATCTAGCATGTCAAGGACAATATGAGGACAAATAAAAAACACAGCCAACTACTGGCTGCCAGGCCAGTGGAAACAGTGGCATGATTAGCCATAGATAAATTAACTAAATAACTTATACTTGACTCTGAAATGCATTCCATATAGAATTTTTTCCCTTGTGTATTTACTTTCTTAATGGTATTTGGCTTTCGTGAACATTCAAATAAGTGTGTACCTCTTAAGCAAATATTAACTTAAGTGGGGAGAGTGAAGAAACTAGATAGGTATAGGGTAAGAAGAAAGCAATCTAGTATTAAATATTACATAGATATTAAATAAATAATTTTCATTGTGAGAAAGCTTATAGGACTATCTGGAAGAAAACTCTATGGTCATTGAGGATGGTTACCATCTGTGTTCCACAGGCCAGGAAGATCCATGAAATGGTCACTCTCCAAACAAGAAGGTTGAGGGGAAAACCGAAAGGGTACATGGGAACATAAGTAACTTGGCTTGAGTCACTTCCTTGCATCTCCCCTCCTCTTCCTAATATTTGAGACATTTTAGAGTTGCACATTCTTCAGACCCACTCAGATGACCAGGAAAGATTTAGAGATAGCCCTAAAAATATCCCGGGGGGGAGGGGCGATGGCTGTCAGAATAACCTTTCCAGTTCCAGTAGCTCCTTAAATAGTCGTCTGTCAGTTGACTGAGCATTTCAAGCAAAGCCCCAGATACAGCCCTTAGAAACCTTGAAGCCAACTCTGACTCCAGGGGTTCTCTGAACAAAGACCTTTACTGCCTGCTTCCACCTAAAGTGGCCTTGCCAAAGATAAGCCAGCTCTGAATTTTTCCTTTGTGGGTGATTGACTTTGAAAACCTTTAATCCTGGTCACATTCTGTGTCTAATGGTAAATAAGTATTCATCTTGGCCTGAACCTTAAGAAACAAAATGATGTCTCTGTGGCCCCATCACCTAGGGTCAAAGAGAAGTGATATACAGATGGCTTGCACTTTGGATTTTGTCTGTGCACGCGCTGCTTTTCTACTCCCTTTTTATATATCGGAGCTCATTGACTCTAATTCAGTAGAGACCTTTATAATCCTTAATATTTCAAATTCCTCTTGTAGGATATAAAGCCATAAAGTTTAAGTTCTCAGGCATTATTAACTTTGTGACAAGTACCGACAAGAAAGGAAGGCTTACATTTGGACACAGGGAAGATTTACTCTTTCACACCAGCCTTTCGAGACTTAAGATTTAAATTCATGCCCAGAAAAATTACAGTTTATTACATGCCACTCACATATAGTTAAATACAGTGGCTTTGGAAAGTCCACCATCTCTGCTCATAGATAGGCCATTTTTTTCTACACAGAGATATGTGCTAGGTGCTTTATATGCGTCTTATTTATTCTCTCCACCCCACCCCCAAGAACCCTATGAATTCAGTGTTATTATCCCCACCTTAAAACTAAGGAGACTAAAGTTTTGGGAAGTTAAGTAATTTGCCCAAGGTCATACAGTTTATAAGTAGCAAACTCAGATTGGTTTGGCTCCAGAACCCAAGCTGCCAATTACCCTATTCTCTTTGATCTTTGTAAAGACTGAAGTAAGTAGTGCTGCTCAGTGCAGAGATCTTCGGGAACCTATGTGCTACAAGGGTCTATGTTCCAGCTTTCATCATGAATTCAGATCTCCAGCCAGCATGTTCTCTCACCTCAACTCAGATCTCCAACTGAATGAAAATTAGAAAAAAGACTCATTTTCTCCTGCTGCTTTCTGGGGTTGTCTCACCTCATTCTCTATAGGATGATGGGTGACTAAGAGGCAAAAAGCATCAATTGGTATGATTCACTCCCTAATAAGGAAGATGAAAGAGAAGGAGCAGTGAGCAAGGATGGTGGTGGGTAGGGCGGGGCGGGGCAGGGCAAGGAGGTGTGCAGACAGCGGGCCAGGTTGCAGGACAGAGAGTACGTACAGATCCAGAGCGCGTGGAGGTGGTGCTCATCATGCTGTCACAGCTGCTGACGCGGGTCACAGGTTCCGAGCCCGGCCCAGCTGGCCACAGCTCCCTCTCGGGCATTGCCAGAAGCAAGATGCAGTGACGGTGAAAGGGGCTCCCAGAGGGGAAGCGAAGGGAAGCGAAGAATGTCCCAAGCTGAGCCTGAAAAGAGAAGAATCAAAGCCATGTGTGAGCCGAGACCAGGCTCTGGCAAGGCTCTGCCTGGAGCAGCATGGCGGTGGGGACACCAAGCAAGCAGAGAGCTGGAAGGGGCCATGGACAGCCATTAACCAAACCCAAACTGCCAGTCAGCTGGCTCACATACATGCAGAAGGATGGACTTAGGTGGTGGAAAAGCAGTCTAATCAGAAAGGAAATTCCATCACTTCCTTTAGTCACCTTTCTCTCTGAACTATGGTGCTTAACCCATATTTTATTACTATAACAATACATGTTATAGGAGTTAATAGCTTGGATTCTGGAGGTAGTTGAATCTGGGTTCAAATCACAGTTTAGCCATTCACAGATATGTGACTTGAGGCAAATTACTCTTTGAGTTTTTCCTCATTAAATAAGGTAAATGTAAGGATTTAATGAGAACAATTAGCACAGTTTAGCTAATAGTAAATATTCAAACATTTAATGAATAACTCCTACTGCTCTTATAATAAGAAAAAGACAAAATTGATCCAGGATCAAGAGTTTAGAAAAGGAGGGATCAGGTTAAATGGGAGACTATAGGCTTGAGAGAAGAAGCAGGGCCCTTAATAGTACCTACTTCACAGGGTTGTTTGGAAGGTATAACAAAACACTCCATGTAAAATGCCGTGCAGTGCATGGCCCAGTAATTACTAGTTGCTGTCACAGTCAGCATTGCCAACATCATCACAGCAGCCACCACCACAGACGCCATTATCTCCCTAGGCTGGGAGACATGTGCATGGCACCTCCAGGGGTTGACACAAACCCAGTTTCCATCTTGTGCATCACACTCTCTATTGTTGAATTTATTCCCGATGAGGTTCCCTAACCTGTGTCAAATGAACAAGAGAGATGTCCTATATAGCATTCTCCCAACTCCAATCCCTCAAAAAAAAGTTCCAAGTTCATTGCACCAATAGTAATAGCAAAGGAAGGCAGTGCCATCTTCCTTCTGAAAAGCTCAGGGATTTTCATCTGACTGTTTGTGGAAAACATTCCAGCAGATTTGGAAAGGCCAGTGTGACTCTCCCATATAACAATAAAATTCTAAAAGAATTAAGATTAAAAGACAGGCCAAACAGAGAGTTGGAGGAGAGGTAGAATATAGACTATGGAATATAGAATACAGAACATAAAATATTCCCCCACCACATCATACTATGTTTTCTACCATCTTTACTACCCTCCCAATGCTAGGTAAAATATCTATTTGAGATCTTGGGACTTGGGGTGTGGATTCCAGGGCAGGTTGTACTTTTGCCAAAAATTGCTTCTAGTGCCAAAGTCAGGTTTGGGCTGTGCTGTGTGAGTCAGCCTGCCAGCTCTGTAGAGCTGAAAAGCACCAGGCTTCACAGAGCATCTCTTCTGCTTGAGGCAGGTAGGGAGAGGCAGGACAATGGGGAACTAAGAAGGAAGATCCCTAATGACATATGTAGTTTGTGAGGGTCCAGGGCTTCTCAGGAGATAGAGAAGAAACCAGAAGGGACAGAGATGCCAAAGAAACCCAGTGGTAAATCACTGGGTAAGATAGCAATTAGGGTTCGTTCATGAGGTTAGTTCCCCAATATCCAGAACCCCACAGAAACAGAAACATATGAAGTCATGTGAGATAAGTTCAGTCACCTCAGCTATCCACTCCATTGATGACTGCCTAGCTTCAGAGGGTACTAACTCATTCCTAACATTCTGTGGGCTGGAAGCCATTACAGCAAAGTAGATTCATCTCTCCTAAGCACAGGGCACACGGAAGGCACTCAAAAAATGCTGGATGAATAAATTTATCATCCATTCTAGTATCTACTGAGTTAGGCTATTGGAAGGCCTCTTTGGGGCTTCTATCCTATTACTGTAAGCTCTTTCTTAAATGTTTTATTTCTCAGAGACTATATGGCTCAATGGACTTTGGGCAATGGTTGCAGTTAAACTAACATTTATAAGCACGTAATAGGCATGGGGTGTATAAAACTTTATAAGACACAGACATAATTTCCAAGAATTCAGTGTAGATCCAAGGATCTAGTTTTTGGCTCCAGCTATCTTAGCTGCAAAACTGGGGCAGTAAATATTAAAAGTGACTCGCTATAGTTAATACAATATTCTCTGTGAATGAGTGAGAGGAGGCTTCCTCTCCCTTTCAGAGAAAATTACTACCCATGTTTTTCTAATACTTCAGACTTTATAGTGGTTTGCTAGCCCATCCTCCTACCACACTCTCATTTCAGAACCAATGATGGCCTGAAGCAGCTGGGAAGAGACAGAAACAATCTGAATAGTGCTGCTTCCAAAAACTTAGCATGGTATAGCTTACAAAGTGCTTTCAGGTATGCTACTTAGATCTTCAAAATAACCTGATAACTTAGGCAGGATGTGACATTTTCTTCATTTGACAGCTAAGAAAGCTGGAGCTATTTCTACTTTCCCTCCTTAACGGAAGTAAGGAATGACCTGTAACTGCACAGAAAGGGCAGCCCTTCTGAGGGCATCGCAGACTGTCCAGATGCAAGAGAGCAGTACATAAAGAGGGGTCATTGGCTGCCCTTGACTAAACACTAAAAGACCTACAGTAACCCTTCTCCTTCTAACTCATACCTTAACCCCTGTACATTATCTGATTTAGCTTGATGTTTCCAGGCCAGGTTTTGCCTCAACAACAGATATTTCCAGAGTAAGGAGATGACACCAAATGCCATGAAAGATCATGTCATCATCACGCAATACATAAGCACTGAAGAGATGAATCTGAACCGAAAACCAAAGCTGAATGAGCCCTAAAGTGCTTGTACTTTGTCTCCACACCTTGTTTTCTGACCCAAAGAGTTTAAACTGTAATAAGATCTTCTCTTCTTCTGCCACTTCCACCCTCCCTTCCTGGTTTGGCCTGATCTGGATGCTGCATTTCCCTCTACCAACTTTACAACCTTGAAACTTGGGGGATATTTTAGGGCAACCATCGAAGCAACCATCGAAACCTGAGATATTTCAAACTGATAAGAAGCCTGAGAAACAAGCAAAACACTCAGGTGAGAGTCTGGTATCTTTTAACTTTTGACCTTTTGGGGGACTTTCGGGGAGGAGGAAAAGGGGTAAGAAATGCACAAGGCTTACAGTCAAGGCCACCCATGCAAAGGCAAAGGCACATTAAATATTAACAACTCCACTAAAACCAGCCAAGCCTTGGAAAAGAGTAAATAAATAGCATGTGGAGTTCCAGCACCTGCAGAGCATGGGGTGGGGAGAAGGCCTCAGCTCCACTCCAGTTTGGTTTCTCTATACCTTCTAAGTAGATGCCTCCCATGAGCCCACCTCTACATCCTCCAAGAGCTCAGCCTTCCTCCTCAGCAGACAAGGAGGTTTCCTATTTCTCTTAGACACGTGTCTCTGATTTTTGCTGAGTACCTAGAAATGTGCCTCAGGCTGGAGAATATCCTAAGAAAAATGCCAGAAAGACTGAAAGTTACACTGTGTATCCTTCGCCATGACTGCATGGGCAAGTTTCTGTGCCTGTTAAGGCAATGTTATAATCTCCCTCTTCACCAGTGGCTTTGAAGGAAGGGTAGGTAGAAATACCCTCTGTACAAAAGGGCTTTCTTTGACACTGCAGGTTACCATTATTGCTGACCAGGTCACCATCTGTGACAGCCCTCAGTCATTCCGTTTGGTGAGCTGGTTCTGTAGTGTGGGCCAAGCTAAAGCTTAAAAGGTCTAGTTGCCAGAACTGGAAACCCAGTATATTCACCTGGGAGCCTGGCACTGAGGTCTCTGCAATTCCCTTTCTACAGCATTAGGAGGAAAAGAGGTGAAGTTAAGGACCAGAGTGTTAGTGTCGCGCCAAAGGAGAGCTGAGTTGCTATTCTGACTTGACTTCTACATCCAGCTTCCTCGTGTAGATAAACCTGCCACACATACTGCAAACTAGGACATCTGAAGGATAAAATAAAAACAAAAAAAAACTACTACATCGCTCTGGATCTCTCTGTGGACGTGGCCACACTACTTTGGCCTGAGCCCCACTTGGAACTCCTACCAGAGTCAACGTGCTACTGTGAAATATTAATGTGGGTGAGGCCCCGGCACAGCCTAGGAGCTTTCTGTTTGCCAGTCTCTATGTCTATTAACAGGTAATGTTGGAAAATTAATTGAGTCAAACCCAAATAAACGAGAGTCTGCAAGTAGATTATGCATGGGTTTTCCAGAGATGAACTGGTTGCCTAAGCTGGAGTTGTCCCAGTGTAACCAAACCTCACATCCCCTTACAAACAATTTAGCAGAGCTCACACCTTACACACCTGTCCAGAGACAGCTCCATTATCACACTGCCATTATTGAACATACACACACTGCACCCTTTATTTAAATAAAAATAGACGATAAGTTCAGAAAGCCATGAGAGAATTTCCTGTTGGAAATGCAGTGGAAAACCACTCTTCTCTCCTGGGTGATCCCCTGTTTTGACTTCCACTACTCCAGCTATTCTCTTTCAAAGTCACAACTCAATTTCAATTGCTCGGAGATGGATTTCCAGAACAAGCGTATTTTCTCGTTTCTGTACAATATGCTTACCCAACCCAAATAGGCTGATGAAAAAACACTTGCATCCCAGCCCCGGTCTCCACAAAAGCACTTCGATCTAACCTACTCTGATCCCTGACTGGACTCCGAGGGTTGAGAAGCAGAGAGGAAAGCACCCCAGCTGGGGGTACAGGGCTCCTCACAACCCTGTAGCTCTGACTTTCCACGAAAGCCCCCTGCCCCCTGCCCACCCCTTGCTACAGAATAAGTAACAGTTGGTTAGCAATTCACTCACCTTTACTGGTTGGGGGCTGAAGAGAGGGAAGGAAATACCCCTGTATTTCAAAGGGCGGAGACGAGACAGAGACCGCTTCCCCTGCCTCCTGCTGTTTTCCTCTTTTGACCTCTTCCTGACTTACCTGGACAGGTAAATGCTTCATCCGGGCTGCCTCACCCCACCTGCCACCGATCCTCAGCCAATCCCGGCCTTCCCTCCCTACTCCTCATTCCAGCTGTTTCTCCCGGGCCGGGGTGGGAGGGGACGGGCGGGGCTGCTGCTCTCACGTAGCCAATCACCTCTTGCCATCCCTGCCCCCATTTAGAGCCACTGAGGAGCCCTCGGAAAAAGGAGCCCTGGAAGGAGGGGGCACGGGTGTGGGTTGGGACCGGAGAGGAGAGCGGGCAGGGAGGGAGCACGCCCAAAGGTATTTTAAAATCTTCACATCAGGAAGCACAGGCCCTAGACACAATGCTTTTCTCCGTGCCTGCTGGAAACCTGGTTTTCTATCTAGGGCCACCTCCTTCCACTTGGAGCTAAGGATTTCCCTGAATTCTCCAAGTGAAAATCCTCCGTAGCCAGTTTTGCTATCGGCTTTTCTAGTCCAGAATCGCTTCCACCAGGTCTTTCCCTGGCAGCTCTTCACGCCAGCAGTCCCCTCAGGACCTCTGAAGACATCTAAGACTAGGGAGGCCGGAGCTGGCACAGCATCACCCCGCAGTTCGCACATGGCCTTTTGCCTTCATTTATTTCTGGGATAAAAGAAACCATTTTCTCCCGAGAGGTTCCTGATGGGAAAGTGACCAGACAGCATCGAAGGAGGGAACACGCTTATCGTCATTTAGGTCTCTGGTCTCTTTTAGCTGTTCACGGAAGGTGGCGATAAATATTAGAAAATTAAAATAAAATAAGCTGCCAACCAGTTACGCAACCCGTCTCCTTCCATGGAATATTTTCGACACTGTCGTTAAAACACCCTGAAGAAAGTAGAAATCTCCCTCCAGGGAGAAAGGCTAATTTCATCAGATATGACTGGCCTGAAAGCTGATTTTTCCCGGTTACAGGTTATCCTTGATACCAAAAGGACAGGAAGAAAATTAAAATCAATGCACGTAATAACTGCCAACATTTATGAAGCTCTTTTTGTGTACTAGGTATCTGTGATGTGCTAAACATTTTCACCTATCATTTCATTCGATCTTCATTTCAACTTCAAAAGTTAGGCACCATTAATATCCAGATTTTATAGGGAGGTTAAATAGCTTGCCCAAGGTCACAAAGCTGGGAGGTGGCAGAGATTACAGTTTAGGCACTATGGCCTCAAGCTTGCCATGCATCAGTATGATGCCAGCCAGCTTCATTTAGGAGAAAATCCTAAGTAGGAAACATGAAATACACAAATAACTTGCACGTCTAATTCTAACAGATTCATCCTTTCTTGTCTTATTTCTGTAGTGTAGCTATTCATATCTTTTATAGCAAGGTGATTCATGGCTTTCATCTTTTCTCTTTCTGTGATTGTACTTGGTTGGGAAATAAGTGCAATGATCCTGGGGCCGAGGTAGAGAAGAGGTGGGTAAGGACTGCTGAGGAGGAAGGAAGTTTGAAGAAGCCTGGGAAAACTCAGTACCCTATCAGCAGCATATGGACGGCAGAGCTGACTGAGCGTTAAAGGGCGAGGGCCTCTCTTCCTGATGTGTCATTCAAACATGTATGATGTCATAATACTAACAAAACAGGAAAGGCATCTCCAAATCAGGAGTTCAATGCAACAAGAGTTACACCCATGGATGGAGTCACTGAAGTTGATCCAGCTTCATAGGTGTGTGATTTGAACATTAGCTAAAAAAAGGAATTGATTCAGGAGCATTAACCTCAAAGATAGCAGGCATGGTCTTGTTTGTGAACAGACACAGTTTTTTAGTTTTTAATAAAATTGTAATAATTAGGAAGGGCCCCTGTCTCACCACGTAGAAGTAGGGACATAGACAAAATAAGCTTTCTATTCTTCTTTCCTTTTACACACCTCTTTTTGAAAAATATTTTAGGTACCCTGATATAACAAACACCACTGTACCTAATATCCAGTTCAAGAAATAGAATATTAGCATTATAGTTGAACTTACAAACTTCACCCTTCCCTCCCAGCATGCCTTCTCAAAACACACATAGACCTCAGCTGAAATAAGTCACCATCATGAATTTGGTGTTTTTAATTCTCCATGTTTTACCGTGGAATCCTTGCTTTTGCTTTAATTTGCTTTGCTTTTGCTTGGGAAAATACCAAGTCTCTAAGGTTCCAAGAGAATTGAGAAGGAGGTCTAGACTAGGGGAAGGAGAGGACTTCCAAAGTCAGAAATACCTGAAAGACTAAAGCTCCTTGGTTGAAATAAGTCATTATATGAGGAGGTGTGTCATCGTACTTTGTGTTTGAATTCATGTTTGATGACCTGACTGTGAAATCTAATTACAGCCCAGGTCACTTGACTCATCTGTGTCCTCACTCCTTCTCCATCTTTGCATGCTGTTGTGATGCAGTCAGCTCCTTGATTGTCAGAGACCAGTTTACTATTTCCTTTCTCAGTACAACCTCCCATCGAAGCATCTCACTTCTCTTACCCAAGCACACTTCTACACACACACACACACACACACACACACACACATGAAACTTCAAAACTGAAATATACCACAGATTGTTATTGGCCAATCTTTCCTTTTGGGACCTCTTATAAAGTTGAATTCTCTGTAAAATAGCTGTGGATCTCCATTCTAACCATTTATGATACTTTTTCATTCACATTATAGTCACATCCTATTAATGTCTTTCTTCTCCTTTTCCTTGCTAAAGAAAAAGAAAAAATGAAGTTACTTCAAACATATATTATCACCATCCCTAAGAAACACTGAGTGCCCACCATGTTCATAGTAGTTGGCACAATACAATATGTTGGGTATATAATTGAGTGTATTTCTAATACACAAGGGGGAGGGACATGTTTTTATTTTATTTTATATTATTTTTTTCAAGGAGAAAGAGCTAGGGAAGGCTTCAGAGGAAGATGGTTATAACTTGACTATAAGCCATGGAATTGATAAGCGAGGGTGAGACATGAACTAGATCACCAAGTTCTCACCAAAGTGATATTAGTGTTAAGCCTAAAATAACTAGATGGGAACTAAAGGGTGTAATTAAGTGGATCTGGATGCAGGGTTCTGAAATTACTTAATCATTAAGTAATGATTAATTACTTAATCATTTCTGGGAGCATATTTTTCTTTCTTTTATGAGAGCAGTGTTACGTTGGCCCACCTACCATGAAAATTTGCAGGATTAAGCAGTTCTTTTCCTTTCAGTGTTAATGAAAGTTTGAGCTCTGAGGTCATCTACGAGCATCAGAGTTTTATAAGAAACACCAAACCTTAACACGTTCAAAATTGAACTCATTTTGCACCTACCCCTCAAACCTGTCCTCTCTCCACTATCCCCATGCTAAGTAATTACATCACCTACTCTCACCTAAACTCAATACTTCACAGCAGTCCTCCCATATTTCCTGTAAGATAACTCTCATTGCTTTCTAGCTCTTCATCCTTCCTGCTCTGGTTCAGGACTTCACTATTTGTAAGATCATGGGGCTTTAAAGATAGAAGAGACCACAGAAAGTCCTTGTTTCACATCTTGCATTTTATGGATGCACACTTGAGTTGTCATTTCTCTGAAATACTTTCATGCATTTTCATAGCATTTGAGATGAAATTCTAAGTCCCTATATGACATAAAAATACCTTCGTGAGCTGGCCCTACATGCATCTTCTACCATACATGCATCCATACCCTTTACTACAGTCACATTCATTCTTTCGAAGCTGCCATGCTTTCATGCTTCTGGGCCTTGAACATGCTGTGGCCTTTGCTTGGACCCATTCTCACCTTGTCCTCCTAGTTTAGTCTTATCCTTCCTTCAAGGTTCAGCTCAACTACCACTTTCTTTTGGAATAAAATGTTAGGTGCTGATTCACCATAATCTCTTAACACAATGTATATATGTCTATATTTAACCCACTAGGATGTAATTGTCCTCTTTCTCCCTGTAAAATTTGAATTCATGAAGTGTATCAAATTTTTCTATTATAGTAGTTATATGTTAATTACAAGACATGATGAATTTTTTGGCAACTGAAGTCTTTTAAGAAAATTGCTCTAAAAATTTATATTTTAGATCATGTTAGTTGATAATACAGCTACTGCTACAATCTTGCTTCTTATTTTTTCCCCTAAATCTTGTCTTTTGATATATTATTAAAGTCTGCATTGCTCTTAGAAGTAATAGGCATTGGCTCATTAGGTTTTTTTCAGAAGTTTTGGACATTTTGATGTCATGAATATTCCTATGAGTCTGAGATACTATGAAGGCCCCCAGCTGATCCTGCTTTATATTACAATTATTTAAACATATTGGGCAATCAGCTGACTGATTTGCTTTTTCTTTCTTAAAATGCCTCTAACTTTCTTAATATTCTTTACCTATTGTTATGGATATGTAAAATTACTTACTAAATATTAGTTTCAATAGTATTTACAAAGAACTGTACTTATAGCAAACATTCAATACTGGAAAATTTCACGGAACATTATTGGGTAATATTTGGATCTCCTACCAAGCTCCTAACAGCTCTACACAGAATCATTGGTTGAAATTGCAAATTTAGGAATTTATTTTGGTTTTCCAACTTGTTATTTCTTGAAACACTCTTCATAGAACTGGAATTAAATTACTACATTTCATTAATATTAATTTTATTTATCATTTGCAATAGACAGGGTCATGGAATAACACATAATATGGCAACAGTTATAAACAAGAGATTGACTAGACTGTAATGACTTCTCTCTTACTTGCTAGCATCCAGGTTTCCAGAAATGTCAACTTTAACCTTCTACTCTACATATCAGCATTTCCTACTCTTGCTTTGGATTTGTTATCATTGACTCCTTCAAACCACAAACATTTCTTGTTTGTGACACAAACAAACAGATTGGCACCACTATAAATTCATGAATAACAACCTCCACTGCCTGGCAATTATCATATTTTTCCAGGAAGCTGGATTTCTCCTTTTTCCAAGACCATTCTTTCTTCTTCTTCTCTAATTTTCTGCCCCTTTTTTGCTCCCTTCATTTTTAGATGATGACTTGGCCACAAAATGTGACAAATTCAGTAAGAAAAAGCAGCCAAGAGGCAGGAAACCTGTCTTCTCATCACCAAATTTACAAATCTACCTTCTTTTGCAATCCTTTTCTCCTCTTTCAGTGCAACAAAGGAAACATACTTCCTGTAAAACCCCATCTTCCACGTGTGCTCCGGATCTCATGAATTATATCTCTGAAATCCTCACTTGTACATAATCATTTGACATTTCTACTAAAATAATTCTCATCAGCATTCAGATATGTGAGAGTGTACTGTGTGGTTTGATTCCCTACTTTTCTATTTACATAAATGCCATTGAGAGTTGAACTCTGAAGTATGTGTTTACTATTCCTTTTCTATATATCTCCTTTTGTCCTTCCACCCTCATCCATTATATATAAATATCCTCTCAATATATCAATAATCTATTAATTTCATCCTGAAGAAACATTTTCCAGAGCATTCTGATCTGCTCCTATTTGGATCAGTTGTTCTCTAGCCTGTTCCATGACTGGCATTTTGATATTTGTCTTCATTGTCGTACTGGGAAAAATTATTCTTTTTGTTGGATCCCCTAGATCTCGTATCTTTCTCTCTCTTGACTTAGCTCTCATATTTTGACAGAACACATTCTCCAGTAGTTTCCTGAGAAAAAGCACATAAGCTCTTAGATGTCTGAAAATATCTTTATTCTATCTACATGATTGATAGTTTGGCTGAGTATAGAATTTTAAGTTGCTGTTGTCTTTTACCTTTCAGTGTACAGTTGACAAACCCAAAGCATTTATGATTCTAAATTTAAGGCTTTGTTTTTAGTATTCTGAAATTTTCATGATGATGTGTTTTAGAGTAGATTTATATACTATGCTAGGTATTCAGTAATTCCTTCCAATCTAAAAACCTATGACCTTCAGTTCTGGGATATTTTCTTCTTTGATAAATTCTTACCCTTCATTTTCTCTGTTTTTTCTTTTCGGAACTTCTATTATTTAGATGGTGGACATACCAGACCACTAGTTCTTTCTTTGCTTTGCTGCTTGAAGATTTCTTAAAATTTACCTACAACTTTCTGTTGAATTTTTAATTTCCAATAATTATTGAATTTTTTTTCACTTTCTTAAATTCATTGATACAAAACCTTCTCTTATTACTTTAAGAATACTGTATATATGTAAATGTAATGTTGGTGTTTTTCTGCCTCTGTAGTCTTTTTTCTCCAAGTTTCTTTTTTTTTTTCCTTTGTTTTGATTTTGTGTTTCTCATATAAGAACATCTTCAGATGTCTGAGAAGCTGTGGCTATCCAAATTTAAGAATCTGCCAACAAGAAACTGATGAAATTTTATGGCATGGATGGGTCTGGTTGACGGTGGGTTTCACTGTAAAATGATCTCACTGACCCATTTGGTAGGAAAACCTTTGATATGTTTAGTCTTTTTTGTTGGCCTGCTTGGAATCCTCAGAGAAGATTCTTCAGAGAAGATTAGTCCAAAATTCTGCCTGCAGGGCATAATTATGGCAGCTAGCATTCCCAGCATGTAGTATGAGAAGGTTGTCCATCTCAACATCTATATATCTATATATCTATATCTATCTATATCTATATCTATATCTATCTATCTATCTATCTATCATCTATCTATCTATCTATCTATCTATCTATCAATCATCATCTATCATCTATAAACCCACACTCCATTTCCTTAGTTTTAGGATAGGCAGCCTTCTCCTGAGAGGGAATGTAGCATGCTCTTAGTTGCTTAGAGTGGCAGATATCTGAGAGTCTGTTTCTTAACCAGACACTCCACCCATCCTCCTGATTTCTTCTAGAAGCATTAATACCACCAATTTTTAAATTGGAGAAAGTTTCCATGGAAAAAAATAGGGTTGCTGGCTTAGGATTAAGCTTTTCCAAATCTGCTCCCGTCTCTATTATTCCCTGTGTCACCACGTCTTGGAGCTCCTGTTTCCAAAATATATCTTAAATCCATCCTCTTCTCATGACATTTACCAAGTTCAAGCCACCATTTATGAGCGCTTCATCCTTGAGGAAGTTATCAAACCTCTCTTATCATCAGTAATCATATCTACAAAAGAGAGATGATAATAGTATCTGTCTCATAGTTATTGTGAAAATTACATAATACATGAAAAATGTTCAATACATTGTAAACACTCAACAAATGCTATTGTAATTATTACTGTTGTCACTTACAGGCTACTACAGTAGTCTCCTCCTAACTGATCTCCTACTTCCACTCTTGTCCCCCTCAATTAATTCCCCACAGAGCAGTTAAAACAACTCAGAAAAGTGTAAGTCTGATGGCTTCCTTAAAATGCTTTATTGTCCTCTCAATGATCTTAGGATAACTTTATTCCTAAATTACACATTTACTTCATTCGTTTATATGTTCCTTCATTCAACTATATGTTGAATGTCTACTATGTGTCCAGTACTTTGCTAGGGATAAAATGGTAGTGAGAGAGAAATGGCCCTTGCCTTCATAAACAAACTACTTGGGGATACAAATATAAAATAAACAAACAAAATGTGGTAAGTGTGAATTAGAGTAAATGCTTAATGCAAGTTTATAGATGCTGCAAATCTGGATCCTTTCTTGCTTCTAGAACATCTCACTCCCTCTTTCACAGTTTACCACACTGGCCAGTCTGGCTTGGAAAATATTTCACTTTCTCTTGCAACAGTGTTTTCAAATGCTATACCCCCTACTTGCAATGTTCTCTTTACTCTTCAACTGACTTCTATTTATACTTCAGGTTTCCACTTCAATGTCACTTTCTCAAAAAGGTTTTCCCAGGTTCACCACTTTAGACCTTTCCACCCCATTATTATCTTCATAGCATTTGTTTCTATTCTTTTATAGCATTATTTGTGTCCTCCTCACCCCTACATATACCCAGAGCCTAAGGCAGTTCCTGAAACACATTAACATTCAAAAATGTTTATTGAGTGAAGGACTATCTTTGTAATCCTGAGGTATTTGATACCATATCATACAAAAAGTAGAAGCTCAATAAATTATGACTTTAACTGCTTCTAGCCAAATCTAAGATCATTTTCTAAGTCTTCATTGTTAGAGAGTAAGAGTAAAAACAGTAAGGCTGGACATTAAAGGATGGATCTAATGGGAAGGGTCACTTTGGCAAAAGGTCAACATAATTCAAAATCTGTTCCTTAGTTTTGTAGGTTTAAAAACTTGATTTGATTAGTATATAATATTTGAGCTCTAAGAGAAGTAATTCAATCCATTAAAATTCATAAGGGAAAGAGAAATCTTAACAAAATTAGTTAAGTCATAACAGAAGGAAGTTTAAAATTCTAATAGATGTAAGTTCTGTCTACAATTAGAATGGATATTTTGTGAAGCATCCCATAATAGATTCTAAAAAAGGATTCTTATTCTATGATAAAGGGCACATTTTCTATTTAATTCAGTGTAAATATCTGACAGGACTGAATGAACCATGCTAGAAATATTGTTACTTGTTAAAGTGCTTTATCCTTTTGGAAAGTTGTAAACACAGAAATTCTTACTATCCTTCCTTTCCCCATTATTGATTTAAAACTTATTAATTTGCTTCATACCTAATGTTTTCATTTCCAAAGTTATATAATTTTAAACAAAATTTGTTTCTTGATTTTTTTAAAAAAAAGAATGGTATTGCTGAGGACTTCCATTTCCAGTAATGCTGGACTAGGTGATTCTGACACACCCTCCTTCCTGAAGAAGTAGAAAGCCAGAATATAGTGAAGAATTTGAAGAACTGCCAGGCCTGGATCAGAATGAGCATAGAGATAGGATGAGCATTTGCAATTACTTTTCCACCTGGAGACATTCTTCCATTTCAAAATGGGTGGCTGAGATGCTAAGGAGTGTTCCTGATAGCTTCACAGAAGCAGGGGATCAGGGACTGGAATCCAGAATCCACCAGTGGATGGGACCTCATGAACTATATTCACTGTAGGTTGGTACCTTAGAGTTGTACTCCAGAACTGAGCACGTACTTGTTCCAACACTGGGGTGGGGACTAGCTGTGTTGGATTTACTAAGTTATGATATCTATATACTCTATTTTACGAGCCAGTTAAGAGGTTATCAGGCATAACTGTTTTGTATTTATCTTCAGCACTGATTTTGAACTTCACACCTAGTAAGCTTTGACTCCAAATTGATAGCTTCAGCCTACTGCAATTATTCAAGAGGGCCATCTTTAGGGTTTTAGAAGATGGCCAAGTCACTATGACACCTGCTCTAATATTTTAAGATTTGATAAGGAAGCCCTTTCTTTGAATATGAAGAAAGCCATAGGAGTAAGATCAGAAAACTCTTCTTGGTGTACAGAAGTAATTTTAAGAGCAAAGAAAGGCAGAGAAGCAGTTGAGAGGCAGTTACTAAAATAGAGAGAATTCTTGCTTTTTTTTTTTTTAAACACACATAGGGAAATCATAAATGTTTTAGTGAGCTCTGGGAAATATGTTCGTGGTGATCTGGCACCTGATTTTATCTAATAAAGACACTTAAAATTATAAATGTAAGAGACAAAGACAATCCAAGTCAGAACAAAATTTTAAAATAGAAAAAGCATTTGAGATTTGTGTTTTTCTATTCTTGAATCTCTCATTTTAGGCTTAGCAATATAATTAACATAATATATACTACTACCAAATATGGAAGTCCTGTTTTGCAGCCTCTCCTGTATTCCTTTCTGAACACTACTGGGATGGTAAAGAGGAGAAAAAGAAAAAAAAAAAGCTAGAGATCTTTTTGTAATTATCTATTCACTTATAACTAGCATTTGAAACAAAATTTGCAAGACGTCAGGGTCTTAATGACTTCTAGCTTTGTTTCTTACAATGTAGGAGGCTACATCACAATATTTGAGCTTTACTGTTAAAGCATCCCTTTCCATTTTCATTAGGTTTTTAAAGGTAAATTTTACCTTGCAATATTTACCCCATACTGATTTGTTTGTTCCTCTAGACCCTCAGAATAAATCTAATTCATCTTTCACATGCTTTCAAAGATTTGAAGTTAGCCATCATGTTAACATGAAATCTATTTTCTCATCTCCAGTACCTTCAGCAATCACATAGCAGTTGTCAAATTTTAGTTTTTCAGGTTTTACGTGTAAAAACCTTAATCTAAACCCCCACACAGGGTGATTTAGGCAGGGTACATGAATACTATGGCTTCCTTTTTTAATAGATCTTTTAACTATTAAAATGCAATTATTCCTGCAGCCCATCATATCACCCCACTGGGATCAAGATTACAGTTAAGAACTACTGCTATTTCTTTGTCAAATCTACTATAAAACTAGGTTTTCCACATGCTAGACTCACATAATGGATTGTTTTAGAACTTAAGGCTGGTCTTCACATTTATGAGTATTAAACATTAGGGTTTTTAGCCTGTTGAGACTTTTGAATTGTTATTCATTGTACTCTGTCTTCTCTTATTACCTGTAAATTTAATAACTATCTTTAAGTAGTAGATGAAAATTGATAGCATGAGGTCAAGGACATAGATCTAAGCCAACTGTGGTTATAGTCATGGTTCTCACTTATCATGCATCAGAATCACCTGGAAGGCTTGTTAAAACAGATTGTTGACCTCATTTGATTTTTTTTCTGAGGATTTGAATTTCTAACAAGTTCTCAGGTAATGTGATGAGCACATTTTGGGTACAGTTAATTGTTCAACCAGCTACGATTGCACAGACCATGAGGTTTGGCTTGACTCATTCTTATGCTGGATTTATGCTGATCCCACAGATATATTTTGTTCTGGTGCACAAATTAATACATTATGGTTCCATGTCCATAATTTTAAAGCATTCAATGAGAGTTTGATTTAGTTAGAGAGTAAACTGGCCATTTCTAGTAATTTCAGTGTTGTTTCAAATAAATGTTTAAATGTCGACACTGTCAAAGAATAAATTTTTCCAGAGTTGTCAATTTCCAAATAGATTCAAGTTCACACAGCCCTCCCATCTATTGTAAACTAAAGGGAACATTCAACCTTCCCAGTTTGACAATTTGTCAGCAACAGCAATGAATTACAACTTTCAGGAGCTGACTGCCTACCAGAAAATTTGGAGTCAAGAAAGAGAAATTTCAAATGCCCTCTGGTGTTAAGAAGAAGAAATACTTTCGCTCCTCCCATCAGTTATTTAGATTCCACTTACAGAATGAGATTTGGCAGATTTTGGTACACAAGTTGAAGCAAGGGTCTATTAGCTTTTGATAAACTTGGCTGTAGCACCTGTTCACTGGCCCTCTGCCCTCACCCCAAGATATGCTCAGACAACAATATTTTCACTTCATTTATTCCTTGAAAACAAGTCATTTCATACAGCATTTGGATATTTAAACATCATACACCTCATAAATAAATAAAATCAATGCATCTTAGTAACAATGGCAAATATCACATAAGAGTTGTACAAAATGAAATTGGACATCTCCCAGATAGCAGCAGTGCATTAACTTTGACAAAAATATGCTGGCAACTAGACAAAGGAATATTTTTAAAACAAGAAAACACTGTCCATTTTAATTAACAAAAAATATTTTATGTCATGAAAAACAAAACTTTGTTCTGTTTTGCCCTTCCCTACTATTTCAAGTTATGTTCTAAAGCTCTAAATTTGACAGTCTTGTGGTTTTCTTCTTGTTTCAGGAATTCCTCTACTGCATTCATGCTGGAAATATAGAACTATTGTCATTCTCTATACTACTGACAAATTATACATATTTATTTTGTATTTTAAACTGAATTCAATACATTTTTAAAGGAAAAATTACGTTTTGCTAAGGAAATTATATTTCTTGTAAACAACTTGAGTACTGAATGTGGCACCAAGGTGAACTAGACAACTGACAAGAATCGGGTGCCCTGGTCCTTTTAAGTAGCATATGGGCTACAAATAACTACACATTCTGTTAGTTACAAAGTCAGGCTTATGCAATCTTACTAAAAATTCTAAAGCTTTCTTAACTTTTTTTTTTAAACTCACAACGTAATCAAATCATATCTTTACTACCCCTAAACTCCTAGTTGTAGGTTTGTATTTTTAAAAACAAGTATAAAAAGGCATCATACCAAAATGCTTATATTCATGATTTTATACTTTAATGACTAGCTTTTCAGTTATGACCCTGCTTCATTCTATGCCAGGAAATGGGGGAGAAGGATTAAGGTGACAAAAAGGCATTGCTTGAAAAGTTTACCAAATAGCACAATTCATGACTAGGAATGCATCCATCTGAGGATCTCTTCTGTTTAAGTGGTACTTTATTCTCTTGCCCCTCTCTCTATTCATTCTAAAATAGTACAGGAAGGTGATTGATCTCCTTTAAATTTAAAATCAGCACCTCATAATTCAGTGATCAATATAGTAACTTCTTCAAAGTCAAATATTATAAGCATTGTGAACACAACTTTTGAAGGAAAAAACAACCCCTTCCCACAATCAGGAAGTTTTATATTCTAAGTTGAATGAGATGTGTTGGAATATTTTAACTTGTAGTAAGAAAATATCTTCAATAAACTAGCTTATTCAAATGAAGTTTTTCACTTAAGTCTTAATAATAATGTTGCCTACATGTGATTTTTAAGGCCTCTAGCTCAAAACTCAGTTCCCTTAAAATAAAATTGCCTAGAAACAAATGAAAATTTAAGAATGTAACCTTTTCAAAGTTGTTAGTCATTTTTGTGCTATGAGGACAAATTTGAATGAAAAAGAACAATCATGTAATAGAAATAGGTAACATTTTGAAAGCTAATGCATAGAGCATGCTAATAGTTACTGAAACTGAGTGCTACTGTTATCAAAACACCAGATTGTTGAACCACTGGATACACCATACACTGATGGCAATTGTTAAAAAAAGCTGATTGTTAGCTCAAAAATTATATTTTAATGTCTTTAATAAGATCCCTGGAGAGGGCTAACATGTAAACTTTTATTTCACATTTTTTAAAGTGCTGCAAATAACAACAAATACGCATTTCAATACATGAAAGAACATAAAACTTAATATATGAAAGTTTAGGAAGGCCACCTGAATTATAAAGAAAAAAAATCACTCTGCTGCTAATCTTGCATATTTCCCATTTTAATTTTCAAAAGAAGACACAGAAAACTATGTTTAGCTAGCTAGGGCAAGTTGCAACATCCATGTTTTAAAGCCTACATTGGCTAGAAAGGATAAGTAAGGTAGGCACGGGCACCTAGGGTCATGTATAAATAATATAATGTTATTTCATTCCTGATTATGATTTTGCAGGGACTTGAACTTCATGGAATAATCAAGTGGTAAGACTATATTAGTTTTTGCCAAGAGGATCAAGCTGACCAGCAGTCAACTTTCATTCATGAAAACAACTGAAAAATCAACCCTAAATCATTAACAGATGTACCACACTGGTGTCTTCATATGACTATCACATCATAAAATTCCCAGGGATAAAACTTTAATTTCTGAAATCACTCTATCTAGAAATGTATTTTCATAGACCTATACCTGATTTTTAAATCTAAAGAAGAGTACGGGAAAGAAGAATAACAGAAAGGAGTAGGGGTAGAAAAACACAGTCTTCATTCATTCTGCCACTAGTGAAAACTATCCTCATTTTTATTAAAAAAAAAAAAAGAAAAATTCTTGTATGGCAGTCAAAAACAATGACTAAGAAGAGGGTTTAATTCTGCTTAAGGGTAAATTTAAGGAAAAGTTTCTTTTAATCCTACTGTAGCACTGAATCCATAGGTTTTCAAAATTCTAGAGATGAGAATAAATTAATAATTTCAAAAGCTTAATATCTGTAGTTAAAAAAATCTTTAAATTCTGTGAAGCTTATTATTATAAATGAGTTAGGCATGTGCACAAGTTTAGGTTTTTAATACCCAATAATTCAATCAAATGATCTCCAATTTTGAATTTTCCATGATTATAACATTATTTTAAAGACCTAATACTAATTAATTTAAAAAGTCATTATTGAAAACAATTTGAGTGTCAGTTTCCAACTGGTGAATGGACAACCTAGATAACAGATAAACTAGACTGAAATAGATTCCCTGAATAAACACTTGACACTTGCCATAAAAGTATAAGCTTAAATCTATAAATGAAAACAATTAAAATAAAGGAGTTTAATTTTATAAAATATCAGGTTCTGTTTTTTCTCCGTTTGTTAAAGTAACCCAGAAATTATGTTGGGAAACACATCAATAGATACCTGACATGTTACTCAATAAATATTTGTTGCATGAATAAACTTCTCTTAAATTCCAGTTAGCAAATGTCAAGTTTGGCACCTGAAGTACCTAGGAAAGGCAAATGATTTGGTGGATATTACCTAGTGATGTAACTTACAATTTTAAATTTAATATTTTCTGGGAAAATTAAGAGATATAAAAACCTTTTAGACTGGAGGACAGACAGGTACCAAGAGATTTTCAATTATATTCATTTGTACATATCATGATTGCCAAACATTAAGTATGCAAACTCACAATAGCTATTTTTAAGGCTCAGTAAAATAGAAAATTAAACACTTTTAAGTTATACTGACCAAAATAACTTACGCCTAAAGCAGCTATTCACACAAAAACTACTAAAAAAATGTCATCTAATGATTTCAAGCATACTTTGTGAATTGTTCCTGAAAGGTATTTTTTCCCTAAATTGTTGACATTTTCCTTAACTTTATATGGTCACCTCCACTGAGTGAAAGTGTTAAAAGTAAACCTCAATTTTGTAACATTTGTCAAGAAGGTATGGTGAAAAAGATTTCAGTGCTTTAAAGTATGCCATTAGTGAGATACTTAATTAAAAATGAGACCAATAATAATAACACCACCTCACATTAAGCCTCTTCACATTATGCAAGATAATACATAACAAATTATAATTTAGCATCCCTGATCTTCAGAAGAATTAAGAGGTAGAAAACTTCTATCTAGATTTCATAGAGAAGCTAAGTTTTGGAGGGTGTGCCTTAAAGATGAGCCCGCCCCACAAATGGCTACACATCTAATATTAGGCTATTCAGATAAGGCAAGGATTTAAAAACTCATATGTTGGATGTGAAATGAATTCATTCAACATGATTATCTCAATCACTTTAAAACTCTTCAAAAGTCCAAGAAAAGGTGTGGGTAAGCAAAATACTAATTTGCAGAAATGTGAAATTATTCAAAAAAGCATCAGTGGTGGAATAAGGCTAGGATGAAAACAAATACTGTTTAGGTAAGCAAAAGATCTCACAAAAACCAAACCAAAGTAAAGCATTATCACTTTAGATGAAGGTTTTTCTTTTAGGAGTTAGAGAAAGTCTTAACAGAAAGACGAGGAAATTAAATCCCTCCAAATCATTATATAAAAAAAGCAAAAATCAAGCATATTTCAAGGGACTTCTATTAAAAAAAAAATACCCTGCTTAATTTTAAAGTTTTATCCATGTGTGACAAAGATCAATAAAAGAGTTGCATTAAAACATGAGGCCAACAGTCTTTTAAAGCTTCAGTAAGCTGCCAGGCACCTTTTCCCTCATACATTCTACTTTTACATGCTAGAATTCCCAAATTGGGCACTCTAAGTTCCTGTTTTTAGGTAACATTCTCAAGGAACAGACTTGTCCCTATAAAAATTGCTTGCTATATACTTATAACTGGTTAAGTACACATTTATAAAGCCTATGAAATTGCAATATAAAATCAGTTTTGGCAATTCTGATATCTTCACTTGAGAAATCAATTCATAATTTAGAAACTATTAACTCAGAGTTTTTAAAAAAAGAACTCAATTACTGGAGACATTGTGGTTTACGTCCCGTGGCCTCACATGAGGCCTTCTGCATTACCCAAATATAAAGCTGTTTTCTTCTACAAGTTAATGCTGCTGGGTGCTAGTTTAACTAGTTTATAATACTTAAAACTCCGTCTTCAGTAGATAGCAAAGACCACTCAGTCTGTCACCCCAGCAGAAAGAGGGCATGTATCACCACTGTAGACACACATCTGTAAACTTGCACACTAATTTTAATCTTAACAAGGAATTTCAGTGTCTTAGTGGCTTTAAGTTAAAAAGATGATTCAAGCATTGTGTCCGTTGTTCTTTAGGGTTATGAATAGCTTATTGGAAAATCCAGAACCTTCTGGATCTGTGAGGTAGTAGGCTTCAATTCTCATCATGCATAGATCACACTTCTCCAAAGTTGGTATGGCCTGTCTCCCTGGCATGTTCCCTTGCTTCTGCTTGTCCAGTTAATCCCTTTTGACATACCATGCATCTCAGGGTGAAGCGGTTTACATCAGTAAACTGTCTCTTTCTTTTAGCTTCATCTGCTAATTCCAGGGCTTGTACAAGAACAATATCATCATTAGAAGAGAAAATGGTCAGAGGAGGGGTGTCTGGGTCGGGAAAAATACGCTGAAGTGGATCGTAGTGGATGCCATCATAAATAAGCAGGACCCTTTTGGTATAGCCTGCATCTTCCCCAAAACGATCAATTCTTACTGTCTGTGTATCTACTACACATATTTCGCATTGATAAAATTTAGACAAAATTGATATCTCAATAGCTCCACCCCAGGTATCATCCCTTTTGATCCATTCACAGTACTCTTGATTTGTTTTTCCCAGTATTGCCTCGCTATAGAAGTCTGGATCACTTGCTACAATTTGTGCTATGAAGCGCCTCATCTCAGGGGCACAAGCTGGATTCAAGACTCCTCCTTCAACAACATAGTACACACTGGTAAAGAGGCAAGAGTTGTCTGCTGGGACCGCGGTTCTGGTAAGCACAGGCAAAGTTTCCCTGACGTGACTAGGAGCACCATGTTTTGTAAATGCAGGTGAAGTTTGGGGCCTGGTTTGGTCTTCTTCAACAATCAGCATGTCGCCTGTTAAAACAGAACAAATCCAGAACTGCAGAGAAAGTATAGATAAAACTGTATGGGTGTTCACTAGCCAAATCTGTAAATCACAAACAGGAGTTAAAGTACGAGCTGGGCTTACTGGAGAGAATATATATAGCTTTGCAAACCAGTGACCAGTAACGCTCCCTGTGAGCTGAAGCTTTTATAAAGTTCAAAACAGAGCGAAGAACAAAACACTTTAGGGTGGAACACAATTTTGTGAAGGAGCCTGGGTTATACACCTTTTTTTACTTTTTAAAAAAGATACATTTCAAAAACAAAATTTTCTTATCTTGCTCTCTATTTAAAATGCACTAATCTTCCGGATGGTGTTTATCACAGACTAGACCACGAGGGGGTGCTCCTCCTCCTGAAACTTACCTAGCCTGTTCCGTGTTTACAGGATCCTTGACGCAAGTATATAGGTGGAAGCTTTTAACGATCAAGACTGTTCACATTTTAATATTGAACAGAAATACCTGCTGTTTAGAACTTGAAAGGGCCTTTCGTGAACGTGTAAGAGCAAACTCTACTATGAACACACCTGTCAAAGTCAGTATATATGAAGGTGACTGAAAAATCCGGGAAAGCAAGCAAGAAAAGTATTCTGCATCCTACAGACCTGCTATCTTCTTCCGGCAACACAGGGGGAAAGAACCATGAGGGCCGAGAACACAGGTTCTACTTTTCCATACCCTTGTGGACGCCGATGGAAAACAAAACGAACGGGGCGTTTTCAAGGCGACGGGGGACGGGAGGACTCCAAGCTGGGCGTTTCTTACATAGGTTGGGTCCTCTCCGTCTCTTTCAACCATATGGACAGTCAAGGAGACGGTAGATGCTCGTCTCGTCGGAGTTCCCCGTGCTTTAGTCTACCCTTGTCCCCAAAGACCCCGGCTTTGCCACAGCCGGCTCGCCCTGCCTGTCCCCTCCGTTCTCGCTCACGCCCCTTCCCTCCCAGGCTTTTCCTTGGGCCCAGCCTCGACTCCCTTACCGGACTGGATGGGCAAGTCCCCCAGAGGGGTATCCCCATTGCTGAGATCCAGGCATTCCGGCGGGTACCCGACGAGAATTCGCTGATGGCCGGGCGCGATCCCGGTGATGGTGGCAATCTGGCGCTGGAGTTCCCGCACCCGCGTCCGGCTGGACAACTCCTGCAAAACATGGGTGCCGCCCTTGGCCTTGCAGCGGAGCCGCCACATCGCGTCGGTCTGGCCGCCCGCAGGCCAGTCGCCCGCGGGGCCGGCTTTGGTCCCGGCAGCAGGATGGCAGACGCCGCCGGGGCCGCCAGCCACCGCGGGGGCTCCAAAATGGCCACCCTTGGCCGGCCCGAACATCGCGAGACGTCGCTGCTGGCTACGTTATCGCGATACTTGGGGGCAGCCTCGGTCTCGAACGCTTTCAGAACTCTCTTAAAGCGGCGGCTCCTTTCCGCCCCGACCCTGCAGACGCCAAAGGATGGAGCTTTGGCAGTACTCCTAAAGGACAGAAGGTCTCGCTACCTGTAGGGCGAATGAGGTGCCGTCCGCGTCGGGCGCATATATGCTCACGGAAAGAGGGCGGGTTAGCAGTTCCTGAATCCAGTACATTGGAATGTAATCTTGCACTTGCTGAGGCCTCCAGCTATTACGTTGGGGCCACCAAATTACACCGGAAGAAACAGAATCATCGTTCAGAATGCGAACGAATGCCCAGAATGGTCAGTGAGTCAAAGGGCCGGTTAAAAACAACCGGATACTGGTGACTGGATCCATGGCTGTAGCAAACATTGACTCACCGAGGTTAAGGGGCAACTGGCCATTCCACCGCCAGGAGACTGGAACTTGAAAACGTTAATGTGCCACATCAGAAAGCGCAGTATGAGGTCAGCATCGGGGCCTTGGGCAATTGCTACATTCAGGGGGTGGCAGTGTACAAGGAGAAGGAATGGAGAGGACTGATCTGTGTCATTCACATTCCATTTCAGGCTCTGAGCATACAAATATGAAGATGAGGTCATTCTTGCCTTCAGTATAACCAGGAGTCAGTGTAATCGAGAGGGTGGGGTGTGAAGGACACATAACCACTGAACATCACAGCAACGTGACAATGCCAGATTACGTGACATTTCCAAACCTGTATCCCTAGAACCAAGGAGTGGTTCCGAGAAATTGATACTCATTGTTTGTTTGTCTGTTTGTTTTCTATTCTGGTGCAGCAGCAAACCCTAACCAGCGTAGAGGGGGTTTATTAACAGAATCAAGCACCAAACGGTCGTGGGGGTAACTGTGAAAAGTCCCCCTGAAATGTGCAAACTCACCTCCACTGGAAAAGACTCTACCTCGTCCATGATTTATATGGAAACTTTGAATATCTTCACACCTCTTATAACCCATTTTCCTGCTGGAGCCGTTTCCTCTTCGGTTCTTCGAGACGATCATAACAGATGGCATCGTGTGGAGGGAGGAGGGAGAATAAAGAAGGTGGGTGGGTCCCGGGAAGCTGGTGGCTCAGCGGTGAGAGTGGGTGGTTGTCTCCGCTTACAGTGTCTGACCTCTGGGAAGGACATGCAGACATCCTAAGGCAATCCGTCCGTCAGCTCCAGAACTGTGGCAGCGGCCTCCAGCAAAGCACCTAGACAGCTTCCGTTCCACACCACGGCTCGAGCGAGGTGCGGCAGGGAATCAGGCAGGAGCCGGTGAACCGCCACCACGAAGGACCACCCGCTCAACGCGAATTCAGTCTACTCTCGCGAGAGTGTGGGAAAGCAGCGCCTCCGCAAGCCCCGCCCCCAGCCCTATTAGTTGCCGAGCAACGATGCAGCCAACCTCCGCCGCGCCGGAAAGTCGGGAACTTGTCATCTTTCTCCTTCTTGGTTCCATCCTCCTCCAGGAGCCAGCGTCAGCGATTCCGACTTGCGCTCCGCCCACCGGAGCCTGCGGGCGCTGGATTGGAGCCGGGTTCTCTCCAGGTGAGCAGCCGCGTGAGGGTGGGCGGAGCTAGGCGGGGCGCCGGGAGTGCGGGGACTGTGTGCGGGCGCCTCGGGCTACCGTTGTGGCTCCCTCGTGCAGCGGTACCGGGGACGTGCCGGCGCCACTGCCGGCCGGGATCCTAGGGACCACAGGGTGAGCGACCGCTGTGCAGCGCCTGGGAGAGCCCGGGGGTGTGGGAGGAAGTGGGCCGTGGGCATCCGGTTGAGGTGCGGGACGACGGTGCCTGGCCGTTTCGCTGAAGTGCTGGCCCCTGCGATAGCCGGGCGCCGCAGCGGGTGTTTGGGTTGGAGGACATGTGTGGTCGGTGGAAGAACAGTTCAAGGTCCTGAAGCAATAGGACCTTCCTACCCCACCAGTCCCTTGTCTGGGGTGGGGGCTCTCCGATCCCAGTCGAGTCAGGTGACCTTGGAGAAGTCATTTACCACTTCTTTGTGTCCCAGTGTTCCTTCTGTTGGCTTCGTCCCGGGGAGAGGTGCAGAGCAAGGGCTTGAGAATAAGAACATCAGAGGAGAAATGGTGACGCGCTAGGGGTGTCTCAAGGTCCAGTTACAGTTTTTCCTTCAGGAAACATGTTTGAGATTTTTCCCACTTCTCTCATTTTTTCATGACTGAATCCTCCATTTGACTGCCGTTTACTTATGATAATGAACTTGATCTGTTCGCCACGCACCCCATCCCCAACTGCTGCTACCTGTCTCCCCAGATTCTTAACGGAGATTTTGGGGTCAGGAAGGAACTTGGATAAGGCACTTAATGTGATTGACCTGAGTTTTTCAATCTGTAAAATGGAGAGAAGTAATAACGGTAGCAAAATCTGCTTTATTACAGGATTATTGGAAAAATTGGAGAGAATTTGTGTGAATGTAATTCCTAAGTCAGCATTATGAATGCAAGGTTCTAGTGCCCTATTTACAGATAAGGAAACAGAGGGCTGGGGGTTCATAACATCCTAGAACATGTAGCTATTAACTGGGAGAAAGAGGGCTGGACTTGACCCTTGGCCCAGGGTATTTCACTTATATTGCACTGATCCTCTTCACTGAGTATTTTGAGATGTCTCCTTAATTCCTTTTCTCCCTTCCAGACATCTCCTGAAGAGCTGCCATGTCTCTGAATAACGTGTCTTCTTCAGAACAGAGCAACAGTAGCTATGAAACCAAAGCCTCAAATCTCCGTATATCAGAGAAGAAATGTTGTAAGTTCTGGCAAAAATGAGGGGCTGCTCTCTCCCAGGATTTTATTTTGGGGATAAAGTTGTAATCCTAGACTTTGTTGCTTGGTGGGAGTGAGAAATAACCCTTTGACATGGGGTTTTAAAAGTCTATAAGGGGACTTTTCTGTCTGAAGTAAGGAGACTCAGTGAAATGTCTGCCCTTGGAGCTGGACTCCTAGTGCAGCCCAGCATTTTCTTACTGCCTTCTTTAACTGAGTCTCTGTCTCTTGAGGGTATCTCTACACTTGATTGATATTAAAAGTTAAGGCAAGCATTATTGTACACACAGCGAGTAAGGCAGAGTGGCAAGATGCAGAAATTACTTGTGGCTGATTCTGTTAACACTTTCCCGTAGTCTCTTGGGCTAAGTTTTGTGAAGGTGCTGTTTATTGTAGAAATTTCAGGTAGGAGCCAGTAGCTCATTTCTACAGACCTCAGTGGGATCAGCCCTAACATTTGACTTTTCACTGTGTCTTGGGCACCTTCCTCACAGGTTTAGCCTTTGAACTTTGTAAACTGTTTTTCCTACAGGTTCATTCCTCTGGGGACAGGTTTCACAGGAGCATTTTCATGTCAATCCTTTAGATCAGCAGTCCCCACCCAACCTTGTTGGCCCAGGGACTGGTGCTTTTATGAGATTCTAGTGCCTGATAATCTGAGGTGGAGCTGAGGTGGTGAGGCTAGCAGCTGCAAATGGAGATGAAGCTTTGCTCACTTGCTAGCCTGCTGCTTACCTCCTGCTGGGTGGTCCAGTTCCTAACAGACCATAGACAGCCCTGAAGGGTTGGAGACCCCTGCTTTAGACAGAGATGGCAGGTGGGTTTGCAGAGAGATGAAGCATTTGTATTCTTAAGACTGCAAGACTGCATAGCCCCAGTCCAAAAGGTCCTAGGCAACTGGGCCGCAGATGTTTTGGGAGAACCTGAAGGAATGTTAACCCTTACCTCTGCTTCCAAATAGCATGTTTCCTTTGGAACCTACCAGTCAATTTATTTCATTTCCATGGCTGTGTGTGTGTGTGTATGTATATAGGTGTATACCTACACACACACACACACACACACACACACACACACACACACGTATGTAATCAGCAGGTGGAAACAGCCAAATGTCATGATACCTGGAATTATCTCATGCCAAAGCTTTCTCCAGGGTCTCGACCTTGATGTTATGCCCTTGTCAGTCTCATGATTAATGACAGTCTCTTTTCACCTAGCACAAATGAGGCTTGCTGGGGTTTGGGCTGTAGCAGAGGCAGCTTGTTTGGATGTGATTACTGGGATTGGTATACCTCTACCATTAGGGTCTTCTTTTTCTGCCAGGACAGGAAGCTAGGTACCGTGGGCAAATACCCCATGGGAGATAACTAGAATAGCATGAATTTGGAGTGCAGCCTCTGGAGTCGTGCTGCCTGGGTTTAAATCCTGGTTTTTCTACTTCCTAGCTGTGTGCCCTTGAAGAAGTTGCTTATCCTCTTCATGCTTCAGTTTACTCCTCTGTAAAATCTAGATACTAATAGTATCTTCCCCCAGAGTGATGTGAGAATTAAATGAATAAATACAGGAAAGCACTTAGAAGAGTGTTGGGCACATAGCTGGGTGTATCATTTTCACTGGTGATGATATTTGCATGTTGTATTTATTTCTAAAACATTGTGTAAAAACTAAATTCTACTCTAAATGCTGTGCTTGGAGCTCCCTGTTTAAGAGATTGAAGAATTATATTTTCAGTAAAGAGTGTTTTCTCTTCTTGTTTGACAATACTGTAATTCAGATTTTGGCGTACAGAATGCACATCTTAGAGAGAGGTGCACTTGATTCAAAAGAGAGCAGAAAGATGGTATGTGTGCCTGTGGGGAGCTGATATTTGTGGGAGCCTCTGGCCCTGCATCATGCCTAATGTCAGTCCTTACTCCACATTTTTCTCCAAAGGACTCTCCTACTTGCCTTCCTGACTCTTCTTCGGTTTTTCTGCCTTGAGTGTCAAGGAAGCCGTAGGCCCAAGTCTTTGTCCTGTTCTCTTGACTCTAAGTCCTGCATTGGACTCTGATTTCTCCTTTCCCAGCTCCACCCTCTTCTCCCCCACTGGAAGCACCTGGGTTGTCCTAAAGCTACTGTCTTTCATTTACCATGTTCTCTTTTCCCCTTTCTGTTTGGGCTGTGAGACCGTTGCAGCCACAGTCAAAGGAGAAATACATTTATGAGGATATTTGCCAGTTCATTTCCTTTTTCTTCATTACTTGCCTGTATTTTGGAAGAGGCTCCCCTGGCTGCTTACTGTTCATACCCAGCATTTGCGTATTAATAGCTCAACTGTTATCCCCTAGTTGCTAATTACACCTGTGCTGGCTGACTTGACTGAAGTGACTGAGCTGGAGGACTGAGGAATGACTTTAGGGAGCCCATATCTCCAAAGGAACATTGCTGGAACTTTGACTGCTCCAGGGGTGGGGATGAAGGGGAGTAGTGATGGCGGAGGTGTCTTTAAGGTACCCAGATGAGATGACTCTTGGTTTCAGGGCTCTGTGAAAGCAGGAATGCATGGGAGTTGAAGTCTTCATGCTTTTCTTTCTTTGTTTCTTCTTTAATATTTTAAGTAGGTCTGGAACAAACAAGTTCCTATGTGTACATTTCCCTAATTACAAAAGCAATACATGTTCAAGCAACACAGAGAGTGAATAGTAAAATATTTCTCACAATTTCTTCCGTCCCTATTAAGTCTGATTCTTTCTGACACCTTATTCTGGTGTATCCTACTAATGAAAATAGGTTCATACTGTACATATTTGGTTCTGTTGTCATCCTCTCTTTTTTTAGACTTACTTTTTATTTTTAGACTTTTTTCATGCCAGTAAATCCAGATTTAACTCATTCTGCCCAGTATTGCATTACATGGATCTGTTGTTCTCCCCGATGGACATTTATGTTGTTTCTGATTTTCTGCCATCACAAACAGGCTGCAGTGAGCATCCTTGCACATATGCCTTTACATGTTTATGCTGGGAACTTTTCTATGGAAATAGAAGAAAAAGTAGACACATTTAAAATGTTGATCAGCATTACAGATGTACAAAGTTCTACAATATAACTGTTTTAATATTTCAAAATGCTTGAAATTGGGCATTATTAACTATAGCTGCAATGGTTAATGAAAACATTAACTTTCTTGGTGTTTGGCTATAGAACTTAGATATTTTATGCCTATCAGTCAAACAGCAGGACATAATTGGCAGTTTTATGACTTCTGATGAATAAAAAGTAGATATTACTAATGAAACACTTTAATGAGCAGCACATTTCAGAAATGTTGGGCCTATTTAGAACAAATAATGGAAGAAGACCTGTGATATGAAAAGGCAGGGAACCCCTGGCCTTCTAGAGCAGGAGTCCCTAACCCCTGGGGAGCTGACCAGAACTGGTCTGTTAGGCACCTGGCTGCACAGCAGGTGAGCTGTGGAAGAGCTAGTGAAGCTTCACCTGTATTTGCAGCTGCTCCCCAGTGCTAGCATTACCACCTCAGCACCACCTCTGATCATCAGGCATTAGATTCCCATAGGAGCACTGTTCCCTGGTGCCAAAAAGGTGGGGGACCATGTTCTAGAGCATCCTTCAGAATTGGATTAGAGAGCATAGTCATGCTTACCACATGGCTCCCTTTCTCAGTTGCTGCTGCAGAGCTGGTGGCTGGCACTGAATGAGCAGTCATGTAACCATGTGTTTGGTCAGAGCACTGACCTTGACTTTCTATTGTGGGACTGTGGGCCAAGCTCTTCATTTCTGGGCTTGAGTTTTTGTTTCTAGGAGGGAAGTTGTGAAGCTCTCATTTCCCCTGAGCGTGTTGTGAAAGGAAAAGTTTAAGATTGAGAAAGTGAGTTAAACCTTGTGTAAGGAAGGTAGAAGAGAATTTCGGGAATGAAACAGTTTTCTTTTTTTTTTTTTTCTTTTGTCAAGGGGTATGTTAAATTGTCTCTGATATTAATCAGCATGAAGTATTGACTGTTGAAATTAAGGTGGAGGTGGTGGTGGTTTTGTTTTTTAATAGGCAGGACAATTTGTTCCTAGTTCTGCCAATGTGGCAGTTTCAGATAGGAAGTGTGGTTTAGTTTTGTACTCTGGAGAATGAGAAGCCCTGGTTGTGACAGGTGTGTGTGGGTGTCATGGGCACAGGCAGGAGGTATGGTGCTGGGGGGCACAGTGGGGAGAACTCAGTGACCTGTATTTTCTTTTGCTCGAGCCCTCTCTGCCCAGTTTGGTAAACATGGAGCAGCTGGTTCCCTTGTTGGCTTCAGAGCAGTTCTCAAGTGTCAGTTCATTTTCAGCATTAGGGAGGGGAACAGGACCTTTGTGTAAGTGCCTAATGGGCTGGAAGATGTAGATAAAGCAGGCCTAGAAGTGTAGGTAATGAGCCACATCGTGGGGGATTGAGAAGAGTGCTGTGCTGAGTTGGAGAAAGTGAAGACTCAGGAGGATTTGACTACTGAAACCTAAAGCAGCTGATCCCGGGCAGATTCCTGTCAGGGGTCTCTATCAGTCTGAGTCCCATCAGAGGTCAGGGATTAACGTTGGCTGAGGCTGCAGGGTGAGTTCACTTGCCATTGTGCCCCAGATTTGGGCAGAGATGAAAATAATTTCTGTTGCTCGTGACCAACCTTGGGAGGGGCTTCTGCCCAGGCCTGGGAATTTTCCATGTGCACAGCGGATAAAGGACTAAAGCCAAGCCCTTGGACCCTGCATTGATTGCCTCCCTCACCACTTGGCCACTCTGGCTTCTGAGTACTTCTTACCAGACACCCCTAGGAAACTCTTCCGAAGTCTATTCTATATCCAGGTCCTTCTGCTCACTTCTCCACTGAGATCTTTTCACATTTCCATCCCAAAAGATGAAGGATGACTTTCCCATGCAAGTACCCCAATCTTACTGAATTGTTTCTTAACCTCATAGGGCACCTTATCCCAGGGTATAGCAGCAGCAACACCTTGCATGCACTCTCTGGAAAGCAGGGCTGGGAAGTAGAAAGCGTTTCTCTCCCTCTTCCGTGCCTATCCAGGGCCTGCCCTCAGAGGAGCCAGCAGAGCCTGAGCCTCCCACATGACCTCATTTGTGCCTTGGCCCCACGAAAGTGGCTGGCAGCAGTGTGGGGCCCTCTCCTACCACCAGTCCCAGTGAGCAAGCTGATGAGGAACTGGGCTCTTTTTATGGAGAAAAACTTCCCAGGAAGCACTAGATCTGAACTCTAGTGTTAGCTGTTCCCATGTCAAGTGTGTTTGCAGGCAAGTTACCTGACCTGAGCATCTAGTTTGTCTCACTCTAGGGAGACCTATCTCTGTAAATGAATTTCTGAAATAAGTCTTGTAAGGAAGGGTAGACCAATGACTGTGCCTGCTTCTAAACTGTCTCGCGTTCATGTGGGCCATTGAGGCAGGCAGGCCATGATGCCCTTGTGGGCTAAGCTTTACTGAAGTTTCCTGAGATCTAGGCAGAACCTGTGTCAGGTAGGCTCTTCCACAGTCTAAATCTCACTGTGGTTTAGAGATTTTGGCTTAAGCTCATGCCCTGAGTGCAAGGCCAAAGGAACCTGAAGCCAGGCCCTTTTTGTGGTGGGCAAGCTAATTCTTGCCAGTGGCTCCAAAGGGGTAGGTGAGATCCTCAGGGTAGATACTGTCTTAGGCCTGTTATAGGACCCTACTGGTAGAGTCTCCAGGCACAAGACCTTCCCTCACAGCTGTATCATTCTTGTGTTACTAGACAGTCTCATGTTAGGGATGGCTATTGTCTTTCTAATTCTTGCCACTTCCCCTCCTCTTTGTACCTTGGGTACCTCTGTGAAGACCTTGGCTTGTGGGGAAGTCTGCATGACCCTCTAATTCTGTTTAGGGAGAGTTCACCTGATTTTTCCTCAGTTTGCTTTCCCAGTCTTCCTGGACTCTTGACTCACAGGTTTATGAGGATTAAGAGAGATTATAACTATGAAGTTCTTAGCCTAATGCATGAACTTTGCTTGGCCCCTAGTCATTTAGTTCTATTCTGTTTCATTTCCTCTAGCATGGGCATCCTACATGACTAACTCTCCTACTCTCATCGTTATGATTGGCTTGCCAGCCCGGGGCAAAACCTATGTGTCCAAGAAACTCACACGCTACCTCAACTGGATTGGGGTGCCCACCAAAGGTAGGTGCAGGTCATTCAGTTTTGGGGGAAGGGAAATGATCAGTTCCTCTGGGAGATTTATTCTTCCTGGCATCAAGGTTGCAGGGTGCTCCTGGCTGAAATAGTGGTTGCTTCATGATTTACTGAATTTTTTCCCTGTTTGCAGACTTGTTTCCTCCTGTCCTGGGAGCATTGGCCTCGTTTGGGAGAATGCCTTTGATAGTACATGGTTTTACATTTTCAAAGTCCTTAAATAGACATTATGTTGTCTGCGCCTAGCCATACCTCTGTGAAGTAGCCAAAGTGGCTCAGGAATTTGAAACTCAGACATCATAAGACTTGCCCAAGGTTTTACAAGTCTGAACTTGAGCCACACTTAACTCTTAATCCAGTGTTGTTCCTAACATAACCTTGGTGCTTTTTTCATCCTTTGGCCACTCTGACCTTAGACCAGGAAGTCCCCTTTGATATGGCAACTGTATTGTTTCATTGCTGAAGGGTGTTGCTGTCTTCTGCAGTGTTTAATCTCGGGGTGTACCGGCGTGAAGCAGTCAAGTCCTATAAGTCCTATGATTTCTTCCGGCATGACAATGAGGAGGCCATGAAGATCCGCAAGTGAGTCTTAGGCCTGCCCTGGGCCCAGCTCTTTATCAGCCATTACAGAAGTGGATGTGACAGGGCTTGGTTTTCCCTTTAATAAATATCCTGTGGGGATTTTAAGTGGAAGTTATTTGCTGCATAGGTCACTTTAGGCTCCGGTGGGTAGGTGAACAAGGCTCAAAGTGATGCATGTATGCTTGCAGGTTAAGCCTACAGAGGGAAAAGGTGTATACATGGGGTAGGAGCAGGGGAAAGATGTAGGATGGCACAAATATCTCAGTGAGGAAGTTGAAATGTCTAGTTAGGGAAAATTTTTGACCAGTGGGAAAATGCAGCAGGAAGGCAGGTGATTCCTATAGTAACCCAGCTGTTCGTGTCTCTGGCTGTGTCTGAGCTTTGGCTCACCCCAGTCTTTTTGCTGACATCCTCTGCTCTCATGGCAGACAGTGTGCTGTGGTGGCGCTGAAAGATGTGAAGGCGTATCTCACTGAAGAGAGCGGGCAAATTGCAGTAAGCCTTACACACCTTTTCCCTGTCTTGGTCTCCACCTTTTCAAGGCTCCATAGCCCCATGTTGGGTCCACCTTAGTGGGATTTCGTTTCTCACTTTCTGTTCATCTACCTTGTGGCTCTCTTCCCAGGTGTTTGATGCCACCAATACCACTAGGGAGAGGAGGGACATGATTTTGAACTTTGCAAAGGAGAATTCCTTCAAGGTAGGATGCTGGAGGGAGAGGTGAAGGGAGATGGGTACTTAGAAGGGACATGTGGATCTGTTTGACTCCGGTGGGTGAGGACAGGGTTGGCTGTCCTGATTCTCTCGTCTTGGGGCATACTCCCAGTACCTGAGTGTTTCTTACAAGTTCTTCCTCAGACCTTTAGCCTGTATGTCTGAGGCCCAAAGGATGTGGTAAAGCTATTTTTCAAGGAAAAGGCCTTAAAGATCACTTTTATGAAAGAAAGCCCCTGGGGGGGTGTGTGTTGTAGCTGGGGTGGGCAGATTTGAGTATGTGGTCTTAATGAACAGACTGGCCATTTTTGACTCATTTATCACTGGCTTTTCTTCCTGGCCAGGTGTTCTTTGTGGAATCTGTCTGTGATGATCCTGATGTCATTGCTGCCAACATCTTGGTGGGTGACACCTCTGTGTACCACTGTCTTTTTATCCTTTGTGCCCTGTTTGGGGGAGTAGAGGGTGGGGGAAGGAGAGAATCAGCTGTCAACTGGATAAAGAAAGAAATGGACCTGTTTAACATCACAGAGAGATCTGTTTGATTGGCCAGAACACCATTTTGTACTCCCACGTGCTTCCCTTGGGAGAGGAAACTGAGGCTTAGAGGAATAACATCAGAATTAGCTGCTAATGGGCACTAAGACTTAGACTGTAGGAGTCCTGGCCCCAAGTTCTGGGTGTAACCTGGGTGCTGAGACTTAACTGTATTCTTAGAATAGACCAGACTCTTCATTAACTGTCAGGGACACATTCTAGGAAGATCATCTGCCCAGACATTGTCTAAGATTCAGGTCAGTGCTCTGTACACTGAGCACCTTGTGCCCTGTGTGGTCACAGCATAAACCTGTGCCCATTCAATGGCTTGTGCTCTGCTGTGCCGAGTAGACCTCTATGCATGGTGTCATGGTGCTGCTTTCCCAGCAACGTGTGGACTTGGGATCATATAAGGGAGAGGCATCTGGTCCCCATCAGGCATGGATCCCATTAAGCACCTCATTCTGAATGGTCATGGGGAGAAATTGAAGCCCATTCTTTTTCCCCAGGAATGTACATGAAGGGATTGGGACTCAAGAGCAGCTTTAGTTGCATGACTGACGCTGTCCTAAAGCCAAGGGCAGGCATGTGACTCCCCAGTTGTCTTTCCCTTCTCATTTGCCAGGGTCATAGGACTGGCGGGGTGGGTGGGGGTTGGGGCAGTGGTGCTCAATGAATGGAGATTGTCAGTGCTCCAGTGAAAGGCGGTGTCTATGGACCTCCATTTCTTAATTTAGCAGTGGCTATCTGCAGGAGGGCTAGTGAGGGCAGACTTGTGACTAGACTCTGCTCTTCCATGATTCTAGGAGGTAAAGGTGTCGAGCCCTGACTACCCTGAAAGGAACAGGGAGAATGTGATGGAGGACTTCCTAAAGAGAATTGAGTGCTACAAAGTTACCTATCGACCCCTGGACCCAGACAACTATGATAAGTAAGATTTAAGGCCATGCTTTGAAGGACCTGAGACTGGTCTCATTTGAGAAAAGAGCTTTTTCCCCTCTGCCTCTAAACTTCCTTCTGACAGTCCAGACCCATAATAAGTCCAGACCCATAATATTTATATTACTCCAGAGAAACAAGGTGTGGATTTGTGGCTTTTATGTGGGTTGCATCTTATACTTGAACACTGAAGTGTTTTTTATCATCAATTCTTCTTCTCTTTCCTTTGGAGCAAGATTTCTCAACCTCAGCATTACTGACATTTTGAACTGGACAATTCTGTGTTGTAGGGGTCCGTCTTGTGCATTGTAGGATATAGAGCAGCATCCCTGGCCTCTGCCTACTAGATACCAGTAACACTGCCAACCTGTGACAACCAAAAATATTTCCAGACATTGTCAAATGTCCTCAGGGAGTAAAATCACCCTCGGTTGAGAAACATTACTCTTGATCTGTAGTTTTGAACTAGAGTGTTGTAGGATACCCCTTAGAGTTGGGCCATCAGTTTTTGATCAATTTAAAAAGTTTATTGTATGTGTGTGTGAATGTTATATATCTGTACCACTACATATATACACTTACACGTAATACATTCTATATGTAATAAATAAAACAATGTATATGTGTACATTCATGTAATATATATATAATGTGTTGTCTGTTATGTATAACATGTAACATGTCTAACAGATAACACATTATGTATATAAATAAAATGTGAAGTTCTCAGGAACATGGCTGGCTTAGAGAAATGTCTGATCAACACTAGCTGTCATCACTTTAGCATCGTCTATCAGTAAAGTGGTGTGCAATACCAGTTAACTTGTAAGTGAGGTATAGGAGCCATAGCAGAATGTCAAGTCCATGTGGAAGAAGATGTGCGCACATGGAAACCTGTGAGAATGCGGTCTTTGGAAGGTGTGCAGTCAGAGCAGTTACCAGCTCTCTTCACGTAGGAGTACAGCCCTGCAGCCGAGCAAATGGTGAGACAAGTGTGCGTATCTGTATTGGTATCCTGGGGGGAGGTGAGATTCCTCTCGCTGATCGCTTCAGTGGTCTGCTTTTGAGTTTTTTGGTTCCTTCAACAGGTTGCCTAGAATGTTACCATTTGGAAGTGTTCCTTAATACCACTATCCTAGATATGACATAATTGCATATTCTTCAGTTAACCCAAAGTCATACCTAAGAAAACATTCTAGGTGTGTGTGTGTGTGTGTGTGTGTGTGTGTTCGTGTTCACAGATATAATCTCTGGTAATAAGGTTATGGGTGATTTTTATTTGCATTCTACCTTTTAATTGAAATGTTTTTCAAATAAGCACTTACTATTTTTATAATGAGAAAAATTCCATGATGGCCACAAAGCAAACAATCGTGGAAGTGCCTTTGAGAGAGGCTTGGTTTAGGCAGATACCAGGAATACATAGAGATCTCTGCCTTCTGTTCTCCGCTCACTGCTGGTGATGCTTTGACTAGGTCTTGACCACCTCATCTGGGAGTCGTGCTTCTCACCATATTTCAAGGTCAGCAACACCTTCAGGTCATCTAGTCTAGCCCCTGAGGGGAAGCCTGAATTCTGTTTATCATATTTGTTATGTGGCTTGGCACAGTAGAGGCACCAAGGGAATGGTACTGACTGACTAGAAGTTTGGGAAATTTTTCTTCTTCTTGGTCCTGAGGATTCATCCATCTCTTACCATTTGGCTCCTTAGATGTGGGTGGGGCCATGACAGGAATGGAGGAAGAGCTGCTATGAGCCTGCAAGTAACTATGAAATCCTTTCTCCTCCTATGGTTATCCTCAGATTTTCATACCCAGGGCATTTTTCCCCCTTCTGTCTCAGGGATCTTTCTTTCATCAAGGTGATAAATGTGGGCCAGCGATTTTTAGTCAACAGAGTCCAGGACTACATCCAGAGCAAGATAGTCTACTACCTCATGAATATCCACGTCCAGCCTCGCACCATTTACCTGTGCCGTCATGGAGAGAGCGAATTCAATCTCTTGGGGAAGATTGGGGGTGACTCTGGCCTCTCGGTGAGGGGAAAACAGGTGAGTAGGTTACTCAGCATGCTGGATTTCCTGGGCTTAGAGTTGGAGGGCATGGTGGAGGTCATCTCTTTTATCTCCTTACTTCTTCCTAAATCCCCCCTGGTGCTTAGGCTGTGATTTCAGATGGTCAAGCAACTACTAAAGATGTTTTGTTATTCACTGATTCTAGATGTGTATCGAAGTGTGAGTAACTAGGAACCATTTCTTCTGTGGTCATTCAGCCATCAGATATTGGGCACAACTTGTGTGCTTAGTACTGGGTGCTCCAGTCGAAGCTGATGTCCTCTTGGGTTTATTACATGTAGTGCTCTCCAGGTTTTGACTGTGGTCATACACATCAGCCTCTACAGGCTGACTTAGCAGTTGTATATATGTTTTCTTTTTAAATTTTTTATTTTGAACTCCAGTTTGCCCAGGCTCTAAGGAAGTTTCTGGAAGAACAGGAGATAGTAGACCTCAAAGTATGGACGAGCCAGTTGAAGAGGACTATCCAGACTGCTGAATCCCTGGGTGTGACCTACGAGCAGTGGAAGATTCTCAATGAGATTGATGCTGTGAGTAGGAATATTTGATGGCCATTATAATCACCTCTTTGGGCAGGAACTCCCAGAAGTCACGATGTGAGCAGTTTTATTCACAAACTAGAAGAACCAAATAGAAACTTTGAGGAAGCGGAATCTGTGGCCATTTCGGGGAGGAACAATTCCACCCGTAGTTGGAGCTTCCTGCCTATATGAGCACTTGTGCCAACAATAGGACCCAAACCAGTTTTTGACCTAGCTCCTATGACACCTGGGGGGAGTGGGACTCCATTTGGTTCCTTTGTAGATGTTCCTTCTGGGAAAAAAGAAACCGCTAACAACTCACTTAGATTTCTGCTAACATCATTTGGTCAGCTATTTGGAAAAAGTACTTTCCAAATTTTTTCTTGGCTTTCTCTGTCCTTGAGCATAAGAGTAGGCATTTCTTTTTCTTCCTCTGTAGCCTTTTATGCCTTCTACAAGAATACTCCAGTCCCTTGTCCCCACCCCCCTCCCCTGCTTCCTGTTCCTTTTATCCTGATGACTTTTCTTGACCAGAAAGTTCCCCATGGTAATAGGAGAAAGTGCCAGCATATACTAGGGAAGTCCCCTCCTCACTGCAGTGACACTCACCCTGCCAGTCCAAGACATCCTGGCCAGTCAGTGGCAAGACATGAAAGGACCTGCCACAGTGCCTGGCACATAGTAAAAAATAGTGTTCTTCAGTGTTGCCTTCATTGGGTGGGACCGAATGAGTCAGTCTGTGTCTTTAAGCCGGTGTGGCCCCTTGCAGGGCATGTGTGAAGAGATGACCTATGCCGAGATTGAGAAGCAGTACCCAGAGGAGTTTGCACTTCGAGATCAAGAGAAATATCTATATCGGTATCCTGGTGGGGAGGTGAGATTCCTCTCACGTGGGCTGACTGCCCAGCTCTTTGCTGGGGGTTTAGCTTTAATTTAGGGGAAGGATTGAATGTGATTTGAGGCATCTATAAAGGGTACTTAACGCATCATTTAGTTTACCCTCCTACCTTTGAGTCATACTGTGTTTAATTAAGCCTAGGCAGTCAGATGTCTCCTTAATTTGTTAAGATCTCCAGGGAGAAGGGCAACAAGATAGCCTCTGTGTTGCGTATATGGTAGAATCAGTGTGATCTTTTTTACTTCCTTTTTTTCACTCCATTTCCTCAGTTTCACTCCCACCCAAGCAGATATGGGTACCAAGTAAATCTATGGGTTATGGATGATTTCCCTATCATTTTTGGTGTTTTAGTCAGTTTCCTGGTAAGCGGCTTCCCAGTCTAGGGACGTGTGAGGCAAAGGTGACTAGGCAGAGTGGTGGAGGTCCAGAAAACTCTTAGGAGACCCTTGTTGGCTGATACTCTGCCCGTTAATCTTTGGAGGAAATTAACCACAAGCTGAATTCAGATTTCTTCCTGACTGTAGTTTTCTCATTCTGAATGTAGCTCTTGGAAGGTCTGAATATTCTTAAAAGATACTAGGGCTAAGGGAGTTAGCAGGCGACATGAAGTCGCTGAACTTCCAGGAGGAGAGCCAGCTGGGGAAGGAGCAATGGCCTCTTAACTCTGGATGCAGCCACTGACTCGGCTGCCAGCTTGCGCCTGGCCTCCTACCAGCTTGCCCCACCTCCCCCCACAGTCATACCAGGACCTGGTGCAGCGGCTGGAGCCTGTCATCATGGAGCTGGAGCGTCAGGGCAACGTCCTCGTCATCTCCCACCAGGCTGTCATGCGCTGCCTCCTGGCCTACTTCTTGGATAAGGGTGCAGGTGCCATTGAGGGAAGGGCTAGGGACACATTCATGGGAGGGGCCAGACTTGGGGTGGCACCAGGATCCCTGGCAACCAGACCTCTCCTTCCACTCAAATTGGAGTACATTCTTGAGGCAGCAGTGTGGGGCTCCCAGCAGCCAGTGAGCCAACTATTTTGCTGAATTGACTCTTCTGGTACAGAAGCACCCAGTGGAGAGTGGCTGCTGCTGGAGCTCCTCAGTCCTCCTGGGCTCAAGGGCAGCATTGAGCTGACACTCTTGGCAACCTCAGAAAAGCGGTTGAACATTCCCAGTTTGTTACTTTGGCTACAAAAGGGTGGTATCTTAGAAGCATCTTCATCCTTTGGGTTCAGGGTAGGATGGTTTCTGGGCTGAGCTGTAAGGAGGTGCTGCTGCCTTCTCTGACACTTCCCTTCTCAATGTACCTGAGTTTCTGGGAAGCCTGCAGATTGGCCTTTAGTATACCCAGGTGGGCCACAATCTTCCCTTCCATGGGGTCCTGGCTATGACACTTATTTCTACTTTGCCAGCGTGGAAGGATCTAAAATAGACTTATTTCCTTCCTTCGCCACTTAGTAGCTTGGGTGGCCTCTTTGGTGGTCATTTTGATAACTGGAATTTAGGGGAGGAGTTGTATAACTCTGGGTCAGGGTAAAGAAAACTCATGTGCTTCTTAGATTCTTACTGTCTTGACTGTACCCCGCAATCCTGAGAGTCTTCTCTCACCTGGTCTTTCTGCTTTCAGATGAACTACCATACTTAAGGTGCCCTCTCCATACCATCTTCAAACTTACTCCTGTGGCCTACGGTAACTATGAATTAAGGAGCTGGGCAGGAGGTGGGGATTGAGGAAGGTCACGATTTTTTAATTTTCTCTGAAGTTTGTGCAGAAGATCAACTTCATCACCCCTGTTTACCAGGGGAGTTCTTTCAATGCCTTCCATTTACAAGTGTGTGTGTGTGTGTGTGTGTGTGTGTGTGTGAGAGATGCTTTTTTTATGCTATGTTTTCAAAAACTGAAAGTAAGGAATTTTTCTTTGAGCTTTCTTTCCTGAAGGTCTCTCTTCTTTCCTGTTTCCCCAGGGTGCAAAGTGGAAACCATTAAACTCAATGTGGAGGCCGTGAACACTCACCGTGACAAGCCAACTGTAAGTATTTTCCCACAGACGAACCTGCAGGTTTCCTGCCAACTCTTTGAACCTTTGGCATCAAGACACTGGAGTTTCCTTTTATGTATAAAAGGAAAACATCTAGAACTCATGTCCTATATAACCTGTTACTTCCAAATGGAAGAGATGCTGGAATTATTAATTTTTCAGATTAGTATCTTTCATGATTCTTGACCTTGAAAGTTGGCCCCCTGGAAATCCAATTAAATATGGAAAGTGTTTGACCGAAGTGAAATGAAAATTCTCGCCCCCACCCTTCCCTCTACCTCTAGGAAGTATTCCACTTAGAAAGCAGGATCCAGAAAAGCTATAAGGTGCGGGGAAGAGGTGCAGGTTCATTCTTAGGTCTGTCCTGATAACCTGTCTGATCTTAAATAAGCTCCTTCCTTCCTTTGTCTCTCTTTCCTACTTTGGAGTGTGATGCTCAAGGAGCTTCTCCCTTTACAACCCTTTAGCTTCCTGGGGCTAGGGGACCAGGCCATGGCCCAGGTCTTATGAGAGACTCTGCCTGCAGAGGAGCAGGAGTGGAGGGAGCTGTTATGGTTACAAGCATTTTTTAACCTTTCTGAGTGAGCATCTGTCTTGGCTTTCATTTGTGTGGTGTCCCTCCCTTTCCAATCAGAACAACTTTCCCAAGAACCAAACCCCTGTAAGGATGAGAAGGAACAGCTTTACGCCTCTGTCCAGTTCGAATACAATAAGGCGTCCAAGAAATTACAGTGTTGGGAGCCGGCCCCTCAAGCCCCTCAGCCCTCTTCGTGCCCTGGACATGCAAGAAGGGGCCGACCAGCCGAAGACCCAAGTCAGCATTCCGGTGGTGTAACCGTGTGTCTCCCTCCAGTCCTGGCCTCCTGCCCTTGTCACTAATCACGAAGGAATCATTTAACTTCGAACCCCTACCCCAGACACCCCATCATGAATCTTAACACAGAGCTGAGGCCATGTGTTTCCAGACCAACCTTAGCTATTCTGCTGGGTGAAACATCTCCCTGCCCAGGGGCGAGTGGATGAGTTGGGTGTTTTAGGTCAGGTCCTCAGTTGGGGTGGGCAGGAGGAGGAGGAAAAGGGAAGGGACACATCCCTCTAGGGTGATTAGAACAGCAGGAGCTGAGGCTATGCATGCCCGACATACTTGGTTTTTGCCCTTGGTTTTTGTCCATTTGGTGTCTAAAATCCTTGAAGTCCCTGTGTCAGTAAATTGTTGGGGGTGGGCAGGGTGGAGGGGAACACAGAAGCCCATTTTTCCTTCGCCTTTGTCTCTTCGAGGTATGCATTACTCACAGACCTTAACTGCCTGCTTTCTTCCCCCTCCCTCTTTTCCCTTTCGGATTGTCCAGTGATGCATGTCATTGTCATTGTGGTGTCTGTCTAGGAGGGAGGTTGGCGAGAGAAGTCAAGGCTCCATTATACTCTCTGCAGTGGGCCTAAATGGATCTGCACTGGGGCAGCCTTTCTTTTCCCTTCTCCCTTTCTCTCAAGCCAGGTCCTGCAAGGGTCAGCCTAGGCTGTAGAACATCCACAGATGCTCTGGAGCCTGCAAGTGGATATAGGGTGAGAGTTCTTGCCTCTTTTCATGAGAAACAGTCCTATGGCTTTGATGCCCTGGGGGAAGCTGGCTCTGAGTGTGTGGGAAATATCTTGGTTCATATTTTTCACTTCAAGAGACAGGCATAGGTCTTTTGCAAGCTGGGAGTGAGATTTAGAAGGGCAGGGTGTTCTCTAGTGCCTGCAGGGCTCTTGTGGGTTGGGTCACATCTTTTCTTCAGAGACTCTCAGCTTCTTTGCCAACCACTGCAAGCCAGTAACCTCTAGAGCTGTTTAGAAGAACAGTGTTAGATTTAGGAGTCATTATTGATGTTTGAGTCACTGAAGTCAAAGGCAAAGTAGAGTTCATTAGACCTGCTTATTATTTTCAAAACTCTCCTTTTTAAGTTAAAAAAATCTAGACTCTGTGGGGGTCTAGCTCTTTACTGCCTTTATTTACCTACTCACTTCTGTAATTTTATTTTCCATATAGACCTAAACAGGAAATATTTAGAGCAGGGATTCTTTGCCTCTTGGTGGCCCATGATAGCATGCTCCTCCCCCCAAACTTGTATGCAAAATGTATGAATTAGTGGACATTTTTCTGAGAAGCAGGTCTAGAGTTCTCATGAGATTTTTAAAAGAGAGAGATGACTCCCCATCCTAAAGTTATCAATTTCTCTTTAGAGATAGCCAGTAAAAACAAGTTAGCCATTTGCCAAGGGTGTTTTTGATAACAGGAGACCTTTTGTCATGGTTGTCACTAGGAGTGTTCGTTCTAATCCCCTTTAGAACTTGTGAAACTTGTACCCATGCCTGGATCTCCTTTAGGCTTAACAGTAACTCAGAATCTCTAAGATTGGGGTCTCAACATGAGTGTGTTAAACCAGCTTCACTAATGATTTTGATTCATACTCCAGGCTAAACTCCATTTTATGAAGTTGGGTAGAAAAATGTGGGATAGTATTTCCTTGAACAGAACATCAACCTAGGAATTCTGAATTCCTCATGGTTCTTTAAGGACAGTTCTTTGGAGTTAAATGTTCAGCACATTACCATGTTAAATAAGGTGATCCCATCGAAATCAGGCTGCCATGTTTAAGAGGGTTATTCTAGGTTCTAGTTCCATCTTGAACCGTTGACGTTGCAGGATGATGTGGAACAAATCATGACATAAATAACTGCCCTTGTCTGATAGCTGGGAATTTTAAGCACCCTGGAGATAGGCACTGACATAAAACCTGTAAGATGATAAAAGTTATCAGCACAGGCAACTAACTGACTGGTGGCCTTGAGTGTTTTATTCTTTTATCTTGACTAGGACAGCACAGCCAGTTACTGTAAGCCGCTTGCCTAGCTTCTGCTTGAAATCATGTCCAAGGTATAAAGTAATGTGCTCTTCATGTTTAGCCATTTACATAACACTTAGTGACTTAGTTTGTGGGGCTTTTGGCGGGGTGGGGTGGGGAAGGGTACACAGAAATAGAAGAAAACGTGCTTGTCCTGAAGAAGGTTATTTTAGAGACAGGCCATGTAATTTATAATAGTGAACATTTGCAGAAGAGCACTGCTCTGAGTCATCAGTGTGCACACTGAAGTGGAGTACAGATTACTTCTGACTTTTCTCTTGTCCTATGGCCATGAGACTGAAAGAGTGGCGAGGGGGGAATGCCGCCTCCCCCCACCCTCATGTTAGAATGAGGCATGGTCTAGGAGGTCCGTATGGCACTTTTACGAGGTTGCCTTAAATAACTTTGACTTGTGGTATCTTTAGCCCAAATGATCATTCATTTAGTCTGTCCTCTCACTGTGTGGTCAGCCCCAGTGAATAAGAAGAAGGAGCATTTTGACGCACAGACTTTGGATTTGAACTGTACATACTCTTAGAGAAAGAAGTCTCTAATGAACTAGCGTATGTCACCTTGTTGCAAACCCCAGCATTAGCCAAAGGTCACTGGGATGTCCATGTTAATGACTTCTCCACTCTTCCCCTTGCTAGTTTGCTTCCCCCAGAAGAGGAGCCAGAGGTGGTCTTATTAGTCTCAGATAGGACAAGGTCTCTTCAGAGAAGTTTCGGCAGGAAGAAGCCAAGAGAACGTAGAATGGAATGGAGCTTGTGCTTCAAATTTCAGAGAAGTCTTACTTCCTATCTTTTCTTTTCTGTCATCCTCTGCCATTCTTACTTGAATGTGTGTTGGTGATATATACACATTATTATGATTATGTCTGTATCATAAATCCTGCAAAAAAAGAATGGACCCCAGAGTATTTTTTGCTGAGATTTTCAGTTTTGTTATGGGAGAAATAGGCGAATGATTAAGCATTTAATCTATTGATATAAAATGGGGAAAAGAAAATCACTATATATTGTTTTCTTTTGCTTTAAAGCCAAATGAGGAATTCAGTGACAGACTTGAAAGAGGCTAATGCAGATTAATTTAAAGCTTCTCTATTTTCTGATTCTCAGATTGGAATTTAGGTATTACTTATCTGTATTGTTTTGGGTTTTGTTTTGGTAAGGGGATTGTTTTACATTCAACTGGAAAGCAGTCAAAGCAAATCTTTTAAAAGCTTTGTGCTAAGGGGTCTTATCATGTCTGTTTTTTCACCCAAGAAGTTAGAATTAGGAACACAACATATTTGTATTTCTAGACTGTTTCCTGTGAGGTTCTAGGTATTCTTCTTTGCAACCCACTTGATCCTCAGAGGTACTGGCATTTTGAAGAAACGTGATATAGCTGTTTGGAAATAAATCCATCTTACGGTTTTTCTGTGATCAGAAGATCTGAGTTCCAGAGAAACTTATGGGTGCTTGGGGTAGCCAAAGGACAAGAGAAAAATTATCTCAGAAGTGAGAGAACTATATCTGGGTTATATATAGTCCTAGGCACATTGCATTGCCTTTGCTACCCAGAAGCCGTGCTGTGTTTGTTTTCAAGAAATTTGATAAATTTACCCAGGTTTTCCAATATGCATTTTTACTTCTTTATGTTCTAAAATAATTGAATTTTAAAAATTATGTATTGATCTCCGACTTCCTATAGAGGTGACTCAGACATCAGAAGGATGTCCAGGAATTTAATTTAGACTCATAGTGTTCAGAAGACTCTATCTAGTGGTATCTGTATGCTGACTGACAGATTCTAAAAGGATTTGTATGCTGACTGACAGACTCTAGTAGCGTCTGTATACTGAATGACCGACTACCTGTATTAGGATCTGTCAGCTAACAGTCTGTTTTCTGATTATACCAGTTGGAAGTGTATGTACATCATTGTAATTCTCTGTCTGTTGTACAGGTCCTGCAATGAAAGGAAGTAAATACTTCACGTGTTTCCTTAAGGAGATTAGTTTTGTACACTATGAATTTTAAGACATTTACTTTAGAGTAGCAGCCAAAAACGCCATCATTTTGTAGAAAACAAAGGTTGAACATCACTTGTACGATATTTTGTAAACTCAGCCAAGGAAATGTCTGCTCAGAGTCTGAAATTGTTGCTCTACTTGAAGTCACCCCATCCATTCCCCCATTCCTAGGCAGTATTTCACTTTTACCATTTGTTTCTGAACCTCTGTGTCCTCAGCTTCCCTACTATGGAAGGTAGCACTCCATTAGAAATGCTTCTGTTTGTAATCTGCCATGCATTTGGCTTTTACTCATAATAAATAAAAACGTAAAGAAAATTTTGCATTCAAAAATTGATTTTAAGAGGTGGCAAATATTCTTTCCATTAAGCCTTTCACTGAGGATCTGTGACCAATATTTACCTACTCAATATTTTTGTATCTGAATTGCTTGTGTGTATTTTTTTATTGTGTTGAAGAAACAAGATCAACTCATTCTGGTATGGTGATGGTTTTACTGCAGCAAAAACAAAGGACCGATCACCAACTGTGCCCTTTGTAGGGTGTTGGAAGGGAGCTGAGCACTACTGACTGGGTTGAAAGGGAATGGACTGAATTGGGAACCCAAACAACAGAGTTATCCTGCTCATTTCCTAGGCACAGCTCTGTTGAAAGGAGTGTAAGTCCTTAGCAGCATTCCGATTTAATCTGGTGACACTGATATCAAAATATGCCACTTAGATTCACATTAGGTGTGTATAACTGTATATGAAACGTGTGTGTAGAATGGGTAAATAAAATTGTCGAGTAACTTGAACCTATCAGAAGCCTTCTGGTTTTTTTATTTTGTATTTTGGGTTGTGTTCACCCTTTCCGCCACCCGCAAAACGTTGCATTTGAGCCTCAGACAAGTAAAAGCCAGCCATTTCACAGTGTGACTGGAATCCTTAATTTAGGCATGGCTCTCTTTCACCACCTTCTGGGGAAGATGGGAAGGACATTATGGAAGGCACGCATACTTCACTGCAAGTTGTGTGTAATTTTTGGCACCTCTACAAGAATTAAGAAAAAATTACCTTTGACCACACTGTGCTATGACTCCTATTAACCATACGTAACTCACTTATTGTATATAAGAACTTTGGAGATCTCTTACAATTTACTGAGCTGTTCCTTCTGAAATATGTATGACCTGCCTGTTTCTAAAGAGATAGCCAGTGGGATAAAATGATGTTTAACTTTTCCTGGGACAGGAAATTCAGGTGGAATTGTGTCACCATTCTCATGTGTTATTCCTTTTCACCTGAATAAGGGCCCTGAGCTTATTAGATATGCACAGTCTTGGGCCCCATCCCAGGCCTACTGAATCAGAATCTTTTTATTAACAGGAATGATTACCAAATGATTCAAATGCACACTTAATGTATTAGAAATACTGTTCTAGGAGGAAGAATTATTCATAAGCTAAAATGTTAAATCCCAGTTTATGGGAAGAAGTTGATTTCTGCTCCGATGACTGATTTCAGAATGGACTGGGATAACTACAATAGTAGAGTCCTTCCTCAGAAGCCAAGTAGCTCCTGACTGCAGTGTCAGCTTCTTGGCATGGTTTTTTGGCTGATGGAGCCTACATACTCTTTTTTTTTACCATAGGGCTCCCTACAGCTTCTGCCTCATATCTTGGGTATGTAGCTTGCAGTTCAGGTCCGACAGGATTGCTTAGTCGGACATGGCACGAGGTTGGTTTCTCCGGGAAAGAAGCCCATGACTACATTATGAGAGTTTGTCTGACTCTCAAGAGTAAAGGGGTGTGTGTAATCCTGTACACAGATGTGAGCGGTGGGGAAGCAGTAGAAGAATTGGGAGGGATTCTGCTCTCCTTTTCTCTATTTGTCATTTGGCAGTAGTGTAATTAATGGCTTTGTTTCTCTTCCTCTCTGGCTCCTAGGCAGAGACCTCCCTGGCTGTGCCTAGACACTCCTCTCTGGCATCCCTCTCATTGCTCTCATAACGATGTGGCAGCTGAGGCCAGACCTCTCCGGGGGACTGGGATCTACTGAAAAGCTTGAATGTCAGCTCTACCAAGGCTCGAACAGAAATCGAAGTGGGGATTGGACATTTGGGGACACCATAATGAGGCCTGGAAAACCACCACATTTCTCTCCTTCATGCTTAATGGGAATATCAAGAACACTAAAAAACTTCTTTGTGCCTCAAAGCATTTAACAGACTGAACCGATTAATTTTTGTGATCTCTTTGCTGGCTTTGGCCCAAGTTAGCCAATTTTGTTCTGTTTTGGCACTTAACATCCTACCTGTGATTATCCTTAGCTGGCTATTCTTTGCCTAAAGTACAGATGCATCTCTTTAGATTTTATTTTATTTTATTATTTTATTTTAAGTGAGTGAGCTGAACTCCAGCAAGCCTGCATGGTCCCTGCATCCATTCCAAGTGAGTAGGATAGAATACAATTTATATAAGTTAGCACCCACTTTTTTGTCATATCGGAAACAGACAAATTCCCCAGGTAAATGAAGGAGATCTGAGAAAGTCAGTCCTTAAAACGTCTCTTCTGTGGTGATGGAAGAGCAGTGTCAGTAGTAACTTTTTTGTTTAGAGAAGTTTTTCTTGTTCCAGGCCCCTCAACAGAATCTGACTGTAAGACGCCCCCAAATGGGTACCCGTCTTCTAAGTTCTCTTTTGTAGTTGCTGTGTTTTCTACCTGATGCTGTGTGCCTCTCATAGCTGAAGAGGGCTATTGCTCTCTCTGGTGATTGGGAATGAGGGCTGGAGAGAAAAGTAGGGTGCTATCTATATCCTATGAAGAACTAAAGGAGATTCCTTGGGAATCAGCTACCAGTGAGTTCTTTTGGTTTTAAAACAGGTGTCCTTCTGTGGGGTTTGTCTTTATGATATGGTTTTTAAGGAAGCTGCAGCTGTGACTTTAAAAGCCTCTGGTCTTCTGATGCCTGCCTCTTAGCTAGTCACTGTTGTGGTCTATCCGTCTCTCATATAAAACATCAGGAGTGCAGAAGGAACTAAGCCCTCAGTCTGTTAGTCATTTTGTTTCCCTTATAGATAAGCCAGGTAATTATTCCTTAGATCAGTGATTGTCAGATGTACAAAGAGGTCTCTGTAGATGTGATTTTAATATGTCACTCTTCCTGAAGGAGAATGGAAGCTTCAAAAGATATTATGTCTTATAAGCAAAATCATTTTTTTTTTAAGAATGGTGAATTTTTAGCTTTTTACATTTTTTCCCCTTTCATTTAGATGCTCACTTGCTGGGCAAGAGGGTGAGTAGCAAGAAAAGTAATGAAATGTAGCTTTTCCCAGATGGTTCTTTTATACTGTGGATGATACATGGCTGTTACCTAAGATGCGCTGGGCTGCAGGCAGTTCGGCATCCAGCAACTAGGAGATGACTTTATGTGCAGAAAGGTGCCTTCAGAAAGGTTCCTTACTGCTCTGTCACAGGTGATTTTCATCTGGCTGCTCATAACATGCTGTGCTGTGATGATTTTGTTCTTGTGATACAAGTTTCTTTCTGCATCAATATGTACTGCCTTTTGTTGATCACATGATGTTTTTATTTAGTTATTTATTCATCCGTGTATGGTATCTTTAAGTTCCCATATTAGTGTTTGCGTGTATTTAATCAGAATATAAGATACTTTGTGTTGTCAGTGTTTTGGTAGAAATTTAGGTAGGTTGAGTTTTCAAGTCTAATGTCCATAATATTAACTTAAATTAAATTTCCAGAATATAAGTATCTGTCTTCTGTAAAAGGGTAATATCTATGTTAAGGCACAGTGGATTTCATTGAACACTTTTTTTTCTCAATGATTTTTATTATAAATATAAATCAAGAGACATTTCTCTGGAGAAAAGTTTATCTCCTAGATAAATAAAATTATGCTAAAATATGTAATATGTATTGCTTTCATAATAATAAATACAATAAAAGTTATTTTTAATTAAAAATACAATTTTAAAATCACACACAAATAACATTTGGTACATTATACATACACAAAATACCACATAAAATGTGTTTGAAACTAGCTTCTTTAAAATGATTTTCAAATTATTGTGTATATATTTCCAACTTGTGCTTTTAACTGGTGGCTTCTGCCTATATCAGTTCCATTAGCATTTCCAAATGATATCAGTGGCATCATTACTATCATGCATCATCAGCATTCTAGAGCTTTCTAAATTTCTTTAACAGATATTTAATGATCACCTATTGTTACCGTTACCATGCAGTGGCTTACACAGTCCCTTTGCTCTTTCTAAAGTTTATTGTTGGAAAGGAAACAGTTAACAGCAGTTCTGTAACCCATCCCTCCCTACTGGGGATGCTTTCTCCCTTATGAGTGACCTTGACCAAAACCATTATTTGATAATAGTTATGTAAATGTTTATGATAAAGGAACTTGGCACACTTTCTTTAGGGTTAATAGCAATAGAGATAAAATGAAACAGCAGTTACAAGTTCTGTTAAGTCAAAGGTCTCTGATAGCAGGAGAATGATTTATGAATTCTCTTAAGTTTGCAGTTAAGTGAGAGGTAGTAGTGATAAGTATTGCTAAACGTATTGAGAGCTTTAACAATATATCTGGAGGAATAATAATCGCGGAGAGGTGTCAGGGCTGCATTTTTCCTTGGAAAGATTTCTAAGCACCTTTGAAAGTGTTTTCTTATTCAACAACAACCAAGCCACCATTTGTAGAAGGCTAGGAGTGTCTGGGATCATTCACTCTGTTTTACAGATAGGTGAATGAACACCTTTATTGAGTGATTCACCTCAACACTGATGGAGTTTTTGTCAAAGCCCATAACTCAGAAGCAGGTAGACAGTAAGATTTTCAAAACTGAAGGCCCAACAAACACATAACATAGTATTATTTTTACACATGACATAGTATTATTTTTACATGTAGCTGGGAACTTAACAAAGATATCAGGAGTAGAAAATGACTATTCAGAGAGTGCTCCAGAGTTGGGTGATGGTCATTATTTCTTTTATTTCTATAGCCCTATTACATCATGTCTTCAGCATCTTCAGAGTCTTCACTAGGGACTCACTGTGAGGAGGGTCAGCCTTTCCCTTGTTAGGGACAACCCTGCTGACACTTCCTGTGGCAGTCTGGCTATAGCTCATCACCATGCTTTTATGGTCTGACATATTCTGCACCATCCAAACTACATTGTCCTGAACTCATTTAAGAATTTGACAAAGCGAAGGACTCTACCCAGTAAAAGGCAGACACGTGTAAGTTTTGCATATAGTTTAGGAGAGGTCATGACCTGGAACCCACGTCTGGACCTCAGGGTAGGAAACAAGGGGATAGATAATAATCACACATATCCGTGTGCCATTTCTCTTAAAAAATTTTTTTTGACCAAGTCAAGAGACATCCATTTAATAACTTTTTAAGCAAAAGAGAATATATGAGATTCTGAAATGCTTCTTTTTTTTTTTTTTTACTGGACACAGTGGAATATTTAAGAATTTGAATGGAGTGTAGTGAGATAGCATCACTAATGGAGAGTAATATTTTCTTTTTCTTAAAAACTTAAAGGCACAGTCTTTTATTCTCATTAAGCCAAAGCCAGCTGCATTACTTCAGTCATTACAGGAAGAGCAACTCTCTTCAGAATGCCCTTCTGATTTCCCAAAGGCATTTGAATACTCATTTTGGTTGTATGCAGTACCTTATCTGTGAAAACTAGGTCAGATCCTATAGGTGAGTTTCTCCTTGCAATTAAGTAAAATAATTTCAGAAGCAGAGGAACCCTTGGGAAGCAGCACTGCATATGTAATGGGGCCTAGCTTCAAAAAGAGTGATGCCCTTCACTGACCATCCAGCTTAATTTCAGAAAAGAGCTTGTTGATCCATTTGCATTCTCTTCATTACTGACTCCACTTACCTTTTTGTTTACATTCAGTTTTTACTTCCTAGGAGCTCTCCTATCCATTGCCTTTTCAGAATTTATGGATGAGATGGGAAATAATCTCGGCATGATTTAACAAAGTCTATTCAACATTTTTTTCTGGTCATTTCACTCAAATGATGGTTTGACCCTTACTTTCTTGCACTTACCAGTGTTTCAGGTTAGAGCTGGTTTCAGCTGATGGTGTCCCAAAATGCTAGCACCTTATATATAATAGAAGGTGTCAGCAAACCCAAAATACTAGCACCTTATGTATATCACTTACAGTGAAGTTTGGAGATCAGCAGTCTAGAATAGGAATGGAGCTTCCTCAGTCATCAAGGACCCAGATCCTTCTAACATGCTAGCTCATTATCCTCAAAATGCATTGGATTCTACCTCAGCACAATATAACTACTCAAGCTACGGGAATCATATCTATATTCCAATCAGCAGAAAGGAGCAAAAAAGGTCATACCAGTTTTTCAAAGGATATTTTCTAGATGCTACACACAACACTTATGCTCACATCCTGTCAGCCAAATCTTAATCAAATGGCTAAAGAACTTCAAGGCAAGCTGGACATTTTTTTTTTAATTCCACATGGCCTTGTACCAGCTATAATTATGGGGTTTAATTACTAAAGAAGAAGGATAAAATGGATATTGGTAACAAATAGGAATCTGCTTCAGGAGGTAACAAGGACAATGTAACAGGCCTGAAGGGATGTAACAAAGCAGGCAGCAGTAATTTTTGCGGTTATGCTGCCATCACTTAGTAGTTTTCATTCATCAAGTCTGATCTTGACTCACAATCAAAGCTTACACTAAAATATTTCATGAACAATTTAACCTTTATAAAATTAATATTAGTTTTATTCTCACATAATTTGCACAAAAGCTACTTTTCTGGCTCAATTTTTTCTTGGTGAGGCATTGAAGAACTATCGTGTCGATATGTAAAAAGTAATTGGAAAGCAGTTTAAATCTTTTCTGAATTATCTTGAGAAAGACCAAAAGGAATTGATTTATAACATACAGTAGAACTTTTTAAAATCATCTTTTCCCAATTCTCCTAACAGTCTCTCACACAGTGTGCGCCCCTCGTTTACCCACAATTCTTCCCTGAGCCTAGGCATTGCTGACTCTTGTATTTCTACCCCTTTGTCCCTCACCTAATCAATTCCACTAATTACTACCTGCTCATTCCTTTGTAAAGCAATCAAACCAATGTGAGTGCAACTTCTGCTCCTGACCTACTACCCCAGTTCTCCAGAAAGAAGTCTGGATTAGATCACACTGTTCTTAATGTTCAAAGGTCTAAAAGGGCTTATTTACTAATTTATCCAACCTTGGATACTCATAATAAAACATGATTTCATAACCCTTTATATATAATTCCAAAATCTAAATAGCTTTGGAAAAAAAGTTTTCTTCTAGTTTATTTGACAGCAAAACTTGATCTGAATGGTGTGAGGGTATTTATAATCTCTATATATCTCACTTAGTGTAAATACTTTTACATTTCATGGAGAAATGTTAGTAAAAGAATTATAAAAAAATATAGCACCTTTCTAAAGTCCTAATAATTCTGAATCTGAATAAAACATTGAAATGAAGAACTGTTCGCAGTTATTTCCTATTGTAATAATCTAATGCCCATGTTTATGTAGGAATGAACAAAATTTTCCTTCACTTTTAAAAATTATTTGTTGTAAAACATTACGTATGTTAGATACTGAGAAACATGTCTTCCTCAGGAAATAGAATATGTGTGTGCTTAGAAAAATTACTCAAAGCCTAGAAATGGGCAAAAAGAGATCATTGGAGAAACTTTCAAGTGGAATCCGGAGTATTGTCTAAAAGGCCTCTGGGGATTATTGATTTCATATGGGTGTATAATTTTGATTGACTTTCTATTAGGTAGGCTTTTTTTTTTTTTTTTTTTTAGCGATTTAATGAGAGTAAAAGTTAATTTGTAGAAATGGATAGAAATGCAAGTGATTCTTTCCTGCAAGCAATACAAATGATTACGACCATAGCAAAGCAAATTAATTTTATCTAGCAGATTCAATTAATTTTCATCAATTAAAAAAACTGATTCCAAATATTAGAGTTTATTGCCCTTTGTGATATAGCCATTTTTGCACCTATTAAAAGGTCGTTTCAGAATATCTTTGATTGACTGAATATATAAGTCTGTTTCTCAAATTCCCTGAACTACTTGTAGCATCTTAATGGTCCCTTCATTAATTAATGAGTTTAGTAAAAATCTTTGACACATACTCATTTTATATTTACATGAGTGTCATGCGATTAACTTTTTGAACATTATACTTAAGAGGTACTTGTACTCTAGGAGCCCATATATTAGTTGAGCAAAAATAAGATGTGGAAAAACCACAAATGCAGTATACAATAAATGATAAATTATCAGTGTGGCTTTGAGAGGCTGTGGTAGAGTTTTTGGATGACTGTGTTCTTTTTGTGTATCCTGCATTGCTTTTACTCACTTAGCAGACAATTCTACTTTGCATTCTGGAGTGCAGAGGAAAGTAACACACACACAAACAAGGCAGATTCCCTGTCCTAGAGTTGTCTAGTGAAGGAGAAAGACATGAACAAATCATTACAAAGTAATGCTAGTGGATGGGGAAAAGAATAACATTTGAGACCTTACTGAGCCCTTATACTTTATATTTATTATTTTTCTAAAACCTAAAATTTTGTAGGAGTTTTAGCCAGTTTTATAATTGGAGCATGGACAACTCTAATCATTGAAATAGTCATGAACAAGAAGCTATGAGAGCCCCAATTTTACATGATTTAATTCCTGATATCAAAGCATTTTCCTCATCTCTCTCTCTCAGTTCCTTTGGTTGACTCCCGATTCAGGCCAAATCCTGTGGGCCCCAGGGAGGCCAAAGAATGGGAAGCTTGGGCCAGGCCTGGCAAATGAGGACTGCAGGATTTGAGAGTTCTTCTCAGCTTTAAAATCAATCAGGACCAACTCCTTGCTGAGAAGACATAAATCTGGAAGGTCAGAGACAAGTAAGGTCAGTTAACTTCCTTGAGTTTTCAGTCTTCAGTGCTGTTCACAGCTTAGGATATCTGACATTTGAGAAAGTGGGATGAGGCAGCACCCAGAGTTAGGTTTTACTTGGGAAAGCACCTAGGATTGGCATGCCTTCCTCCACTTGCAATGCTGGAGAGAGTTGCAGAAGGTGGACTATAAACACTGGCAAATATTGACAGAAGTGAAGGTCATGGCAAGACCATTTGACCCAAGTCTGTTGTGGAAGGATAAGTCTGCTTTTCAAAGGGATTGATCAGCTAGATTTTCATGAAAAGAACCTGGCAATTTCTGAGACTGAGTTTTATTTAAAACTACCAGCTCTTTTACCACTGCTTTGCATTTTTGCAAAGTCCCTCCCACCCTTCTCTGTACCAATTTCCATAGAGCTGCCTTTATTTCCCTTTGCAGATTTTTTTTTTTTTTGCATTCTTTCCAGGGAAGAAGAATTGATACAAGCCCTTCTCTAGAAGAAGGTGGTTGGTCAGACCTTAATCAGTGTTAGAAGATCTATTTTGATCCAAATCAAGTGACTGAGCTGGGTTGGTTCCAGTCTGGTTCAAGCAATTGATCATCACAAGATGTTTTTTTGGTTTGTGTGCAATCTCATGGTAGTGTGGCTGATTTCTGGCTCAGACGGTATGTATGCTTAAGCTCAATTTACAAGGCAAACTGATATCAGTTTGTGGATTAGGAGGTCTTCTCTCTTGGGTTTTAGTGAAATTTAAATCAATGAAAGGTATTTGCTTTGTTGAAAAATCTCAAATTTCTCAGCCTAATACTCTGTTCTGTGTAGGGGGCTTAGTAAATATTTAATGATGAATTCTAGTCGGTGAAGTGGGTGGCTACCTGCTTACTTTCACCTTCTGCAAAACCAGTACCAGTTTCAAAATCTTGAGAGGTCTTATCTGTTATAACCTTCAGTGCTGCTGTTTGGAAGGGGGATGGTTTCTTTGTGAGTAAATAACATATGGCTGAATTTGAGTGAAATTCCTGTTATCCTTTTGAAAACAAAACTTTGGGAATTCTTGGGGAGGTAGGGATGTGGATGGACACACACATGGAGGAGTAAAAGGAATCAGAAACAATAATCACAAAAAGATAGTCAGATGGGGGAATCTAATGAGAGCTTCCTCATAGCACACAAAATGCCAAGTGAATCTGTTTCCTTTGTCCTTGTAGTCCTTCCAGCTAAGAGCTGTCCAGAACTTCCTTCAGTGGATAATAGCTTGTTTGTTGTAAAAGAGACAGAAGGACAAATTCTGGGGACTTACCTGTGTTCTAAGGGCTTCCACCTGGTAGGAGAGAAAACGTTGTATTGCAATGCCTCTGAGTGGAATGCCCCCATTCCCAAGTGCCACTGTAAGTTTGAGCTTTCTGCCTCTTTGTCCATCTTGTCATCTTCCTGCATCCTTTCATATCCTATCTCCAGGAGGCCATGTTAAAACTTTAAAGAAACAAGTTCTCAACTTCTAGGAATCTATTTTTAAAGCACTCTAGTGGTAGAACTTCTTTTGGATGGTACATGATCAGCTCTTAGTAGATTCAATCACCCCTACAAGAAGGAGAAAATTTCTACCATATATTGGAATTACTTTTTTTGGCTGTAATTTGTTTAATATTATACTGCTTTAAAATTTTTTTATTATGAAAAATTTTAAACTTATGCAAAAGATGACAGAATGAACTCAATGTTTTTATTACCCACCTTCAATAATTATCAGCATATGACTAATCTTTTTTCATCTATAATTCTGCTTTGTAGCATTGTTATTAATTTGAAGTAAATATATTTTATTTCATTCATCATATAACCTGAACTGGGATAATTTTGTGTTCTCACTTTACAAGTATGATAACTGAGATCTAAGTGATATGCTCACATTCACAAAACTCATTTGTAGTGTCTATAGATGTGGAGAATTAATCCATATCCTCTCTATTATTACTATTTTTAGGAATAACCAGGTTAGTTCTCCTGTATATCTAGAGTAAAGCACACCAGCATGTTTATCTTTTGTTCATATGACCAAATTCACATCCCTCTGCATTCTCTCCTGTTTTTCCACCTGGGAAAAACAAAACAAAGTAAAAAATGACAAGTAATGTATATATTGGGCTGGGTGAAAGGGAAGGAGACACATGCCTCAAACATAGACTCAATTTTTGAGTAATGTTTAACATACCAGGATAATAAACATGCTGTTGGTAATTTCCAGTTATATGCTTCATTACTTTTAGTAAGCTCAAGTGCCAATTATCACTCTTGTGAATGATCAAGACCTTTTCTGCCACACTTAGGCCAACCATCTTTCTCATCCTGCATTGATATGGTTTGGTACTGTATACTAGTCCCTATTAAAAAGTTCAGTTTTAACTCTAATTTCCTGTTTTCTCAATGAAATCTGAGGAGGTCAGCCTGGCCCTTTCAGATTGCTGTCTGTTTTCTTCTTCAGTGGGCCACTGTCCTGACCCTGTACTGATGAATGGTGAGTTTAGTTCCCTGGGGCCAGTGAATGTGAGTGACAAAATCACATTTAAGTGCAATGAGCACTACATCCTCAAGGGCAGCAATTGGAGCCAGTGCAAAGAGGACCACACCTGGGTGCCTCCCCTTCCTGTCTGCAAAAGCAGTAAGTACAAGAAAAACATAATATTCAAATCTCAAAGGCAGTTTGGGTGGTCTGACTATTTTTTTTTTTAAACTTCAAGATAGTGACTTAAAGTTTTTATTTGAAAAAGACACAAAGACAGGGGGAAAAAAACATAGTGCATCCATAATAAAATTATGTAAAAGTTACAAGTACCTCCTTCTATCACTACAGTATAATAGCTCTCAGAGGTAGTTAGATGTTTTTATTTCATGATGTTTTCTTATGTTTATGCAGACATTTTACATAAACAAATGCACACACACATACCTACACACATTATATACCTACAAAAATGGGATTTTCCAATACATATTTTTCATATTGCTTTTTTCATATAACAATATACATGAGAGTCACAGATCAGTATGTGTAGCTCTATCTCCTGCTTTTTAATAACTTCATGTGGATTTGCCATAACTTATTCCACATATCTCATATTGATGTTTCTCCACTTTTGCTATTACAAACAATGCTGAAATGAATATTATCATATATATGTGTGCACATACATATATCTTTATGTCTATGCTATTCTATTATTTCTATAGTGTAGTCTCAGAGTAACTGCTGAATCACAGGATATCATTATTTACAAAATATACTTAAAAGATACAAGAAATTCTACCAAAAACTTTGTTTTTGAATACAAAATAAATATTGGAAAATCTAGTAATAATTATTAGGTTAATATTGAAATGTAAAAATAATTCCATTCATGATACTTACATGAAAATTTATTGAAGAACATAAAATAAGATTTAATAAAGGAAAAGATATGCCATGATCATGAATAGGCATACTTAGGATTACAGTGCAATCCTAACCAGAATTTTAAATTAAAAATGAAACAAAAAACTAATTTAAAAATCTCATTTGGAATGGTATATATCTATATTACAAATTTATTTATCTTTTAAAAGACTTTTTTGAAGATTAGTTTAAATTTACAATAAAAATGAGAAGAAGGTACAGAGATTCCCGTGTACCCTCTACCCCCACACGTGTAGCCTCTTCCATTATCACCATCACTTACCAGAATAGTACTTTTTTTTTTTTAACCAAGGCTGAACCTACAGTGATACATCACAATCACCCCAAATCCATACTTTACATTAAGGCTCATGCTTGGTGTTGTACATTCTAAGTATTTGGATAAAAGTATAATGACATGTATTCATCTTTGTAATATCAAACAGTATTTTCACTGCCCTAAAAATCCTCTATACTCTGCTTATTCATCTACTTCTCCCATCCCTCTAAACCATGGATATTTTTATTATTTCCATAATTTTGCCTTTTTCAGACTGTCATGTAGTTGGAATCATACAAAGAGGTAGACTTTCAGATTGGATTCTCTCACTGAATAATATGCATTTAGGGTTCCTCTATGTCTTTTCGTGGCTTGATAGCATATATTTTTTTTTATCGCTGAATGATATTTCATTTCTGGATACACCACATTTGATCCATTTATCTCCAAAAGACATCTCATTTGTTTCCAAGTTTTGGTAAATATAAATACAGCTTCTATAGACATTGTGTGCAGGTTTTTGTGTAGATATAAGTTTTCAAATCCTTTGGATAAACACTAAGCAATTGATGAATTGTATGGTAAGAGTATATTTAGTTTTATAAGAAAATCTTAAAGATAGACAATTCTAAAATTAGTCCCAAACAGTATTTACATCTCTCAAATTTATGAAAGACTATTAAATATTACTGATAATTATAGAAATGGATGTTAAAATTAGATATAAATTTTTAACTAATCAGATTAGCTAAAAAATTTATTACATCTAATATCATTCAGTATATGAGGGGCCAGCCACTTATGTCAGTGAGAAAAAGTAATATCATTCTTTAGATGTATTTTGAAAGTAGCTATTAAAGTAATAAGTAGGCTGTTTAAAAGCAGAAACTATATATATTCTTATTTATACTGTTTGGGATTACTTAAAATATATACTACATGCTGTTAAATTACAAACATAAAATCATTTATTTACATCATTAACTTGACAGGTTTAAAGTATTTAATTTTTTTAGGCTTTCAATATTTTACTCTTCTTTAATTCATTAGTTCTCTTGCTAGCTGCAAAATACAGGATCTCTGTCTCTTTGTTTTAGTTCATTGTCTGATTCTTGGGGAAGCTCCCTAGGTCTCCGAATAAAGCAAATTCTTTTCTGTTTAGACCCAGGATCAACATCATCTCCTCTGTTCAAAACTGTATTCTTAAAAGTCACCAGAGAAACCCTGTCTAAACTGGAATTTCTTAACTCCTTGAGATTCTTTTTCCTTTCCTCTATACAGCTTTTGAACTCAGCTTTTGATTTTTTTAAAACAATTATTTATTAACTGCTCAAGTAATTAATTTCTGTTGTAGAAAATTCAGAAAATAAAAGAAGAAAACAGTTAATTACCTACAAACTGACCACCCAGGGACAGCAGAGTACATTGATATATAATTTTCAGACTTCACTTTTTTATGTTTGTGTATGAGTATGTTTTACATAAATCGTATTATACATGCTCTTTAATGATTTGCTGTTTTTAGTCAACTATTTGTTTTGAAGACTTTTATGTGTCAATAAATATACACCTATGTAATTATTCTTGATTCAGCCTCTAATCTTGATCAACATGTCCAGACTCAATCACAGAGTATAAAAAGACCTTAGAGATAATACCATTTGACCCACTCATAGGTTAGGAAAAAACCCAAGAGGGATGACATGGCTTCATGGCTTGTTTAGTGCTCCGTGGCTACTGGAAGAGCCAGAACCCAAACTCATAACATCTAGTACCTTGCCCATCTCTCCACAGTTTTACAGATTCATCCTCACTGCTTACAGCTCCATTTTCTGTTTTTCTGAAGGTCTCATATTCACAACTCTGTCTCACAGGGGACGTCAGCCTCCATTTGAGCTCACACCATTTATCTCCTATCTCAGAGTTACTTTACTTCTTCCGCTTCTACATATGATCAATATTTCTTTTCTTGTATACCGACAATTAACATTGCTACAACTTAAGCTTCCTTTCCTGGAGCTCCTGCCAATAAAAAAATACTCTCAAATCACTAATGACTAGAGGATGAGCTGGGGGAGGGGGTCTTTCTCATGGACCAATATAATTTTGACTAGAAGGAAATGAAGGAGAACATGTTCCAGATTCCCAATTATGATACTATGAAGATAGCAGGTGCTGGCATAGAAACTCATAAATTTGGGGGTGCTGTTAATTGAGCATAACTGAACTTTACCACTGTCATTTTTATACTCCTGTCTCTCAGGAGACTGTGGCCCTCCTGGGAATCCAGCTCATGGCTACTTTGAAGGAAAAGATTTCAACTTAGGATCTAACATTACTTATTACTGTGAAAAGAGGTAAGTGCATGTAGCCTTTCAAATATAAGTTCTTGCTAATTAGTAACATGGTCTTAAACTGGTCCTCTGATTTCCTGCTACTTCAGGATTCTGAGCTCATTCTAATTTTGAGAGATACTTTAGTCCACTACCAGTTCTCCCTAATCTTTAGAAAACAGACTGATCCTACTTATCCTAATTAAAGTATCGCTTTTTTTTCTTAGTTAGGAAAAGATAAAATAGTAAAAATGTGTTTTTCTAACAAAACACAGAAATACAGAACTTATGGAAGTGCAGATAGCATGATTTAGAGTATAGATCTTTAAAATATCCTAATTAAAGTCTAACCTTAATTTAGGTTACCTGATCACCCACCTTATAGATCTGGCTTTTTCTTTCCCTTGCCTCAGTCTTATTAACTCAGGGTCATGTGCCCTCACTAGCACTTCAATCTCATTATGTATCTCCAACAAACTCTGCAGTCAACTCCTGTGATTTTCTGATTAAAAGCTTCAGCTCCTTTTTAGACAGTTCACTAAGATTTATTTGATGGCTGTCTCTAGCTGTCTACTCTTTTTAAAAGCATAGATAACAGATGATTTTTAAAAAGTTATTGAACAATGAAGAGCTTCTCCTCTCACCCTCCCCATGCAAAAACTGTGTGTAAACACATATGTTCAGAATTTCTTACTTCTCCATGTTTTATGGGTTGGCTCATCACTTTGGTCCTCTCTACCCCTCAGGAGAGTAGTTTTACTTTATTATACTGCTTTGTAATACTGAGATAACTGAAACATACATTACGGATCAGGAGCAGGGAGATGGGTTCTATCCAAGCATGAAATACTGAAATACAATGACACAAAATCAGCTTTACCTGCCCAGCTCACAAGGTGGGAAGGCTAAGTGTGTTGCTATCTAATTTCTGTTCAGATACCGCTTAGTGGGCACACAAGAACAGCAGTGTATTGAAGGGGAGTGGAGCAGTGCTCTTCCAGTCTGTGAATTGATCCAAGAAGCTCCTAAACCAGCTCCACAGACTGAGGGTGAGAAGGCACTTGTAAGTAGTAGACTCTGTCTTGTTCACAATTGTATCTCTAGGGCCTAGCATTGCTCCTGCCACGTGCTTAGTAGATATCTGTTCAGTTTGGGATGTATTTGAATAAGTCGGCCTTGGCCTGTCAGATGGGGCTCATACACTATTAACTCACATTTTTACATATGGAGGTTCCCATTTTCCACTACTATCACAAATACCTTAGGAGGCCCTGTGGAGTTGTTGTCTTGTGTGCTTTGTAGAGCAAGATACATAAACTCATATCTTAGACTTGGGAGTTCTTCTATGAAAAGTCTCTCAAATTCTTCTAAATTCCAAAAAACACTGAACACTGAACAGGTCAATTTTCACTGAGTCTCCTCTTAAGTTAAATAATAAGTATATTTAAGCATCATGTTGAAGGTCCAGATCCCTATTTAAATTAACCTGGTTCTGAGCCCTCACTCAGGGATGTAAACACTATTCATAGGCTTTAGAGAGAACTGGGTCTCAGTTCTTAAATTGAACTTAATTTTTTTTTCTCTCTCTCTTCAGCTTGCCTTTCGAGAAAGTAAGGAACTTTGCAAAGCCATAGAGAACTTTATGCAAAGATTAAATGAAAATGGCTTAATAATGGAGGAACTAAAATATTCTCTGGAAATAAAGAAAGCTGAGTTGGAGGCAAAAATATGCCCTGACACTGTAACTGAGCAAACTAGGTAATGGAAATGCACGTATGAATAAATCTTTCTCTTGGTTCTGAAATTGGTTTCAAATTTTTCTCTCACTGAACTGAAATACAACCTCATAGTAACCAACAACTGTGGTTATATAACACACCGTGTTTATGACGCACTCACAATGTGGAAAGACCAACTGTGGTGGTTGTCTAATACCAGAATTAGCAATACGTGAATGGGGAACAAGGAGTTTAATTTCCTGTCTGTAAGGAGAGTGGGAAGCTTGGATCACAGCTTACAGTGTGCCTCATATTTTAATATGAGACAAATGAGAAGGCAAAAATTAACCCCCAATTAACCGAAATTTATGAGGTAAAAATTAACCTCTCATTTTGGGAAAATAGGATAAGAACAGTTATATCTTAAAATGAACTATTGAGAAAAAAGTAGAATTAGGACCCAAACTCTCTTAGGTCTCTCCTTCATCCTGTTTATGAAACCAGATTTCCAAATCTTCTTTAGTAATATCATTCTCTGCCTTTTGGATGAAACCCTGCCCTGCGTGGTAAATTTGAGGTGGTGCAACACAAACGAATATATTCTCTTCTTTTTTTTGAGGGTAGAAGGCACAAGAATCCTAAGATTTTCCTGTCAAGAAGTCACACTGAACTAATATGACAAATTTTTTCTATCTTATATTCTGACCTCTACTTAAAACACATAGGAAATCTGGATAAAATACAAAATTCATAAGAGAGTTTGAAATAATTGCAAATCTCTAGGTGATGTCATGAAGGAGAATAACAGATGGACTCTCAAGTAACCCACAGTCTATTAATAGATACAACACATGCACAATAAATTAATTCAGGGTTATTAGAATGAAATAAACACCTTTTCACATAACAGTGTGCTGTGGGAGCTCAGATGTCACAAGGGTGATTTCTGTCTGGGAGGAGGCAACTGGAAAATTGTCAAGGAAAAGATCATAGTCATTTGAGCCTTTGAAAATGAGTAGGAGTTAGAGACAGAGATTACTGAGAAGACATTTCAAGTGGAAAGAAGATTTAAGAAATGTAGTAAGAGTGTCATGAACTTTTTAACCAAGAAAATTCATTCCTAGAATTAATCTAACTTGAGCAAAATAATTTTTAATTTAAAAATATTAATATTAATATTATTGCCTATATTGTCTAAATATATAGCAAGACCTTGTAAGCATTTGAAATGTTCAAACCAGAAATTTTTAAATAAACCATGGTACATCAAATGTAATGCAGCCTTTTACAGTGATAATTTTGAACACAAAATCTTAAAAAATAATTAAGTAAAAATAGAATACAGAAAAATAAGTATTAATGTTTGCACTTATTAAAAAACTTTATTATTGTAAAAAAAGACAAGGCAATAATAGGCATAAATGAAAACAGTTGTCTTAGAATGATGAAATTACAGGTGTTTATTGTCTCAAACTTCTTTCATGTTTTAAATAGAGTTTTTAATAATTTTTTTGAAAAGGTGCCATGAAGAGGCAGGAAAGATGGGGCATGTTTAGGGAATAGCACATAGCCTGAATCAACCTAGATCTTTAAAGCATGGGAGGTGATGAGAGAAAAGACTAAAAAGATATATTACTGTGGGTTTACAGAGAGTTTTTAAAGGGTATGTTAGAAAATTTAAACTTTATTTGGTAGGCAATGAGTTGAGATGGAAGACTTTGAAGCAAGGGAGTGATGAGGACAGAATATGGAATATTTCTCTCACAACAATAGGTAGTATAGGTGGAAGTGGGAAGAGAATTAAGAAAGAGAATCCATTGAAAGGGCTACTGCAGTAATCCACATGAGAAGCAGTGATGACCTGAACTGGTTTGATGGCAGCAGAAATAGGAAAGAAACAGTGGACATGAAAAACATTCCAAAATCAAATGAAAACCACTTGTTCACTGATTGAATGTTAGAAGGGGAGGGAGGAAGAGGAAGGGTTTAAAGATGAATCTGAAATTCCATTTCTGGGAGCTTGGATTAACGTGGGGGTCAGAAGGTGAGGCTTCTGTTCAGGAAATGAGAAGTTTCCCTGCTGAGATTAAGGTGCTTGTAAGATGTCCAATGGCCAAGAGAAAAATGTAAATCTGCATTTATGAGAGTAATCAGAGAGAGAGAGAGAGAGAGAGAGAGAGATGTAGTTATGGGGTAGTTCTCATACAGGGGGAATAGTTAGAGCCATGGTAAGATAATTAAAAATGTGAAGAAAAAATATTTTTGAAGAAGAACCTGAGATATATCTATATTTAGATATGAGAAGGAGGAAAAGGAGGTAATGACAACTAAGAAAGAGCAACTATTAAGATGGGGGAATCAGGAAAGTTTAGGATCACGGAAGCCAAGGGAGAAGAGAGTTTCAGAAAGGAGATGATAGCAGTGTTTGAGGCTGCCAAGAAATGATAAGAAATGAGGTAAATGCCTGAAAGAGGTCTGTCAGTAAGGGTAGAGAGAAGCCAGATTGGAAGGCCACAAATGGAGGGACATGAAATGATTAATGAGAAAGAGTAGGCAGAAAATGTAGGAGCCTCTTCAGAAGTCCAATAGAAAAAAATTGGAATTTGAGTTTTCAGCAAGGTTAAAGGAACATTTCAGGAGGAAAGGCATTGCAAATAAGAAGAACAAACAAATCTCTTCTGAAACAGGAGTGAATGAATACTGGAGAAAACTTGAGGCAGAGAGAAGATAATGCAGATTTTTTTTTTAGCAAAGTAAAAGGCAATGTCATCTGCTAAGAGTAAGACAATTTTGTGACTTAGAAAAATTTGTAATAGTCACTGTGGAAAAGAAAGGACTCCTATGGATTGAGAAACAGTACTTTAAAGACTCAACTTTAAGGTGATATTTTCTCTAACTCAGCTCTCACAACTTTGCATAATGTGGAATACTTTCTGCTCATTCTTGTCAAATCAGCAAATCAGTCTCACCTTTGTGATTTGGCCTGTGTTCTTTTTACCTCTAACATTGTATTTTCATCTAGTAATTTCCACTTTTCATTCAAAGCCCAGCCCAAATGTCACATCTTCTGTCAAAATTTCTGCTGTGGTTCAACTCCTTTTTTCTGAAAATTTTATGAGACTTTTCATGTTAATTACAGAAAAAATGAAGTTATAAGAAAGAATTGCTCTTCAACAGCAATTTCTTGAGCATACAAATCTTTTAAAATCATTATTGTTATTTATTCCTACAGCACCTGGTCTTCCTAGGTGGTCTCCCATCCAAGTACTAACCAGGCACGGCCCTACTTAGTTTCCAAGATCAGACATGGGGTTTATTCAGGGTGACATGGCCATAGACCACTGATTGTGGCGCCACTGGGCCATGAACCCAGGGCCTTCTGTGAGTAAAGCAGACGTGCTAATTGCTACATTATGGAACCACATCCCTGAGCATACATATCTTAATCCTGAGGATTAATAGCTTAGTTGATAATGTCAAGCCCTCACAGGGTTTGACATCCTTTCTAGAGCTATGTAATAACAAACATGACTGGCTCTTCATTGCAGTCATCTAGCAGCACTCAATGCTAGACTAACTTCTGGAGATCATTTGGTGCCCAGCATTAAGAAGTAGTGGTGGTGGAAGTAGTTTACATTAACTGAGCAATAATATTGTTCTAGGCATCTTGGCACATAGCAAGGACTCATTATGTATGTTAAACTCCCCACCATTTGTGCTTTTGGAGTGGGATGAAGACCAGCACAAGGCAAGGTCATCCATAGGTAACTGAGCCCCAGGAAAATCTGCTGGACTTATGGAAAGTGGATCATTTTTGTGAACCTAGTTTGAACTCTGTGGGATCTAAGATTTCCAGGTTAGCTGGATTGCATTTTGTTTGACCATCTTGTGTTCATGAAAAGAAAAAAAAATTCTGGCATCAAATTTATATTACCTTTTCATTTAGGGGAAATGGTTGGCAGAGGAGAAAAATGATTGCAACATGTTATCAAGAATAAGGGCTAGTGAAGAGGAAGGAGATTAGGTAAACACTGGTGCTGTATTTCTGCTGTTAATTATTCACTGGGCCAGTAGACAGCCTCTACCCATCCATTTCCATTCAGCTGTCCTTAATCAGCCAATCATGTGGCTGGGATTCCGAGACTTTTTGGCAAACAATTACTAGCCAATTTCTGGTAAACTGTTATCTGAAGAGAAACTAAGACTGTTAGAGACAAAGGCAGTTTTCTTCCTTAAAAACTGCACAGGCACCATAATAGAGTCTTCTATTTCTTCCTCAGCTACCTGCAGGTCAGTACCTTGGGGTACCTTGGGGGAAAGGCTGGTGGTTTGGCTCTTTGAAGAGTGTAAGATTAGAAGGATAAGACACAGACAAAAACTTGGGGAGTTTTAGCAGAATCTTTTCAGGAGTACTGCATTAGGGGGTAGCATGACTTGAAGAGTACTTTTAACCCCTCTTGATCCTCAATTTTTTATTATAAATGAGGGAATAATAATGCATACTAATAAAATAAACTGAAGGAGAAAAGGAAGTAAGATGTTATTCTTGTTATTGTATCTAAAAGTTGAGTGTGTTGGTTCATCCTTCCCCTTCCCTGTGCATCTCTCCATACAGGGGAATTGAGGCAGGAGGTAAGCCAGACTTCCCAAAGGAGTTTAAAGGAGACCTGGTTTTCATAGTTTACGTTTTGAAAATTGATGCGGTTTCCTTTGGAGATTTTTATTAACCCCTTCACATGTTCTTCACTAATGACAGTAAGTGAAGGCCTTTAGATTTTGTAATAAGGAAGGTGTTGGTCAGTCTCCAGTTAGTTTTTGAAGCTACAAGCTATAGTCATCTTCACCTCCTTTCTCTCCCTAACTTTTCAAATCTGGTGATGTTGATTATCATTTCTTCTTGAAATTCTCTTTTTGTTGGGGTTTGACATAGTATTGTTTCATTCTCATTTTAATTTTTCAGCCATTTTTTGTTGGCTCCTGTTTGTCTCTAAATATAGTAGAATGAAAAGGAGAATGAAAAGTAGAGTATTTGAAAGAGAAAGAAGCATCAAATAAAGTTTGTATTAAGTGTAGAAATACATTTGAATATAATATGAGCCCAGAATGAAGGTGCTTATAGGTAAAGAAATTCTGAGACTGGAGAAAAATATCATTCTGTACAAAGGTATCTGAGTTTTAAAAGGGAGAGCTTAGATAAAATACATACATTAACTTGAAAGTAATCTCTAATAGATGTACAAATTTGGGGCTGAAGATTTTCCCAGTGCCTTTCAAATTGTACTGCATTGGTCAGTGCTAATGGTATTTTTTACAAGATACCATTCATGTTGACTACGGCTCTTGAATTGGTTTTATTTCTAAAGGAATTTAAAAGATGATGAGGTCACTGAAATATGGAGGTATTTGCTAGGAAACTCTTAGCTTTTCAGTGGGCAGTCACAGAATTCTCGACTTCATAGGGACTAGAAAGATCATCTAAATTTAATATTATTTTAGTGAAACTAGAGAAACTGAGGTCCAAAGAGCTGATGTAACTTCTTAAAGATCAGATAGTGGTATTTCACAAAATTAGATGATAATATGGTGGGACTCAAACTCAGACCTTCTCAATTCATGAGTCCTAGCCTCCATCTTCATACTCCATGGTCTGTTGAATACTGTGCAGGTTCTGCTGAGGGACTTCAAGGAGTAGAACAGTGAACTGCTAACATTGTACCTGGCCCACTGGGCCCCCACACATTCTGACAACTAGTGAGGTAAGTCAAAACAATGATTATTTCTACAAAATTTACAAAGCAGTTTACATATTATTTCATTAGGTCCTCAGTAAAGCAGTTAGTCATTCTTAAGAAGATAAAACTAAATTAAATTTCATTTATTTCACATTTATTGTATAGCTATTATATGCCAATTACAACAGCAGGTTAGGACTAGAAAATTGGATAAGCACCTTTGCTTTTAAGGAATCTACAATCTATTTTGGGAGGTAAAAGTGAGTAGATAGTTACTATATAATGTGGTGTTATAATCAAGATATCAGAAAAGTACTAGGAGACCATAGAGGAGACAGATGTTTCCTGATGGTGTTGGGCAATTCTTTACAAAGGAAGTGACATTTGGTCTGGATATTGAAGGTAAGAGCATTCATGCACAAGAGACTGTCGATGAAAATACTTGCAGTGCATAAAAAAATTCAAAGATGTGTTTTGGGAAAGGTTAAGTACCTCCAGGCAGTTGAAGTATGGTGTTTAAAGTGAGCAGAAGCAGAGGTAGAGGTTTGGGGACCTAAGGAATTGGGAAACCTTAAGGTTTTTAAGTAAGCTGCTTTTTAGGATTCTAACTGCATCAATGTAGAAGCTGGCTTATAAATGTTTGGATATTCTTGCAGTGGTCTAGGCTGGAGTGAAGAGAATTATGAGACCCCCTAACCCTGGACTATGGAAGTGGGGTGTAAAACAGAGTGACAGATTCTAATGCTGTTGTGATCACATGATAAGATCTGGAGACTCTAAATAGGAAAGGGGCCAAGAGAGAGGAGGTTAGGATGACTCAGATTTATGGGACCCTGGGTCAAGATTATTACTTTAGCTGTAACAGAAAGCACAGAGGTCAAGTACCATTGAAAGGAAGATAGTGTGTTAGTTTAGGATCTTTTGAATTCAAGGTTCCTGGGAGACAGAAATGGAGCAGTTGGATATACTGATCAGAACCATGTAAATTATCACTTAAATTAAAAAAAAAAACACTTTTTTTTTTCTTAAATAAGTCTAATAAGTGGTTGCCAGGGCTGGAGGTGGGCGAGAAATAGAGAGGGGTCAGTAGAAGGGTATATAGTTTCAGCTATAAGATGAAGATTTGAGGATCTAATATAAAACAAGGTGACTACAGTTGAAAACCCTGTACTGTAATTAAAACTTGCTAAGAGAGTAGAACTTAAATCTTGCCAAAAAAAAAAAAAAAGATAAATATGTAAGGTGATAGATGTGTTAATTAACTAGATGATGGGAGGGAGGACAATGTGTATGTATATCAAATCACCATGATGTGCACTTTAAATAACTTTTAGTTGCTTATACCTCAATAAAGTTGAAATAAAAAAAAAAATTCAACAGAGTCAAAAGTTTTAGCTTACTTTCAGGATTGCAAGTGAAAAGTATAGTAATTTCTTTCTGGATTTATAAAGAAAACTCACAAATAACTATACCTTTAAAAAACAGAAATGTTAATTTAAATATTATCTCAACCCCTTCAAAAACAAACAACACCCCCCAAAAAAAAATTTGCTGAGATAACCAGTCAGAGTTATACTTTTCCAAGGTTAAAACTTACATTCAAGTGGCAAAGCTATAATTTCTAAAGTCCAGGAACAAGTTCTTTCTTAGAAATCATTTGCAAGGTCAGTTTTATGATGTAGATATAAGCTTTTTTGCACCTTCAGGGGAAGAAAAAGTATTTCTTCCTTATTTTGCTGAGATTTCTTTCACTGATGCTTAAAAGATCCATAATTTTCAGGCTAAGAATGGGAATTCCACTAGTTAGCAACAAGAGTAAAGGAGGCTGGGCTGCATGGCTCAGCATTTACACATGGGAAGTAATAGGGCAGAATAAGATTTTTATTAATAACTGAGTTTCTGGAGCATGTAAAGTTTTGCATCAATACGAGACTGTTGGGCTTAGAGGTCTGTGAGTGCTTCATGGATGATGGTCAAAGTCATAGGAGTAGATGAGTCCCTTTCAGGAAGTCAGCTTAATAAAGGAGAGGGAAGAAGAAGCCCTGGGCAGGCCCCCATGGGAGCCAGCATCTCTGCTCTGGGTGTGGGACTGGGTTTCACTGTGACCAAAGGCCACAGTGAAGACTCAACCAAGTGCTTCTGGACCAAGTCCAGTGGGCTTTTCTCTGCACTGGGCCTTAAAGTATCTTGGTGATTCAGCCATCTGTCATTACAATTATACATCATTATTGTAATGATGTTTTGACTCTAGGATTTCCGTTCCTGTCAGAGTCACATTGCAACATCAATGCTGTCACTCTCTTTCCTAAAACATTTTTTGAATATTTACTATGTGCCACCCATGCACCAAGCCCAGCTCCCTCTTAGCAATTCTGGGAGACATGTACAGCTGTCAATCTTATTTTATAAAAAAGGAAATTGAAGCTTAGAGGAGCTTAGAGTACCTGGCCTGGGGGCACACAATTTTCTTGTGGTAGAACCATGGTCGAACTCAGAGGGCCTGGGACTGACTCCAGAACCCATGTCCTGGGACCTGGCCACATACTGTCCACCTGTGCCTGTGGCCTCGTGTGAGGCTGAGTGATATAAATCTCTCATAGTGTAGGGTTTGTGAGGCTGACTTTTACCTCCTGTCATAACTTGTGCAGGGAGGAGCACTAGTTTTTTTTATTCCTTCCCTTTATACTGTCTTCAGTTGACTTGTTGATTATACGATGACTTCAGGTTATGGATGGAGAAAACCCTACAATAAAATCGCTAGGTTGGGTTCTCATTAAGATACAGGTGTGTCTTGCTTTAAAATCAGTTAACCATAAATTGCCCCTTGCTGCTTTCAAATGTAAATTCAACAAACATTTATTGAGTACTTTAACCTTGAAGCAGAGTGCTAGGTACTAGGTGGGACAGAGATGAATAAAAACTCACCCTTAGACTTCAAGTAGTGAAGACAGACTTCAGCTGTTAGTTACAAATCAAGTTAGAATCAGAGTTATAAATACTACATTGTAATTGGAATACAGAGACTTGCCTGGAGGACAAGAGGGGGCGTTGGAGAAGGGACTGGCATAATGAATAGGAATTGAGGAGGAAAGAGCAAGAAAGCAGAGGATATGGGCAAGATAGGAGGGGTGAAAGTGTTTGGAATTGTTGGGGATCCAGGCAGTCCCCACCAGATGGAACATGGGGCTCAGACCAAACTACTAAAAAGTTAGTCACCAGAAACCAATTGAGTGAATGCCAGTTCCTAAAGGATCAATTCACTGAAGTCAATTTGCTGAATGGATCAAATTGTTAATTTACTTAACATCGTTTTAAGAAGTATTCATTGATTGTATTTAATAATTATAAATACATTCTTTTTGAACATAGCTAATGAATATGTTCTTTGTAATAGCATTTTAAATATTTTTTGTTCCACTTTCTGAATGTAAGAATTTAATCTTATGGCTGTGTTTTTATAAATATACAGATAATGTTTCCTGGAGTAAATTCAAAGTATATATTTTTCTTGTGAATATATAGAAATAACAAATGAAACAATTCATATGGGGAATTTTCACTTTTTACTATTATCCTCTTGATTTTTAATGGTGAAATTCTATTTTGCCAACATATTGGTATTCTGAAATCTCTTTCAATTTCACGGAAGTTCAGTAAACATGGCAAATTTACTGACATCAAAAATTAAAGAAACTTTTTTCTAGAGTTTTTTTGTAGTTCATAGAAGTTTTTATTGCCTGGGAGAAATTTATCATATTTAGTAAATTTCACAGATGATTTAGTGGACTGGTTTTTATTATGTGAAATTTGCCTTAACTTCAACTGTCTCCTGTCTCATTGGATTGCTAGGGCAGGACAGATCTGAGATTGGGAGAGGTATAGTAGAAAAACAGAGAGAATGAAACAGAAGAGAATGTACCTAAAACACGGTTTCTGGCTCCTCCCAACTGACAACTGGTGGAGGAAAGATAGATTCTATGAGTCATTACTCAATGAAGAAGTTAGGCCTCTCTACATAGTGTGAAGGGCCACTATAAACTTTTTTTTTTTCTATAATGAGGAACAGAAGCATCTCGGAGGGAAATATTGAGGTGACTCCTTTTTATCTAAATGGATATGTGCTTAGTGTGAATTATGGACACATAGGGAGTGTAGACTCATCTAGATCTAACAGAGATATCAGAATAAAAGATGAAATTTAGCATTATATTGGGAGTGAACTTCATGTATTCCTTTAAGGACAAGACTTTCTAATGTAAATTTAAGATATATTGTTTTTACCAAAGGAAACAGGAGTGATAGTGAAGAGAAAAATACCCTTCATGATTTTGCTTTAAATAAGTCTTTAAACAGCCTAATTAAATAACAGTACATTTGTCACATATATTTTTCTTTTTCTTTTCCTATCTCTACATATCTACATATATAGGTCTCTATATATCTACACACATAAAAAAACTATTTTTTCAAAACTGTAAATTGCTTGATGGTTTATTGCCTCAATTGCCAAATTCTATATAGCAATCCAACTCCTCTTCTTTTGTTCATCATTTTCTTGCCTTTTAATTTTGCTTTGTTTTACATTTGTTTCCTCTGCCATTTCCTTGGTCAGATCATCTCTGTGGCTCATCTGGCAATTGCAGCAGTCTTCTTAATTAACTTCCTGTTTCTTCTCTCTGTTCACGTCAATCTCTCATGTACACATCTGCCATAGTGATCTTCTTAAATTACAATAATGTATCACTCCTTAGCTTAAGAATAAACAAACCAAAAACAAAATCCAAATAAAAAAAATGGAGGATCATTATTCCCCAAAGAGTAGTGGCTATAAATTCCTAAACTTGGCTCTTATGTCCTATTCAGATACACATAGGTTCTCATTCTTTAGCTGTCTCCTTATCTCAAACACTTTATTTTCCAGCACAGTATTGCCTACTGCTCCCAATTTCCCTGCATCCATTCTCTAACTTTTATAGCAAACCTAATGCAGATACAGCCACTTCCCATCTTTCCACTCAGAATTTATTCCTGCTCTGAGCAGAATGCTCCCATAGAGGCTAACACTCACTGTTATGTGTCGTGTAACATTTGTGCATGTGTCTTTTCTTCTTCTCTAGGCTGTAATTTCTTTGAAGACACAGATGCCATAGCCTTCATTCTGGTGCTTTCTGATAAGTATGAATTCAATGACTGTTTACTAAACTGAGTTCTTTTAGCAGAAAAGGATCGGAGAAGCAGCAGGTCATGTACCCTCCAAGAGCTCTAAATAGAACCCTTGATAGAAAGGGGAAAATGACAGCCTGGTCCTTCTCTAGATTGTGGAGAGTCTCTGATTCAACTCTGTTCCAAATAACCTTGGTCACTGCTCTGTTGGCTACTGTTCTTGGTGAGTAATAAGGAGGCAAGTTCAGACTGGCAAGAAATACTCAAGATCATTTACTTTTTTGTTCACTTTTAAAACTAACGAAAAAAAAGATTAAAGTTTTAGCAGAAATCTAGCTTCAGCAACAAAGGGTTTATTTGACCAGGAATTTGGAATTTATTTGAAATTTCGAATCATTTGGAATTTAGGGCGAATTTGCTTTACCCATATACGAGGCAGTTTTCTAGACACTTTCCTCTAGATTTCTTCTCCAAGAATTTCTTAATCTGACTCCCAACAATGACTTGAAACAAATCTATATTGTCTATCAGCCTGGCTGAACAATATTTACTACAGTGGGTTTATCCAGAATGGAGAGGGGAAGCTACTACTGTGGCTCCTAAAAGGTAAATTGGTTCTGTATTTAATTCTTGCAAGGAAAGCAGGATTAAGGCTTTTACTATTCAAGGGCTTTATGCTTCTTCCTTCATATTATTCAAAATCCAAAAAATACAAAAAAGTACAAATTAAAAATGTTATTCTTATCACTATCCCAGCAACCCAGTTACCCTTTCCAGAGGCAAACAATGTTACATAAAGTAATTATTAGTGAAATACTCTATTTCTTTTGAGGAAAATTGTAGGGACTTATGGCTTTGCACAGATGTATCTGAGTCAGCAGATATGGGAAAACTGATAGACTAATGAAATCAAGTCTGCCATCCTTTTAAAATAAATGATTGCATATACAACAGAAAAAAAATGAAAAATTTCTGCTTTTAATTATTATCATTGACCACTCACTGGATTCATTGAATAATAGAGATAATAGAAGCTATTATTTTTCCAACTAGAGGAGGAAAAAATGATTCTTGTTCTAAAAATCATACTACTGTAAACATTAAGGTACTGTGTCCCAAGCTACAACTTCTGGTGCTCTTTGTCATTTCGATGTCCAGGTGATTGTGGTCCCCCTCCCTATTTAAACTTTGCTTTTCCAATAAATGAATTGAATGAGACAAACTTCAAAACTGGAACTGTTCTGAGATACACCTGCCGCCCTGGCTACATAAAGACCAGTTCAAAATATCAGTATGTTACCTGTGACGCAAGCGGCAAATGGAACTACTATGATTTCTGTGTCAGTAAGTAGAAACATTTATTTTTTTTATTTGTGCTTTTTCCATTTTTACAAAGTTGTCTCAGGGACTAAGCTTTCTGAATGCAAATGAGAATCTTCAGTCACTAAGAAATCACTCAATTTGTCAATGACTGATTTCACAGGGATGCCACTTTTTGAAAATATAAACAAGCAAACAAGTAAATAAAAGAGAAAAATTAGGAGCTACTTAGTTGCATTGAAAAATAAATCTACTCTTTACAACATAATTCAGTAAATACTTCTTCCAGAAGTTAACTATAAATTCAATTTTAATATATTGAAAATGAGATTTACTCTTTACAAATTGTACAAAGTTATATGGCTAGAAAGTGATAATGCAGTTTCCAAAGAAAGCTCACCCAAAATACTTGCTGTGTTTGGAAGAAGATGCTATGATTCTCTCTCAGCTGAGACTATATTCTGTGATGTTTTTCCAATAATAAGGGTGTACAATCTATACTATTTTTTGTTTGTTTTTCATTTCGTGGCCAAGGTCATGCATATTTGGATGGCCTAAGTTCAAAGTACACACCACTGCCATAAAATGAAACAACTTTCCTGGTTGGTGTGCTAAATCCTAGACTGTAGAAGTCATTGCCACAGTAATTTAGCTGACCATTTTTCTCAATTGGTAAAAGATACCAGAAAAAATTAGATCAATTTTTGAATTTATTTTTTTTCTCCAAAATAAAAATTCAGTGAGCCAGGATCAGAAATAAATTTGAATTTGAACCTCTGGTCTTTCTGGAAGCAGAGGTCAAAGCTTCTTTAATTCTGTATCTGTGAGTAATTGAAATCACTAATCTTCATTTTTAATTTTCTCTCAGAGAAATTATGCAGCAACCCTGGAGAATTACGCAATGGGCAAGTGACCATTAAGACAGATCTCTCTTTTGGATCACATATCGAATTCAGCTGTTTAGAAGGGTGAGTGTGAGGCAATCTAGAAACAATACATTTTTTAAAATTAATTTTTTAAAATAGCTAATGTGTTTGTGTGTTTCAAAAGAAATGATATAAGAAATTATATACTGAGAATCCTCACTTCCATTCTATCACCATCCACGTCATTCTTTCCTGCCCTTAAACAGGGATCTTTTATTGGTTTCTTATGTGTCTTTCTAGTGCATTTACCTTTACAAATACAAGCTAAGAAATTAGTATATTAGTTTTTATTTTGCACTTTTTTAAAACAAATGTAGTTTAAAATCTTGCTTTATTTTTTTACTTATCTATATATACAGAAGATATTTCTGTGTTTTTACATAAAGAGGTTCCTCATTTATTTCCTTTTACAACTGCATAAAATTTTATTGTGGAATATATCATGGATTAACAATCTTTTTGATGGATCCATGAATATTTCCAATCTTTTGCTATTCCGAACAGTACTCTTATTAATTATCTTGTATATGTATCATTTTGTACATATAGAGTTATATCTGTAGGGCAAAATCCTAGAATGAAATTTCTGGGTCAAAAAAATCATGTACTTGAAAATTTGAAAAATATTGTAAATTGTTCTCATAGGAGATTATATGATTTTGCAGATATGCTAATGTTTGTTTCTCCATAAACTTTCCAAATAAGTGTATTGTCAACTTTTGAAAACTTGTCAGAATTTTGAGAATTTTCCAGTTTTAGAGGTAAAATAAAATCTCACTATAGTTTCAGGGTATATTTCTTTCATTATGAGTGAAGTTGAGCATATTTTTTATGTTAAGAGATGTTTGTATTTATTTGTGTACTACTTGAATGTCCATCCTTTGCCTAATTTCTTCTCTTGAGTTGAATTTTTGGTTCTTAAGTGATTCCTAGGTGATATACATACATGGACCTATGTTTCAGGATTTGGGACTGTTTTCTGAAATAAGCTCAACTTTCCCCCAAAGTATGTAATTTTTTTTTTTGACTTGGCTATTGGAATGTTTTTTTCTTCTCAAGGAGATTTTTTTTTTTTATGTTGTCAAATTTATCAATCTTCCTTTTAAAACTGGCTTCTAGATTTTAGGTCTTAATTTAAAAGGCCTTCCCCAATACAAGATTTTAAACCATTTCCCCAGATTTATTCTACAACTTTATGTTCTTATATCCTTTAACATTTAAAACTTTGATCTATTCGGAGTCAATATATTGCATAGAGTATATGAGGTACATATCCTAGTCTATATTTTTCTATATGGCTTTCCTGTTATCTCAACTTTATTTATTAAAAAGTCCATCTTCAATCTAATGACTAGGAAATGCTTTTTGATATTATATTAAATTCCTATATACATCCAGGTCTTTTTCTGGACTTTTCACTGAATGCCATTGTTTTGCCTGTATATTCATATATACAATTCACAGTCTTCTACTTATTGAGGCTTTATATGTCTTAATAGCCAATATGGATTTCTTTTTCTTCTTTTTCAGAATTTTCCTGACTACCTTTTTTTTTTTCTGCGTGAACTTGAAAGTTTGGCGTATTTTAAAATCAGTGTTGGATTCGTTTTTAACTTAATTTTAGGAGAATTTTTTAAAAATGCTGACTCTCCCTAGATATGTTACTGTAGGGGAGGCAAAACTTTACCTCTACCTCTTAGAATCTCTGGTGAGGCCTGAGAATTAGTTGACATATTAACCAGAGAAAAGCACGCAGATTTTATTTTTACATGTACATGGGAGCCTTCACAGGAAAATAAAGACCCCCAAAGCAGTTAGATTGAACAAAGAACAATAACGGTAGAACAGTAACTAAAATGTATGGAGAAACAAAGGAAGATAAGAGTTATTTTGACAAGGCCTGTTTGTACATTTTTCTCTTGGTCTCAACTCCCTCTTTGGTGAAAAGAATGTTCTTTTCCTCCTGGTATAAAGAAGGCACCTTTTTCATGAGAGTTTGCTCTCCTGCTTTCAGGAAGAAAGGGGAAGGTCAGAGCACCCTTTCTACACAAGCCATTTTTCAAGCACCTTTAGCTCTAAATAATCCTTATGCTAAAATCACACATTTTGGTGTGGCATATTCTGCCCCATTAATTTGTCTTTTTCTCCTTTATTCATCCAGGGGTGTTTCAAACTTTTCTTCACATGGACTTTGCATTTTTTGAGGTGTTTAAGTCTAGATACTTTATTCTTGCTATATTATTTTATTCTATTTTTTATCATTTTAACCATTTTTAATTTAAAAAATTTTAAAGATTTTTATTAAAATATAGCCAGCATACAATATTATATTACTTTCAGTTGTTTACTGTAGTTATTCAACATTTATATACCTAAAGAAGTGATCACCATGATGCGCCCAGTGACCATCTGACACCTTACAATGCCATCACAATATTATTAACTATATTCCTTATGCTGTATAACACTTCTCCATTACTTATTTGTTTTAAAACAAGAGGAAATTTGAACTTATTATTCAACTTCACCTTTTTCCACTTCTTTTTCTGATTTTTTAATTATGGTTTACATTCAATATTATTTTATATTAGTCTCAGGTGAACAGCATAGTGGTTAGACACATATATATATATATGTCTAATATATAAAATAATATATATATATATATATATATATATATATATATATATATATATATATATATATATATATAAATTTAGAAAATTTTCCCCTGACTAGTCTAGTACCCAACGGGCACTGTAAATAGTTATTACCATATTATTGACTATAGTTTTGATGCTGTATTTTAACATCCCCATGACTCTTTTGTAAGTACTAATTTGTACTTCTTAATCCCCTTATCTTTCTCACTCCAATTTCTGACCTCTCTCAACTGGCAACCACCAACTTGTTCCCTACATCTATGAGTCTGCTTCTGTTTTATTTGTTTAGTTGTTCTTTAGATTCCACACGTAAGTGAAATCATATGGTATTTGTCTTTCTTTGTCTGACATATGCCACTTAGCATAATACCTTCCAGATGCATCTATATTATCACAAATTATAAGATTTCATTCTTTTTTATGGGTAAGTAATATTGCAATTTATATATGCATCAATTCTTCTTTATCCAATAGTCTGTTGATGGGCACTTACATCACCTTCATATCTTGGCTATTGTAAATAATACTGCAATGAACATAGAGGGGTATATATCTTTTCAAATTAGTGTTTTGGATTTTTTCAGATAAATACCAAGAGGTGAAATTGCTGGGTCATATGGTAGTTGTATTTTTAATTTTTGGAGGAGCCTCCACACTATTTTCCACAGTGGCTGCAGCATTGGCAATCCCACCAACAGTGCATGAGGATTCTCTTTTTCCTACAACCTTGCTAACACTTATTGTTTGTTGATTTTTTGATGATGACCATTCTGACAGGTGTCAGGTGATATCTCATTGTGGTTTTAATTTGCATTTCTCTGATAATTAATTACACTGAGCATCTTTTCGTTTGTCTATTGGTCATCTGTATGTCCTCTTTGGAGAAATGTCTATTTGAGTCCTCTGCCCATTTTTTAATTGGATTGTTAGTTTTTTGATGTTAAGTTGCATGAGTTCTTTATAAATTTTGGATGTCAATCTCTTTTTGGATGCATCGTTGGCAAATATCTTCTCCCATGCAGTAGGAGTCTTTCTGTTACATTGATGGTTTACCTTCCTGTACAAACCCTTCTCAGTTTAAGGTAGTCCCATTTGTTTATTTTGTTTGTTTGTTTCCCTTGCTTAAGGTGATCTATCAGAAAAGGTATGCCTAAGAACAATGCCAGAGAGTTTATAGCCTATTGTTTCTTCTAAGAGTTTTACGGTTTGGGGTCTGTCATTTAAGTCTACAATCTATTTTGAATTCATTCTTGTATATGGGATAAGAAGTGGTCTAGTTTTATTTTTTTATATGTATCTGTCAAGTTTCCCAACACCATTTTGATTGAATAAGCTGTCTTTACTGCATTGTATGTTCTTTCCTTCTTTGTCATAGATTAATTGACCATATAGGTGTGGGTTTTTTCTGGGCTCTCTATTCTGTTCCATTGATCTATGCATTTGTTTTTATGCCAATCCCTTGCTGTTTTGATTACTGTAGGCTCATAGTATAGTTAGGTGCCAGGTAGTGTGATACCTCCATATTGGTTCTTTTTATTCAAGATTGCCGTGGCTATTTATGGTCTTTTGTCATTCTATATAAATTTTAGAATTATTTGTTCCAATTCTGTAAAAAGTGCCAATTACATTTATTGATATGAATGATTGCTATAGACTTGGTTTTATTATGTTATTTCATATTTTATACTCTATATATTTGCTATTTAAGAAGGTTTAAAATTTGGTTCTAGTAGTTACCTATATACATTTACATTTACATACCATCATTATTCCCCTTTATTTTTAGGCAGTTCAAATTTGTTCCCTGTTATAAGCAACAGTAAATTTATCTTGTATTCTCTCCTCCTCACCCCTCTGTCTTTTCTACCAGTAAATTTATGTCCTTTGTATTGTCTTAGTGTTTATATTTAACATTACTGTTAAATACTCATATGTATCTATAGTTTGATTTCACTCTCAAATCTTGAAGATAAGGTAATAAGGGGGTTTATTTTGTTTTTCATTTTCTCCTCCATCTCCTATTATTTGTTAGTTATATTATTTCAGCACTGTCAGAGCATATAAATTTGTATTTACTCCAGTCACTCTTAACCTTACCTTTGTTCTTGTCCTAGATATTTGTGTTCAGTGGTCACTACTAGTTTTTTTTGCTTGTTTTTGTTTTCTGTTTTTTGTTGAAATTTACACTGTCGTTGCTTGGCTGGCTATAGTTTGTCTTCTGGCTAATTCCTAAAAGAAAAGCTCCAAGAGAAATTATTCCTTGAGTTCTTACAGGTTCAATACTATCTGAGGACTTGATATTTAAGAGGACTTGATACTTATATACATGGCTGGATATAAAGTCCTTAGCTCATACTTTTTTTCTTGACTATTTTATATGTATTGCTCCATATCCTTTTCTAGTGGATGTTGTGTAGAGAACTCTGATGCCTACCTGGATTTTTTATTCCCATAAATGACTTGATCTTTGTTTGGCTATCCAAAGATATTATTCTTTATATTCGAAATATAATAATCCTACTCTTAGTTATTTTGATACAAACAATTTAGTTCAATGTTTTGTTGCTATGTGACATATAATTTTAAAATGTAGATTAAAATATTTTATTTTTGTAATATTGACTTGAAATACATTTTTAAATAGCTATTTTATTGTTTTGTCCTCCTTCATGTATTCTAGTGAAATATATTCTGATTTTCCTTTGCTTGTCATCTATACCTCACATTTTTTAAAATTTTTGTTGTTGTTTGATTTTATTTGATTTTATCATGTTTTTTTTTGTTTCTCTTGTTGTGAATAGCCACTAAGAAGAGAAGGGAGAAGATGCATAACTATGGTAGTATTAGAACATTAAAGTGTTCCTATTAGAATAACAAGACAATAGTACTTTTCATTCGTTTTCCTGGCTAGGTTAGAAAAATTACGTTTTAAAGAAATTTCAAAATACAGAAATGTTGAATTCTCACTGTATCTCATCTTATTAAAAGACTTTTTTCCTTTAAGTTATTATTAAATAAGCTTGAGGGGCTTTTAAGTTGCTGAAGGTAACATTTATGTTAGTGTTCAATCGTATTGTTTGCTATTCCTCAATGATAGTACAATTTGAAATCATACTAACAATGCTTTTATTATTTTTTTTCTGCTACAATACTACATAGAGAGCAGTAGGCTTAGAACTTGTCAAGAGCATAAAAATAGGAATCATGAATAGGGAGTTAATGGTGTATGGAAGAGGGTAATCATCTGAAAGTCAAAAGGAGGCTGCAAACAATGAAAGTTTGAAGTCAATAGTCTCTCTGGTACTCTAATTCAAAATGCATAACACACTCAATTGAATCTTTTACCCTATATTGTCCTGCTTGAGCTCTGGATGAACTTCATGACTGACATCTAGTAGATGCTCAATATTAGATTACAGAATAAAAGAACAAGTGAACAAACACATTCATCTCATTGCAATGGTGAAATTTTACTGAATAAAATGCTCGGTGGGAAATATTACCTGAGAAAACAGATTATTTTTTCATTTTTTAATATTGCGTAACAATGTTATTTGTTCAGATGTTATTATCACATTTAATTCAGGGTAGAAAGAATTCCACTAAAATCTCTGATCCTATTTTATTTAGGTATATTTTAATTGGCTCAAACACTAGTTATTGTGACGTCCAAGATAAAGCAGTTGGCTGGAGTAATTCTTTTCCAGAATGTGTAAGTAAGTAAGGACTTTTTCTGATTAGACTATAAACTTATGTTAGGTGATAAAAGACCTGTATATCTTTGCTGCTTTTTGTATTGTTCATTAGCATTTGCATCGTGAATGTTAGATTTATAAGGATGCCTTACCTGACTATTTCTTTCTCTTTATTCACTCATCCCAGTTGCCAAGTGTGAGTCCCCTCCTGATATCATCAATGGCAAGCGCAGTGGTAGATATGAAGATATCTACACATATGGCTCTTCTGTCACCTATAGGTGTAACCCTGGCTTCTCAATGTTAGGCAAAGCTTCCATTTCTTGCACAGTGGAGAATAAAACAATAGGTGTCTGGAGTCCCAGCCCTCCTACTTGTAAAAGTAAGTCACATTTGAATTGTTGAATTATGCTTTGGATTTTTCTCTTTTGTTTAAAGGAGCAAAGAAGGTACATTTATTAGAGGAAATGAAATGATTTAAAGACAAATACATTATTGGAATGATGAAATCTTTGCAATAATTTGATCTTGTGGCACCTCCATATTTAGATACACTTTCACAATGTCTTCAGTAGAGGAAGAGAGAAAAGCAAATTGTGCCTTGGGTTTTAAGAGCTTTGACTTTAAAACCAAATATGGTCCTGAGCAATATAATCCATTGTGGACCTAAGTGATATGACTTCATATTACTTTACATTGCAGCCTTTTATCCAAAACTCATAATGTGTAGATCCTACCTACCTTAAGGGAACTGGGGAATATCATCTTTTGTCTGTTTGGGAAGCAGAGCTGGAAATATTGGTTAGCACTTACAATGTCAACCACATATCTCTACAGAGCAAGCAAAACCTAACCACCACAAGGTCAACAAGACAAAGCAAATAGTAATTCAGCCGGAAGATATGGTATTGCTGGTTTGCTTATCTAAGGCATCTTCCTTTGCTACTTAGTGCCTAATAGTATCACTTACTATGCTGACTCCCCACAGGACACAATCAAATCAGGGAATGAGAGAGCATAATACTGCAAACAGTCCAAAATGCCTGGAGTCTAGACTGCAGGAGGTGGAAATGGCAGAGACTGAGGCTGGAAAGTTAGCAGGGTCAGGTTATGAAGGGCCTCATGTGTCACTCTTGGGAGTTCAGAATGAAGTTGAAGCAGAGACATTAAAAGTCTTTCACCAGGGAATTTAATATGTTGCATTTTAGAAAAGTTACTGCGGCTGAAGAATGGTTGACAATTTGAAGTGGGACAAAATTTAACCCACAGGAACTTGTTGCAGCCATCCAGACAAGAAGTAAAGGTGGCTTCAACTTTAGCTGTGGCAGTGGGTCTGGAGAGAGGTTGAGGGATTACAGAGGAATTAAGGTGGTAGGACTTGACTGTCTGCTGAGGGAGGAAGGCAGTTTGTTCTTTGCTTATCATGGTGTGGATCTCTGATGCCCTGGCTGCCTCATCATCGTGACCATCGTATCATTATCATTGGCCACTGACCCTCCACCAACATCATCAAGGAAAGTTGGTAATATAAGGGGACTTTGAGATAATGTGTTTTTTTTTCTGGGTTACACATGGCTAGTTTTTTTGGGAAAGTGAGGAAGTTGGAATTATGCACAATCATCTCATAATAGAAACAACATAAAGAAACCTCATTTTATTGAAGCTTTTGAAAGTTGAAAAAAATATAAGTACATTTAAAAATGTTTCCCTTGTACATCTACTTGACATGTACTGTATCAGGCTTTTCTGTTATAATCAGTACTGGATTAGCAATAGCAGTAATATCCTTATTTTCATTTCTCTTTCATAGTCCACTTGTCTTTTCTTATGATTCTTTAGAAGTCACCTGTCCCCCACCAGATGTTAAATATGGAAAGTTAGTCTCTGGATTTGGACCCAAATATAATTTCAAAGACTCCGTTGTATTTGACTGCAATAAAGGTTTTATCCTCAAAGGCAGCAATATAATCCATTGTGAAGCTGACAACACCTGGAATCCTCCTCCTCCCATTTGTGAGCTCAGTAAGTATGAACCACAAAGTAACTTCATCTGAAGATACCCAGAAATGTTGGTAAGGGCATACTCATATGCCGAAGCCCATTTGAATCACAGCAAAAATTAAATTTAGATAAATATTTTTCTTAATTTTTTTTTCTTATTGGTAAAAAGACTGATCATAGTACATTGTGCAGAAACAATATAACATCACAAAAGACTGACACATAATATTGTGTAGGTCGTACTCCAACCCTCCCAGGAGACATTAACATTGGATTAAGTGTATTTATTTCAACAATTTTCTTGCAATAGATAGAAAATTTTGTTCTAACAAAATTGTTATATTATGATAATTGTTTTGAAAGATAAATAAGTGTCCTGAGAAAAAAATACCTTTTTCTAACTTGCACAACAGTATTACATGGGCTAATTATGATTCTGACATTCTGAAATTATGAACTCATGTGGATCATTAAAATAATATTGATAGTAATAATGATAACTTGACACTAAGCAAGATATATAACAAGAATTTACTCAATGAATCCTCCTCAAAATTGTGGACACTATTATGACTCTCATTTTACAGATGAGGTATCTTTTCACAGAGGTTAAGTGACTTGCCCAAGATCATATAACTAAAAATGGAAGGAAACCACTTATATCTTATGCTTTTAATTTTACCATGAAATGTCAATAATCTTACTTTGGAGACTTCTGGAATGGTAGTGTAAAGAGCTTGGGGAAAACTCTTTCTAATCTATTAAACTGGTCATAATTGGCAAAGACAACCATTTAAGGTCTCTGGAGATTAATAAAAGGAATTTCAACAAATTGATAAGTTTTTATCTAACAAAATTTATGCAGATTTGGAACAAATAATGAAAGGCCATTAATTACAATAGAGCCAGGGTCTGTGCCCAGTCCCCAGCAATTTTATGGGAGAACTGTTTCAGTGAGTTTGCAAGTGGCAATTCTAATCTTTCCCAACACACCAAGGTGAAATAGCTATTTAGAGTGGTTTTGGCCATCAGTAAACATATTACAATAGCATTTTCCAAAGCTCCATGCTTCAGGAAATAGCAGCTACCCAAACTCCACTTAAATAGGAAGGACCCAAGCAGGGTATCTGGTAAAGAATTCAGTCACCCTTCCTTGCCTAATTCTGTTTTGCAGGAGGGCTGCTCAAGTAGGTTTGGCAGCTAAGTGCCATCTCTCATCTACCCCAGCTTCCCAGAGTAGAAGAGTTATCATGGGAAGATTTGACAGCCAGTGAACATTGGCAGATCTCATTCTCCCTGGCTGTGGGCTGTGGAATACATGGTGGCAGGCACAGCCAGTGGCAGTACTAGTTTCCACTTCTTCTACCTTCTCCCCTTTCCACAGCTCCTACACCATAGGAAGGATTCTGGTGGGGCAACTGGTAGAGAATAAGTCCCCCAAATTACCCCAGCTCATAATCCATAGTACAAAGGTTCTGTCAGGGCCATTTGGAAACTCAAAGACTGTCAATGCCTGTCCTTGCCAAAAGACCTGACTTTAATTGGATCTGACTGTGACATAGTTTATGCCCCTGGAAAGGTGTCAAAAACAATAGAGCAATCTGCTAGCAATTAGTGTAGGCTAACAGCTGTATATAATACTCATTGAGGCAGACCATTAATGAGAAAGAGATAAAGATAAAACCACAGTTATCCCTGGTGGTACGAAGGCTGTGTGCATGCCCAAGATGGTGCTTTCTTTGGAGCATCATTAGAGGTTGCAAGATTTAGGGGCGATAGACTTAACTGCAATAATCCAGTCAAGTCACTAAACAAATAAATAAGCAAACAAAGAGGTAACAACAATAACAATAGGCCCTGAAGGTGGAGAAGGAGAATCAATATTCTAGGTTACTACAATATACTATCTAACATGTTCAGTTTTCAACAAAAATTGATGAGACATGAAATAAAACAGGAAAGAGTGATCCATATAAAGGAGAAAAGCTGGCGATAGAAATTGCCTTTGAGTGAGCTCAGATGTTGGACTCAGCAGAAAAGTTTAAAACAATCATTATAAGTATGTTCAAAGAACTAAAGAAGACAATATTTAAAGAATTAAAGAAAGGTATTATGAAAATGTCATCAAATAAAGAATATAAATGAAGATAGATGTTATATGCAAAAAAATGAAAATTATGGAGTTGAAAAGCACAGTAAGTGAAATGAAAAATTAGTAAAAGGAGCATAACAGTAGATTCAATTTGGCAGAAGAAAGAATTGATGAATTTGTAGATTGATTGAGATTATGTCATCTGAAGTATACAGAATGCAGACAAATGAATAGAGCCTCAGATAAATGTGGGACAACAGTAAGTGCCTCAACATTTACATAATGGGAGTTTCAGAGAGAGAAGAGAAAGGGGCAGAAAAATCATCTAAAGAAATAATAGATAAAAATTCCCCAAATTTGACAAAAAAATCCCCACATTAATTTACACTAGTTTGTTTATTGAATGTTTGGGTTTAGGACAAATATAAAAAGATCTATACCTGAAGATATTATAGCCAAAATGTTAAAAGCCAAGGATAAAGAGAAAACCTGAAAGCAGAAAAAAAAAGTTGCAATACGTCACATACAATAAAGCCCCAGTAATATTAATGTCTGACTTCTTATCAGAAACAAAGGAGGCAAGAAGAAAACGAGACGGCCTATTCAAAGTAGAGAAATATTATCAACCAAGAATCTAGCAAAAGTTTTCCCATCTACATATATCCAAACCCAACAATACACTGTGATAACTATTGCTTTACATGATTTTATGTTTAACATCTTTTAAGGTAGCTGAAAAAAGAAAGGAGAGCAAGTATATATTTATAGAGCTTATTATATTAATCTTCTTTTTACCATTTCTGATCCTCTTCATTTCTCATAGTAGATTCAAGTTATGATTTGATGTCACTTCTATACTCCAATACAACTTTGTTCCCACCTATCTCCTTTGTGCTGCTATTACCAAATATTGCATTTGTGTGGTATAGGATTATAATGTAATTATATGCATATTGTTCTATACAATTGCTATCTAAATCAATTAAGAGAAGAAAGGAAAGAAATATACAATTATACTACATTTTACTTACCTATGTAATTACCTTTGCTGGTGTTCATTGTTTTTCTGCATTGATTCAAATTACTACCTGCTGTCACTTGCTTTCAGCCTGAAGAAGTTCCTTTAGTATCTCTTGTGAGGTAGTGTTCTTACAACAATCCCACTTTATACATGTCAGTATGGCAGTAATAAAAAGGATGAACAATAATGAAAGATGGTGAGGATGTGAAAAATTGGAAGCTTCATACCTTGCTGGTGGGAATTTAAATGGTACAGCCATTTTAGAATCAAGTTTTGGCAGTTCCTTACAAGTTTGTTACCACATGGCCTAATAATTGGCCCTCCTAGGTATCTACCCAAGAAAAATAAAAACAGATGTCCACATACACAAAAACTTTATGTTAATGTTCATGACATTATTTATAACAACCCAAACAAGCCAAACAACCCAAATTCCAGTCAAATGAAAATGGACAAAAGGTGCTATATCCATACAATGGAATATGATTTGGCAATAAATACAAATGTAGTGAAGATACATGCTATGACATGGTTGAAACTTGATAACACTATACTAAGTGAAAGAAATCAGTTATAAAAAATACACATATTAAAAGTCTAAAGTAAGCAAATCTATATATAGAGAAAATGTATTAATGAGTCCCAGGGCCTGGGTGGAGATGGGAATTGGGAATGACTACTAATGAGTACAGAGTTTCTTTGGGAGGGTTGATAAAAATATTCTAATGTTGGATAGCGGTGATGGCTGCACAACTCTGTGAACATACTAAAACCATTGGATAGTATATTTTATTTTTTTTAATTTTTAATTTATTTTATTTTTTAGGTGAGGCAACCCTTGGTTGACCTCACAGATTGCAAAAACCTTTTCAGCTTACAAACCCTTATTTTATATTGTTTATGCCTACAGCACCTAGATCTTCCTACGTGGTTTCCCATCCAAGTACTAACAAGGCCTGATCCTGCTTAGCTTCCAGAATCAAACGGGATTGGGCTTGTTCATGGTAACACAGCCGTAGACTGGATTGTATATTTTAAATGGGTAAATTTTATGTTACATGATATGTATCTCAAGAAAACTGTTTAGAAAGAAACTTACCCTTTATACTATTTAAAATGTTAGAAAATAAAATGTAATAAAAATCCAACTTGGCAGATGTTTGAATTATATTTCCATGTGATATGAACCAGAAGTACTAGGAAAGTGTAAAGAGGACAAGATGCTGGGTTCAGGCTCCACCAGATGCTTGGAGTTTGTTTTGTTCTTGATCAGCCCTTAATGATAACATTCCTGGTGTCATCTGGATGAGGGGAATGACTTGTTTATTTTTCCCAGTCAGGAAATAAGAAAGTTAAATTTGCCTGGGGTAGTTTTCTGGCTGCATCTACCCAGCAAGCCTAATACTTTAATTCAGAGACTAACCCTTTATGAAGTACAATGAGGTGGAAAAAGAATAAACATTTTGGATAGTTGGCACAACACACAGAAAACACCTGGTAGTGTGATTAGTGAGAACCTCTCTGGTGTACTGCACATCTGTAAGTCCATATGTGTTTTTTGGTGTGGTTGGTTCATCATTGATCATGTCACATCCCTAGCAACAGTGTCTTTCCCCCTTGTTCTTCTTTTATGAGCAGATGCTTGTATTGGTTTACCAGCTATTCCACATGCTAACTGGGAAACACGCGGCAGCTATAAGCTAACTGCAGAGGAAGTGTTTAATGTTGGAACTGTGTTGAAATACCGCTGCTCTACTGGCTATAAACCTGCTGAAAATAAGCCTTTGACTGTGATTTGTCAGAGAAATTTCAGGTGGACTCCATATGTAAAGTGTGAGGGTGAGTTTCTGTTTTTAAAATATTTTACTATATTAAATGTCCAGCATATGCTTGGATTGTCTGCCTTCAATGAATTCATTTGCATCCTTCAAGACAAATTTAGAATTATATTAATTCACCAGAATAATAACTATTATTGCCAGAAGAGACCATAAAGGTCTTGGAGTTTGAGGGCCTGAGAAATTATGACCATTTCTTATCCCAGTTTAAAATCAAATGAGACATAGAGTAGTTGAACATTATACAGACTAAGTATTAGTTTCAATGCTGATAATGGTAGAATGAAAAATACATTTCAACTACTGCCAGAATCAGACCTCAGTCAGCCCTTTTCTTCCTAATGGAGACTTTGGGTGCTTGGGAGAAAAAAGCCTGTGAAAAAGACATGAACTGAACCAGCTATAAAGTGACTTTTGTCTCATGCCTCTTGAGCATGGGACTGTGGGCTGAAAGGTAGGTCCTGTGACTGCTTCTAAAAGATAGACCCTCACCCAAATTCTTGCCTCAGTCAGATAGATAAAAGACTTTCTCCAGTTTAACTAGTAGATGACACTTCCTTCTTCTCCTTCTCCTCCTCCTCTTCCTCTCCTCTTCCTCCTCCTCCTCTTCCTCCTCCTCCTCCTTCTTCTCCTCCTCCTACTTCTCCTCCAACTCCTCCTCCTCCTCCTCCTCCTCCTCCTTTAATTCTTATTAAATATAGCTAACATACCATATTGTATTTTCAGGTGTATACTATAGTTATTCAACATTTATATAACCTAAAGAAGTGATCACCATGATAAGTCCAGCAACCATCTGATACCTTACAATGCTATTACAATACTATTGACTATATGCCCTATGCTGTATATCACATTTCCATGATTTATTTGTTTTTTATCTGGAAATCTGGACCTGTTATTCTTCTTCTCCTTCACCCTCCATTTTTTGATTTTTTGATTACAGCTACCATTCAGTATATTTTGTTTATATTAGTCTCAGGTGTACAGCATAGTGGTTAGTCTTTTATATAATTTACAGAGTTTCTCCCTGACTGGTCTAAGTACCCACCAGGCACTATACATACTTATTACCATATTATTGTATTCCCTAAGCTGTACTTTACATCCCCATAACTCTTTTGTAACTACCAATTTGTACTTCTTAAACACTCACCTTTTTCACTTCACCTTTAGGGTCTCTCGCATCTGGCAACCATCAGCCTATTCCTTGAATCTATGAGTCTGTTTCTGTTTGTTTATTTATTCTTTAGATTACACATATAAGTGAGATCATATGGTATTTGTCTTTTCTTGTTTAACTTTTGTCACTTAGCATAATACCTTCCATGTACATCCATGTTAACACAAATGATAAGATTTCATTATTTTTATATGGTGAGTAATATTCCAATGTATATATGCACCAATTCTTTATCCAATCATCTATTGATGGGCACATATGCTGCTTTCACATCTTAGCTATTGTGAATAATGCTGCAATGAACACAGAGGGGTGTATATCTTTTCAAATTAGTGTTTTGGTTTTTTTTTTCAGACAAATACCAAGAGGTGAAATTGCTGGGTCATATGGTAGTTGTATTTTTAATTTTCGGAGGAGCCTCCACATTGTTTTCCATGGTGGCTGCAGCTATTGGTAAACCCACCAACTGTGCATGAGGATTCTCTTTTCCCTACAATCTTGCTAACACTTATTGTTTGTTGATTTTTTGATGATGACCATTCTGACAGGTGTCAGGTGATATCTCATTGTGGTTTTAATTTGCATTTCTCTGATGATTACTTACACTGAGCATCTTTTCGTTTGTCTATTGGTCATCTGTATGTCCTCTTTGGAGAAATGTCTATTTGAGTCCTCTGCCCATTTTTTAATTGGATTGTTAGTTTTTTGATGTTAAGTTGCATGAGTTCTTTATAAATTTTGGATGTCAATCTCTTTTTGGATGCATCGTTGGCAAATATCTTCTCCCATGCAGTAGGAGTCTTTCTGTTACATTGATGGTTTACCTTCCTGTACAAACCCTTCTCAGTTTAATGTAGTCCCATTTGTTTATTTTGTTTGTTTGTTTCCCTTGCTTAAGGTGATCTATCAGAAAAGGTATGCCTAAGAACAATGCCAGAGAGTTTATAGCCTATTGTTTCTTCTAAGAGTTTTACGGTTTGGGGTCTGTCATTTAAGTCTACAATCCATTTTGAGTTCATTCTTGTATATGGGATAAGAAGTGGTCTAGTTTTATTTTTTTATATGTATCTGTCAAGTTTCCCAACACCATTTTGATTGAATAAACTGTCTTTACTGCATTGTATGTTCTTTCCTTCTTTGTCATAGATTAATTGACCATATAGGTGTGGGTTTTTTCTGGGCTCTCTATTCTGTTCCATTGATCTATGCATTTGTTTTTATGCCAATCCCTTGCTGTTTTGATTACTGTAGGCTCATAGTATAGTTAGGTGCCAGGTAGTGTGATACCTCCATATTGGTTCTTTTTATTCAAGATTGCCGTGGCTATTTATGGTCTTTTGTCATTACATATAAATTTTAGAATTATTTGCTCAAATTCTGTAAAAAGTGCCATTGATGTTTTGATAGGAATTGCACTGAATCTATAGATTGCTTTGGGTAGTAAGGACATCTTAATGATGTAAATTCTTTCTATCTGTGAGCACCGTATATGCTTCCATTTACTTGTATCCTCTTCAATTTCTTTTTTCAATGTCTTATAACTTTCCAAGGATGAGTCTTTTACATCTTTGGTTAAATTTATTTCTAGGTATTTTACTATTTTTGATGCAACTGTAAATGGGATCGTTTTCTTAATTTCTCTTTCTGATCATTTGTTATTGGTGTACAGAAATGCAACCAATTCTGAGTATTAATTTTGTGTCCTGCTGCCTTACTGAATTCATTGATCAGTTCTAATCATTTTTGTTGTTTTTGGTGAGATCTTTAGAGTTCTCTCTATACAATATCATGTCGTCTGCAATAATGACAATTTTACTTCTTCCTTTTCAATTTGGGAGCTTTTTATTTCTCTTTTTTTTGTCTGATTGCTGTGGCTATGACTTCCAGAACTATGTTGCACAGAGGTGGTGAAAGTGGACATACTTGTCTTGTTCCTGATTGTAAGGAAAACTCTTTGAACATTGAATATGAAGTTAGCTGTTGGTTTGTCATGCATGGTCTTTATATGTTGAGGTATGTTCTCTCTATTCCCACTTTGTTGAGAGTTTTTATCATAAATGGATGCTAGATTTTTGTCAAACACTTTTTCTGCATCTACTGATATGATCTCATGACTTTTATCTTTCATTTTGTTTATGTGGTATGTCACATTAATTGATTTGTGGATATTGAACCTGCCCTGCATCCCAGGAATAGGTCTCACTTGACCATGGTGTATGATCTTTTCAATGTATTGCTGATTGGGTTTGTAATATTTTGTTGAGGTTTTTTGGATTTATGCTCATTAGGGATATTGGCCCTTAATTATTTGTTGTAATGTCTTTGTCTGGCTCTGGAATCAGGGTAATGGTGGCCTCGTAAAATGAGATAGGGTGCCTTCCCTCCTCTTGAGGTGTTTGGAAGAGTTTGTAAAGGATATGTGTTAATTCTTCGAATGTTTGATAAAATTCACCTGTGAAGCCATCTGGTCCAAACTTTTGTTGGTGGGGAGTTTTTAATTACTGATTTGATTTCATTAGTAGTAATTGGTCTGTTCAGATATCCTTCTTGATTCAGTTTTGGAAGACTGTATGTTTCTAGGATGGTATCCATTTCTTTCAGATTGTCAAATTTGTTGGCATATAATTACAGCATTTTACAAATGAACTTTTATATTTCTGTGATCAGTTGTGACTTCTCTTTCATTTGTAATTTTATTTATTTGGGTCCTCTCTTTTTTTTCTTGATTAGTCTGGTTAGAGGTTTATCAATTTTGTTTAACTTTTCAAAGAACCATCACTTGGTTTCATTGATCTTTATTATTTTTTTAGACAATTTTGTTTATTTCTACTCTGATCTTTATTATTTTCTTTTTTCTACTAACTTTAGGTTTTGTTTTTCTTTTTCTAGTTCCTCTACATGTTTCCTTCACTTTTTGAAAGAATGAGTGAAGGGCTAAGACACAGATGACATTTTATGGGTCTGTGTGGAATTGACCACAGAAGGATAAAGTGCTTCCTTCAATGCTTCTCTAGACACTTGCCATTGAAGTCACTGAGGCTCATAATACATGACACTTTATTCTAAAGATTGGAATTTGGAAAATTATTGAAATTCAAAATAATAAAAATGGTAGTTTAGATCAATTTACTGAAATAGTATTCATTTTATATCATTTTATAGTATTCATTTTATATCAGGACTTAAAGTTTATTGCAGTTTTTAGACTCATTTTGTGGGAATTGAAGGAAAGTTTTTCAAAACATGACTGAATTAAAATATATTTAACAAAACTTAGTGCCACCACTTAAATAATGGAGTATTGACTTATACAAGCCTTTGATGATCCTTTTAATGAATAATAAACAATAACATGTAGATAAGACACTAATTTTTGATATAAATGAATTTTATACATAATTTAAAACCTACCTTTAAATTACATTTGTTTTCTCCACTATAATCTTATTGATTTAATTTAATAAAGGATATTTTTAACCATTTAAAAAGCAGAAAAGTGATATTTATCCAATTTATCATAACACCTAATTAAATATGAATTTGGATTCATAAATTAAATATTTAAAAGTGTTATCTACTATTATATAAATACTGTTACAATTTAGAAAACTTATGAATATTGGGTATTTTTTATTATAATTTACAAGCAAATGAATGAAGCTGCATGACCACTTTGTAGTGCCTGTCAAACTCCTAATTTGGAGAATAGAGTATTTTACTCCATTATAATATTTTCTCTTGTATAAAAAATATTAAGTTCTATCTGAAAGTATTTCTCTAATGAATAAAAATTATATCCTTATACCAGCTATTATTACATTAAATATTAAATAACCTGAATAGCTATTTTTCTTAAATTTGGCATCAAAAAAGGAAAAAATCTGTCTAAAGTAATGTTAATTTTTTGTGTGTGTGCATTTACTGTCAAGTGGATATAAACTTTTGAGAATATTTTTCCTCCTATGATTGGGGAAGTATAAGTTATTTGAAAGCTCTTAATAATGTTGTAACCTTAATTAAACTATTAAAGTTATATTATTGCTCTTAAATAATTTTGAAAAGTTACATTTTCATACAGGTTTAATCTGACTTCTCATTTTGGAGGCTCCTAATGAAATTATTAAGTTGGAGGAAAATGACTGGGTTGGATGACTTTAGCACATCAGGGATAGGGAGAGAGGACCCAGCATGTCTCATGTACCCTTGTCTCTTTCACCAACCTCTTCCATGTGAGCTCTTCCAAGGTAAAAATGAGATTACTAGCCATAGGAGTCTCCTCATGGTGATTTTACTGACCATTAGCCTCTCTTTTCATTATCTAGAGATACGTTGCTTAAAACCAGACCTGAAGAATGGCAGAATCACTCATGGGAACAAATGTGATTTTGCTGATAGCTGTGACTATTTCTATGGAGATAAGATTTCATATTTATGTTACGATGGATCTACCTATGAAGCTATATGCAAAGGAGATGGCATATGGATACCTGAAACACCAACATGTGATAATAGTAAGAGCTTATAGAATTATGTTATTTTAGAAGTTTCTTCATATCAAAGTAATGGAGGTTATTAAGGGAAGATTTAGAATTAGGTAAAAGAATTTGTATACTCTGCATAGTTCTTGGAGTGGATGAATTTGTTTAAAAGCACTGCGTCTAGTCCAAACTTCTCTTCCTCTCTCCTCCCTCCCCCTTCTCTCTCTCTCACCCCACTGGTTGATCCCATTCTCTTGACCTTCCTGGTTTCCTTTTCTTTTTTGAATCAATAAAAATAGGCCACCCCTACTAAATAAGCTAGACTTTTAAATTATTGTGTTTGTTTCTTGGTATTTATTCTCTCCCCCACCCCCCTTCTTATTGGTCCACACACCTGAAACTACAGAACAAGACTCACCCCATCTTTTTAGACTTGCTTTTTTGAACTTGCTTCTTTTCTCCCTCAGACTTGCTCCCTTTCTTCTGCTGCTTCTAAGCCCTTCTACAGAATATTTCTCAGTTTGAAATGCCTACCTCTCCCTCACCAAGAGCACTTAAGTGCTAAACACATTGTTTTTTCATAACCCTATGAACAGGAACAATTACTACTGCCAGGATAGCAATTTCTTTTTTTTTTTCTTGTATTCAAGAAGTAGTCCAAGGAGCTCCAAAGTGGCCAGGCATCAGTTAGTTGTAATGGATACCCCATATAGTCATAAGTGTGAATTAAGGGAGAGGTACTAGTGCAACAGTGGATAGGCACAAGTAAGATATGGGCTCTTTGTTTGTGCAGCTTGCCTGTGCTGTCTGGTCTTGCTCATGCTCAGCTTTGATGCACAAGTTCCATCTTATAATGGATTGCTGCCTGCCTGACCTTACAACCTGAGTGGTCTGACAGACCCAATTCATGATGGGTGATTCTAGCTTCATGGTCACTTGATGACTCAAGGTCAGAAGTTGTCTCTATCAAGATCAAGTAACATGCCAGGAATGATATTTCAAAAAAGTACATAATTCTCTGCTGAAGTGGATGACCTTGCTTTAGTATTTCAAGGGTCTATAATGTGATTTATCCATTGACATTTGCATCTTTTCCTACTATATCCACCTCAGTACACTAGGTTCTCCAGGGTCCTAGGGCTAAGCAACAGGGATGGTTTCACTGCCAACTGGACCTGCTGCAGGACCCTTTCCTAACATGGGTCCCACTCAAACATGATAGTCTTTTGTGTCAGTTAGCATATGGGTTGGAATAGTATTCCCAAGTATGGAATATGCTGCTTTTAGAATTTTAAGAGGGCTGCTATGTATTGTGATTCCTTCTTTATTGTGGAATATGGAATTTGCTATAGTCTGATCTTACTTTAGACGGAATAGCTTAGCATGCCATGGCCCAGGACTGCTAGCAATTTTCCTGATGTGGAAAATCCCTGAATTGTCACCTTCTAGAATCTGGAGCATCATCATGTGCCTTGAACAAAAACCCATTTTTTGCCTTCTCATCCTGTGTTTCTCATGTGTACCCTTTACGACCCACACAGGATACTGACAGCAGCTCTGGTCACCAAATGTGTGAGTGGTTTTCCTCACACCGCCCAATTCTCATGACACCAACTGGGTGTTCTACTACTTAACTCAGTCATGAATCTATCTAATTGTAGTGTCAGATCCCACAGATGAAGGGATCAACTCTCACAGGATTGCTCCTACCCCACTTCAGATGCCAATCACAAGTAGTAGGTCCTCAAGTTTCCCCCAACTTCTGTCTAACCTGGCTACAAACTGGAGTTTCCATAGGCCTCTCCTTGGGTTTGATTAATTTGCTAGAGTGGCTCAAGAGCTTAAAGAAATTCTTATTTTTGTTTACCAGTTTATTAGAGAAATGATAAAGAATACTGGTGGTCAGATGAAGAGATACATAGGGTGAGGTTTGAGAGGGTCCTAAGAATAGAGTTTCTGTGTTCAAGGTGTTAGAATACTTCATCTTCTCAGTGAGTGGATGTGTCCATTCACTTGGAAACTCTTCAAAGCACCTATCATTGGGATTATATGGAACTTCTTCATGTAGGCATGATCAATTATTAATTCTGTTTCTAACCCATCTCCGGTAGGACTGAAAATTTCAAGCTCTAATCATGGCTTGGTCTTTCTGGTGACCAGGCCCAAACCAGGAGCCCACTCAGAGACACCTCATCAGAATAACAGATTCTGCTAGTGCTCTTATCACTAAGGAATTACAGGAATTTTAGGATATCTTAGCCAGGAACTGAAAACAGGAATCAATATAAATTTTTCTTATCATCTCATATAATCCTAACATCTTCTTGCTCATTTAGTAGAATTAACATGATTCTACTGATCTACTGGATCAATGTGATATTCTGTGGATAACCAGATGCTCATGATTACCTCACACTTTATTATAAGAGGGGCAGGTGAATTTTTATATTCCAAGGCTACAATGACAAATATATGATCTTGACCCTTCCATGTGTATGCATACTATTTCTGACCATTTTCCTGATAAAAAGAGAAAGAAGCCTTTGCTAAATCAGTAACCCCATTTACCTGAAGACACATTAATCTGCTCAGCACAGATACCACGTCTGGTACTGTAGATCAATAGAAGCTAAAATACTGAGCTTTCAATAGTCTTCTGTAGTTGTCCAGAATTCAAAATTTTTAGTAGACAAACTGGTGAAATAAGAGGAAAGATGATGTGAATGACTAATTTGGCATCTTCAGTTCTTTAAGAGTGGCACTAGTATTTCCCTTGTCCCCTACTCTTGTTGTACAATATATTTTACACACACACACACACACACACACACACGTGTGTATATATATATATATACACATATATATATATGTATGTATATGTGTGTGTGTGTGTGTGTGTGTGTGTGTGTGTGTGTGTGTATTTTGCTTTAAGAGGGAGGGGTCTGGATCATACCAATGACTTCTACTTAGCCTTCTTAAATACGATAGTTCTTACTCCATAGGCCAAAGACCCAATATAGGGTTTTTGTAGTGGGAACCAGTGCCAATTGTTTAAACAGTCAATATAAGAGTGGTTCCAATGACCAATTTTGTCTATTTCGGTTATAGTTTTGAGGATGTTGGAAATGACCACCATACGATCCAACAGGGGGCCATGATAATTCTTCAGCTTGAAGCTTACAGCAGGGCAGCACACATGCTTGGCTTTGGCTTAGTGATTCTGTGTGAAAAAGATGGCAGAACAGGACAAAGTCTCCTACAAACCACACAGATTCCAGGATGTGTTACTTTTTCATTTGATAAGCTCAGGCTCTCTCCCTTTATGTCTTACCCCCAAGTTTGCAGTCATCCTCCTGTCATCCCCCACGGACATTCTAAAGAAGTTACTTCGTATTACAAGAAGGTTAAATATGAATGTGATGAAGGATACATCCTGGTTGGACATAATACACTTTCCTGCAGATCATCACGCTGGTCACCTGAAGCGCCTCGATGTGAAGGTAACTCCAGCTCCCTTTTCAGCTATGGCTAAGTGGGTGGAACTGTGGTGAAAAGATTGAGAGTAGTCTTTCTTTCCAGCCAGAGGCAGCATGAGAACATTTGACTTGATTTACTTTCAATAATTAACATATTAAGGTGGTATCCAAAGCAAAACAAACAAACAAAAACAAAAATAAAACAAACAAACAAACAAAAACAACAACAAAGGACATACAGAAACATTATTCTCCCCTACTTCTTTCTCCTAGCTTCAAAATTCAGTCTCCTTGAAGCAGCTCCTATTCCCACTTTCTCATATATTTCTGGAAATAATCTACAGGTGGTGCATTTTTTGAGTATAGCTGTGGCTTGTAGCAAAATTTTCATGGAACTTGCTCTAGCATGCATGTAATCTTGCATGGGCTAATTCTAAATATCAGGAAGTGATAGGTATTTCCATGAAAACTTTGTGTCCGGCATCACCAGCCCATGATGGGGGCATGTGTAAGGGGACTCCTACATTGCCAACATGTTGTGGAGATAAGAGGAATCAAGATTGAGCCTGACCTTTACATATACACAGGTTTAATATCCTTTCACCATCAATAGCTCCAGGAATTATTTGCCACCATTGCCTCCATTGTACACAGCAGGATAATAAGCAAGAGGGAAATGTCATAACTAGTGTCTTGTAGAGCTCAGGATACAAGGGATAGATGGTTTGATAGCTGAGAATCTGAGGTCAAGTGCTTTTTTTATATCCTGTCCTGTTATGTAAAGATGTTATATCCTTGCACAAGTTTCTTAACCTCTCTATATCTCATTTCCTTCAAGATAAAATGAGAATACTAACAGTGCCCACTTCAATGATCAGGGTGAGACTTAAATGAGATAACCATATAAAACACTTAGCCTTAAAGTCTGATATGAGCCAGTGCTCAATTAAAATATAAATTATTATTATTGCTGTCAAAATGGAAGAAAGACAGAACAAAGAAAGCACCTGGATGTAGCTCAGTTTTAAAATCCTAACTGGCTGGTTAGTATGTCTTTTTTCTTAGACCTACATATGCTTATAACTGTGCTTTCATTGTAGCTCTGTGTCCAAAACCAGAGATCCAACATGGAAAGCTGTCTGTGGATAGGCATTCATATAATGAATCTGAAAGTGTCACCATCCAGTGTGACTCTGGCTATGGTATAAATGGTCTCGAAAATATTACCTGCTCAGAGAATAAAACCTGGTTCCCAGAGGTGCCCAAGTGTGAGTGGGTAAGTGACATAATTCAAAAAAAGTTTTCTGTGCTATCCGCCTTAAAAATGGTGCCACCCATAGCACTGTCCCAGCCCACAAGGTTGAGTGAGGTCTTTCTTGTCCAGATTCATTTCTGAGGCATTCAAAGCAGGGGTCCCTAAACCCTGGGTCTAAATAAATATTGATCTGGGGCCTGTTAGAATGGGCAGCAGAGCAGGAGGTCTGTGGCAGGTGAGTAAGTGAAGTTTTATTTATATTTGCAGCCACTCCCAGTGCTAGCATCACCATCTCAGCTCCACACCAAATTCTCATTGGAGTACTGGTTTCTGATGCCAAAATTTGGAGACTGCTGATTCATAGAAGCTCTTTCACTCACTCACTCTCTCTTTTCTTTTTTTTCTTTTCTTTTTCTTCTCTCTCTCTCTCTCTCTCTCTCTCTCTCTCTCTCTCTCTCTCTTCTCTCTTCCCTATCTCCCTCCCTTCCTCCCTCCCTATCTCCCTCCCTTCCTCCCTCCCTATCTTCCTTCCTTCCTTCCTTCCTTCCTTCCTTCCTTCCTTCCTTCCTTCCTTCCTTCCTTCCTTCTTTTCCTTTCCTTTCCTTTCCTTTCCTTTCCTTTCCTTTCCTTTCCTTTCCTTTCCTTTCCTTTCCTTTCCTTTCCTTTCCTTTCCTTTCCTTTCCTTTCCTTTCCTTTCCTTTCCTTTCCTTTCCTTTCCTTTCCTTTCCCTTTCTTCTTCTTCTTCTTCTTCTTCTTCTTCTTCTTCTTCTTCTTCTTCTTCTTCTTCTTCTTCTTCTTCTTCTTCTTCTTCTTCTTCTTCTTCTTCTCCTTCTCCTTCTCCTTCTCCTCCTCCTCCTCCTCCTCCTCCTCCTCCTGCCTCCTCCTCCTCCTCCTCCTCCACCGCCTCATTTTTTTTTTTTTTTTTTGCCTTGAAGCACTCTGGTCAGATAGGGTGGTGAGTCTTCCTTCTCTCAAATGAGAGCAAAAAAAACAAGCCCCGTAGTGGGAGAAGGTTCCCACAGACCTGGGAATACAAACTCTTAACATTTCTTTTTAGACTATATAATACTCTGTGACTTATTTCTGGATGGTTAGCAGAAATAGCCTTTGTCCCCACTTAGACCCTCTGGGAAGCTGTCTCAGAGGAGATCTATATCTCTCTGGGGAAGGTGAACATGGGCCCCAAGGTGTTTTCCTGCTCACCCAGCAGTCCTGATCTTGGTCTTGGACCTGATTCTGTAGTCCTGCCATTGACAGGATGCATCCTCCACATGACCTGGAGAGAATCCTCTCAGCCATGCCCACCATCTATATCTCTTTTAGGTGGTCCCTGAAGGCTGTGAGAAAGTTGTAGCAGGCAGAAAAATCATGCAGTGTCTCCCAAGTGCAGCGGATGTGAAAATGGCTCTTGAGGTGTATAAATTGTCACTGGAGATTGAACTCCTGGAACTAAAGATAAAGGAGGAGAGGAAATCCATTCTGGAGTCTGTGTAATATTTTGCAAAAGAGGGAGGAAAAGGTACCTTCCTTCCTTCAATTCAATATGGATCACTTTAGTTGAACATCTCTACCTATGACTTGTGCCAAAATTCATTATAGTAAATATCTAGAAAAAATAATTTGCTAATGATAATGTGCTTTGTAGAATAGTAGATCATCTTGTGGCTCACGTTTTTGCTTTTTAGAAGACAAAGTGTACATATTTTCAATTAAAAATTTTACATCAAACATCCTCTTGTCCTCGTGGTCATTAGGACTCTGTTTAAGTTCCTAAACATAAAGTTAAAACATTTATTTTATCATATGGGTTTTAAATATGGACAAGGCTTCACATTAATACTTTCCCCTGAAATGCCTTTAATGCAGTTCTTCATATACAAATCACTCAGGTCCTCAGCATTTAGATTATGTGGAAATGCACTCCAAAACCTTGTCTTTTCTCTCCTTATTTGAATAGAGTAATGCCCTTTTATAAACCCCCATGTACTTGGTCTTTTCCACACCAGGGGTACCTCTTGACTTTTTCCTTACAAAAAGAGGATTTATGTTTGTGTGTGATCCTCTTACTTCATCCTCAGAGAACAAACTCTAAAAGACTGGTGAATGTTAATCTCACATGACAGACACCTATGTATTGCCACGTCCTCATTTGATCTACTCCTCATTTTCCTTAATACAAAAGTAAAAAGGCTTGAGCAACAATCCTACACATGAGGAGAAACCCCGTATCACTCCTCATTTTCCTTAATACAAAAGTAAAAAGGCTTGAGCAACAATCCTACACATGAGGAGAAACCCCGTATCAATCACTTTTATATCTCAGGGCATTCTGGAGGCTTTATTCTTTCTTCCAACTTTGCTTTCTCTGAAATCTCTCTCATTTATGCACCAGATCCATTGCTTGTCTCATCTCTCTTTTGTACACAGAATTCTGTGAGGAACATTGGCTTCTTTTTTAAAATGACCCTAAACATACTGTAATGAGGCAACAATGTATAGCAGGATTTCACTGAATCATGGATATAACTGAAGGGATTGAACTGCCAGAGAAGCCTGTTTAACATGAAAGGTATCTACCAATGGTAAAAAGACATTACCTGCTCCTGCTGCTAGGAATTCCTTTTGCTTAATGTTTATTTTGGATTTTCCTCAAGATAAGGATTTGTTGGTAACTAATTTCCTTGGGAGGTAGTCCTGGTAGTCCTCTGTGACTGAGTGGGGTAAAAAGATAGAAAAGGGAGGACAACGTGAAGAGGGAACATTATTGAGAAGGTCATTGCTATAGCTAACAGAAGCTCAACACTGCCTTCTGAGAGCACGTGGGACACAGCTTCAAGTTGTCCTACCAAGGACAAGGACCTAGGTACTATCCACCAATTCGCTGTTCTCATTGGTGAAGGCTTACTCTGGAATCATTGACTCTCAAGCACATCTGACCCACTATGGTCTAGCTGAGTAGGCTCCCAAGGAGTGGAATCCTCGTCAGATACAGAAACATAGGTAGCCAATGACACTATGTATGGGTCTTGTTGGCAGTTACCTTCAGGGTAGAGATATGGGCAGAGCACACAGGGCTTCTGCTCTAGCTGCCTTTTCTCTATGGCTCCCCATCAATGTGCTGTTTTAATCTATCACTCTTTCTCCACTCAAATCTCTCATTTCCCTTTGTCAGACTCCTGTAAATGTTAGATTTTGTTTCCCTTAATACAATTCCCTTCATTTTTTAGAATGAGTTATTTAGTTTTTCTTCTTTTATTGGGCCCTGTGCCAATTCTGGCATCTTGTTATCCAAATTCTCAAAAATTGAATATTTGCTAACACTGAATACAAAACAACTAAAATTCACCAAGAAGTCAACAAACGACTATAACAAATATTGACTCTCCCATTTTTGGTCAGAATATGAGGATGTAGTATGAGCCCCTAGGGGCACTGCAGGCATTCTGTGAGTAGGATTGCCTATTATCTGCTCTCATTGTTTAAATGCCTTGTATATCATAATTATCTTCACATTACTCACCTAAAATATGATCTAAGAAAGTGGAAGATACTGTTAGGAATGTGGGTGACCCAAGAAAGCTAAGAAAAGCCATATGAGAAAAATTTACAAGAGAGGAACTTGTTCAACCTTCTGCTCATTGAAGGTTTGAGTGAGGGGAGGGATAGGAGCCTGGATATTTTATACCAAACATTTAAAATAAAATTTATATGAAAAAACAATTGCCATTGCCTTATGAAGGGGGAGAAATGATGTATCACTTTAAAACAATTGAATTGCCAGCATATCTCATATTAGCAGAAACTGTACAATTGTAAGGAAAGGAAACCCAAACAGATGTCCATTTTGTTTATGTTCATCTCCTTGAAGTGGTTCTCTCTGCCTATTTCCAAACATCAGCAGGGACTGGAGAGGACATTGATCAGTTCTCTGAGGTTAAGTGTAGACATATATCTGACAATTGCTATTTCACTCACTGGTTCTCACTAATTCTCACTCACCTTCTTCCACCAGCAAGAATGATTATACTCCAGCATCTGCCTTCCTTGTCAACAAACCTCACTCAGAAAAGTGTCATTTATTAAGTAATAATTTTAAATACATGATTTTGTTTATTTTGCTATGTTAGTTGAAGTAACTTTCTCCTTTATTATCATTTAATTATTTATTATTTATGTTAGATTCTTTTGCTGATTTTTTTTATTATAGCACATTTTGTCTAAAACAGGATAAAAACTTAATTTGTATTCGATATGGTATAATGTCACTGCATACTGAATGCAATTATACACATTAACAAGTTTACTGATTATTATATAATTAGATAGTTGATGTTTTAAATGCATTATATACATAGAAATCCTTGGTAAATTTGTGTAGCCATGTTTAAGAATGTTTTACTGATACAGAGAAATTGGTTTGGATATTTAGATTAGCTGGGAAAGAAAATTTTTTTCTATTTTTATAAATAAAATTAAGATTCCCACTACCTGAAAAGTCACCTTTCATGCCACTAATAAATTCCACACCAATTAATTAATCAAAGAGCTAAGTATGCTTCCATTTGTATATTATTAATGTGCTCAAATGAAGCATTATTTACTTCAAGCTTCATTTTTTAATTACACAGAAGAAATAGCTGAGGCTTTTTTTTTAAATTAAGTTTATTGAAGTAACATTGGTTAATACAATTATATAATTTTCAGGTGTACATTATAATTTTTATTTATTTTAAAAGTTAAATTTAATGGGGTAACATTGGTTAATATGATTCTATAATTTTTAGGTGTACATTTGACATGTGCATATTCTATTGTGTGTTTACCACCCAAAGTCCAGTTTCCTTCAGCTACCATATATTTGACCCCCTTTACCCACTTCACCCTCCCCTTACCCTTCAATATTTGAGCCCTTTAATCCCCTCTATCTCCTCACTCCTTCCTCACCCCCTAACCACTAATCTATAGTCCATGTGCATGAGTCTCTGTTTGTTTGTCCTGCTCATTTGTTGCTTTTAGGTTTATATCCCACATATAAGCAATATCATGTGATTTTCAACTTTTCCTATCTGGCTTATTTGGCTTAGCATGACTATCTTGAGGTCCATTTATGTTATTGCGAATGGTAGTATTTCATCTCTTCTTGTGGCTGAGTAATATACTTTTGTATATATGTACCACAGCTTTTTTAGCCAATTATCTATTGTAGGACACTTCAGTTGCTTTCGTGTCCTGGCCACTGTGAATAATGCTGCTATGAACATTGATGTGCAAATATACTTCTGGATATGGGTTTTCAAGTCTTTGGAATAAATACCCAGTAGAGGGTTGCTGGATCATGTTAGATTAATTCTCAGTTTTTTGAGGAACCTCCATACTGTTTTCTATAGTGGCTGTACCAATTTGCAGTCTCACCAGCAGTGTATGAGGGTCCCTTTTTCTCCACATCCTCTCCAACATTTGTTAACATTTGTCCTGTTGATTATAGCTATTCTAATATGTGCGAGATGGTATCTCATGGTGGTTTTGATTTTCATTTCCCTAATAGCTAGTGATGTTGAGCATCTTTTCATATATTTGTTGGCCATCTGTATGTCCTCTGGGGAGAAGTATCTGTTCTGGTCCTCTGCCCATTTTTGATTGGATCATTTGTATTTTTTTGTTGTTGTTGTTATTGAGTTGTATGAGTTCTCTGTATATTTTGGATATTAGGCCCTTATCAGTGGTGGTGTTTGCAAATATATTTTCCCATTCGAATGGTTCTCTCTCTACCTCGTTGACAATGTTTTTTGCTGAACATAAGCTTTTTAGTTCAATGTAGTCCCATTAATATCTTTTAGCTTTTACTTCCTTTGCTTTTGAGGTCAAATTCAGAAAATCCTCTTTAAGTTTAAGGTCCTTCATTTTCATTCCTATGTTTTCTTCTATGCATTTTACTGTTTCAGGTCTTATATTCAGGTCCTCAATCCACTTTGAGTTAATTTTGGTGTGTGGTGATAGACAACAGTCTAGTTTCACTCTTTTGCAGGTGGCTTTCCAGTTTTCCCAGCACCATTTATTGAAGAGGCTTTCCTTTTTCCACTCTATGTTTTGGCTTCTTTGTTCAAAATTATTTGCCCATATAAATATGGGTTTACTTTTCGACTTTCAATTCTGTTCCACTCGTCAGTGTGTCTGCTTCACTGCTAATACCATGCCATTTTGATTATTGTCGCTTTATAGTATAACTTGAAGTCAGGCAGAGTGATGCCTCCAGGCTCGTTCTTTTTTCTCAGGATAGCTTTGGCAATTTGGGGTCTTTTGTACTTCCATACAAATCTCATGATGTTTTGTTCCATTTCTTTAAAAAATGCTGATGAGATTTAGATGGAGAGTGAATTAAATTTGTATAATGCTTTAGATAATATGGTCATTTAAACTATGTTGATTCTTCCAATCTAAGTATGTGGAATATCTAGTCATTTCTTTGTATCTTCTTCGATTTCTTTTAATAGGGCCTTGTAGCTTTTATTATATAGGTCCTTCACTTGTTTCGTGAAATTCATTCGTAGGTATTTTATTCTTTTTGTTGTAATTGCAAAAAAAAAAATTATTTTTTTCACTTTTTTTTTTATTGTTCTGACACTTCATTATTAGAGTATAGGAAAGCTATGGGTTTTTGAACATTGATTTTGTATCCAGGGACTTTACAGCATTTGCTTATTGTTTCTAGTAGTTCTTGTGGAGTCTTTAGGGTTTTCTATAGAGAGAATCATGTCATCCACAAATAGTGACAGTTTCACTTCTTTGTTTCCTCTTTGGATGCCTTTTATATCTTTCTGTTTCCTGATTGTACTCTCTAGGACTTTCAATGTTATATCGAGTAGCAGTGGTGATAGTGGACAGCCTTGCCTTGTTCCTGATCTCAGAAGGAAGGTTTTTACTTTTTTACCATTAAGTATAATGTTGGCTGAGAGTTTGTCATATATGGCCTGTATTATGTTAAGGTACTTTCCTCCTATACCAACTTTTTTAAGCGTTTTGATCATAAATGGATGCTGTCAAAGGCTTTTTCTGCCTCTCTTGATATGATCATGTTTCTTAATTTTTAATTTGTTTATGTGGTGTATCATATTAATCAATTTGCATATGTTGAATCATTCCTGTGCCTCTGGGATGAAGCTGACTTGATCATGGTGTATAATCTTTTAAATATGTTGCTGTATTTAGTGTGCTAGTATCTTATTTAGGATTTTTGCATCTTTGTTCATGAGAGATTTTGGTCTGTAGTTTTTTTTATTTGTGTTATCTTTACTGGGTTTTGCTCTCAGGGTGATACTGGCCTTATAAAATGGGTTGAGGAGTATTACTTCCTCTTTGATATTTTGTAACAGTTTGAGGAGACCAGGTATTATATCTTTGAATGTTTGCTAGAATTCACTGGCAAAGCCATGTGGTCTTGGACTTTTATTTTTTGGTAGGTTTTGATGATTGTTTCAATGTCTGTACTGCTGATTGATCTATTTAGATTTTCCAGTTCTTCTTAATTCAGTCTAGGAAGTTTGTATTTTTCTAAATACTGGTCCATTTCTTCTAGGTTATTAAATTTGGTGTTATATACTTCTTCAAGTATTCTTGTATGATCTCTGTGATGTCAGTCGTAATTTCCCCTTTCACCCCTGATTTTGTTTATTTGTGTCTTTTCTCTTTTCTCTTTAGTGAGTCTAGCCAGGGATTTGTCAATTTTATTAACCTTCTCACAGAACCAGCTCTTTGTTGCAGTTATCTTTTCTATTATTATTTTTGTTTTCAATTTCATTTATTTCTGCTCTCATTTTGAATATTTCTTTCTTTCTGCTGACTTTAGGCTTCATTTGCTCTTCTTTTTCTAGCTTTTTAAGATAAAGTGTTAGGTTGTTGTTTATTTGGGTTCATTCTTGTTTTTGGAGATAGGCCTGTAATGATAGGAACTTTCCTCTTATGACTGTGCTTGCCATGTCCCAAAAGTTTTGATATGTTCTACTATCATTATCGTTCATTTCTATGTATTTCTTAATCTCTTTTTTAAATTTCTTCCCTGACCCAGTTATTCAAATAGCATGTTGTTTAATCTCCATGTATTTGTGGTTCTTCCTGATTTCTTTCTGCAGTTGATCTCTAGTCAAAGCATTATAATCAGAGAAAATAGTTGGTATGATTTCAACCCTCTTATATTTGTCGAGGTTATCACTGTGCTTCAATATGTGGTTGATTCTTGAGAATGTTCCATGTGCACTAGAGAAGATTGTAGAAGCAGCTGTTTTGAGATGGAAGGCTCTGTAAATATCAGTTATGTCCAGGTGGTCTAATGTGTCATTTAATGTGCCATTTAAGTATGTTATTTCCTTACTATTTTTCTGTTTGGATGATCTGTTCATATCAGACAGTGGGGTACTGAGGTCCCCTACTACGATAGTGTTTTAGTCTGTTTTTCCCTTTAGTGCTATTAGTAATTGCTTTACATATTTTGGGTCTCCCTGATTGAGAGCATAGATATTAACAAGCGTTATATCTTCTTGGTGCATGATTCCCTTTATCATTATGAAGTGCTTCTCAGTATTATTTTATCCTTTTTTTTTATTTTGAAGTCTATTTCATCTGATATTAGTATCACTACTCCTGCTTTTATCTGAATACCATTTGCTTGAAATATCATTTTCCACCCTTTTACTCCGAGTCTATATTTGTCTTTAGAGCTGAGATGTGTCTCCTGGAGGCAGCATATTTTTGGACTTGTCTTTTGATCCAATCTGCAGCTCTGTGCCTTTTTATTGGTGAGTTCAGTCCATTTACATTTAGGGTGATTATTGAAATTGAGGTCTTCTTATAGCCATTTTATCTTTTGCTTTTTGGTAGCTCGATGTTTCCATTGCTTCCTTGTCCTTGTGTTTTTGTTTTCTTTATTTTGGTTGGATTTTGTGGGTTTTGCCTCTGATTCTTTTTGTTTTATGTTATATACTTCAGTTCAGAATCTTTGGTGTGTGGTTACCATTACGAATATGAAAACATAGTATATATATACAGTTGTCCATTTTTTTCTGTGTGCCTTATCTCCTTTCCCTTTTGTGAATTTGGATCTTTGAATCCCCAACCCCCATTTTCAGACATTGTTATCTCAATTTGTTCCTATGTATGCTGAATGTTCATTACTGTCTTGCTACAGCAATTCTCTTCTTATTATTTAAGCTTATGATGCCCTGTAGTTAGTAAGGGTTGCACTCCTCTGCTTCTCTTTGCCTGATAGTCACTTTACTCCTAACTATGTCTTTCTTTCTTTCTTTCTTTCTTTCTTTCTTTCTTTCTTTCTTTCTTTCTTTCTTTCTTTCTTTCTTTCTTTCTTTCTTTCTTTTTCTTTCTTTCTTTCTTTCTTTCTTTCTTTCTTTCTTTCTTTCTTTCTTTCTTTCTCTCTCTCTCTCTCTCTCTCTCTCTCTCTCTTTCTTTCTTTCTCTCTTTCTTTCTTTTTGTTTTGTTCTTTTATTTTGTTTTAAGTGAGCTGACACCTTTCAGTATTTCTGATAGTGCAGATCTCGTGGAGAATTCCCTAAATTTTTGTATGTCTGGAAAAGTCTTAATTTCTCCACATGTAAAAAAGAGCTTAGCTGGATACATTATTCTAGGCTGGTAGTTCCTTTCATTTAATAGTTTAAATATTTGATTTCATTCCTTTCTTGTTAGTAAGTTTTGCACTGAGAAGTCCGAGGATAATCTTTATAAGTTACCATCTTCTTTTCCCTGTCTGCCCCGAGAATTCTGTCTGTCATTTATTTTTGATAATTTTAATACAATGTGTTTTGGTTAAGTCCTTTTTGTGTTGAGATAATTGGGTATTCTGCTGACTTCTTGAATTCCAAGCTCCAGCTCATTCCTTAGATTTGGGAAATTTTCATCAACTATTTGTCTGAAAATGCTTTCTATTCTCTGCTCCTTCTCCTTGCCTTCGATAACACCCATTATTCTTATGTTTTCTCTCCTGATAGTATTAGCTAGTTCTTGAATTTTTCTTTCATTATTTTTCATTCTTCAGTTTCTGTCTTCATCCTTTTCATTTATTTCTGGGTTTCTGTCTTTGATACCAATGATCCTTTCCTCCACTTGGTCGACTTTATTTCCCAAGCTTGCTATTTCATTTTTCAATGCTTGTAATGTGTTTTGATCTCCAGAAGTTCTAATGGTTTCTTTTGAGGGATTCCATCTCCTAGCTCTGCTCATCTAGTTGTTTTTTTAAATTTCTGAAACTGTTGATTTGAATTTTTTTGGGATCTCATTTAATGTTTTTCAGAAGTACTATCCTGAATTCTCTGTTTTTTAAGTTGCATATTTCTATGTCTGTGTAAGCTTATTTTCTGGAGATTTTTCTCTTTCTCTCTGAGATGTCTTGTCAACTTGGTTGTTCATGGTGTTCAATGGACTATTTTTCCTCCTGGGTATTAATGGAAGTGTATTATACTGTTTTTCCAGAAAGAAGATTTATTATATAAAGACTTCTCTTTAGCCAGTAGCAAAGAAGGCACTTTTCTTTTGGTTTCCAGTATGTGGTGTCTAAGCTTCTTGCATTCCTGCTCTATATAAAGGCTTAATAATGCTTTTTAAATATTCTTGTGGCTATTTAATCATACTCGCTACCCTTAGTTTCAGTCCCTGTCAGTGTCAGCGACAGTCTCAGCAGCATTTGCTCAGATTCCTGTGGGGCTCCACAGTGATCGGTCTCAGAGGATATGGAGGTAGGGGCCCTTTGGGTTGGGGGTTTCGGGGCTGTGGCTCATCCTCAGTTTTGTAACCGCAGCCAGCAAAAATCAACTGTGTTCCTCTGGAGTTTGTCCCATTTCTCTGCTTTCTGCCCTGATGACTGGGCCCTGCCACTTTCCAGGGCAGGGCTGTTTGGGGAACTTGCTGAAGGAACTCTCTGCTCCTTCTCCTCTCTCCCTCCGCCTGCAGGAAGCTCTGGCAGCTGCAAGGGGGAGCTTTTTTATTACTTCCAGTCCACAGCCCAACACCCAGGGTTCTGACCTGTGGTAACTCTCATGTGCAGATCCCACACTGAGACATGCTGGTGTGAAGTATGGATGATTTTTTGTTGTTATAGATGTTCAGCTTATTTTTGTTTTAAGGGGGAGAGATCTGGGGATGTCTCTCATTCTGCCATGTTTCCAAAGACCCTCCTCACCTAGTCTCTGCTTGGCTCTATAGCCTCGAATGTCGAAAGATTCTGTGGTCTTTGTCTGCTTATTTACAACTTGAATTTCTGCCATGCAATATGAGGCTATTACTGCTTCTATGCTCTCTTTTAATTCTTTTTTCTCCCTCCACTCTAACCCTATTTCCACCTCCAAAGTACTTTTGCACTACTAACGTTGAGAGAACTTTTATTCTTTCCTGAAATAATTACTTCCATAGCCAGAAGTCATTTGCATTCATCTCCTTGTTTTATTTTCTTTTATTTAAAATTTTATCTAATTTTAATCAATTAATTAATTAATTAATTTTTTTTACTCCTACAGTATCTGGTCTCCCTATGTGGTCTCCCATCCAAGTACTAACTAGGCCCAACCTTGCTTAGCTTCCAATATCATACAGGATTGGGTGTATTCAGGGTCTCCTTGTTTTAAAGAAATGTCTTACCTTCCACTATGACTAATTCATTTTCATATTTCCCTCAAAGGTTTGTCTACAGTGTTGTTGAATAATTACACCGTGAGTGAAAAATGTACAAAATTATACCAAATCTTAATGTGGTGCTAAAATTTAGTTCAACCTAAAAGTGATCAACTACAAAATCTCAGCTGCCAAATATTCTCTAACTACAGAAAAATAAATTAAAAAAAATTCTAGGTATAATAACCATGAGGAGAAAGAAACTTGTAAACTAGAGGCTTTGCCATGAAAATTTTTACTAAACATACTGTATTGATGATACTGCCATTGTATGGGAGCTAAAACAGGGACATGTTATTTTCTAAAATTTCTCTGAATCCAGGAGTTACAACTCCTAGTCCTAAATTTCACCAATTTTAGGCAATCAACTTTCTAATACTGATAATAAACCTATTTGCAGATTTAAAGATATGATGACTTCTCCTTGGTTCTAAATTTAAATAATCTGAATGGATTTATGTAATACATTTTTTAAAATATTTTTCTTAGAAAGTTTAGATGTCATCTGGTTCAACACTAAGTAGAAGCTTGAATATTACAAATTTTAAGTTATATTTATTTTTAATATACACCAAAATGTGCAGGTATCAATCTGCATCCAATCAGGAGGTAGAAACCACACAGCAATTTAAACAAGGGAAGTTTAACATAAAGAATTATTAAATTATGAAAAAAAAGTAACTATAGGATGTAAGAAAACTTTCTATGGTACCCTGGTGCAGAGGAAAGGTACTGAAGGAAGGACAAATTTCAAAGGGACTGCTTTCCAAGGCTGGGGTTTAGGCCTCATTGGAAAAGGTATAATTGCAACCCATTAGATGACTGAGAAGTTCACTAGTTGCCTAAACCTCAATTAATCTGCAGCAAACAACTCTCCACAATCTTTAAGAGCAGAGATCTTTAGATTTGATAAAAAGGGAGTACTGATAACCTTTTCCAGTTTTCAAGTAGAGAGCCATAGTCCTCCTCACTTTTCATACTTATTATTATTTTATGCTTTTTTGAAATTCTCTTCTCCCTTGATTGAATGTGGCACAATATTATTTTAATTGTCAATTCATTCATTCAATCAGCTACTCCTCTCTTTGGCTGACTCCTGTTTTGACCTAACCAGTAAAAGAAGGGTGAAAAGTAATCAGAATAAGCAGAAGCAAAACAATTAATTCAAAATGGACCTCAGACCTAAATGTAAGAGTTTAAACTATAAAACACTTAGAAGAAAACATTGGAGTAATTCTTCATAATCTTTGGGTAGGCAATTATTTCTTATATCTATTTGAACAATTAAGTAAAAAATAGGACTTCATCAAAATTAAAAATGTTGTACTTAAAAGGACACTATTAAGAATAAATAGCTCACAGAATGACAAGTATCTTCTCCATAATATAAAAATGTCTTATGACTCAACAATAAAAAGACAATCCAATTAAAAATGAACAATTTGAATCAACATTTCAGAGGATGTACTAATAAGCACATAAAAAATGCTCAACATCATTAGAGAGATGTAAATCAAATCCATGATGCCGTATTACTTCATGATCACTAGGATGACTAAATTTAAAAGGACAGACAATTGCAAGTGTTGAGGGAGAATGCAGAGAAATTAGGACCCTCATACATTGCTTGTAGAAATGTAAAATTATGCAGTCTCTGTAGAAAATGGTTGGCAGTTCCTTAAAATGTTAAATATAGAATTACCATATGATCCAGCAATTCTACTGCTGAGTATAAACTCAAGAAAAAATAAAAACATGTGGCCACACACAAAAAAATGTACATGAATGTTCACAACAGCATTATAAATAATAACTCCAAAACGGAAACAATCAAAATGTCCAAAAGCCAAGGAATGGATAAATAAAATGTAGACTATTTATACAACAGAATATTATTCAGCCATAAAAAGGAATAAAGTACTATGCTATCCAGAGCCTTGAAAACTTGATGCTAAGTGAAAGAAGCCAGTCACAAAAGACCACATCCATTTATATAATATATCTAGCAAAGGGAAATGTATAGAGACAAAAAGTACATTAGTGGCCTGAGGGAAGGTGAAAACCGGAAGTTACTGCTAATGAATAGAGGGTTTCTTTTGGGGGTATAAAGTATTCTAAAATGAGATAGCATTAATAGTTGCACGACTCTCTTACTATACTAAAACCCCCTGAATTGTATATTTCAAGTAGATAAGTTTTATGGCATGCAAATTACATTTCATTAAAGCTTTTATAAAATACATGTGGGAGGAAATAGGGCAGAATATGATTTTTATTAATAATTGAGTTGCTTACATGGAACACATAAGGTTTTGCACTCACAGGAGGTCTGTGAGTAGTGATTCATGGGTGATGATCAAGGTCCTGGGAGTAGATGAATTTTTCCCAGGATGACAGCTAAGGGTGAGGGAAAAAGCAGCCCTAGGCAGGCCCCCAGGAGAGCCAGCATCTCTGCTTTGGGGACGGCCCTGAGTCTCACTGTCATCAAGGACCACAGAGAAGACTGGACAAAGGGCTTTTGACTTCTGGGGTTGTGTTTCTAGCAGAGTGACATGCTGGTCTCAATTCTCTTATTTTCTTCCCTAGAGTTAATAATTGCTAATATACACGTTTTTAATGCTAACCATGTTATAGCACTATTTCAAGTCCTATACATAGTCTATTCTTATTTAATTCTCTCAATGATTCTGAGAATAATGTCTGGTTATTCTTATTGCATCAGAGAAGAAATTGGGAACAAGAGAGGCTGAGTATTGTACACAGTTCCCATGTGGTGGAAACAAGATTTAAACCCACATGGTCTAGGTGTGATGCCAGAGCCCATGCTGGCCTGGGTCCTCTCTCCTAATACTCTCCTCTTGATCTCCTTATCACAGAGTAGGTGTGGCTGACTTTCCTCTCCCTTTTTTACCCAACTCAGCTTCAAGCTATGGAGAGAGAACAACTTTTTATATTCCTTTTCCATTTTCTTTTTACTGGTCTTATTCCACTGCCCTCCCTTGACTGGCTGATGACATAAACATGGGAAGAGGAATCTTGAGCCTACAGTGAAGTCATAAGTTTTTTATTAAAACAAAGATGTGACTATCTTTAAAACAAGTGGCATTTGACCTCCTCCCACCCAAACAAATACATACACACAAAATACAGTATAAAGATAGAGATGCACATGAAATTTTTTTCTTTACCATGTATTTTGCCATCAGATACTTTTGAATTTAAATTTAGAAAATTGTTGAGTACCTCTTCTGTGTAAGGCAGAGAAAAATAAACATCTTTTTTACTTCCAGGAGTTTGTGGTTTAGGGGAGAGACAGACTTTAGACTTTAGATATAATCCAAGTCAGAGCTGGAATTGAATTATAAACATGAACTTGGACTCTGGACACTGGACTGGAGGACAGGAGCAATGTTAGAGATGCGTCTGAAGGACAGGGTGAGAGCAGATGATGTGGACAGGAGTAAGAAGGTAGGAAAGTGGAAATTGCAGAATATATTCAAGATGAAGAGAGAGTGAAAATAAGGAATGCATAAAATGGAATAATTTTAACCAAGCTGCTAATATTACTAACATTATGAAGGTTGAGGTGTTGAAGAAGTAAGACTGGCGAGAAACCAAGCACCAGTCAGAGAGTTGGAGAACTCAAGTTTATTACGCTAGTAGTCCTGGAAGAGCTAGTGCTCTGAAGACCTGGGCCCTGAGCTCAGGGGCAACGTTACTTTTATAGGGCTTAACAAGCAAAGGCAATACATCTGTTCTTAACATGCAAAAGTATAGCATCTGTTATCTAGACAGAACAAGGAAAGGGGAAGGTGAGCCTTCAGATGATCTTGAGGTCACCTGTCCCTTCACCCTGTGTGGCAAGCATGTCTACAGATTACAATGTTAGCCATTTGAGTGGAAAATTTCTCTTCATTGCCCTCTTTTGATGCCCCGTAAGTTGTTATAGGCCATCAACCTCTTGATCTTCTTGGCCTAGGGGCTGGTAAATGGGTAGTTTGTTTGTCACAACCAAACTTGACAAGACAATTCAGAATACAGTGACCAAATGAGATAGCTATGAAGAGCACGAAGGGACCTATAAGTGGGAGAAACCAGGATCTATATTCTGGAACAGAACCCCCATGACCCATTCAATTGTTGGTGTGTTAGGACATACCCCTTCTAGGACAGGATGACCTCAGTGTCTTTGCAGGCAGACCTCAAAACACCCTAACTAATTTTTCTACCTAACTCTTTTTCAAGAGCCATGAACCCCCTTATTATTAGAATGGATGTTGAGGGACAAGAAGTCTCTTCTTCTGTATCTGCTTCCTGCTGAGAAGGGTCATAGTCCCTGTCTACTGGGTTTCACGGAGCTCTTTCCCTTTTTGTCTTAATCAGGGTGGGGTCTTGGATTTCCTGCTGAGGTGCTACCTCAGTCCCTAGACAAGGAAAAGAAGGTACAAACTGGTTATTTAAATCATATATCCATTAAAGAAATTAGGCTTGATTCTTATAGAATGAAAAAAACCTTTGGCCTAAAGTCCCCTCCCCTCTCAGACTCTAAGGACCCTGCCTGGCTTAGGGTCATTTCTGCCTGATGGTCTGATGATCCTTATTAAGAGTCGGAGGATTTGAGATACCAGTTTCAGGGTCATTATCTGGATTTGGGGGAGAGGGTCTTTTCCCCAAAGAAGGTAGGGAAACAAACTTAACTAGGTTTACTAAAAAATTAAGAACTCTGCAAGAGATGTCCCATATCATTCCAACTGGCAACGGACCTACAGGTGGGAGTACATTGGATACAGCAACAAGAGATAACTCCTACAAAGATAAAAATGAAAATAAGAAATGCTTCCTTAGCACAGCAAGACTGGGCAGCCAGGAAGTGAGGAGGAGAGATTAGGACCAAAAATTCCTGCACACAACTTCATGAATTTGTTTCACTATTTTTATTCAATAAGTTGTCAGAGAGGTTAAAACGTAGTCCTTTATCTTCTTCACATCCATGGTTATATCTGAATATCAGGTTGTCTATAGCAGCCCTGTTTTCAAGGATAGCTTATCTGATCCGTCCTAATTCATCTTCCATGGCACGGATGGTCTGTGAAGGCTTTTGCCATGCAGCAGGCTATTCTTTTGGCACAGCCTGTGGGGTTTGGGTCTAGGTCCCAACTTTTGGAGCTTCCTTTGAATGTTGGCACAGACCAAGTTTTGAGATGTATAGCCAGGAGCATCTGGCTCTCAGACTTTGAGCCAACGTTAGTATATTCTCTAGAAGTCTCAGAAAACTGGTCAAGACAATGTAAAACACAGAAATTATTATGATAAAGTTCGGAGTCCTCCTTTTCTACTCAGAAAACTTTTCTGTAACATCAGTAGCTGACCAATAGTCTAACATTAAAACACAATTCTAATTTTGCATTAGTTTACTTTTGGTATTTAAATTTCCAATCTCGTTTAGCTTAATCACATAAAATTTCCTCTCAGGATTTCTCGTCACAAACCTTCTACCACTTTCCTCATTTCTTCAGTTTACCTCTACTACTCAGTAAGGACTAACTAACTTTAAGACAAACACCTTTCCTTCAATTCCCTTCAGAATAAATCTCCATGCTTTATACTTTCTGTTACCAAAAACATTTCCTTTACCATCATAATTGGAATTATGAACCAAACCACCATATTATATACAACACAGAAAAATATAGATCAGAGGGCATTTACATACTCTTATTTCCCTACCGTCAGTATTTGTAACTTCCCTGAGGAACATATCTAGTTTCCTCAGGGAGCAACGAGATAGATGGGGTCCCAAGAGAACTCATTTCTGCTTCAGAGTCCAAAGGTGAAGGGGGAGAAAATTCCTAATGACCGAGAGCTTTGGGAAGGGGATCCTATCATTGGGCCAGCTATAAGTCTGGGTCTTGGTGAAGGAGCATAGAAGCGGAACTTTTACTGGTACAGCAGTCCTGGCTTGCCTGGACTTGCCGTTACATTAAGCCACTCGACTAACTAGTTGATCAGTGCTTTCTGGTATGTTAGCTGATTCTTGACGCAGATTGAAATCATTAAAAACTCCTGCTGAGAGACCTGATCTTCAAATTGGCAGGTCAGTAGTGGAATAAAATGGTTGTCCTTCTACTCCTTTAATTATAGTTTGTGAGAAGGGTTTTCCTGCAAATGCAGGGAGAACAGAATAGGTTGCCCCTGTATCTAGAAGAAATTGAATTTGTTTACCCATTACATCCAGAGTTACCTGGAGTTCCTTGGTAGTGATGACCATATTCCCAGACAGGGGCAGCGAGGATGGCCTCGGGCCTCTTCAGTCACACAGTTCCCAGTCCTGGGCTACTAGGGTGTTGGTTGGCTGCCCTCCTCTATGGGAGCATGGACAGTTAACTCTCCAATGCCAGGGATTAGTACCGGTTTCTTTGCATGTGGGCAGGGGCTCAGGAGCTTTTTGGTTCAGTCCTTTGCCTAATGTCCTACTTTCTTGCATTTGAAGCAAGAATTTAATGTTTTCTTATTCTCCAGTCTCTTAAGGGACACTTGTTGGGTACAAAGAGCCTGGCCAATTGCAACAGCCATAATCTTGGCTTGTTTTTATTCTGTTCTCTTTTTCACTCTTCAAGATCTCGAGTGCTATAGACCATGAAGGCCATATAAAGAGTCTGTGGCCCCATTTTTAGCTTTTGAAGCTTGTGTCTGATATCAGAGGCTGACTGGCTAATAAAATGCTGGCCTAACAAGGCTAACCCTGCGAAGGAAGTGGGGTCTACATTAGTATACCTCCTAAAGGATTCTTCCAGCTGACTAAAAAGCTGGCCAACTTCTCATATTTTTTTTTTTTTTTGAGTAATGGTTCTAAGCTTCTCATAGTTCACAGCTTTTGTATTTTTTTTTTTCTTTTTTCCCCACATGGGGGTCTCTAGAAATTTGGTGCATCTAGTCATTTCCTCTTGGGTATTATAATTTCAATCAGGATCAGTGAATGGTAAAGGCCTCATCTCCTCTTGACAGGCCACTGTTAGAATGCAGTCCTTTTCAATGATTGTTGTATTATGGAGCCACAGATGAGCCCAAGTGAACTCTATACCCTTTAGGGGACCTTAAGGGTACCCAGCTGTGGAGCTACAAATTTGTACCTGATCGAGTCAAGCCGGCCAGGTGCCCATCCACACACTCATTAAAACATTACCTCCTCCCTTTTGGAAGGCCCTGACCTATGTCTTTCCCCTCTGGAAAGACCCTGACCAGTGTCTTCCCTTAGTGGAGAGACCCTGATGTCTCCCTCCCCTTGGGAAGACCCTGATGTCTTCCCCCACTGGGAAGATCCTGACCTGTGTCTTCTAACTGAAGACTAGGAGGGGATCAAGCTTCTCTTCTGTCTGGAGATGGGACCTGACTAGGGGCATGAGTCCTGGGGCCTTACCTTATCCTGTGCCCATTCCTGGTGAGTTGGTTCATCCCTCCTATGAGTCCGGTTGGGGGCTCGACCATCTTGGTCTGAAAGACAACCCAGAATACCATCAGGTGGCATGCTTCCTCGTTCGTTCGGAGCCCCTCTACCCCGGCCTGGCCAAGCCACAGGTACAGTAGTTCAAAGGACCAGCAAGATTGAAATCTCACTGGGGCCTCCAGAAATGTTGCAGAAACAAGACTGGCAAGAAACCAAGCACCACTGGGAGTGTTGGAGAACTCAGGTTTATTATGCTGGCGGTCCCAGAAGAGCTATCTCTCTGAAGATCTCGACTCTGAGCTCAGGGGTAACCTTACTTTAATAGGTCTTAACAAGCAAGGACAATACATCTGTTCTTAACAAGCAAAAGCATAGCATCTTTTACCTAGACAGAACTAGCAAAGGGGAGGGTGAGTCTTCAGTTGATCTTGAGGTCACCTGTCCCTTCACCCTATGTGGCAAGCATGTCTATAGATTACATTAGCCTTTTGAGTGGAAAATTTCTCTTTGAAGGCATGTAGAAAAACCCCATTCTTGTTCTAACTAGCCTGGGATCTTGAACTTAATTTTTGAGCTTTCCGGTCCTAAGTCAATGCCTGGATGTACACCTGGACCTCCAGGTAAACTTCTGATTAATTATCTCTTAAAGACTCATGTATTCAGGCCACTAATTGCCCCTAGAGGGCTCACATATACATTCACCTGACATCCATTATCCAGACCACTGGGAGGTGACCAGACTTTTGGCATTCACCTTCCAGACCAGCTGGCACTCATCATCCTGACTGCCTGACATCTGATTGATAACCATCCTGGACCAATCCTTGGGTTAAGGATGAAGGACTGATAATTCTCAACTATGTAGTTTTTACTATAAGAACTTTTAACTCATTGATGTAAGAATGTTTAAACATAGAGAATTTTTATAAAAATTTATTTGAGCAAAACAGAGGATACACCTGGAAGCAAGATCTCAACAGAGTGAGATAAATGCTTCAGAGGATAACAGTTTGCAGGGTTTTTTTTTTTTGTGTGTGTGTATTTGAGATTAATGAGGAACATAAGGAAGATTATATGTAGGTGGGAGAAAACAACTCGAGGATTGGATTGTAGGATCGTTAACAAGTTTATGTGCTCTCTGAAAGGGGGCATTTCAAAAGCGTGTTAACCTACATGCACAGAAACAATGGACAAGGAGTGCTGAAGACAAAGATAAGCCTTTTAGTAAAGTTCTGGATGTGACTGCCCACCATGACCTGCCCACTTAAAAACTTATGATAAGATCACCCTGTGAGGTTACTTTCCACAGAACCCCTTTTCTTGTTCACAAACTTCTCTTTCTTCTTTGGAACACTTCTGGATTTTTGCTTAGTAGTGTTCCCAGTTTGCAATCTTCAAGACCCTTGAATTAATCTCTTATCATTTATTTCTGGCAAAGCCTCCAGATTCTTTTTGAGTTTAATCTGAAAAAAAAATAAATATTTTTTACTCAGAGATGATTATGAATATGTACTTTGTAGCAGCATTTGAAGAATGTTCAGTGTGTTGAACCCATCAGTTTAGTATTCTTATGGCTACATTGTTTTTAATGAATGTATGTAGAAAGGCTTTCATCCTAATTAATTTAACACATGTATTTGTATTATGAATTTAAGTACCAACACAGAGATTTATAAGGAACATTTTCACTTTAAAGTGTCACATTTTTATTTTTTTATAGCCATTTACTCTTTTGCCAACATTTCAGCATTTTAAGATTCTTGCCAATTTCCCTAAATGACCATTCACTACAGCTACTAAGTTACTAACTTACTGACAACTCACAATTATTTTTCCTAGGAAAGATTTTAATACTTCTGAAAATTTCTTTGAGTTTTGAGTTGTCTGATTTTCATTACGTGCAATGTTTTTGGTACAGCTCCTTCTGGCTTAAAAGTAAATGGTAGGGAGGAGGGGTTTTAGGGAGCACAGGAAGGGGACCCTGACATGGCTAACCACCAGTTTTTCTGACACTATCCCCATTTTTGTACTGAAAGTCCTGAGTCCTGGCAAGTCCTCTAATCCCCAAAAAACTGGGACAGGTGGTCAGCCTGGGTTGGAAAAGTAGGGCTGTGTGAATGCCTCAGAGCCTTAGATTTCTGTTTCTTGACACTTTTAGACTACACTGACTCAATATAACTTTAAAACAAATAGTTATAAACAAATTGGCTATTATGTTGATTGAGTTTTGGGGCAGAACTAAAGTCATAAATAGGGCACATAGAACTCAGGGTATTTGTATATGCAGGTGGCAGGAGATGGGGCTGGAGGGGTGATCAGCAGTTTAAGAAAGTTAAGAAAGAACCTGATGCAAGTCTTTATTCAATGAAAGAGTTACGCTGCTGCGTATAGTGTGTGGGGTACCATAAGCTTCCCCTTGCCAAGGTGGGCAGTGACCGCTTTGGAAAGAGTAGTGAGAAGACTGCTTTGACTGAAGTCAATTAGTATGACTAAGGATGAACGGTAATAGAAGACCATCTCAATCTACGTCAAGTTTTAGAGTAAAAGGTGAAATCCTGTGGCGCTGTGGCATGACATGACAGTTAATTTCATGTATCATTTTAGAGATAAGGACTATTTCTGAAGTAAAATTAGGATATGTGACAGTTTTTCTCAGTTAGGGAGTAAAAGTGGCCTTATAGGTATCTTCCCTTAAGAAGTCTCTGAATGAGTGCCTAGAACCAAGAAATACAACAGTAATGTTTTTGTTTGTTTGTTTATAAATGTAGCAAAAGCAATGCTTTGAAAATTCTGAATTGATCCAATGGGTCATTGCGCTTCTTGACATTCCCATAAGAAACTTAGATAGATAGATAGATAGATGATAGATAGATAGATAGATAGATAGATAGATAGAGAGAGAGAGAGAGAGATGTAACCCCTTTCCTTAGTAGCACCATTTTCTTGCTTTTCTTTCATTTATTTCTTCTTTTCTTTCATTCTTTTCTAAGTCCTCAGCCATTTTCTTCTTCAGATCATATTCATGGCTCACCTGACCAATTGCAGTAATCTTAATCAATCTTCCTGTCTCTTTTTACTGCCTCTTTCAATCTATTTTGTCCACATCTATCGTAGTGATCTTCCAAAAGCCCGGTAATCATGTCACTCAAAAAAAAAATATATATATATAAAATGAGTGAAGAATATATATATATATATATATATGTATGTATGTATGTATGTATGTGTGTGTATGTGTGTGTATGTATGTGTGTATATATATATATATATATATATATAGGCTTTCCATTGCCTGGATCCAAACCCCTAATCTTAGCACTGAAAACTCAGTTAAACCCAGTTCTAGTCTCCTCCTCTGTTTTTCACTATTTTCTCCCTATCATGCATTCCTTACTACTGATGTCTAATGTCTGAAGTATGCTCCACACTCTCTACCTGAGGTTCCCTAAATTAGTTAGCTTTAGTTGCCCACAGAGGTCACCTCCTCATCCATGCAAGCTGTATTGATTTCCTTTCTTTCCATTTTTACATTCCTATTCTTTTAATGAAGGGGTCCACAACCCCCGAGCTGCAGACTGGTACTCGTCTGTGGCCTGTTAGAAACTGGGTGGCACAGCAGGAGGTGATCGGCAGGAGAGTGAGAGAGGCTTTATCTGTATTTGCAGGTGTTCCCCATTACTAGCATCCACCTCCTCAACTCCACCTCAGATCATCAGGCATTAGATTCTCATAGAAGCACCAGTCCTTGGTGCCAAAAAGGTTGGGGACTGCTGTTTTAATGCATTCCAGAATTACCTCTCAGGTAAATTTCATGCACTCAAATCTTTGTCTCATGGATTGCTACTTGGTAGATTAGAAGCAAGTTCTTATTCATTCATGTATTTCGTTTATTCAGTAGGTGTTGATGTAATGTTTTCATTGTGAGTTGGGCCACAGGAATGGGGTTTTATCCCTTAAGATTTTAACCCTTTTCCTGCCCTTTCTGTCCTTTATTTAAGATAATCAATACCTACTTTTTCACCTTTCTTTGCCATTATTGCACAAACTCAGAATTTCTGAATTAAAAATATCATGGAGCCCATTCTAGTCTCAAACCTTTCTTTAACCATATGTGGAGATTGAGGCCTGAGTTATTGAGTTCTGTCGCTAAGCCACATGGCTAATTCTTGACAGACTGTACAGAAATTTGGTCTCCTGGTAAAGCAGTTGGTCTGGGGTCTTTTTTACCATAGTAAGAGCAAAAGGTTCCTAGACATGGTCTCCTAAATGACAGTTTCAGGATATTGCACAAGAAAACTTTGTAGTTTGATTTCATTAAATAAAAATTAGTTCAGGATAGTAGAAAGTAGTTTAGGATTTGCATTAGATTTGGGCTCAGAATCTGACATGGCTGCTGATAAGAAAGTTTTGGAAAAGTATTCTCAGTCTTTCTGAATCAGTTTCCTTACCTGTAAAATATGACTAAAATACTTATGTTATAGTTTTAAGTACTTAAATGCAGTATTTAGTGTAAACTTTGAAACATGATTAATAACCAGAAGCTGTTTCTTTAAAAATAATTTTTTTGCCAAATGTTTAAAATTATCTGTTATATCTGATAAACTGAGGTTTTAATTTAGTTCCTCTTTATAAATTGAAGCAATGACATGTTGGGTTTATTTGCTTTCTTTTCTCTCTCAGAAGGTTGCAATTTAATTGTGCTGTTGTCAGTTTTACAGAGAAGTCCACTTGTTTGTTTCTGGGAAGTGTTTCTCTGTTTTTGAGAGCTCAGCAATTTGGTTGTTATAGACCTCATATTGTACTCATTATAGTTCAACTGGGTGGTGTAGGTCATTTTCGGACATTTTCTGTTGTTCACCATTGTCTATGAGTGAATATCTGTGTATCTTCAAGCAACAAATATCTACAGCTTGTCTAAGGGTGAAAACATGAAATTCAGTTTGGTGACCTCACCTGTGCCCTTTGCAGAGACTAAAAGAAATAATGAGTGAAGGATTCAGATAGTTATTAATGGACCAGTTGAACTCTTGATAGTCAATAGTAAACTAAGTCGTGGCATTAACAAATATGCCTTCTATCACTTATCATTTAGTGCTTTTGTCAGAGATATAATGCTGGACTGGAAGGTTCTTTATTCTGATTCAGTGTCATCAAGAAACTATTGACATTGTCATGATCCTTTATTCATTTACAATGCTGAGTCTTCTACCTTTTAATTTTCCACGCATGCTTTATCTGTGCTCTAAACATCACTGTGTGAAATTTTCCTTTATTCTCCAACTAATGTAACCCCAAAGTTGATTAATTTGGTGTCTAGATATTCAAGGAAACTTAGATATTGAGGGCATAATTATTGTTTAAACTATATTTTTGTCTTTTCACAATTATAGATTTGCATACTTTATTCAAATTAGGCTGTGCATTGTTTAAGAAGAAAATTTAAGGTCTTTTTAAAAAATTCTTCCTTCTTACTGGGAATTCACACCAATGAATAAAGACCTGACAGCACTGAGAGATGGTATAGAACATATCTCAGTAAGCCACCATGATCCCTGAAAAAAACTGCCACATGCGCTGTTTCATTTTTCTAATTTTGCTTGATTACTTAAAGAGACATGATATCCATGTGTAGACGATAAGCCAATAAGTAGTAATGCCCTGCACAAAGCTTTCATGGAAATACCCGTCACTTCCTGATGTTTGGAATTAGCCCATGCATGCAGGCTAGAGCAAGTTCCATGAAAATTTTGCTACAGGCCATTTCAACATTCTAACAGGTCTGCAGGTTCTGGAGTCATGCACTTCATGGCCAACTGTGATACCACAGCTCTTTTGCTGTGAGTGGGTCTTACAGGTGCACGTAGTGGGAGCTTATGCCAATTGTTTTAATACTCTTTAATCTTTCAGATAATAGTGCTGAATCAAGTGCTGCAGGCAGAAAAGACAGACACATACCTAGAACAGTTATCTACTTCTGTCAGAATAAATAGCTGTCCTTAACAGGTGGAAGTGTGTCTATATAATCATCTTGCTACCAAGTTGCTTTTTTTTTGTCTCAACGGTTGGTAGTCATATCTGGGACTTAGCATTATTGCCAGTAAGAGCTGAGGGCAGAGATCAACATATATATTTTCTATTATCTCACATCATGCTAGCGTCTTCTTGTTCATTCATACATGATGCCACTGAAATATTGAATCAATGTGATATTCTGTGATTTTCCAGATGCTCATGATAACTTTACATTCTATTATGAGAGGAGCAGGTGCTTTTGCATAACCAAGGGGTAAAACTGTAAATGTAGGCTCTTGACACTCTCACTTGTACATACTGTTTTTGACCTTTTTCCTGATGGAACGGGAAAGAAAGCCTTAGCTAAATCGGTGACCTCATTTACCTGAAGTCACATTAATCTGCTCAGCAAATATACTATATCTGGTACAGTGGATGCAATGAGGCTAAAACACTGAATTTTCAGTAGTCTCCTATAATTTCTCAGAATTCAAATTTTTGTTGTAGACAGATTGGTGATAAGTGGAGGAATGATGAGAATGACCAATCTTATATCTTTAGTTCTTTAAGAGTGGCACTAATATTTCACTTTCCCCCTACCCTTGGTGTATGATATATTTTAAAAATATATTTTCTTTGCTTTAACAGGGAGGGTCTGGGTCATACCGATGGTTTCTACTTGGCCTTATTGAATACGATAGTTCTTACTCCATAGGCCAAAGACCCAATATAGGGTTTTTGTAGTGGGAAGCAATGCCAATTGTTTAAACAGTCAATATAAGAATGGTTCCAATGACCAATTTTGTCTATTTCAGTTATAGCTTTGAGGATGATGGAAATGACCACCATACGATCCAACAGGGGGCCATGATAATTCTTCAGCTTGAAGCTTACAGCAGGGCAGCACACATGCTTGGCTTTGGCTTAGTGATTCTGTGTGAAGAAGATGGCAGGACAGGACAAAGTCTCCTACAAACCACACAGATTCTAGGATGTGTTACTTTTTCATTCTATAAGCATAGATATTAGGTGTTATATCTTCTTTGTGCATGGTTCCCTTTATCATTATAAAGTACTCCTCAGTATTTTTTAATCCTTTTTTTATTTTGAAGTCTATTTCATCTGATATTAGTATCACTACTCTTGCTTTTATCTGAATACCATTTGCTTGAAATATCATTTTCCACCCTTTTACTCTGAGTCTATATTTGTCTTTAGAGCTGAGATGTGTCTCCTGGAGGCAGCATATTTTTGGATTTGTCTTTTGATCCAATCTGCAGCCCTGTGCCTTTTTATTGGTGAGTTCAGTCCATTTACATTTAGGGTGATTATTGAAATTGAGGTCTTCTTATAGCCATATTATCTTTTGCTTTTTGGTAGCTCGGTGTTTCCATTGCTTCCTTGTCCTGTGTTTCTGTTTTCTTCATTTTGGTTGGATTTTGTGGGTTTTTCCTCTGGTTCTTCTTGTTTTATGTTATATACTTCAGATTCTGGGATGTGTTTCTTTTTCATTCTATAAGTTCTAGCTCTACCCCTTTATGTCTTACCCCCAGGTTTGAAATCATCCTCCTGTCATCCCCCATGGATGTTCTAAAACAGTTACTTTATCCATCCACAAAAAGGTTAAATATGAATGTAATGGAAGATACACTCTTATTAGGCAGGATACACTCTCCTGCATTTTGTCACACTGGCCACCTGAAGCGCCTCAATGTGAAGGTAACTCCAGCTCCCTTTTCAGCTATGGCTAAGTGGGTAGAAGTGTGATGAAAGGATTGAGGGTAGTGTTTCTTTCCAGCCAGAGGCAGCATGAAAACATTTGATTTGATTTACTTTAAATCATTACTGTATTCAGGTGGTATCCAAAGCAAAAAGGACAAAGGACATGCAGAAACATTATTCTCCCCTACTCCTTTCTCTCAGTTACAAAATTCAGCCTTCTTGAAGCAGCCCCTATTCCCACTTTCTCATATATTTCTGAAAATAATCTACAGGTGGTGCATTTTCTGAGTATAGCTGTGGCTTGTAGCAAAGTTTTCATGGAACTTGCTCTAGCATCCATGTAAGCTTGCATGGGCTAATTCCAAATATCAGGAAGTGACATGTATTTCCATGAAAACTTTGTGTTGGGCATCACCAGCATGTGGTAGGGGACTCCTAGTTTGCCAACGTGTTGTGGAGACAAGAGGAGTCAAGATTGGGCCTGACCTTTACATATACACAGGTTTAATATCCTTTCACCATCAACAACTCCAGGAATTATTTGCCACCATTGCCTCCATTGTACACAGCAGGATAATAGGCAAGAGGGAAATGGCATAACTAGTATCTTGTAGACCTCAGGATAGTTGCTTTGATAGCTGAGAATCCTGGGCCAAGTACTTTTTTTATATCCTGTCCTGTTATGTAAAGATGTTATATCCTTGTACAAGTTTCTTAGCCTCTCTATATCTCATTTCCTTCAAGATAAAATGGGAATATTTACAGTGCCCACTTCATAGAACAGAGTGAGACTTAAATTAAATAACCATATAAAATGCTTGGCCTTAAAGTCTCATATGAACCAGCACTCAATTAAAATAGTAATTAATATTATTGTTATCAAAATGAAAGAAAAATAGAATTGCAAATGCAACGTGTAGTTCATTTTTATAATTATAACTGGTTATCATGTTTTTTTCTTAGACCTACATATTGCTTATAGCTATGCCTTCATTGTAGCTCTATGTCTGAAACCAGAGGCAGAACCTGAAAAGTGATAGAACATGTATGTGGATAAGTATTCGTATATTGAATCTGAAAGTGTCACCATCCAGTGTGACTCTGGCTATGGTGTGGTTGGTTCCAAAAATATCACCTGCTCAGAGAATAGAATCTGGTGCCCAAATGTGAGTGGGTAAATGACACAATTCAAAAAGTTTTCTGTGCTATCCAGCCTTAAAAATGATGCCACCCATAGCACTGTCCCAGCCAGTAAGGGTGAAGTCCAACTTGTCAGGATTCATTTCTGAGTCATTCAAATGATCTCTCTCTGTCTCTTTCTCTCTCCCTCTCCCTCCCTCTCCCTCTCTCTCTCTCTCTCTCTCTCTCTCTCTCTCTCTCTCTCTCTCTCTCTCTCTCTGTCTTCTTGAAGCATTCTGATCAATTAGGATGGCTAGTTGTTCTGCTATCACTTGAGAACTGCAGAATCTAAGCCCCTTAGTGAGAAGAGGTTCTCACAGACCTGAGAGTACTGACTATTAACTTTCTATTTCTAGACTAAATAATACACTGACTTATTTCTGGATGGTTAGCAGAAATGGCCTTTGTCCCCACTTAGACCCTCTGGGAAGCTGTCTCGGAGGAGATCTATATCTCTCTGGGGAAGGTGAACATGGGCCCCAAGGTGTTTTCCTGCTCACCCAGCAGTCCTGATATTGGTCTTGGGCCTGATTCTGCAGTCCTGCCATTGTCAGGATGCATCCTCCACATGACCTGGAGAGAATCCTCTCAGCCATGCCCACCATCTATATCTCTTTTAGGTGGTCCCTGAAGGCTGTGAGAAAGTTCTAGCAGGCAGAAAAATCATGCAGTGTCTCCCAAGTGCAGTGGATGTGAAAATAGCTCTTGAGGTGTATAAATTGTCACTGGAGATTGAATTCCTGGAACTACAGAGAGATGTGGCGAGGAAAACCACTCTGGAGTCATCCCTGTAATTTTTCCCCCTAAAAGAGAAGAAAAGGTGCCTTGCTGCCTTTATTTCACTTTAGTTAAAAATTCTACCAAATCTTTGCACCAGAATTCATCTTAATAAATATGCATATATCAAAACTATTTGTCGTCATGGTCATTTAGGATCCCATCAAGTGAGAATTCTAAGCTACTTATTACCTAAAGCTGATCATTTTATTTTACTGTGTAGAACTTGAAAATATGTATTTGCCTTCACAGCAATGTATTTTTTTTTGACTACCTCCTGTCCGTAGCTCAACATGTTCTAATTATTCATGTTCTTTAAAATACACACTAAATGTCAATACACCCTGAAAGCCTTGTTAATTCTCCTTCATCATGCCGTTTTCTGAACTCTCATGTACTTGGTCCCTGCCTCACTGATGTTCTCAACTTTTGTCTGACCCCTTTCATCCTCAGAGAACAAATTCTGAAAGACAGATGAACGTGAACCCCATTTGGCAGCCACTTATGTATCCCCAAGTCCTCCATCTCTTTTAGTCTTCATTTTCCTAACAGAAAAGTAAAAAGGCTTGAGCAACTATCCTACACATGATGAGAAACCCCATATCAATCACCTTTATATATTGGAGTATACACACTACCCTATGGATGAACATTGACCTTTTTTGTTTAATTTCCCCAAACATACTCTGAAGATGTTGTGGGTATAGCAAGCTTTCACTGAACTTTAGATAGCACAAAAGGTCTTGAATTGTTAAAGAAACCTACATAATATAGAAGATATCTATCCATGGTCTTTAAAACCACTGCCTGCTTCTGCTACTAGGAATTCCTTTTAGTTGACATTTATTTTGAATTTCCTCTGAGACAAGGATTTTTGCGTAACTAATTTCCTTGGAAGTGAGTGGATAGTAAGACAAGGAAGGGAGGGCATTACTAAAGAGAGAGCATTACTGAGGGGATTATTATTGTTGACAAAAACTCAATTATTCTGGCCGCTCTCTGAAGTTGTGTGGAATATACCACAATTTGTCAGCCTGAAGATGATGACCTTGGAAATTTTTTTTAATCAACTCCCTCCCCTCACTGGTGGAGGCTTGCTAGCAGGACATCTGATCCATGCTGCAGGCCAGCAAGCATGCTCTTGATGACAGGGACACTAGCCCTGTGGGACTATTTGAAGTAACCTCTAGGGTAGGGATATGAGCAAACAAATACTGTGATTGGAAGTTGTCTTGAGTGTGCCAAAGTTGTAGGGCCTTAGTGATCTTGACAGAAAGTTGACAGTGTCCACCACACACTTCAATATGCAGTAGATATCTTCATGTCTATATACTCGCTTTCCTGCTCAGTCTGTTTTTGTTTTTGTTTTTGGATTCATGCTTTCCTCTTTCTTGTTTATGTTCTCATTTTACTGGTGCCTAGAAAATGATGCATAGAAACTAAATTACCAAGCTCCTCTGTATCTAAAGCTGTCTTTGTTTAAATACTTGATTCATAATTGGGCCGGGAATAGAAAACTGGGTAAAAAAATAATTATTTTAGAGGTTTTAAGAAATATCTTTTTTTGTATGCTTGATTCTAATATTGCATTTAAGAAGTCAGAAGCTATTTTTATTACTAATTGTATAGGATATTTGCCTTTATTCATCTACAAGGAGAATCATTTTTTTTTTCTGAGAAATTTATTTGGTATGCTTTTTTCAGCAATGGTCTCTTCTTTATTTTATTTATTTATTTTTTATTTATGGATATCCTACTGGTCAGATGTTAGATCTCTTTGTGAATCCTGTAATTTTCTTATATTTTCTCTTGGTTTTTTATGCCATCATCTCTATCTCATACTTCCATCACATGCTTTCAGGATAGTTTCTTGACTTAATATTTTAACTATGTTATTAATTAAACAAAAATGTTACCTTCATTAAAAAAGTGTTCTGTTTTTTATGGATATAAAGCCTATCCATATATCTCAGAGGATATTAATAATCATTTCTTTGTAAGTTCTATTCTGCTCTCTGTAAACTTCTGTTAATGGTAATTCTAGGTTATGTATTCATTTTTAAGGGTAAGACCCACAAACACTGATTTAAGTTTTATGCACATGGGGAGGTTGGACAGTAAACTATTTTTTTTTCTTATTTGAAGTGATATCAGACAATGTCACTAGTCTCCCAGTATCCCTTGTCCTCTACCTGCTTTAAGTAATAGAACTGCTCTCACTCCTTTAAACATCAGCTAGAGCCTGCCTTGGAACAGTCTCCAAATGGGTGAAACTTCCTGAACACATTCTTAAAAAGGAAGCTGCTTACCCTCTACTTCCTCTTTTGATTGTGAGGACTGAAATGCTGACAGTGTACTTGTGAGCCAGATTTTACCATGCTGATGTGGACAATATCCAAGGGGATGTTTGAGCAATAAAAAGGAAGGGATTTGATCCCTGGATGACCTTGTTGGACAAAGATGCTGACCAACTTGAATACACTTCTGCCTCTGAACAGATGCAAAAGAGAGATATAAACCTTTGCTTTTTCTTTTAGCAGCTAAGCTCATACCCTAACAAATTTAGAGGAATCTCCAAATATCAGTGTTTATCGGTGTCTTCTCTGTCATTGACTGCTTTCTCCTGAGAATGATCCTCCAGGTTCATGCTTGCTTCTTTATTGACTTGATTTTTTACTATGTGAAATGAAGAGATGACTGCTTCTCTGCTTCACCCTGAGTCTCTTAGCTCATTTCCACTGCAAGAGTGCTTTTGCACTGTCAGCATGAATAGAATGTGCTTTCATGAAATGATTGCTACCATCCCTAGAAAGTAGAGGGGTTGCATTCATTTCCTTGTTTTAAATAACATGTATTTCCTTCTATGATAAGTTAATCTTTGTATTTTCCATCAGAGGTTTGCTCACATTCTGTGCTGAATAATTATATCATAAATATAGAATGTATGAAGTTACAGGAGATGAAATTTGGTACTAATAATATAGCCCAACAAAAGATTATTTAAAAATTTCTGCTGCTAAATAGGGAACAAATTATGAGTATGTGAATCATTCTTTCTTCAAGTTTATTGAACGAGCCTGGAAACAATGAAGTTGATAAATTAGAGACTTTCAGATGAAAAGTTACACATGAATGGAGACTATGGATTGAGCTACCATTTGTAATGAAGGAAGCACTAGGTCAGAAAAAGAACATGATTTTCCTAAAATTTCTCTCAACTACAAATAATCCTGCAAATAGCTCTTAATCCCCTCTTGCCACTATTATCTGATATTTTTAGGTTTAAAGATAAGATGGATTATTATTTGTTATTAATATTTACACATAATACATGATGCATATTTATAAAAATAACATTTTATCTTGATAATGAGTTTTTAAGTAGTTTTCTTTCTTTCTCTTCTTTCTTTTACCTTAGCACCCAGTAAAACCTTAATAATTCAAAAAATTTTAGACTATATCATTTTAGTAGATATGCATAATTTAAACTTGCTGTAATGAAAATGAAAAATGAAAATTATGTAAGACATAACAGCTATTTTCCTTTTCTAACAAAGGAAAAATATTTATTATTGCAGGGGTTATTTTAAAAGGAACAGTGACTACGATAATAGTTAATGCATTCTGCCTCCAGTCATGAGTTTCTCAGGAAGCCAAACATATCATGTCTTTATAAAACTGAGACGATATAGTAGAGCATGAGTCAGCATTGACACTCTTTGCTAGGAGTCAAGCTACTGAGCTCCAGGCACATATGAGCTAGACATCTAAGTTTATAACAAAGATTAGCCTGGAAAATCTAGAGAAATGAAAGTATAGTATCTCTCTTAAGCGAGTAGTTTCTAAATTGGCTAGTTTTACATTTATGTCTATGACCATTTTTGAGTTAATTTGAGTTAATTTGAGGTGAAAGATGAGCGTCAAAATTCTCTCCGTTTTTTTTTTGTTTTGTTTGTTTGTTTGTTTGTTTGTTTGTTTTTGCTTATGGATGTCTAATTATTCTGGTACCACTTGTTGAAAAGACTACCCTTTCTCCACCGAATTAGCCTGGCACCTAGTCTACAATGAATTAACCACATATGTGGTAGTGGATTTCTGAACTCTATTTTTTACATTGATAACTAAGTCCATTTCAAAGTAATTATGACAATGTGTTACTCTTTACAGTTAGTCTTAAAATCAAAAAGTATGAGTCTTTCAACGTTTCATTCTTTAACAAAATAGTTTTGTCTATTTTTAGGTTCTTGGCTTATCCATGTACTACATTTTAGAAATAGTCCATGAATTTCTAAAAAAAAAAAAAAAAAGTCTGCAAAGGTCTGGACCAAAAAGCTCGGAATGTCTAAATCAGTTTGAGGCAAATTGATATCTTAGTAATGTTGAGCCCTAAAATCCATGAACATGGGTTATCACTCCATTTAATTTGGTTTTCTGTTTTTCTTTCATGAATATCTTGGAGTTTTCAGCTAACATTTTCCACACAGAGCTTGCATCATTAAAAAACTTATTATTTAAAAATAATTACATAGATTTACAGAAAGTGGCAAACATAAGAGAGGTGCAGAGAGGTGCCAGGTACCTTTATCCAGTTTCTCCCAATGGTAATATTTAGAGAACAAGAATAATATCAATAATATCAGGAAACTGGTACTGGCTCAATGTATATATTTAGTCTTATGCTATTTTATCACAGTGTAGACTCCTGTAACTACCACAGCAATCAAGATACAGAAGTATTCTTTCACCAGAAAGATCCCCCTTGAGCTATGGCTTTATGTTGGTGCTCAGCCCTCGACCCTGGCCCACCATCACTAACCCTAGCAACTCCTGATTTGATCTTCAACTCAATCATTTTGTCATTTTGACAGTGTTGAACAAAAGATTCTCAAAGTGGTAACTTTTGAAAATGGCTTTTGTCACCCAACAAACTGGCCTTGAGATGGTAGTACTTTTAAAACTTCAATTTCTATTTTTTCATTGCTAGTATATAGAAATACAATTGATTTTTATGTATTGGCCATGCACATTGTGTCTTATTAAATTCTCTCATTAGCACTGGTAGGTGTCTATAAATGCTTTGGAATTTACCAAATAAATGATCATGTCATCTGCAAATAAACACAGCTTATTTCTACGTTTCCAACTGTTATGCCTTTGACCTATTTTCCTTTGCCTTATTACACTAGCTGGGACTTCTGGTGGTTAATGAGCAGGAATGATGACAGAAGCTATTCCTGCTTTGATTCCTCATCTTGAGAAAAACACATTCAGTACAGTTATTTGTAAATTTTTTTTAACATGGATTTTCTTGCTTTGATAGTTCTCATTCGAAGGTCAGAGAAGTAAAGTGATAGTCCTACAAACTACTATCCCTTTGAGAATCACAGAAATGCCATCACTAGGTGAGTCCATAAACACAGCAGATCAATGTGAGATAAACTTGAACTAAGAACATTTTTGTTGCCTGGCCCCTGTAGCTCCTATTTTAACTGGGGTCATGGTGACACTTTCTCTTCCCAGCTATCACACCAGGTACAACAAGTCTCTAAAAGTTCTAGTGTACAATTACTTAAGTAAACTATTTAAGATTCCTTTGAGGAAGTACTGGAGAATTATTATAATCCAATCTTGTTCGGCCTTCCTCATAGGAATCTGTCCTTGCTTTCAGTCTGAGAACTGGTGACCAAATTGCCTAAACAATTATAAGATGATTGGGCAAGAGATCAGGACTTCCTATTGAAGGAACTAGCTTCATTTTCTGGATCCTTCATTCTTAATCTCTTTTGAGTGTATATCAATCAATACTCATGTTGGCTGGCCTTTGCCCTAAGAAACACCATCTGTATTAAGCTTCTTCATGGATTCCTACAGGTCAGGATGTGTCTCAGTCTTCCTGCCTGACATGTTTCACCCTTGAGGAAGCGCTTATTCTCAGGGTTAGCATTAGCACAACTCTGAGAATAAATGCTTTCTTTAATTTTGCATCCCAGGCCATCTCTTGCATCACCCCAGTCCTGGCCCTCCAATAACTCTGAAGGTTAAGTGCTGCCACTGAGTCCAGCTATCTGGGGATTCTCTAAGCCCCACCATTACTAGGTAGCCACAATTGATAATGGCATCTCTCCTAGCACAAGAGGCCACCTACAGAGGGCCAGCCCCAATTAGTTTCTCTGCACTGTTGGTCCCTGTCACTGGAGCATTCCTTATTGCCTTGGGAAATGGTACATGCTCAGGGTTCTCATGAAGAAAATCACTGGTGCATGTTATGGTTTTATAAAATAAATGATTCTAACATGTCTACTTCTCTGAGACATGGATGACATCCTATTTAGTCTGCCATGGCCATTCTGGCAGCTCGACACCATTTAATAGTAACCATCATTTTTCTAAATTCCAAAAAGCATCCCAAAAGCATTTAAGAACTGACTCTCAGGGTACTTGTCAGGGTGTTAAATCCTGTGTTATGGGAGAGTGTCCTTAACATGACAAACTCTCTTGTATTTGGCTTTAGGACTCCTCCTAGGAATACTTCCCCAAGTCTTAACACATGCTAGATATGTTCTACAATCCGGCATATAATTTCTTTCCTCTCCTAGCAGGTTCTGCAAAATATTACTTAATGCCGAGGTTTGAGTCGATCAATATGTCTGATGCCTGGAAGGGAGATGTGGGCAGATATTGAAGAGGGTGATTATGACCTTACAAATACCTGCCACATTTGATCCTTTTCTATAATGTTAAATCAGGGAACAACCTATGACACGAGGAAGTAGAATAAAGTTATACAGGCTCTTTGAGTATAGGGAAATCTGGAATTCAAGGACCTGCAGCACATCTACCCAGATATCCTCAGACCAAGCCTAAAGGAACCACTCCTTCCATCAGAGCCCTGCCTTTTAGTTGGAGACTTGCCAGGCCTAAGATTTCAGTCTTTCTGAAGTTCTACTGTTCTTTTGAAATTATATCCTGAGCCTGACCCTTAGCAGAATTAGCTAGCTCCCAGCTACCTGAGATAAGAGTTTCTTTAGGTACTGGGAAGGAGGGCTCCTGGCTTTCAAACTTGGGTTTAATAGTGATTGAGTGCTTTGGTTTTGCATTTTCAGCTACTGGGTGCTGAGCTTTCATCAAAGGTACTCAGCCACTAAAATGAACAATGCTTACTATCACTATTTGCACTGTACCCCTCAAGTGTCAGAGATATTGCACAAGCCCATGATCTGTCTCCGCCTCTGTCCCATGCCAATGTTCCAGGTGAAAATGTTCATAGTTGCAATGCTCCAGCAAGCCAGGACTATCAATCCTCCAGTTATCACCAGTTTTGAAGTCTCGATTGCCAGTGGCTGGTGGTAAACCAATTCTAGAATCTTACTCTTACAGTTTACTTCCGAGCTCCACTTGTGGTACAAATTGTGTTCCGTCAGTTTCTCCACATTCGGATGGATAGAATTTTGATGGTGTGGTCTTCAGGAGGGAAAAAAGCTTGTAAGGAAATGAAGCAACAAACAGGGAAGGAAAGGAGCTGAACAAGGATGTGTCTCTGGTTAAGTGTAGACTTCACTTGATCCATGATGAGCTGTAGAGTGTAAATTGCACCACAGAGTTGTCCAGGCTTGAGGCAAGGATCAGGGTTCGTGGCTCAATAATTGGTTGGGCATCGGTTGCTCTTGGGGTTGGAGGTATAACTTCTTAGGTACGTTGGGATGAGGTAGCTCTTGTCATCCCAGCACACCCTGTGGAGAAGTTCACAGTTCTACACCTTTAACTGTAGCATCGGCAGCATCTGGAGGGTGAACATAGCGTTTGATAAAGGCCAACACGGAGATTACTCCGACTTGGCTGTTTCAGGGTCCTGACAGGACACCACTGTGAGACAAAGTGTGGAAATTTTCTTGGTGCAAATAGATGGTTGTGTTTTACAAATTAGTCTTGGGCACAGAATTTGGCTTAGCCACGAATTGCCTGAGAGGTTTCAGGACAGTTTACTTAATCTATCTGAACCTGATTCCTCATCTAGGCAATAAAGAAGTGAAGAGCCATGCTGCAGGGTTTTTTAAAGATTGATTATGAAAATCGCTGTAACGTTCTGGTACACTACATGTTGAAGGATTAAAAGCAGGTTTCTCGTTAAACATTCAAATTACTATTTTTTTTGTGGTTCCTCTTTTAAAGGAAGCTACCATTCATGGATTTATTATCTTTTTTTCTGTCTAGGAAGGTGAAATTTTGTTGTTTTTTACTTAATGTTCCATAAACGTTTGGTGTGCATTAATTATTAACTCTTCTCACTTTTTTCTGAGATGAGCATTTTGGCTATTCTTGGTATGTAGCAGTCATTCCAGCTCAGCAGAGTGGTGAAGACCACTAAAGGACAATTTCCAGAGCTCACTGTTTTGCTTTTGTTTAGACAACTATCTAAAGACAGCTATCTGCCTTTGGTGGGCAAGATGTAGAATCCAGTGTAGTTTCATCTGTTCCACTGGAGAAGACTAACTTTAGGGAAGGATCTGGATGATTGGCGAGGCAGTGCCAGAGGGTTAAGAGAAACTTAGTCTTGGAGATAAGATTCATGAAAAATGACAGACGTGCCTTCCATCCACTTGTCTCTGAGTGCTTTTAGAGAAAATGCTGGGCTTCTATCAGCTCCTCGATCATTCTCATACTCTATATGATAATATAGAAAAACTGTATATACGAAACACGTCTTTCTTCTTAAGTCCTCATCCTCAGCCATTAACTTTCAGTGCATGCTTGCTCTGTGCCGTAAACACAGACCAGAATAGTTTCCAAACTAGAATAGTTTCATAGAGTGGATAATTTTGTGTTTTCTGAATATCAGCAAACCCAGGAAGTAGGGTAAAGAAGTTCCTGCTAAGCATAGATATTGTTTGTACTGGATTCTCATCTGTTTTTGCACTTAGCAACTCCTATGACTCTATTGGCTAGACCCTGGGCTATCAGCATAGGAATTTCATTTTTTAGACTTAAAAGATTTCTTTTCTTTTCTGGGCAAGGTATACCCTTGATTAAAGAAACCACTTTTCTTGACAGGCACTTTTTTTCAGATGTGCTATCGTTTCTTAGGCTATGACTTGTGATTCCTGGAGAGCTCATTACGTACAATATGTATCATGCGCTTCAATCCTGGCACCTTTAGCCTCTGTTTACTCAGAGAGGAATCATCTGCATATTCAGAAAGAAACTTATTCCTTATGCTCTCTGATCAGTGATGATGTCTTGAGTTTACAATAGTAAGTATGTACAGAACCTCAGAGGGTACTCACTTCATGCCCGAGACTCTTCTTCTCGAGTAGGGGGACTTATCAGCATTCCCTGACAGATCTGTGCTCAGCACCTGCTCTCTTAGTCACTGCCCCTGCCCCTCCCCTTTAGTGACACAGAACTGGGACTTTGCCAAGGTTGAGTTCCTTGACGAGGCACCACTGCAACTGTTACTTAGATAACTCTTATTTGAGAGTCGGGGTATCTGAGAACACTGATCCCAGTGGGTCGCTCTGGGGCTCTGCACCATGCCCCCAAAGATGCAGAGCATGCTCCCAGCGCTGTATCTCTTTGGTGTCTTGACCCTGCTACTGTGCCCTTCTGGACTCTGTGGTGAGTATTTTGGGGGAAAGGTGGTGTTTCCCTGACATATGGAGAAAAATACCGAACCAAGAATTAATCAAACATAGTCAAGAATGCTCATTCATAACCTTTATAAAAGAGTGTGGTGACCCACGTTATTAATGAAAATGAAGAATTAAAAAATATAAAAGAATTTATTTGAGCTAGAAACTGTTATTATGTCTAGAAGAATTGTGTTGATGTGTAAAAATTCTTGTGAGGCTCCTTTAGAAAGGAATCATCTCCAATTTTCAAATCAGTTTTTTATATTTAAATGCTCCAAAATGCTTAAAACACACTTACTTTCCAAATACCTTAATTATGCAATCTATAATATTAGTGATTGATTGAAAAAAAATTTCTATCCACAAAGCAAAGTAATTGTCTGTTATCACATATACTGTGTAAATTTTCTAGAGTATATGTAGAGTGCTTGGAAAACTGTACAATATTACTCAGATTTAAGGCATTATTCTTGCAATGGATGGATTTATTCATTTTTTTTAATATATAAAAGAAGGAGAACGAAAAGTGTCTGAGGAACTTAGCTGAATTGGTTGAAGATCTGTTGCTATATAAATTAATTTATCGTATTATTTAATTAGAAATGTTCCTTAAGCAAAATGGTATTTTCCTCTTGTGTCAGCTAATGTTGTGTTTTATCTGAAAGAATCAATTTTTATAAAAATTAAAGATACTTATAAACATATTCCTTGACACAGTATCATGTCATAAAAATGAAGTATTTGGGAGAGCTGAGAGGGAAAATCTGAAGTTTAAAATAATAGTCGAATGCTCTTATGTGAGCAAGCAGATTATCTAGAAATGTGAAAGCCCTGCTTTCTTCCTTACTGAGAGTGGAGAGGGCGAAAGCGTGGATTTAGTAGGAAGGTTTTATGTTTGGAAATTGATTTTTCATATCAGATGCATTAAAATTATTGAGGAACAATATTAATTTAGGTTATAGAGTCAGCATGGAATAAAATACTTGATGCTCAGGGAATTTTCAGAATTCCCACTTTGCCTCTGAGTTCTCCTCTCAGAGAGTCTGGGGTAGTAGAAGGCCATATCAAATTTGTCAACATCTTTCAATTATGTCTTCCTGTTTCTGTTCTCCAGTCCTTTTCCTTCTGTTTTCTCCAATTTTCTCATTACCTATGGCCTCAACCCTCTGAAATAGCTTTTGATGTCTGTCAACTTTGATGCGAATCTCCCTTTCTGACTCTGCCTACTCTTTCTCTCAGGTAACAATCTTGTGACAGCAGAGACTTTGCTCATTGCCTCAGTATTAACCTGCCTCCTATTTTATCAACTCCTCCACTTCTACCTACCTGTCCTTCAGGATGAATCTCCAACTTTGCCCAGGTTGCTTTCCTGGATACCTCCTTGCTCTGTTCTATTGGCACCTTCTCCTAGGACTCAGTTCCTGTCCTAATCTTCTGGGACTTGTGTGACTGGTGATTTAGTGTAACTACTTATATTGTAATACCTTATCTTCCTAAGTACATTGCAAGTATGGTCCTTAATGTGACCTGAAAAGCCTAGTACAGAACTCCATATCTATGTTTCTTTATAAAAATCGAGAGCTGTGTTTTATATTTCTATAAAGGTACTTAATGTAAGGTGTAGGAGAGGCTATGTGGAAGCTGTTGTTCATACACAGGTGACTTTCCTTGGAATTTCTGTCCCTGTGCTTTCTGGCCCTCCCAGAGTTGACGCTTTGAGAGGAGCAGAGGTAAGGAAAACTGTGCTTGACCTGAGCTGATTCTTGCTTTCGCTGGTGTTTGAAGCTTGTTCTTTCTGTCGTGAGTCTGTGTGCTAGTTTCTGTGGGCCCTACATCATCACTGAGGATCTGCTGACTGCAGTTCCTGGGATGTGCTTTAGCCCATCTCCAATACTTGTTGATCGCTTACTCTTTGCTATCTCCTAGATTTCTTGTGGCTCCTAGAGGATTTTTAACTGAGGCCTATCTCCCACTTCAGGTGGACCTTTTGGACAGACCTGGAGACATCAGCATTGATGTGTTTCTCTTCTCATGCAGCCCACTTCTAATTTACTGGAAGTGCTTACTCATTTTTTGTGCCGTATAACCCCAGAAATTCAGACCATGGTCAAAGCAGCAGAAATCTGTCTTCTCTCAACATTAGAGCCAGTAGCCAGCCCATCTAGTTTTTCTCCCAAAAGAAAAGGAGACATATCAAGCTTTCTCATTGGGCTACTCAGAGCCCCTCTCTCAGGGTGAAGGAGAAATGCACTCATATGACTGCTTCTTTTGGGTCTAGGGGATGGTCTTCACAGGATATGAAACACTTCAAAAAAAAAATGCTTCCCCAAATATTAGCCTTTAAAATAATTTAGTCCCAGACTTTTCAATGACTTTGACTTGGGTGAGGGATAGAAGAGATTTTTAAGTGGTTCTGACATATTTATGGCTTCAATTATGGGGTGTTAATTGACATTACAAGTAACAAGAAGAATTCTGTTCTTTGGTACAAACTAGCATTTTGTGGACTTTAAACATTCATCGATTCCATGTAAATAAGTGTCCAATGGTTGCTACAGAGAACAGAAAGTGGCAGATCTCCAAAAGTTAGCAGTGGACTTTGAAGAGATACAAATCGAAGTTTAATCCTCAAGTTTGATTCAAATTCCTGGCACTTATGTGGAATATCCAACCTCTCTGAGGTTGTGTTTCTTTTTCTCCAGAGTGAGCATGATAATAAACTGATTTCACGGGGTGTGAAGATGAAATGATAGAACATATGCATAATAATTAACACAGTGGGGAAGAACTCAAGAAATCATTCCTAGTGATTTGTCAAGGAAATGAAACATACCTCAGCAGAAGACTTGAATGAGTTAGTTCTATAAACTGGAAAGTCCTTCAATCGGTATGTTAATTAAATTCAAATCTACCTAATTCTCTTCCACTGTTCTCTTTTGACATTCAAGTTTGCAGCAACTTTCCTAGGATTGACCATGGATTCCATCAAGATGTGAGCTCCTTTGTGTCCTTTACAACAGTGGTGCGCTATACATGTGATGAAGGATACTTTCTGGTTGGAGAGCACGAAATAACCTGTAAAATTCACAGTGGTCATCGGCAGCCCTCAATGTAAAGGTAACTCCAACTTTATCGATGGCCCTTGCTAAGAAGGTGAAACCTCCACAAATTTCTCACAGGAGATAGAATCTTCTTTCAGCCAGAGGCACCACTTTGAAATTCGCATTTTATTTAGTCATTCATTCATTTCATGTCCTTAATATTAATATGCATACAGTACACTATTTTAAAAGTACAACCCAGCATTCAGTTTTGCACACTGTTTCCAGTGAGTATGTTTTTGGAGGTAATCTGGACGGCCACTTTCTGCTTTGTTTTAATAGAAGTTTTAAATATGACACACTACAGACCTGTGTAGAAATCTCTGGAGGACGGGGCATTGAGCATCATAAAGTGGACCCACTCAGGTCAGGAAGCACTAGCATTACCAGCACCCCAGAAGTGTCCCACTTGTCCTCTCCTTTTTACTCCCAACATTTCTGCCCAGAAGAGGTCACTATTCTAATGCCATGGAATAGTTTTGCCAAGTTTTTAACTTTGTATAAAGAAAATCATGCCTGCACTCTGTGTGCCTGGCTTCTTTCCTCAACGTTACGATTTTTTGAAAGTCCTCTCTGTCCTTACTCGTAGTGATATCTTATTTTCATTGCTGTAGAATATTCCTTTGGATGAATAAACTGCATTTCATGTATCCTATAAAAGTGGAAATTTTCAGCGTTTAGGCTATTATGAATTCCGGTCTTGTGAACATTCTTGTGCACGTCTGTTGGTACAAATGGGCCAACATCTCTGTTAGGAATAAACAGGAGTAGAATTGCTATTGCATAGAGTATTCCAATATTTATCTTTTGTAGATGATACTAAATCATTTTCAAAAGTGGTCATAACAATGTATATTTCCACCACAGGTGAGTGTTTTCTAGTTTTGATATACAGAAGATTTACATTTAATTCAGTTCAATTTGCCAGTCAGTTATGCTGAAGCATTATGTGTCCTGTTTAAGAAGCATTTGCCTATGACAAAGTCACAAAATATCTTTTATATTTCCTCCCAGAGCTTTCATCTGGTAAGCTCAACCCACTTGGAATCTGTATGGGTTTATGGTGGACAGTAAGGGTCAAAATTTGTTATTCCCCAGAGAATAATCGATGGACCCTGCACCACATATGACACAAACCATAGTGTTCACACTTCTCTACAGTGCTACCTTTGTCATGACTCAAGCACTCATGTCTGAATGTATGCTTCTGTTTCTGCACTTAGAGGTAGCAATTTTTAATTTGAAAGTATCTGTGAAGATTTGGCACAATTTTCATGAGTGCCTGTTTTTGTTTGAATGAGGACTCTTACAGATAAACTGCAAACATCCCCGAAGTATCTGATATTCTCACTGAAGCCTCATGCCACCATTTCCAGCGGATGAATTTGAGATAACCAATTTTGGTTGACCATCAAGATTACATATGCTGTTTTCTTTTTTCTTTTCTTTTTATTTTTTTTAAAAAAATAAGAGCACTAACTAAATTATCTAATATCTCACCATTGTCTCCACTTAATACAGGAAGATATTAATGGTATGAGGTTAAAAATGATATATTCAGAATCATGAAATGAGTAGGATGTTGAGATATGGTAGTTTTGAAAACTCAGATTTGAGGACAACACACTACCTAGGGTTTACATCATAGTTATGCTGTATAAAAGTATAGAACTTTAGACAAGCACAATGACTATCTGTACCTAATTCTTCTCTTTAGCAAAATGGAGGTAATATGGTGTTTTATGTTGATAGTTGTATGTATAATAGTATTATTATCAATTTTGTTATAATAATACAATGAATAAGGGTAAAGAAGATCTCTCGGCAAGCATATTAGTGTTTCTAAACTGTCAGTATCTTCTGCTATTGTCAGATCCTATTCTAGAATCACAGAATGACCCCAACTGTGTTTTCATAACAGCTTTGTGTATGAAACCAGAGGTAGAAAACGGAAATCTGTCTGTGGATAAAGATCAGTATATTGAGCCTGAAAGCGTCACCATCCAGTGTGACTCTGGCTATGGTATAGTTGGTACCCAAACTATCAACTGCTCAGAGGATGGAACCTGGCACCCAAAGGTGCCCAAGTGTGAGTGGGTAAGTGGCAAAGAATTCAGTGTGTTCTATCAGGTTCTGAAAATGGTGGCCTGCTCCAGAGTATGTCCCAACCAACACTTATGAGATCTCACTTTAATCAGGACTCTTTCTGACTCCATTAAGTTACTTTTGGAATCAGCGAGTTCACACTAAACGTACTCACTTGGTGATTTCATGAAGACAAGTTCTAATTCTCTCATTTTATCTCAAGAAAGACCAAGCCTCTAGATGCGGGTGACCTGGCCCCCAGCTCTGTGCTTTCCACCATAAGTACTATGCTTTTGCATAGGCCTCAGAACCATTCCTCCAGTTGTCCCTGAAGAGGCCCCTCGAGTGTCTTCTGCAGCACTGTTCCTTCCCTGCTTCATTGTTCTGGCCCCTAGGGTAAACATGTTGCTGAGTCACAAAGTATTATTTGTGTTCCTTCTATCAGTCCTGAGGCGGGTCTTGATACCCCAGTTTTGCAGCCAACAGTGAGGCATCCTGAAGGAAACTTCTACCTTCACAGTTTGGAGAGAAGCCTCTCAAAATTCATCTTTTTATCTCTTTTAGGAAATTCATAATGGCTGTGAGCAAGTGCTAGCAGGCAGTAAACTCTTGCAGTGTCTCCCAAACCCAGAGGAGGTGAAAATGGCCCTGGAAATATATAAGCTGTCTCTGGAGATCAAACGACTCAAGCAAGAGTAAGACCTTCCAAAGGAACACCAGTTAGAAATCAGTGCATCTATTTCCCCTCTCTCACATTCCCCACAGCCAAATTGATAACTGGGTATGGTACGGTTCTGTCATTAGTATTGGAACTACTCTTTAAGTAGTATTTTACTGGGAAAAAACACCTGTTTTAGGATAATCTGTTGATGTTCCTGGTGCCTCTGAGAATGTGGATGATTGCTGATTTGTATCTTATCTCAGCTTGTCCTTCTGCTTTGCTAGAATTGGTGGAATGGCAAAAATAAACTATGACCTGTCAAAAATCCAGGGTGTTTGTTTCTACTTTGATTCTTGTGTAATGAAAAGTTATGGCCCTGTAAGAATCACTTCCTAATGTTTCTCTGATTAATGTTTTTTATTTTGCCATATTTCAGGGTTTATGTGGTCCTCAAAAATACATGCTTGTGCCTAGTCTGAGATTTCTTTATCTTGCATCTTCACTTTTCCTCATTTTTCAGTGCCCAGGTCAAATATTAAATATTCCTCCAAGTCTTTTCCTGTGTCTCTTTATCTGATGACCAGCATTTTTGGGTCAACTTCTCACTTCCCCTTTATATTTAAGGTCCACTTAGTATTGCTTGCCTGTCCTTCCATCCAGTGACAAGAAGCTTGAAAGTCTTTGGAAATCTGAACTGTGCAAACCCTAAATATTTCTCTCAGCCTTTCCCAAGTCTTTCAGCCCTATCTGATCTCTTTTTCTCTTTACTATTTCACACACACACACACACACACACACACACACACACACACACACACACACGGTGCAGCTTCACTACATACCCATAAGAATTGCTAAAATGATAAAATACCAAGTGTTAAGAAGAATATTTCTTAACCATAACTCTAAAAAGTTGTTGGTGAAAGTGTAAATTCGTCCTATGGCCTTGGAACATTCTTGGCAGGACCTTCTAAGGCTGAACATGGGCCTACTTCACTCCTTGATAGTACCCTCAGATATGTATACATCTGTTCAACAGTGGATGTGTATTTAAAATTTTATTACAGCCTTATCTGTAATAGCCTCAACTGGAAATTACACAAATGCTAATGTGCACTAGAGGAGTTAACTTAATTGTGGTATATCACAATAATGAAATAAATGATTATGTGGATGCATTTCAAAACATAAAATGTTTACTGAAAGATGCTAGTCACAGACTAGTACCTATTGCTTTGTTTCATTTATACAATGTACAAAAACAAGCAAAAGTAATCCACTGTGTTCATAGTCAGAATAGTAATCTTTCTTGAAAGGGGGATGTGAGGAGGACTATGAAGGCCCTGGCAATGTTTGTGTCTTCCTCTGGGTGGTGTTTACATGGCTGTGATTCAGTGTGTAAAAAGTCAACTAACTCTGTGCTTCAGATATTGTACTTTTAGTATGTAAATATATATATAATAAAAATTAAATAAAAAATAGAAAGATGTGGGTCTTTATACCCTAGTGGTCTGGTGGGTAATGGAAGGTTTTTTTCATTTACTTAGAATATTCTTTCCAATAATGTATTCAGATACAGGAGAAATTGCCATTTTTCTCACAAAAAAGTGTATCTTTTCAACATTTTTATTGGCTTCCACCTTTGGCCCTTTATAGTTCTACCTGATATTTCCACGTTTTGCCCCCAGTTTTGTGAGACATTGTGAATAAGTCTCAATGTCCAGAAATTTCATCTGTGTTGTTTGGGCTCCCTCTATTGGCTCACTGACTTTCATCAGTGCAGTAAATAATAGCCAGAGTATTAGATTTTATTGGTGGTGGTATCCAGATTATTCCACTAGATCAGATCCTTGGGGTTAAGGGTATATTTTTTATCTCCCTCTGGTAAGTTCTACCTCCCATTATATATCTCAAGGCTTTGGGTATCTCAAACTATGAATGATAAGGTGGCCTAGGCTTGACAATATTACATCTTTCCCCTTCATCATCCCATTTTTTTCCTCACATATATTTAGACATAGCAAGTGTGGGGACTTTTCATCAACGTCACTGTTACCACTGATGGACTCAATGATAGTATTTACAGTGTTGATAATTATCGACTGGAAGTGCAGACTGATGAGAAGATCAGAGACTTGAATAAACCAAATCATTTGTTATATAAAGGATACAGAAATACAGAAGGAAGTCATCAAAATCTGGACATAAAGCAGAGAAATCAGCCATAGTTTTCAAGTTCTGTAGAAGTCAAGTTTCAAAATGTTCCCTTCTGAGCATCACTTTATAACATTGGTGCCATTCTATACACCGAGTTTGGAAAAAAGCAAAAACAAATCAATGGAGAAAAGTTAGCCCTCCTGAGAAATAGTGCTAGAGCAACTGGACATTATAGGCAAAAAAATGAATCTTGATTAAAAATTTATACCTCATATAAAAATTAACTCAAAATAAATTAAATGTGAAATGTAACATTTAAAAACATTTAGAAAAAAGCACAAAAAAATGTTATAGGATCTAATATTTAAATATAAAGTGTAAATGTATAGTTGACTATCTTGGGATATAAAACTAGGTAAAGAGTTTTTAGATAACACCAAAAACACAATCCATAAAAGGAAAAAATCGATAAATCAGACTTTATTAAAATTAAAAACTTTTGCTATTCAAAGTATCATGTGGAAGGGATGAAAGACAAGCTATAGCCTGGAGGAGAATATTTTAAAAACCACATATCTGACTAAAGACTAATATCTAGAATAAGGAACTCTCAAAATTCAAAAGTAAAAGAAATAAACAATTCAAATTTAAAATAGGCAAAAATTATAATTTAACTGAAAAGAATATGTAAGTGGCAAATAAGCACATGAAAATATATTCAACATATTAGTCATTAGGGAAATGCAAATTAAGATCACAAGATACCACTATACACCTATTAGAATAGCTAAAGTAAAAAATGGTGATGTCAAATTCTGGCAAGGATGTATAGAAACTGAGGCATACAGCCTCTTTGTAGACAGTCTGATGGTTTCTTAAAAACATAAATATACAACCACCATATGACCCACCAATTGCATTCCTTTTGTTTTTCCTAGAGAGATGAAAACTTATGTTCACATATAAACCTGTACATAAATGTACTTACTACCTTTATTCATACTAGCTAAAAACTAGAAACAGTCCAGATGTCTCAATAGGTGAATGGTTAAACACACTGTGGTGTACGTAAACTGTAGAAAATTACTTGACAGTTAAAAGGAGTGGACAATTGACACGTACAAAAACTTGAATGGATGTCAAAATAATTATGCTGGTTGATAAAAGTCTAATCCTCAAAGATTATTCACTGTATTATTCTATTTATATAACACTTTTGAAATAATAATTTATGAAATTATTTATGAAATGAAAACCAGATTAGTAGTTGCCTGGGTTAAGGATAGGGAGAAGGCCGGGAGGTTGGTGGGCATGGTCATAAAAAACCACAGGAGGGATCCTTGTGGTGATGGAACTGCTCTGTATCTTTACTATGGTGATGGATGCACAAACCTACACATGTGATAAAATGGCATAGAATTGAATATACTCACACATGAATATAAAAATTTGATTAAAGTTAATGGATTGTATCAATGTCAATGTGCATTCATTCATTCAGTATCTCTTGATTGTGTTTTTTATGATTTGAGGGAGGAAGATAATGCTTCTGCTTTCTAGACCTTAACCCCATTTCTTATCATCTTTGTCCCTCTACCTAGTGATCTGTTCTTTTTGACAATTATTTACATTATTTTATAAGTACTAGGTTATAGTTTATAGTGGAAAGCGCATATAAGGCTCAGCTACCTATTGTTTTTAAGTTTTTTGGCAACTGTCACTTAACCTCTTTTGAGAAGGGGATAAAAAACCTATAGGATTTATATAAGATTAAATGGAAACATTTATGGAAAGTGTTTAGAACACAGTAGATGCTTAATAGATAGAATAATTAATTTAAAATTGTCTTTCACTGAATGTTTTAAATTACTTGGCTTTTTTTCTAACTAATAGTATTGTCTTGGATTTTCTTTCTAAAGGAACACAAATTCATGGTGGATTTACTTGCTTTCTTTTCTCTTTATGAAGGTTGAAATTTGTTGTGCTGTACTCAATATTACTTCATAATGTACCCAGTATCTCTCAAGAGAGCTAAGCACTTTGGATGTTGAACTCTTTTAACAGTCTTTGCAGCTGAACTCAGTAAGAAGACATTTCTCTAAATTCATTGTCTTCTTTTTATAAAAATCAGCGTATTTGCAAGTTTTACATCCCATAAAAGGTAAGAATTGTGCACGTAAACACTTGTCTTTTGCCGCTTCCGTCAAAGACGTAATACTGACTGAATGTATCTTTGGCTGATCTTAGTTCACCACTCTCCACCACTTCAATGTCTGGTGCATGCTTTTTCATTGCTGCAAGCACCACTGTTTCTTCTCACAGAGTAGAACGGCACCAAAGTGTGATTCATTAGGTGTCTTAGGTAAATCAGGAACAGCAAACGGATTGTTTCACTCAAACTTTTTCTGAGTAATGTTTCTCAGGCCTGTCTGTGTTCCTGAGTCTTTTCATACTTCCCTGTCCTTACTAGGCTTTAGAACTTCAGGAAGGCAATTAAACTTGCGCTATCAATTTTTATTTTTAAATTTCATCCTGCTGTTGGCAGTTCAAACTCATAACTGAAGTCACAACGTTTCCTAATAGGAAGTGCTTCTCAGAAATAGCTTTCTTTCACACTAATTTCCATACTCCACTGGACTTAACACAGCTTTATAGTACTCAGGTTTTGCTTTGTGGGTGGCTGAGCCTGTCCACTCTGAACCAACGCACTTTAAAATTATTTTTTAAAACCCCATTCCTTGTTTATCCTGTCATTCAGAAATTAATTATTTACATCTCTAGATAGCAATTTCCCACTCCTATCATGAAAAGAAAAGATGAGGTTTACACTTTTAAATACCCTCAGAGATCACTTGTTTCTGGCGTCGGAACTTGATATTAGAAATGAAGTTTCGAGTGCCTTTTACTCAGTTGATTCTGGGAGCTCTAATTTTGTCCTCTTCTGCTCAGCTCCTTCCTACCTGGGAGCTTAGTCTTGACCTGTACTTTACTCCAGGAATTTGCTATCTGTTGCGCAGCTGAACTCCAGTTTGTCCAGTGCTTCTACTAGCTCAACAGGTACAATGAGGCCTGTGTCAGGTTCTTAGTTCTGTGCCTGCTAGGGACTCTGACCTTGCTCCTATGCCCAGCCAGCCCACATGGTAAGGTAGTTGCTGGTAGTCAGGGTCTCAAAAATGCAAGAGTGAAGTGACCAGTTATTGAATGGATGGTAGTTTATAAAGTGATCAATTGCAAATGTATTAATTCTATATTAGGAAGTTTAAATGTGTGGTCAAATTGCAGTAATTTATACCACCACTTTGTAGGGGGTATAATAACTTGTTTATTAATGTTAATTTTATTAACAATTAGCAAATTGCTTTATCAATGGTATAATAAATTGTTTATTAGTTTTCATCTTATTAATGGAAAGATTAAATTCCAAAACATTTTCAGGAGGTTTTAAAAATTTTAGGTCTATATTCTCACTAATATTAGAGAAGCAAATGTTGTTTTATATAAAGTTTTTGAGAACTGCTATTGTAAATAGTTAAGAATGAATTGCAAATAATTTCACTTTCTTATATATAAATGAAAATTAACAAATACTTAAAATTTATTGTTAAAATGAGTTCATTATTCCCAGCAAAGTTTTTATTTCTAATCAATTTTCATATTTTTATCATCTATAAAGCAATAGTAAAATTTTAATTTTTATAACTATTCATAGAAAACTTATGAGTTATGTGTATTTCTGTCAGAGGTTTACCCACAGTATGTACTGAACAATTATATCGTAAATACAGAGTGTCTGAAGTTACATGAGATGGAAATTTGGTACTAATACAGCCCAACAAAAGATTAATTAAAAATTTAAAACTATGTTTCTCTGATCATAAGGAAACAAACTGTAAGTATGCGATATATTCTCTCTTCAGGTTTAATGACAGATCCTGGGGAGATGAAGTTGATGAATCAGAGACTTTCAGATGGAAACTTATATAAGAATGAAGACTATGAATTGAGCTACCATTTGTAATGAGGGAAGCAAGGTCAGAAAAGGAACACGGTTTTCCAAAAATTTCTCTCATAAATAATCCCATGAATGGCTTCTGATTCTCTGTTCTCATCATTTTTAGCAAATCATCAACTTTCTAATGTGGATATTATAAGGTTTAAAGAAATGATGAATTATCACTCACGAATATTTATACATAATAAATGATTCATACTTATATACTGAAAATTTTCTTGCTAATGAGTTTTTAAAGTAGTTTTTTCTCTTATTTTTAGTACCACACCCAGTAAAAACTTAATAATTCAAAAAATTTTAGAATGTATAAAAAACAAAAACCATGTAAGAGATAGAAGCTTTTTATTATAAAAATGGAAAGGATATTTATTATTACAGGGGTTATTTTACAAGAAACAGTGAATAACATAATAGATAACATATTCTGCCTCCAGTCATGAATTTCTTAAGAAGCCAAAAATATCATGTCTTTATAAAACTGAGATGATATAGTAAAGCATGAGTCAGCGTTGACACTCTTTGCTAGGAGTCAAGCTATTGAATTCCAGGCACATATGAGCTAGACATTTAAGTTTATAACAATGATTAAAGCCCGGAAAATCTATAGAAGTGAAAGCATAATATCTCTCTTAAATGAGTAGTTTCTAAATTGGCTAGATTTACATTTATGTCTATGACCATTTTTGAGTTAATTTTTTTCTTTTTTCTCTTTTTTTTTTTTTTTTGCTTATGGATGTCCAATTATACTGATACCACTTGTTGAAAAGAATACTCTTTCTCCACCGAATTAGCCTGGCACCTAGTCTACAATGAATTAACCACATATGTGGTAGTGGATTTCTGAACTCTATTTTTTACATCGATAACTAAGTCCATTTCAAAGTAATTATGACAATGTGTTGCTCAATCTTTACAGTTAAGTCTTAAAATCAAAAAGTATGAGTCTTTCAACGTTTCATTCTTTAACAAAATAGTTTTGTCTATTTTTAGGTTCTTGGCTTATCCATGTACTACATTTTAGAAATAGTCCATGAATTTCTAAAAAAAAAAAAAAAAAAAAAAGTCTGCAAAGGTCTGGACCAAAAAGCTCGGAATGTCTAAATCAGTTTGAGGCAAATTGATATCTTAGTAATGTTGAGCCCTAAAATCCATGAACATGGGTTATCACTCCATTTAATTTGGTTTTCTGTTTTTCTTTCATGAATGTCTTGGAGTTTTCAGCTAACATTTTCCACACAGAGCTTGCATCATTTAAAAACTTATTATTTAAAAATAATTACATAGATTTACAGAAAGTGGCAAACATAAGAGAGATGCAGAGAGGTGCCAGGTACCTTTATCCAGTTTCTCCCAATGGTAATATTTAGAGAACGAGAATAATATCAATAATATCAGGAAACTGGTACTGGCTCAATGTATATATTTAGTCTTATGCTATTTTATCACAGTGTAGACTCCTGTAACTACCACAGCAATCAAGATACAGAAGTATTCTTTCACCAGAAAGATCCCCCTTGAGCTATGGCTTTATGTTGGTGCTCAGCCCTCGACCCTGGCCCACCATCACTAGCCCTAGCAACTCCTGATTTGATCTTCAACTCAATCATTTTGTCATTTTGACAGTGTTGAACAAAAGACTCTCAAAGTGTGTAATCTTTTGAAAATGGCTTTTGTCACCCAACAAATTGGCCCTGAGATGGTAATACTTTTAAAATATCAATTTTTAATTTTTCATTGCTAGTATATAGAAATACAATTGATTTTTATGTATTGGCCATGCACATTGTGTCTTATTGAATTCTGTCATTAGCACTGGTAGGTGTCTATAAATGCTTTGGAATTTACCAAATAAACGATCATGTCATCTGCAAATAAAAACAACTTTCTTTGTACCTTTCCAAACTGTTATGCCTTTGACCTATTTTCCTTTGCCTTATTGCACTAGCTGGGACTTCCGGTGGTTGATGAGCAGGAATGGTGACAGCAGCTATTCCTGCTTTGATTCCTCATCTTAAGAAAAACACATTCAGTACAGTTATTTGTAAATTTTTTTTAACATGGATTTTCTTACTTTGATAGTTCTCATTCAAAGGTCAGGGAAGTAAAGTGATTGTCCTACAAACTACTATCCACTTGGGAATCACAGAAATGCCACCACTAGGTGGGTCCATAAACACAGCAGATCAATGTGAGATAAACTTGAACTAAGAACATTTTTGTTGCCTGGCCCCTGTAGCTCCTATTTTAACTGGGGTCATGGTCACACTTTCTCTTCCCAGCTATCACACTAGGTACAACAAGTCTCTAAAAGTTCTAGTGTACAATTACTTAAATAACTATTTAAGATTCCTTTGAGGAAGTACTGGAGAATTATTATAATCCAATCTTGTTCGGCCTTCCTCATAGGAATCTGTCCTTGCTTTCAGTCTGAGAACTGGTGACCAAATTGCCTAAACAATTATAAGATGATTGGGCAAGAGATCAGGACTTCCTATTGAAGGGACTAGCTTCATTTTCTGGATCCTTCATTCTTAATCTCTTTTGAGTGTATATCAATCAATACTCATGTTGGCTGGCCTTTGCCCTAAGAAACACCATCTGTATTAAGCTTCTTCATGGATTCCTACAGGTCAGGATGTGTCTCAGTCTTCCTGCCTGACATGTTTCACCCTTGAGGAAGCGCTTATTCTCAGGGTTAGCATTAGCACAACTCTGAGAATAAATGCTTTCTTTAATTTTGCATCCCAGGCCATCTCTTGCATCACCCCAGTCCTGGCCCTCCAATAACTCTGAAGGTTAAGTGCTGCCACTGAGTCCAGCTATCTGGGGATTCTCTAAGCCCCACCACTACTAGGTAGCCACATTTGATAATGGCATCTCTCCTAGCACAAGATGCCACCTACAGAGGGCCAGCCCCAATTAGTTTCTCTGCACTGTTGGTCCCTGCCACTGGAGCATTCCTTATTGCCTTGGGAAATGGTACATGCTCAGGGTTCTCATGAAGAAAATCACTGGTGCATGTTATGGTTTTATAAAATAAATGATTCTAACATGTCTACTTCTCTGAGACGTGGATGACATCCTATTTAGTCTGCCATGGCCATTCTGGCAGCTCGACACCATTTAATAGTAACCATCATTTTTCTAAATTCCAAAAAGCATCCCAAAAGCATTTAAGAACTGACTCTCAGGGTACTTGTCAGGGTGTTAAATCCTGTGTTATGGGAGAGTGTCCTTAACATGACAAACTCTCTTGTATTTGGCTTTAGGACTCCTCCTAGGAATACTTCCCTAAGTCTTAACACATGCTAGATATGTTCTACAATCCGGCATATAATTTCTTTCCTCTCCTAGCAGGTTCTGCAAAATATTACTTAATGCCGAGGTTTGAGTCGATCAATATGTCTGATGCCTGGAAGGGAGATGTGGGCAGATATTGAAGAGGGTGATTATGACCTTACAAATACCTGCCACATTTGATCCTTTTCTATAATGTTAGATCAGGGAACAGCCTATGACACGAGGAAGTAGAATAAAGTTATACAGGCTCTTTGAGTATAGGGAAATCTGGAATTCAAGGACCTGCAGCACATCTACCCAGATATCCTCAGGCCAAGCCTAAAGGAACCACTCCTTCCATCAGAGCCCTGCCTTTTAGTTGGAGACTTGCCAGGCCTAAGATTTCAGTCTTTCTGAAGTTCTACTGTTCTTTTGCAATTATATCCTGAGCCTGACCCTTAGCAGAATTAGCTAGCTCCCAGCTACCTGAGATAAGAGTTTCTTTAGGTACTGGGAAGGAGGGCTCCTGGCTTTCAAACTTGGGTTTAATAGTGATTGAGTGCTTTGGTTTTGCATTTTCAGCTACTGGGTGCTGAGCTTTCATCAAAGGTACTCAGCCACTAAAATGAACAATGCTTACTATCACTATTTGCACTGTACCCCTCAAGTGTCAGAGATATTGCACAAGCCCATGATCTGTCTCCGCCTCTGTCCCATGCCAATGTTCCAGGTGAAAATGTTCATAGTTGCAATGCTCCAGCAAGCCAGGACTATCAATCCTCCAGTTATCACCAGTTTTGAAGTCTCGATTGCCAGTGGCTGGTGGTAAACCAATTCTAGAATCTTACTCTTACAGTTTACTTCCGAGCTTCACTTGTGGTACAAATTGTGTTCCGTCAGTTTCTCCACATTCGGATGGATAGAATTTTGATGGTGTGGTCTTCAGGAGGGAAAAAAGCCTGTAAGGAAATAAAGCAACAAACAGGGAAGGAAAGGAGCTGAACAAGGATGTGTCTCTGGTTAAGTGTAGAGTGTAAATTGCACCACAGAGTTGTCCAGGCTTGAGACAAGGATCAGGGCTCGTGGCTCAATAATTGGTTGGGCATCGGTTGCTCTTGGGGTTGGAGGTATAACTTCTTAGGTACATTGGGATGAGGTAGTTCCTGTCATATTAGCACATCCTGTGGAGAAGTTCACAGTTCTACGCCTTTAACTGTAGCATCGGCAGCATCTGGAGGGTGAACATAGCGTTTGATAAAGGCCAACACGGAGATTACTCCCACTTGGCTGGTTTAGGATCCTGACAGGACATCATTATTAGGCAAAGTGTGGAAATTATCTTGGTGCAAATAGAAGGTTGTATTTTACAAATTCTATCTGAACCTGATTCCTCATCAAGGCAATAAAGAAGTGAAGAGCCATGCTGCAGGGTTTTTAAAGATTGATTATGAAAATCGCTGTAACGTTCTGGTACACTACATGTTGAAGGATTAAAAGCAGGTTTCTCATTAAACATTCAAATTACTTCTCTTTTTTTGTGATTCCTCTTTTAATGGAAGCAACCATTCATGGATTTATTATCTTTTTTTCTGTCTAGAAAGGTGAAATTTTGTTGTTTTTTACTTAATGTTCCATAAACGTTTGGTGTGCATTAATTATTAATTCTTCTCATTTATTTCTGAGAGATGAGCATTTTGGCTATTCTTGGTATGTAGCAGTCATTCCAGCTCAGCTGAGTGGAGAAGACCACTAAAGGACAATTTCAGAGATCTTACTGCTTTGTTTAGACAATTTTCTAAAGACAGCTATCTGCCTTTGGTGGGCAAGATGTAGAATCCAGTGTAGTTTCATCTGTTCCACTGGAGAAGACTAACTTTAGAGAAGGATCTGGATGATTGGCGAGGCAGTGCCAGAGGGTTAAGAGAAACTTAGTCTTGGAGATAAGATTCATGAAAAATGACAGACGTGCCTTCCATCCACTTGTCTCTGAGTGCTTTTAGACAAAATGCTGGGCTTCTATCAGCTCCTCGATCATTCTCATACTCTATATGATAATATAGAAAAACTGTATATACGAAACACGTCTTTCTTCTTAAGTCCTCATCCTCAGCCATTAACTTTCAGTGCATGCTTGCTCTGTGCCGTAAACACAGACCAGAATAGTTTCCAAACTAGAATAGTTTCATAGAGTGGATAATTTTGTGTTTTCTGAATATCAGCAAACCCAGGAAGTAGGGTAAAGAAGTTCCTGCTAAGGTATTGTAAGCATAGATATTGTTTGTACTGGATTCTCATCTGTTTTTGCACTTAGCAACTCCTATGACTCTATTGGCTAGACCCTGGGCTATCAGCATAGGAATTTTATTTTTTAGACTTAAAAGATTTCTTTTGTTTCCTGGGCAAGGTATACCCTTGATTAAAGAAACCACTTTTCTTGACAGGCACTTTTTTTCAGATGTGCTATCGTTTCTTAGGCTATGACTTGTGATTCCTGGAGAGCTCATTACGTACAATATGTATCATGCGCTTCAATCCTGGCACCTTTAGCCTCTGTTTACTCAGAGATTAATCATTTGTATATTCAGAAAGAAACTTATTCCTTATGCTCTCTGAACAGCGATGAAGTCTCGAGTTTACAATAGTAAGTATGTACAGAACCTCAGAGGGTACTCACTTCATGCCCTAGACTCTTCTTCTCGAGTAGGGGGACTTATCAGCATTCCCTGACAGATCTGTGCTCAGCACCTGCTCTCTTAGTCACTGCCCCTGCCCCTCCCCTTTAGTGACACAGAACTGGGACTTTGCCAAGGTTGAGTTCCTTGACGAGGCACCACTGCAACTGTTACTTAGATAACTCTTATTTGAGAGTCGGGGTATCTGAGAACACTGATCCCAGTGGGTCGCTCCGAGGCTGTGCACCATGCCCCCAGAGATGCAGAGCATGCTCCCAGCGCTGTACCTCTTTGGTGTCTTGACTCTGCTGCTGTACCCTTCTGGACTCTGTGGTGAGTATTTTGGGGGAAAGGGGGTATTTCCCTGAGATATGGAGAAAACTACCGAACCAAGAATTAATCAAACATAGTCAAGAATGCTCATTCATAACCTTTATAAAAGAGTGTGGTGACCCACGTTATTAATGAAAATGAAGAATTAAAAAATATAAAAGAATTTATTTGAGCTAGAAGTTGTTATTGTGTCTAGAAGAATTGTGTTGATGTGTAAAAATTCTTGTGAGGCTCCTTTAGAAAGGAATCATCTCTAAATTTCAAATCAGTTTCTTATATTTAAATGCTCCAAAATGCTTAAAACACACTTACTTTCCAAATACCTTAATTATGCAATCTATAATATTAGTGATTGATTGAAAAAAAATTTCTATCCACAAAGCAAAGTAATTGTCTGTTATCACATATACTGTGTAAATTTTCTAGAGTATATGTAGTTTGCTTGAAAAACTGTACAATATTACTCAGATTTAAGGCATTATTCTTGCAATGGATGGATTTATTCATTTTTTTTAATATATAAAAGAAGGAGAAAGAAAAGTGTCTGAGGAACTTAGCTGAATTGGTTGAAGATCTGTTGCTATATAAATTAATTTATCGTATTAATTAAATAGAAATGTCCCTTAAGTAAAATGGTATTTTCCTCTTGTGTCAGCTAATGTTGTGTTTTATCTGAGAGAATTAATTTTTATAAAAATTAAAGATACTTATAAACATATTCCTTGACACAGTATCATGGCATAAAAATGAAGTATTTGGGAGAGCTGAGAGGGAAAATCTGAAGTTTAAAATAATAGTCGAATGCTCTTATGTGAGCAAGCAGATTGATCTAGAAATGTGAAAGCCCTGCTTTCTTCCTTACTGAGAGTGGAGAGGGCGAAAGCGTGGATTTAGTAGGAAGGATTTATGTTTGGAAGTTGATTTTTCACATCAGATGCATCAAAATTATTGAGGAACAATATTAATTTAGGTTATAGAGTCAGCATGGAATAAAAAACTTGATGCTTAGCGAATTTTCAGAATTCCCACTTTGTCTCTGAGATCTCCTCTCAGAGAGTCTGGGGTAGTAGAAGGCCATATCAAATTTGTCAACATCTTTCAATTATGTCTTCCTGTTTCTGTTCTCCAGTCCTTTTCCTTCTGTTTTCTCCAATTTTCTCATTACCTATGGCCTCAACCCTCTGAAATAGCTTTTGATGTCTGTCAGCTCTGATGCGAATCTCCCTTTCTGACTCTGCCTACTCTTTCTCTCAGGTAACAATCATGTGACAGCAGAGACTTTGCTCATTGCCTCAGTATTAACCTGCCTCCTATTTTATCAACTCCTCCACTTCTACCTACCTGTCCTTCAGGATGAATCTCCAACTTTGCCCAGGTTGCTTTCCTGGATACCTCCTTGCTCTGTTCTATTGGCACCTTCTCCTAGGACTCAGTTCCTGTCCTAATCTTCTGGAACTTGTGTGACTGGTGATTTAGTGTAACTACTTATATTGTAATACCTTATCTTCCTAAGTACATTGCAAGTATGGTCCTTAATATGACCTGAAAAGCCTAGTACAGAACTCCATATCTATGTTTCTTTATAAAAATCGAGAGCTGTGTTTTATATTTCTATAAAGGTACTTAATGTAAGGTGTAGGAGAGGCTATGTGGAAGCTGTTGTTCATACACAGGTGACTTTCCTTGGAATTTCTGTCCCTGTGCTTTCTGGCCCTCCCAGAGTTGACGCTTTGAGAGGAGCAGAGGTAAGGAAAACTGTGCTTGACCTGAGCTGATTCTTGCTTTCGCTGGTGTTTGAAGCTTGTTCTTTCTGTCGTGAGTCTGTGTGCTAGTTTCTGTGGGCCCTACATCATCACTGAGGATCTGCTGACTGCAGTTCCTGGGATGTGCTTTAGCCCATCTCCAATACTTGTTGATCGCTTACTCTTTGCTATCTCCTAGATTTCTTGTGGCTCCTAGAGGATTTTTAACTGAGGCCTATCTCCCACTTCAGGTGGACCTTTTGGACAGACCTGGAGACATCAGCATTGATGTGTTTCTCTTCTCATGCAGCCCACTTCTAATTTACTGGAAGTGCTTACTCATTTTTTGTGCCGTATAACCCCAGAAATTCAGACCATGGTCAAAGCAGCAGAAATCTGTCTTCTCTCAACATTAGAGCCAGTAGCCAGCCCATCTAGTTTTTCTCCCAAAAGAAAAGGAGACATATCAAGCTTTCTCATTGGGCTACTCAGAGCCCCTCTCTCAGGGTGAAGGAGAAATGCACTCATATGACTGCTTCTTTTGGGTCTAGGGGATGGTCTTCACAGGATATGAAACACTTCAAAAAAAAAAATGCTTCCCCAAATATTAGCCTTTAAAATAATTTAGTCCCAGACTTTTCAATGACTTTGACTTGGGTGAGGGATAGAAGAGATTTTTAAGTGGTTCTGACATATTTATGGCTTCAATTATGGGGTGTTAATTGACATTACAAGTAACAAGAAGAATTCTGTTCTTTGGTACAAACTAGCATTTTGTGGACTTTAAACATTCATCGATTCCATGTAAATAAGTGTCCAATGGTTGCTACAGAGAACAGAAAGTGGCAGATCTCCAAAAGTTAGCAGTGGACTTTGAAGAGATACAAATCGAAGTTTAATCCTCAAGTTTGATTCAAATTCCTGGCACTTATGTGGAATATCCAACCTCTCTGAGGTTGTGTTTCTTTTTCTCCAGAGTGAGCATGATAATAAACTGCCTCACGGGGTGTGAAGATGAAATGATAGAACATATGCATAATAATTAACACAGTGGGGAAGAACTCAAGAAATCATTCCTAGTGATTTGTCAAGGAAATGAAACATACCTCAGCAGAAGACTTGAATGAGTTAGTTCTATAAACTGGAAAGTCCTTCAATCGGTATGTTAATTAAATTCAAATCTACCTAATTCTCTTCCACTGTTCTCTTTTGACATTCAAGTTTGCAGCAACTTTCCTAGGATTGACCATGGATTCCATCAAGATGTGAGCTCCTTTGTGTCCTTTACAACAGTGGTGCGCTATACATGTGATGAAGGATACTTTCTGGTTGGAGAGCACGAAATAACCTGTAAAAATTCACAGTGGTCATCGGCAGCCCCTCAATGTAAAGGTAACTCCAACTTTATCGATGGCCCTTGCTAAGAAGGTGAAACCTCCACAAATTTCTCACAGGAGATAGAATCTTCTTTCAGCCAGAGGCACCACTTTGAAATTCGCATTTTATTTAGTCATTCATTCATTTCATGTCCTTAATATTAATATGCATACAGTACACTATTTTAAAAGTACAACCCAGCATTCAGTTTTGCACACTGTTTCCAGTGAGTATGTTTTTGGAGGTAATCTGGACGGCCACTTTCTGCTTTGTTTTAATAGAAGTTTTAAATATGACACACTACAGACCTGTGTAGAAATCTCTGGAGGACGGGGCATTGAGCATCATAAAGTGGACCCACTCAGGTCAGGAAGCACTAGCATTACCAGCACCCCAGAAGTGTCCCACTTGTCCTCACCTTTTTACTCCCAACGTTTCTGCCCAGAAGAGGTCACTATTCTAATGCCATGGAATAGTTTTGCCAAGTTTTTAACTTTGTATAAAGAAAATCATGCCTGCACTCTGTGTGCCTGGCTTCTTTCCTCAACGTTACGATTTTTTGAAAGTCCTCTCTGTCCTTACTCGTAGTGATATCTTATTTTCATTGCTGTAGAATATTCCTTTGGATGAATAAGCTGCATTTTATGTATCCTATAAAAGTGGAAATTTTCAGCGTTTAGGCTATTATGAATTCCGGTCTTGTGAACATTCTTGTGCACGTCTGTTGGTACAAATGGGCCAACATCTCTGTTAGGAATAAACAGGAGTAGAACTGCTATTGCATAGAGTATTCCAATATTTATCTTTTGTAGATGATACTAAATCATTTTCAAAAGTGGTCATAACAATGTATATTTCCACCACAGGTGAGTGTTTTCTAGTTTTGATATACAGAAGATTTACATTTAATTCAGTTCAATTTGCCAGTCAGTTATTCTGGAGAGTTTTGTGTCCTGTTTAAGAAGCATTTGACTATGACAAAGTCACAAAATATCTTTTATATTTCCTCCCAGAGCTTTCATCTGGTAAGCTCAACCCACTTGGAATCTGTATGGGTTTATGGTGGACAGTAAGGGTCAAAATTTGTTATTCCCCAGAGAATAATCGATGGACCCTGCACCACATATGACACAAACCATAGTGTTCACACTTCTCTACAGTGCTACCTTTGTCATGACTCAAGCACTCATGTCTGAATGTATGCTTCTGTTTCTGCACTTAGAGGTAGCAATTTTTAATTTGAAAGTATCTGTGAAGATTTGGCACAATTTTCGTGAGTGCCTGTTTTTGTTTGAATGAGGACTCTTACAGATAAACTGCAAACATCCCCGAAGTATCTGATATTCTCACTGAAGCCTCATGCCACCATTTCCAGCGGATGAATTTGAGATAACCAATTTTGGTTGACCATCAAGATTACATATGCTGTTTTCTTTTTTCTTTTCTTTTTTTTTTTTTTAAAATAAGAGCACTAACTAAATTATCTAATATCTCACCATTGTCTCCACTTAATACAGGAAGATATTAATGGTATGAGGTTAAAAATGATATATTCAGAATCATGAAATGAGTAGGATGTTGAGATATGGTAGTTTTGAAAACTCAGATTTGAGGACAACACACTACCTAGGGTTTACATCATAGTTATGCTGTATAAAAGTATAGAACTTTAGACAAGCACAATGACTATCTGTACCTAATTCTTCTCTTTAGCAAAATGGAGGTAATATGGTGTTTTATGTTGATAGTTGTATGTATAATAGTATTATTATCAATTTTGTTATAATAATACAATGAATAAGGGTCAAGAAGATCTCTCGGCAAGCATATTAGTGTTTCTAAACTGTCAGTATCTTCTGCTATTGTCAGATCCTATTCTAGAATCACAGAATGACCCCAACTGTGTTTTCATAACAGCTTTGTGTATGAAACCAGAGGTAGAAAACGGAAATCTGTCTGTGGATAAAGATCAGTATATTGAGCCTGAAAGCGTCACCATCCAGTGTGACTCTGGCTATGGTATAGTTGGTACCCAAACTATCAACTGCTCAGAGGATGGAACCTGGCACCCAAAGGTGCCCAAGTGTGAGTGGGTAAGTGGCAAAGAATTCAGTGTGTTCTATCAGATTCTGAAAATGGTGGCCTGCTCCAGAGTATGTCCCAACTGACACTTATGAGATCTCACTTTAATCAGGACTCTTTCTGACTCCATTAAGTTACTTTTGGAATCAGCGAGTTCACACTAAACGTACTTACTTGGTGATTTCATGAAGACAAGTTCTAATTCTCTCATTTTATCTCAAGAAAGACCAAGCCTCTAGATAGGAGGACCCACTGATGTGGGTGACCTGGCCCCCAGCCCTGTGCTTTCCACCATAAGTACTATGCTTTTGCATAGGTCTCAGAACCATTCCTTCAGTTGTCCCTGAAGAGGCCCCTCGGGTGTCTTCTGCAGCACTGTTCCTTCCCTGCTTCATTGTTCTGGCCCCTAGGGTGAACACGTTGCTGAGTCACAAAGTATTATTTGTGTTCCTTCTATCGTCCTGAGGCGGGTCTTGATACTCCAGTTTTGTGGCCATCAGTGAGGCATCCTGAAGGAAACTTCTACCTTCACAGTTTGGAGAGAAGCCTCTCAAAATTCATCTTTTTATCTCTTTTAGGAAATTCCTAATGCCTGTGAGCAAGTGGTAGCTGAAGGAAACTTCTACCTTCACAGTTTGGAGAGAAGCCTCTCAAAATTCATCTTTTTATCTCTTTTAGGAAATTCCTAATGGCTGTGAGCAAGTGCTAGCAGGCAGTAAACTCTTGCAGTGTCTCCCAAACCCAGAGGAGGTGAAAATGGCCCTGGAAATATATAAGCTGTCTCTGGAGATCAAACTACACAAGCAAGAGTAAGACCTTCCAAAGGAGCACCAGTTAGAAATCAGTGCATCTATTTCCCCTCTCTCACATTCCCCACAACAAAATTGATAACTGGGTATGGTATGGTTCTGTCATTAGCATTGGAACTACTCTTTAAGAAGTATTTTACTGGGAAAAAACACCTGTTTTAGGATAATCTGTTGATGTTCCTGGTGCCTCTGAGAATGTGGATGATTGCTGATTTGTATCTTATCTCAGCTTGTCCTTCTGCTTTGCTAGAATTGGTGGAATGGCAAAAATAAACAATGACCTGTCAAAAATGCAGTGGTTTTGTTTGTATTTTGATTGTTGTGTAATGAAATGTTAGTGCCCTGTAGAGATCACTTCTTAATGTTTCTCCGATTAATGTTCTTTTCTATTTGCTGTATTGCTGGGTAAATGTGGTCCTCAAAAATACATGCTTGTGCCTAGTCTGAGATTTCTTTATCCTGCATTTCACTTTTTCCTCATCCTTAAGTGCCCAGGCCAAACATCAATCTTCCTCCAAGTCTTTTTTTTTTGTTTCCACACGATGACCAGCATTTCTGGGTCAACTTCTCACTTCCCTTTTATATTTAAGCTTCACTTTCCTGTCCCTCCATCCAGTGACAAGAAGCTTGAAGGTCTTTGGAAATCTGAGCTGTCTGTACCCTAAATATTTCTCTCAGCTTTGCCCAAGTGTTTCAATCCTGTCTTATATTTTTTCTTTATTATTTCAATTAAAATGGATTTAAGTAGTCTCTCTTAGATCACATGTTCCAGAAGCAGACCCCAAGAACAGTATTCAGATGCAAGCAATTTGTTATGAAAGTTCTCCAAGGAGGAAGCAGAAAGGGAGTAGTAGTGTGAGCAGGACATAGGAAGGGAAAGATCCTAGCAAGGAGATAGGGCAAAGTCTTACAGAGAGTGGTTTAGCCTTGTCTGAGAGGGACCTCTGGAATACAAATTTGCTTAAATTTTTTTCCAATTCCAAGCAAATGAATTGAACTTTTATTCAACTGTTCCAGTTAGTTATTGGCAAAGGGCCACTCTGAGGGCACACAAGTCCCTAGGACATCTGGCTGTCTCTGTGTGTGGCAAAGCTGTCCAGCACCCTCAGGGGAGTCCTTCCAAGAGAGAAGGTATGACCATCAGAAACCAAAGCATATGGAAGCCTTCAGAGTACTCAATAATAGTAAAGGTGATGTGAGGGGCTAGTCTGAACTTACCCCACATATCCTTCTTGTATCTCTGGTTATTCTTGAGAGCTTTATATTTCTGATAGTCACTACTTCTTCCAATTTTTTGCCTCCTGTGAAATCTCATTCTCACTCATCTTTACCTTCTGTGGATGGCTTCTGATTCTCCATTTTATCTTGATCAATAATAGATAACAGCGCCTTTCTTGATTTCTTCAAAATAGCAGTCATGCGAGAAAGTTGTATAGCTGACTTTTACTGGAGCTTTAGATGTAACTGAGGGGTATGTGGCTGTCTATACAAGACTAGACTTTCACATTGAATGTTACATAACTGTGACTTTAAGAGACATTGCCTTTCATTGACATCAGGAATATGTTTTGCTGACTTTCTTGTCATGACATTTCTAGCCTTGTGGCTTTTCTGGTCTGCTACTTTCTTGCCTCAAGTCTCTTCTCAAAAAATATCATCCATTCTTATGTTCCCTAGTCTCAGGACTTTATATCCAAAAATTTATAAATGTACTCAAATAATAAAAGGGCCTACCATCCAGGTTTGGGCACCAAGCTGTAGGGAAGATTCAGGTAAATCTCTGAAAGATGAGTCTTTCCTTATTTCCTCCCCCTCAGTCTTTATAGGGGGCAGTGTGAAGACTTTTTCACAGTGATGTGAAGTATGACACAATTCTTTTGTTAATTCTACATTAATTCACACATCGTAATTATGAAAGTAACACATGTGAGAGAAAACAAGAATTCAAATCTTACAAAGGCATTATAAAAAGTAAAAACACATTTTTTTTCTACTTCTGCCTCAGTTCTTCTCTGTTTTGAGTTTTTCCAATTAGCTTAATCATTTTTGAAGAGGAAGCTCACACCATATCAAGTCTGAAGTATTTTAGCACCTCCGAATGCAACTGTATTTGGAGACGAAGTCTTTAGAAAGGGGATGAAGTTAAAATGAGGTCTTTATGGTGGGCTCCAATCCAATGTGACTGGTATTATAAGAAGAGAAAATTCAGACACACAGAGAGAAATATCATACACACATGTGTGCAGAGAATGACCATGTGAAGACACAGCAAAATATGGCCATCTGCAAGCCAAGGAGGACCTAGAACAGATTTTCCCTCCCAGCTCTCATCAGAAACCAAGCCTGCTAACACTTTGGTCTCAGACTTCCAGTCTCCAGAACCGTGAGAAAATAAGCCTCTGTTATTTAAGTCTCCAGTCCATGATATTTGGTTATGGCAGCCTCAGCATTCTTATACAGACACCACTAAAATGATGAAAGAGCAAGCTGCAGGCTGGGAAGTGGTATTTGTGATGCTTGTGTCCAGCTAAGGACTTAATTCCAAAATATATATAAAAAAATTTTTTATAATCTAATGAGAAAAGTGTAATAAACCCACTTAAAGAATGAGAAAAACACCTGAAGAGCCTTCACAAAAAAGAATATTCAACTGGACTATATATACTTGAAAAGATGTTTGACTTTATCAGTCTTTAGGAAAAGTGAATTAAATCCACAGTGCATGGTTGGACCACCACATGGATGGACCTTATGGGCATTATACTAAGTGAAATAAGTCAGACTGTACTGTAAGATCTCTCTTATATGTGGAATCTAAATATATATATTTATAATATAATATATATTTATTAATATATAAATAAATATTTATAATATAACTGTGTATAAAAGTTCTCTGTAAGTCACAGATATTTTGTAATTGTAAAATTTTATTTTTTGCATTTTGATAAGTAATTTTATAAATTAATCAATATTTGAAACATTTGACAGTAGGACCATTTAGAAATATGCTGACTAGAAACTTTAATTGTTCTATATAAAGAAATATGCATTAGAGGTAATTTTAAATTTAGTGATATGATTTTTTGTTTTGGATAATTTCAAATACATACAAAACAGTTACTCATCACCACTCTTCAACAATTATTAACTCATGGCCCATCTTTTTTTATACATATCCATACCCACTCTACCCACTCAAAGTTATTCAGAAGGAAAGCATAGATATATTATTTTATTTCAAAATATTTAAGCATGGATCTCTAAAGATAAGAATTCTTTTCCAAGAATCATAACCAAAATTATCATCATATCTAAAATTAAATAATAGTCCTATAATATCTAATATCTAGCATCTACATTTTCCTGATTGTCCATAATGTTTTTGTAGTGGTTTATTTGTTCAAATTAAAATTCAGATAAGGCCTACACATTCCAATTGTTTAACACAGCTTTCAGATCTCTTAATTCACAGATCTTCCTTGTTTTCACATATTTTTTTATTTGAGTTAATTTTTTAATCTAAATTTTAAAATATTTATTCAGAAATTTTAATATCAGTTTTTAAGACACTAACAGACAAGATTTTCATTATTGAGGGAAAGTGTGCTGATTGATTTCTATGACTTTAAAGTAATTTAAGTCCCACTGTACTTTTATAGATTTACTTAAATGCCTTAACACCATGGTGGTGTTGGGGCAATTTTTGCTAAGGAGAATATGTTAGGTTGGGAACTAGATCTGGTGATTTTTGAGCATATTTAATAAGTTGCCGCATTCTCTTTCTTCGCGCGCGCGCGCGTGTGTGTGTGTGTGTGTGTGTGTGTGTGTTGTATACATTCAAGTAATCCTCCATGTTGGTCTTCAAAATTTTTCTTTTATATTGAATAAGTCAATGAAGACAGGCCATACACTATTAGTCAACAAGTCCTGTGAGTTTTTCAATTATTTTTTGGATAAACTTTTTTTTATTCCATTAAAAATTCCCCTATTGTTTATGGAATCTGCTGTACTCTGATCCCAACTTATTTTATATTCTTATCTTTCGTTTCTCCCCAATATGATTCTCTAGTCAAATTAGTCTACTAACTAAACACAAACATTTCATGCATTCTCCCCCTCCCACCCTTGCTAATATAATTCTTCCTAAATGTAAAATGCTTTCCACTAATGTAACTACCTATTCAATTTCAATTCCTGCCCCATTCCTGACATAGAACTCATGGTATTTCTCTCTCTTCCTATAGTACCTATATTCTGCTCTATTTTCACATTAGTGTGATGCTCAGGAAAGGCCATATTTGAGCCCTAGAATTTCTGTATAGTTAATAATATCTCTTTTACACAAATATATATTTTGGAACTACTCTTTGCAGAGAAACATGCTAAGTACCTGTGGCATTGGAGACTTATGAAATGTGCTCCCCAATCTCAAGGTGCGAAAGTTAGAATAAAGAGCAGCCCATCTATTTATCTATCCATAGACATAGATCCACACACACATATCATAATACAATTGCCAAATTTGTGAGACAGAGAATTGAATGTCATTAACAGCACAGATTTTGAAGCCAACAGACCTTTACTGTAGTCTGTTTTTTCATCTGTAAATTAAGATCATTATAACGCTTAAATAATAAGGTTGTTCTGAGAATTAAATGAAATATTGTAAGTGAAGTGAACACAGTGCTTCATATGTACATAGATACTCTTATTTTTACTAATGAGTTCTATGCTGTTCAGAGAAACCAGATTGTTTTGTGCCTTGGGTAGTCAGGGAGATTAACAGGTGTGATACTGTGATTTATAAGAAAAATATACATTTATGTGTATATTTATATGTGTACATATATATAATATATATTGATTCTTTGTCCACAGTTTTTGGCCCATGGCTCCCTGCAAACTCTGAGAATTTCCCAAGCGACAAAACAACAACGTTTCTTTTTTTATGTGGATGAGGTGGTTTTTGGCTCTCACCAAAGGGTGTGGTCTAGTTTCCAGGGAAGGCAACCATGTGATTGTAGGGTTGAAACTTTCAGCACATCTCCCTGACTTCCGGGGAGTGGAGAGGGGCTGGAGGTGAAGTCAATTTTTTTATGGCTAATGCTTCAATCAATTGGGCTAATGTAATAAAGTCTCCATAAAAATATGAAAAGGACGAGGGTTCAGAGAGCTTCCAGGTTGGTGAACACATTGAAATGCAGTGATAGTGTTGCATCTGAAGAAGGCATGAAAGCTCCAAGCCCCTTTCCACATATCTTGCCCTATGTATCTCTTCCATCTGGCTTTTCCTGAGTAACACTCTTTTTAAATAAACCAGTGATCTAGAAAGTAAAATGTCTAAGTTCTGTGAGCAGCTCTAGCAAGTTAATTAAACTGCAGAAGGGGGTCATGGGAACCTCTGACTTAGAGCCAGTTGGTCAGAAGTCCAGGTAATAACCTGGTCTTGTGACTCTCATTCGAAGTCCAAGGAGAGAATTGTTGGAGCCTCCAATCTATAGCTGGTTGGTCAGAGGCACACGTGGTAACCATAACCAGGGTGTGAGAAAGGCATCTGAAGTGGGGTGGGAGCGGATATCTCTGGGTAGAACTGAACTGAATTGTAGGACACCAGCAGGTATCTGTGGAATTGTTTGGTGGAGGTGTGGGAACACCCCGCTACACACACACTTTGAAATTGGGTCCAAGAACAGCAAAAGGAACCGGGAAGGTAAGAATTGAATTAGATGAATGCAGAGGACGAAAAAGTGATATTTATCAATCTAGAGGGTCTCTGAACCTCATCCTTTTTTCTTTCTTTCTTTTTTTTTTTCTGGAGACTTTATTACATAAGTATGATTGATTAAATCTTGGAGGAGGTAGGAAGGATTGTGTAGATAAAGACAGAGATGTGGAAATACAAGGCATGATGAAAGCTCTCTGAGAGTAAATTTTCAAAGAGAAGAGCCAGGAAAAAGTTTTTTTTAAATACCCCGATTTCAGGAGGGGAGAAGAGAAATCTTGTAATGCAACTGTAAAGGGTCCAGAATCTGGAATTAAACATCCTGAGCTCACACTCTGGCTCTGCCATTTGAAAGTCACTGTGTGATTCAGGGCAAAGCATTTAGTTTCTCTCTCCCTCAGTTTCCTCATCTCTATAGTGGAGAGGACTGCAGTGCCTCCATCACAGAGTTGCTGAAGGCTTACATGAAATGATGCATGTAATGTGCTTGGCACATAGGCTGACATAAAGCAAGTGCTCAGTAAATACTGGACAGTGGTAGTGTTGGTATAGGTGGTAGTGGTGGTGGTAGTGGATCAGTATGTAGGAAGAAAAGGTAGAATGTATCAATATTTCTTATCCCTTTTATGGTGCTATGATCAGTGTTAAAATGTGTTTTCTCTGAGATACATAAGAAGCTAAGTAAATGTTTTTGATCACTCCTTATGCTTAAAACCAGAAATACCAAATGGAAAACTGTCTGTGGAGAAGTATCAATATGTCAGCCCTGAAACTGCCACCGTACATTGTGACCCTGATAGGATGGTTGGCTTCCAGAGCATCTCTTGTTCAGAGAACAAACTTTGGAGGCTGGATATATCCAGGTGCAAGAGAGTGAATAATAGTCTTTCAATCAATGTTATGTCTCGTGACATCTTTAAAAATTACAGGAAAATAGGACAGTTCATAAAACAAGAAAATTAATAATATATCCAACTATCTCAGTTGTTTGGGTTAATTTATAAAGTGTTAACTGGCTCTTTCCACCTTGAAGCATTGTGATGAGTCTGCAGTAGTAGCAAAGTTCATTGCATCTATTTTATAACAGAGGCCCAGGTCTGAGGACAGGAGTGTTATTGACCATAGCACTCAGTATTTTCCACAATATATGATGTGTTTTTGGCCTGTTTCTCGTTAGTTAGCCAAACTGACATGCCGATTGTTCTTTCAGATATTTTTTGGGATTCCCTTGCTATGTACAGTTCCTCTCTGCTTGAGCTGATACTGATTGTTACCTAAGGACAAATATGGATTCAGCTTTCAGGGAAATGCTTTGCTAAAATTCAAAGTTTTTTTTTTTTGGTGTTTCCTGTCCATCAGTCACTCCTGAGGCCATTCTTCATCTTTCAATCTTCTTCCTACTACAAGACTTCCTAAAAGGACATAACTCTTTATAAAAATGGGAAAAATTTGAGAAATCACTCTTCGATTTTCTTTTTTCAGAAAGTCCCTGAAGATTGCGAGGTAATTCTGAAAGAATCTTACAGTGTCTCCCAAGTCCTGGGACTCAGGAGCAGTCTTGGAGTTATATAAACTGTCTCTGGAGATCAAAATACTGAAGCAAAAGTGAGCCAAGGAGAAATATTATTTGAATATAGTTTCTCCAAGAAGCTGGAGAAAAAATATGTTTTTCATCCTTAAATATACATGCAAGTTTAGGATGTGCGTATGTTCATCACATACCCTGCTCGCTAGGGCTGTATAATATTCCATAACATGAATTCTTCATATTTAACTATTCATTCCCCTAGGTTGCCTCCAACTCCCATTTACCACATATGGCTCTGTGATAAACATGCTTGTACATGTCTCTTTATAAAATTGCTTGAGGTTTTCTCTTGGATATATGCTCAAAAAAAGAATTTCAGTATCAATTTACACCATCATTCAGGAGAGTTCTTTTTCTCTCCACACTCACACAAAATACAGAATTAATAACCTTACTAATTTTTACTACTGAGACTTTCTTATTACTGTTTTAATAGTTGTAGGATCTGTAGTGATGATCACTCCTAGCATTGATAATTTCTATCTTTTCTTGCTTTTTTTCTTCCTGACCACTGACTAGAGGTTTGTTCATTTTGTTGATCTTCTAAAAGAACCAGCTTTGGGTTTCATTGATTTACTCTACAATTTTTCTCTTTCCCATTTAATTGATTTCTGCCTTGACTTTTACTTCTGCTCACTTTGGGTTTAACTGGGTCTTCTGTTTCTAGTTTCTTAAGGTGGAAACTGAGGTCATTGACTTAGATCTGTCTTCTTTTCTGATGTAAGCATTTAGTACTATAAATTTCTCTCTGAGGACTGCTATAGTGGCATACGATAAATTTTAATGTTGTGATACAATTTCATTCAGCACAAAATACTTTCTAATTTCTGTTTTGATATTTATAAGTGTGTTATTTAATTTCCACACAATTGGGGGATTTTCCAAGTATTCTTCTGTTACAGATATCTAATTTAATACCAGTGTGAACAAACAACAAACTGTGTATGATTTGAATTCTTTCAAAAATTTATTGATACGTGTTTCATAGCTCAGAGTTTGGAATCTTGCTAACTCTTCCATTTGAACTAGAAAAGATTGTGTATTTTGCTGCCGTGGCATGGCATTTTCTATAAATGTCAATTAGGTCAAATTAGTTGCTGGTATTTTCTCCATATTCTCTATCCCTGATGATTTCCTTTCTACTCATTCTATTAACTATCGAGAGATGGGCATCAAAATTTCCAACTATTGTTATGAATTTATCCATTTTTCCTTTCGGCTTTTCATTTCTGGTTCATGTATTTTGAAGTTATGTTATTAGGGTCATATTTTGTATGTTTTGTTGATGAATTGGGCCTCTTTATGTGATATGTAATAAACATTATGTAATAAACTTCTTTAACTTTAAAAATGTTCTTTGTTCTCAAATATACTAACATGGTTAGTCTAATATTTATATAACCACTTCAACTTTATTTTTCCATAAATTGCTAGGTTAAATTTTGAGAGCCAAAAATGTGAATCCCATTATGTAATTTTCTAGTAGTTACATTAATAAAAGTAAAAACAAATGTAATTTATTTTAGATATAAATTTTATTTAACTCATATTTTCAAACATTCTCATTTCAACATGTAATCAATATAAAAGTTATTCATGTGATAGTTAACATTTTTCTTTTATACTATATCTTTAAAATCTGGTATGTATTTTTTATTTTTTTATTTATAGCATATCTAAATTAAACTATCCACATTTTAAGTGTTCAATAACCACGTGGCTAATGACTACCATATCATAAAATGCAATTCTATATCTTCTATAACGCCAATGTTTGCAAATATTAAAATAAAATGTATGTTTTCATAATTTTGGGGGTGTATTTGACTTAGAATTAAGAAGCCATAAGGATAAATGTGCAGAGAATGCAATGCTAGGTACAAGAGAGGAGGATACTTATCTATGGGTAGGACATAAAATATTACAGAAATGCCAGTACTTAAAGTTAGGAAGTAATAGGAATCAAAATAATTCAATGCTCCAATTTCTCCAGCTCTTGAAAATGTACATAGTAGTGGTAAATTACCAAAATTTTAAATATTGAATTCCTTATTTGAACTAATTACTGTGACAGACTTCTACTCCAAGCCATACCAAATAGCTGTTTAGTGGTACAGACACCAGTGCAGATTGGAGAGTAAGAAATGTCACAGGAGTAACTCAGGCCTCTGAAAGGTTCTAGAGGGATTGGTATGAGTATACTAAGTGGATTCACTTAGTATATTCAGAGAAAGGCTATTCAGAAGAAGGCTGAAACCTGCATTGGAGACTACTCTCTTATGGCATATAGCAAGAAATGGCCACAAATACTTCTTGTCCTTGTATCCACATTCTTAATTATCCCTTCCATTAGAAGTAGAGTCTTCCTTAATCACTTGAGTTTGAGATGTTCTGTGATTTGCTTTGGCCAGTGAGCCAAAATGGCAAAATTGCAAATCATTTCGGCATTAGGACTTGCATTAGATCTTGCTCTTGGAACCCTGTGTCCATTGTCATGTGAATAAGTCCAGGCTAACTTGCTGGGTGACATCTCTTCTTTGCCCCAGTTGATAGCCAGCCAATTGCCAGACATGTGAGTAAGGCCACTGGACTAGCCAGTACTCAGCCAACTCACCCACTGACCACAGACACATGACATAGTCTGAGATCAACTGAGCCTGAGCCATACCAGAAGAATCCTTGTTTATAGGTAGTTGTTTAGGTAACTAAATTTTAGGATTGTTTTGTAGCAAAAGGCAGTCAAAATATCCTTATAACTTGCTTGCAGTTTGTTCAGCTAAGGTGCAGAAGGGTTACCATTATTAGCTTGGCAGTTAAAGCCAAGTTATCAACTCCAAGCATCCTCCTGGGCTCACTGTATGTGAAGCAGATTCAGTTTACAAAGAATTAATCTAGGCTTTGGCACATGAAATAATTCACTTTTTGTTATTACTGTGGTAGTTGGTATGGCCTTTGTGGTAGACTGCTCAAGCAAATATGAAAGACCTTGGAAGAAGAGGCTTCAAGTAGGGTGCTTGCTCACTCAGTGCATTTTTTCTAGATACATGAGGGTAAACCCTGACTCAGGACCTCAGTGGAGATGTGTGATGGAAGGCTTATTCTCCTAATGCTTCTACAGACACTCTGAAACCAAGTATCTTCTCTCTGGGTATGATAGGAGTGACATGAGTGACTGTAAATGTTTTTCATGGTCCTAAAAAATTAGGCCGAGCAAGAAAGCAGGAGATAAGAGAGATTTCAGAGATGTTATATGCAATACCCTGAGAGAACAGTGGTCCAGGGCAAAGGTGATAATGAAGATAAGAATGTATCTCATAATAACTTTTATATATTTTCTTTTTTCAATTTCTTTGAGAGAGAATTACATAATACATTTGCTGAGGTAACAACTAATTTTCTGGAGGAGAGTAACAATGAATAGAGAAAATTTTTATCAGAAAAGTCAGAGAGGATATGAACTACACTTACCAAGTTTGTGTATCTGGAACATGCACTTTTGTAAGAGTCCCAGAATGCCCAGCGCAGCCCTGGAGGAGGAAATGAAACAACCAGAGAGCCCACAGGATGCTTTAGAAGCTACGTAGCACTTCATGTGGTCCTTCCCTGTGTCTAATAGTTGGGAGAAGCTAAATTTGCTTCCATACAGAATGATTCCTAAATCTCAGGGTCTTTAAAGCTTTATTTCTTGCTAATACCATATGCCCATTTGGGATTGGTAGGCATGGGGTAGGCTCTGCTTTGGTACCCATGCAGAAGAAGTCTCTGCTGCGGGGGGGAAAAACATGATGATCACACTCTGGTTCTTCAAAACTTCATATTTTACTGGCAGAAGCAAGTCACTTTAAGAAATTTAAAAGGAACAGAGAGCAATCCTGCTATGTGCCTAGAAGAAGAATCAGAATCATTGGTGAACTGCACTAATGGCTACTAGTGAAACTATAGAAATTTCCAGCAAAACCTATATAATTATATGTACTCATTCCTTTTTGAGTTTATTATGAATGACAATTAATGGCAATTTCTCAGCTAATCACACAGGAAGCAGAGCCTATTTTTGAGAAGTCATGGATATAGGAGCACAGGTAGAGGAAGTCGGGAGAATGTAAGGATAAGAAAAGTCAATGGGGTAAGCATGACTTTGCCTAGAGCAGTTTAGGCCAAGATTATCTGTAACAGCAATAAACTGAAGATAACTCAAATGCTTATCAATAGGGGAATAATTTAAAATATGATGTGTTTATAAACAGTAGAATTTATTCATTTACTCATTAAACATTCATAGAGTGCTTACTATGTGCTAGGCACTGTTGTGGATACTAAAGATAGAGCAATGAATTTTAAAAAGGCATTAAAATTAAATGCAGTTCTTAAAAATCATGCAGCATATTTATAAGTACTGATGCAAAAAGAGATCTAAAATGTGTAAAATCAAAAAGCATGTTTGTAGAATAGCATGTATTATATGATTCCACTTATGTAAGAAATTCTAATATATATATATGTATATATATATGTGTGTGTGTGTGTATGTGTGTATATATATGATTTCATCAGGATTATCTCTGGGGTATGTATTTGGGAGATGGTTAGAAAGAGAAAGTCTTTACTTGACATTTTATAATCATGTAACATGAGAATATTTTTATGTATAGCATATAGATTAGTATATAGATTATACATGATATAATAATCATAATTTTTATGTTTATAGAGTAATATTTAAGATTCTAGTATAAATTTAAAGACTAACAAAAATTATATTTGGCTGTTAAAAAAAGTGAAGACAGCTGGAGCAGGACATCAGGTTAAGGGATAAATGAGCTACAGTAGACAGGTGGGGCGGGCCATAGAGGATCCTGGGATGAGAGAGAGCAGGAGTTTCCTGATAAAGAGATTCAGAGCTCTGCTCAAAGAAAATAACCTCATGTAGGAAGATGGACATCTTCATTTTACAGGGAGGAAAGTGAAAGAATGGGTGTGAATGATGTTTGGTTGTATGAGTTGCCCTTTATGATGGCTTTTATTTTTCCACCAAAGTAGGAAGTAAGATAATTTTCTCAAAAAGAGGGGAGAATAGGGGAGGTTTGCATTTCAAGAAAGGTAGAGAAGGGCTGAAGATGTTGTAGAAGGTGTAAGAGTAAGCTTATTGAAGAGAGTCAGAATTTCCAGAGCCAGAGTTGAGGGCCCAGGTGAAATTGGTAACCAAAACTTTGTAGTGATACCAGTCTGTTTAATTATATGTTTTTAGTGTTTTGTTTTTAATGGAACTCTGTTGGTTGAGCCTCAATTCATTAAAGGGGAACTTTGTTACATGGCTATGATGAAAGGACAAAGAAGCAAAGCAGTTTAGGGTAGTGACAAGAGATTAAAATGGTGCATCATTGGCTCTCTGTTTGGAAGTGAAAGAAAGAAATGAAGAGGGACTGATGGATGGTGACATTGAAAAAAATAGTGTTTAATGGCAAGAAACTAGTAAGAATAAACAAATGGGAAATACAAAAGCTATGGTCAAAGAATGGCACATCTGAATTTTTTATTCTTCAGATGGAACAATGCTAGGTAATGACAAGGTCTAGAATGGCCATTGAAGTGGGTGCTGAGTGAGAATGTCACTGAAGATATGAAGATCAAGGAACTGAGAGGCCAGGCCCTAGCTGGAGTATTTCTTGACCTTATATCTCTCAGTTAGGAAGCCAGGCCAAGGCAACAGGAAAGGTGGGGTGCATTTGACCAGGCATAAATCAGGTGTTCCCAAGTCTCCTGGTCGTACTGCTATTTTTTACCATCTAAATCTATGTATGGTCTCTAATGATGAGGTCCCTAGCCTTCTGGTCATCAGAATTCCTGCCTTAGCTCCCATCTCCTGGGACCTGAAATTTCATCCCTAGCCTGATTGATCATTGCTCTAAGTCTTCCAAAAGGATGGGCTCCAATATTAGGCTGTGGATCTAAGTTTCCTTTATTGTGTCACTTATTAGATCTAGTTTGTCACCATAGTCTATTCACTACTCTGGGAAAATGGTACCAATTGAGGATCAAGCCTATTCCTCCAGGAGGTGGTAGTCCTTGAGGGCTAATTAGCAGAGATTCTGCTGGAGACAAGTCCTCTAGCAGTCCCTGCTTTTTGCAGCCCTCCCTCGCAGCTACTGCCCCACACCCCCAGCCCAAGGCTGCCCTTATTCCAAACTCCAGAATTTGTATGGAAGAGTAATCTAACATGATTATAAAGCTTGTTATGCAAATTCTATCTTTTGTGAATAAAACAGGTTCTTGGGATTATTGAAAGACTGTATTTCTAGTGTTCTGCTTGATGAGGAAGGTGGAAGAAATTAGTTATGATCCATATAAAACTTAACATTTTGCCCCCAAAGATCACCGAAGGTTCTGAACACTATTTGGGTCATGTATTACAAGGGCATCTTGGCTAATGCTATTATTTTTATTTCTACTAAAGTGAAGAGAATTATGGTAAATAATATTTTTAAGTTTAGTTATTTTAATTAGTTTTAAGTATTCAGTACATTGATCAGATATCTATATAATTCATAAAAAAAAATCTCCCCAACTGCTTTCTCCCTCCTCTGACCATCCACCTAGCCAATGCTAACTGCATTCCCTGTGCCATGCTCCCCATCCCTGTGACCATCCATCAGCTACTAATTTGTACTTCTTTAACCCTTCACCCCATTATCCCAGCCCCCCAAACTCCTCTCCCCTATGTCTGTCAGCAAATTGTCTACTATATTTGTGATTTTGTTTTTTATTAGTTTGTTCTTTTTATTCCTTAGATTTTACATATAAGTGAAATCATATAGTGTTTGTCTTTCTCTGTTGGACTTAAACATCTTCTAGGTCCATCAAAGCAATATCTTTTTCTATCCCCTTCTTTATAGTCTGTGTATGTCTTTTAATTTGAAGTGAGTCTCTTGTAGGCAGTGTAGGTAGAGGTCTTGCTTTCTTATCCATTCACTTACTTTATCTTTTGGTTGGAGTACTTAATTCTTTTCCATTTGAGGTACTTATTGATAGGAATGTAATTGTTACCATTCATTATTCCTGTTTTTGATACATATTTTTTTCTTATTAAAGAAGTCCCTGTAACATTTGCTGTACTTCTGGCTTGGCGGTGATAAATTCCTCTACTTTATTTTTGTTGGGGGAGCTCTTTATCTGTCCTTCAACTCCAAATAATAGCTTTGCGGGATAAAGTGTTCTTGGTTGTAGATCCTGGGTCTTCAACATGTCAAACCTTTCAGTCCTACATAGTTTCTTTTGAGAAATCAGCTGCCAGACTTAAGGGTGTTCTCTTATAGGTAACTATCTGCTTTTCTCTTGCTGCTTTTAATATTCTTTCCTTGCATTTAACCTTTGCATTTAACCTATTTTAATAATGATGTGTCTTGGTGTGGGACTCTTTGGATCCCTGGTTTTTGGGATTCTCTGAGCTTCCAAGGGTTTTATGTTCATTTCCTTCACCAGGTTAGAGAAGCTTTCCATCATTATTTCTTCAAATAGTTGTTCAACATCTTGATTTTCTTCAGGTACGCCAATCAGTGGATATTTGAACCCTTAATAGTGTCTCATATGCTCCTTAAATTATTTTAAAAGTGTTAGTATCTTTTTTCTTGCCATTCTGATTGAGTGTCTTTGGCTTTTCCATCCTCTAGATAGGTCGTTTGATCCTTTTCTTTATTCACTTTGTTTATTCCTTTGTTTATTCCATTTAATTTACTTCTCATCTCAGATAATGTGTTCTTCGTTTCAGACTGGTTTCCTTTTATAATTTCCATTTCTATTTTAATGTTTTTTATCTCTTTGTTGAAGTTCTCACTGAATTTATCTACTTTCCAAAAGTTTAATGAGCATTTTATAACCAGTGTTTTGAACTCTGCATCTGTTAGATTACTTGACTCCATTATATCTGGATCTCTGTTCTGTTCTCTCATATGGTTTCTGCTGCTTTGTCTTCCTATTTGGCTTCCTTTCCATGTCTGTTTCTATGTACTAAGCGAAGTCTCCAGTCTTATTAGCATGGATTTGTGAAGTAGGTGTCCAGTGGCACAGTCCTGAGAGGGGTTCAGCTGTAGGCCAAATTTAGCTCAATACTCTGCCACTCTGGGGCCACCTGTTAAAATTCAGCAAGCAATTCACAGATGCTGTGCTTATAGTGGACTCAAAAGGCCACACCAGAAACCAAGGCCAGCTGTCTCCAGTGTGAGTCTAGGTGCTTCTCAGCAAGGATTACCTGACTCCTCACCCCATCCTACCTTCTGTCATTGCTGGGTGATTTCTTGAATTTCTCCATAGTTGCATGACTTGTTCTTCAAGATCCCAGGCCTTTTTTCCTTGCTGTTTGCTCCTTGTTTCCATCACAAGTTTGATTTGGTCACCAGAGGAATGAACAGAGCCTTTATCATCTATGCCAATTTTTTCCTCCCATGGTAAATAATATTTGATGGCTTCTTACCCAGAACCTATGTAGGGATAATTCAGCTAATTAGGGTACAGTTTCAGAATGCTAAAGAGGGCTCAATGAGTCTCTGATGATGTGTTTTCAACCAACATCCTTCAATTCCCCACCAACTGTGACATATACACCTAGGCTAGGAATGCATGCAACTACCCTTGCCCATGTGTCTCAGGAAAACTACCAAATTAGATTCTGTAATAGAGCAGCTCCCCTTCCAGTCCTACGATATCATTTTAGTAGTATAGATACCAGAGATGCACCTGATAGCCTCAGTAGTTGACCACAGTTTTCTATTCAACATTGTCATGTGGAAGATCAAGTGACTGAATGTCTCTTGCAATGTAATTTCTGGCATCCATGATCTAATCACATATAAACAGAGTAACAATGATGGTAATGTATAAAAAGAATGTCATTCAGATTTATAGTCTCTACTGAACATTTTTTTAAAATATAGGTAAAAATTCTACATAGACCCAGGTTGAAAAACCTTCTTGTATGCTTTACATTAATATTTGTATCAGTTAATTAAAGGATAAATATATTATATATGTATTATTACAAATAATACCTTATATGTTTTACTGTGATTAATAATGATTGTCAAAGCTATTTATAGTATGTACATAAACTGTTAAAATATTTACTAAGTTGAGAAATATTTTGATAATTAATATAAATATTTAGAGTGCATTATATACACAACACTAGGGAAAATATTTTTCAGCTAAAAAATCTGATAAAATTAAATAATTATACAAGGCAGAATAATAGATTAGATTGTATCAAAGTGATAATTTCTATAGAATTGCTTAATATAGTGCCACTCGTTGTATTAAACAAAATGACCTTTAATAGCTTTATTGAGTTATTTTATTTCATTGAGGTTAGTCACTACATTTTAAAAATCAAATACTATAAAAACTCATCAAAGCTAAATGGAAAAGAGAATATTGATGCTGCCACTTCAAATTTAAAAAAGAAAAACAATGTCTAAATCATACATAACATTCAAGATAAATTATCATCAATCCGAGTATAATCAATTATTACAAAATGCATAAAGAAAGGAAAAAACAAAGTAATCCTCAAATACCTCACTTTTCTGGCATCAGTTGAAAGGGAAAATCTACAAAATATCACAAAAAAGCAGTATAATAAACATAGGAGCAACCAAGTTGCTGGCAATGCCAAAGAATTCTTGTTCTTGCATGAGAATATCCAATTTTCAAAACTTGGCTATTAACTTTTCAAAATATATTTGCAATAATTATTAAATTTTTTAAGGCAAAATGGGTAATTATTTTTTCCTGTAGCATCCAAATACAATCTATTATACTAATAGTAAGCTTTGAACTCTACTTTGATCAAATATTATACTTTAATACTTGGCCTTTGACATTAGGCTAAAATGTATATTTGATACACCCCTAGAGACACCTTTTCCAAAGTGGTACACTTCTAACTTAAAACATAACTGCAAGCTTTTCCAGGCATAGTTCATTCTCCTTCCAGGGGCCACTTACCATTTGCATGGCTTCACCTCCAAAGGTTCAAAATTTACATCAAGATTCTATTTGTGAGGGGAAGAAAGACGGTGGACTAGGTAAAAGCAGGATTTGTCTCCTTCAAGGTCTGCATTGAAATTATAACCAAATTATAAAGAATATCAATGTGGAAAATCACCTGAAGCACAGCTGATGGTAACACCTAAGTCTGATAACTTAAAGGAGCCACATCAAAGTGGGTAGGAGAGGCAAAGTCATGAATCAGGCTGGAGTCACACCTGTGGGTGGTGGAGGACCACTGGGAGGGAGACTGAGGCTGCAGAGGCTCTCCTGAAGGAGAAGAGGGGTCCTGTTGTCATTTGGGAGCATCCCAGCCCAGGGAAGAGAAGATTCCAATAACTCTGACTGTAAAAATCCAGAGGGGATTCCAGCCATCTGGGTGAGATGGAAGGAAGGTGAAACCCTAAATACTGCACATAGGCTGACGTGCGGACACTCACCTGGGACACCAGTGGTGGGTCAGAGGCTCATATGGGATTTTCACTGAGAAAGTATGCATTAAATGGGGCCAGAACAAGGGCTGGAAGGGCAGCCACCATTGTGCCTTAGCTTGGCCACCTTACTGGGCAATCTATAGATGGCACCATTAGGAAGTGCTAACCTGAGGAGATCAGCCTGCCCTCCCAACCTGCAGATTTTTCTGAGACTTTTGTTGCTGGATGGCTGCCACAGCCTGTGCCAATTCAGGGCCAAGCATTCACAGCTGGTGGCCAGCACTGTGAGCCACATTTCCGAGATAGGTTCAGGCAGATCACAGCTGCCAACGTGAACTTGGGTGGATATCGGGGATCCGTGGGCCAGTCCCAGACAGCAGCTGGTCTTGTTATGATCTGGGACTTCTCCGGGAACACATAAACAGTTATCAAAGTTGCAACAAGACTGAGGCTCTATTGATCTTACTGCCATTGTCTCTCTGAGACCTCGCTGACCCTATCCACAAATAGTCCCACAGCCCTGCCTGCTCCCCTCCTCATCTTTCAATACACACAGGCAACAAACTTTATTTAGTGCGGGGCGGGCACTGCATAGAAATCAGTGGTAGGAAGACCTCTGCCTCCTGCAAAAATTGCAATATTGTGTCCAGGGAGCACAGGGGTCTGTGGGACTGCCCCAGACAGCAGTTGGTCTCACTGTGATCTGTGACTATAGGGGGGCAAAACAGAAGTTTCAGCAAAACAGAGGCTGTATTGGCCTGATGACCCTTGTCTCCCTGAGATCCCACTTCACCCAAGCCACAAAGTGCCTGCAGCTCATTGACAGGCAGCCTTCCATGTCCACACAGGCAACAGACCTTAGCTAGCCTAGTGAGCACATTTTTGGAAAAAAAGTTGTGAGCAGACCACTGATGCCTGTATGAGCTGCAATATCTCTTGAGGGGATTGCATTGGCCTGATGGCCCTTGACTCTCTGAGCTCCTGCCCCATCCAATACACAAAATGCCTGGCGCATTCAGGCACATTCAGGCCCGGGGTGGGCAGCAGCTGACCTTGCTATGATTGGAAACTTGTACAGGGGCCACAGAGACAATGTTGGCAATGTAAACTGACACTAGAGTGGCAGGGGGATTTTCTCAATAGACCCAGAAGACTCCTGGGGTCCCTGTCCACTCAATATTCATATCACCCAGAGACTCATCCAATTTCAGAGACTTACAGGCAACAAAAAGGCAGTATCAGGCCTTGAGGAGCACTGCTCCCTCTGCTAAATTGCCATAGGTCAGGGACAGGGGATTACTGACTAGTACCTATAGCATTGTCTCTTACACTTACTTATAGATCCAGCATAGGCAACAAACATCTGCAGATTGCTTTGTAGTTCCCACCAGATAGCCCTGAGCAATCAAAAGCATCAGCGACCTTTGACCCTACCAAGGGGCCACAGAACCAACGCATCTGAAGGCTGGAATCAGATCACAATGGAGCAACTCCTGACTCATCCCATTAGTGGTACACATAAAGGGTGGTTGCAACAAGTACACAAGTCTGCTAGGGCAAATCCCACTCAGTGGGGGTCAGCCCCCACATAGAAATTTTTACCCTGTGGGTAAAGCCAATTCCCACAATTAGTGTGGGCACCAGGCCTGACTGGCCCAAGGTCTGGCCAGTCCAAGGTCTGGTTGTGATCCAGGCCTGCGGCTAGGAATAGGACCCCAGACTTTGAAAATATGTAAACATACTTTAGCTTATTGTATCATGAACATGTGGCTGAATGCCACTTTTGTGCTCTACTATGTGAGGAGTCATGCGGTCCCCTGGAGAGGAGAGAACATAAGGAAACAAGAAAAAGGGAGCAGAAGTGTGTGCAAGACTGCATGCCTCATGCAATAGACTGCACTCCGCAATAGAACTGGACTCCCAACATAAGTGCAATCTGTACAATAAAGTTGATGCTTGCTGTTTCATCTTAATGCCTGCCTCTTGTGTATTCTTCCAGCTCACACCATTGAACCTTCCCTTCTGGGTCAGTAATACTGCTGATACTTGGCAGAGCAGACACAAACCACCAGACCCTGACAATTGGTGTAGTTGACACTATCTAACAGCTTGGCCTTGGTTCTGCCAGTCAGCCTGAGCATTAATTCCATCCACTGATGTACTAACAGCAGTAAAGGCTTAGCAACAACAGAAGATCACACACAATCCACACAGAGATCATGTCTGGAGGCCCTGGCATAGCGGATCAGAGAGAGAGTCACTGGGCTACACAGGACACTTTTCATATTAGGCCATTTGGCCAAGGTTAATAGATGAAACAAATATTCCTGACACATAGAAACAAACACAGAAAGGATAATAAAATGAACAAACAAAGAAACATGCCACAAATGAAACAATCGGAGAAAACTTCAGAGAATAAGCTGAATGAAATGGAGGCAAGCAACCTACTAGAGAAAGAGTTCAAAATAATGCTTATAAGGATGCTCAGCGAACTTATGGGGAAAGTGGATGAGCACAATGTACATCAACAGAGAGAAAAATTTGAGTGATGGAAATCTTATTCTAATAAATCAGTAGTAGTCATTTCATATAAAAAGTGGTAGAAAAATTATCAAGTCTTTTTGCTTCAGTAAACTACTCTAATGACACAAGTCCACCATTAGAAATGAGTCTAATGACACAATGAGCTACTAGGAAAGGAAAAACTTGGTGGTTTCCAGTGTTAATTTGGAGGTAGATGATAGCTTATTTTAATTTTCTAGAGCCTCCCCCATCTCCTCACTTGTTCTCATCATATGAATGTGGAATATTATGTTAATTAGTCATTTATGTATTTTATATTACTAAACCTCTAAAGTACAAAGGCATCTTCTGGTGTATGAAAGTGGGAGAATCTTACCTAAAGAGTGGAGTCATTCATGACATTGATCACTTGGATAAAATATGTGTTCTTTGATCAGAAAATAGAAGACCCTGTTGGTACTATTGGGGAGGGGAAGGAAAAAACTTTGGTCATTGAGAGGAAATTCCTTTTGATCTTGACTGTAATGTAGTCAAGATGTCTAGAAGGAGATTTGGGATCTTTAGATGATTGCCTCCATAGGAAGCTGAGCCAAAACTTTGGAAGTCAGAACACAGGTATGGTGGGGTTTAGGGCGTGCTACTGTAAAAGATGCCACCTTGGGATATTGAATATCTTAAGTTAATGGAGTTTGAGGAAATGGCAGAAGCATAAAGGTGATTCTGACCCCTGCTCTCACACTTTTTTTCCTTGAAAGCAGAAGATAAATCTCCCAAGTGGAAGGCACTCTCTCAATACCATCCTTATCACCAGAGACAGGAAATTAGGCTATATATTATTTCACTATTTTACTACCCTAAGCCCAAACCCCTCTGCCTTGTCAATTCTTCACAAATTTATTTTTTCTTTGTTTAAAAGGTATAAAAGCTTTCTGCTCTGGTCACTTCTTTGGGTTTGCAGTTTCTTGGGAAGACACCCATGTACGTATAAAAATTTAATAAAATTTACATGCTTTTATCTTGTTAGTCTTTGTTAGTTTAATTTTTAGATTCAGCCAGGGATGCTTAGAGAGTCAAAAAACTTTTTCTTCTCCTATAGGTGGAAAGATGTAAATTTGGGTCAGCCTTTTAGGGTTAAGTAAAACCATATCAGATAGGTAATAAAACAGGACAAGTTCTATCAGCCCTGGGTATACATCAGCTCATATAAAATTAGAAAATTGTATTTTATATGCCAGAGAGTTTTTTTGTGTGTATTTATATATTTTATGTTCTCTTCCTTCCTTCCTTCCTTCCTTCCTTCCTTCCTTCCTTCCTTCCTTCCTTGTTTGTTTAAATTGATATTTAGATTAAAAAAGCTTTTGTGAAAGTTTCAATCTGTCTTAGCCATGTTAAGGGGAAAACAAAAAATGAGTTTGTGTCTATACTTTAGCCAAAATTAAGCACAGAGTTCAGCCAAGGGTCAAGATAGGGTGGCAGAAACAACTAAAATATGAAAGCCTGGAGCAGAAGATGGATTGGTTAGCTGTTGGGGCCATTTGAAGACCTTCTTACAAAATTAAAGCCTAAACATGCTGCGTTTCCTTTTACTAGTGGACTGGGCTGTACCTTTCCTGGCAAATCCAGCCCTCTAAAGTGAAAGTAACATCACAATTTCGGGAAATGTTCATTGCTGACCTTGAGCTACTTCCATTCCAGAATACTACATCATTAAACAGCTGGGTGAGATGACCTCTCCCTTTAAAAATAAAACAACACTAAGTGCTTTGTACAACAATATTTGATGATTTGTTTTCTGCTAGAGACATTTTTCACAGTTAGAGCCAGCCTCATTAAAATCAACCGTCAGAAGTTGCTTCGTCTAAAATTAAAAAAAAAAAATTTTTGATTTTGTTTTTTTCATCTGGACTGGGGTAAAACCTGAATTTCTCTCATCATCAGTGTATTTATGTTAACTATCATTTTCCTGCATTTACTAAAAAAGGATTTTTGCTTACAGGGGAAAAGTTATCAAGTTCTATGTTTTTTTTGAAGATTTTTTTGAAGTCAGAAATAATATTAGAGAGTTGGCCAATTTGTGGTCAAGAAAGCAATGAAATTGAAGGGAGGATACAGAATAGAGAGTTTATGAGGCATGCTTAGGACAAACTTTACTTACATTTGGTCTGCTGTGGCCATAGTTATTTTTCTGACTACATTTCTTTTCAGTATGTAAATAGGAATGACCTTAAGGTTTGCAAATAAAATGACATAGAAAGAGTACCAGTTAACAAAGATTTTAATCCCAACTTTAGTCATAACTAAGGAAATTTATATTACTGTTTTAATTTGCTTTCAATGACACTGTATTGGGAAAATAAGTTCTGTTCCCTCCTTTCCTCTGAAGGCTGTTGACAGGTTGAAGAATCAAAGTGGCAAGGCAAACTGAGTGATTCACATTAAGGATATTACTGGTTAGCTCTTCCCAGATGACGCCTGCATAATTTTACTACAGTCACTCTTGCGAAGATTTATAGCCAAAAACACAAAAACAGTTTACTAGTTGGACTCTAGAGCGTCAAATGTTGAGGGAATCAATTTAGTCTGATGGGACTGATAGGAGAGGAGAAGAGAAGAAGAATTTTTCATTAATTAAGCAAACATTTAATGAGCGCTTAACATAGGCTTTACTAGGTGTTACTAGGAAATAAAAAAAAAAGTTAAAATAAGGCCTCCTCCTCTAACAACCCAAAATCCACTTGGGAAGACAAAATGTCACAACAGAATAACTAAGTGGAAGGTCAGCACTCTTTTGATTAAATATCAGTGCCATGTAGAGGAATTCGGACCAACAGAGACCATTTTATCTGAAAGGCTTTGAGGAGGAGGTAAAATTTTGGTCATGAAACTTATACTTACTAATTGCCTCTTTTCATTGAAAGTGTCTAAGGCTTTTGAATATAAAATTTTCAAGACCTGTAGTTCAATTAAGGATGGAATAGAAGTGACACATGGTGTTCTCTCAGGTCAGTAAGATTGGTGGAAAAATCAAAACTCCTATTGACTTATAACTGCCAATCCTTTGACTAAATAACTGACATAATTATTTTACATTTACTGAGTTCTGTTGTTGCTAAAACCTCAGGAGAAAAACAGGCTATTTTCTTCTGAGGAAGATTCAGAACAAAGCCAAAACCTGTCTTTATGACTCTGGGAATATAATCACATACACCTGGAGCTTTTCCGCCTCTTCTTCATCTACCTTTTCCTGGAGAACAGCCAAAGGCATTTTAAAATACACAGCAGTGTCTCTCTTTCCACAGTTGGGAATCAAAATCAGATGTTTCTCTCCATTCTTCACAGGGACCTGTCCCTGTGTGAAGCTGCCACAAGCCATGCTCTTCAGATGTTGGAAAGAAATATGCAGAAGAGTAACATTTCAACTACATGAGATTTCAAAATGTGTTGGGCATAGGGCATGGGAATTTTAAGAATGTAGAACAGTAAAAGAATCTGAAAAAACAACAATGACTTGCCTGATAGGGAATGTCTATCATGCGAATTCTCTATTACCCCTAAAACAAAGTTTGTAGGCCATAGTCTCAGTGGTATCTTAGTTCTTATCTGTACACTTTTATCTTCCCTTCTTTTCCTTTGCTCTAATAAAAGAAGAAATAATAATAATAATAATAATAATAATAAAAGAACACCTTCTAACCTCAGGAAATAACTCAGGTTATTCAGATAGATGTGATACCTCATTAAGCACTTTTCCTTAAACAATCGATAATAGGAGTACCTCCCCACCTTATGAGTGACTCATATTTCTTTCGTGTAGTATTACTGGCAGACACCACAGGCATGAGTGTGCCCAGAATTTACCAGGTTTAGCACAGGCTGAGCCACTGTGAGAAGCCTGGTTTAAGGGGCATGGCTGTTTCTAACTAGAATTTGCTCTTCCCAGAACTTTGCACTTTAAATATTGTGGTAAGGGATTTCTCAGATGCGCAGTAAGATGTTTCCAGTTGAGAGGGAAAATATTAACTAAATCAGTGAAATAGTAGATTGTGGTACTTGGTCAATAGTTTCTTTGTGGCTCAGAGTCAATAGTGATCAGATTCTCAGCTTTTACTTCCTGGCCGTGAGACTACCAATTTCAAAATACAGCTTCATAAAGCTTTTATGCAGACACAATATGGTCTCTCTTTTTAAATTGCTTATTTCTCCTTACTCATCCTCTTTTGGATATTGGTATATCTGTTTTAAATAACTATAAATAAAAAACCAACTCTCACCATGAATTAGCCATAAGAGTCACTTTTTTTTTTTTTTTTTTTCCTGAATGGGAAAGACATCTTTCCCACAGATTTTCCTCTGGTTTACAAATGACAAAGAACTTGCTCAGCATAAATGTCTTTGGGTGGGCTGATCATATTCAGGGAAGTCAGAGACAGAAAAAGATTTCTTTTTTTGCTCTAAAATATTTTATATTTTGATTCTGCATGTAGCTATTCTTTTAATAATAAACTTCCTGTTTTATTGTTCATAGTTTTGTCCCAACTCTAATCTAATAATGCTTCCAGATTTTCAAGCAAAATACATTTTGATGGCACATATTTTGTTGTGGAATTGGGAGAGATTCCAAAGCCATTAGGTGCTGATAACATAGATAAATGGCTGTCACCTGGTGTTTGTGTAAATATCATTTTTCTCCTTGATAAAGGCTAGATGAATTTAGGCATTTAGAGATATCATCACATTACACCATTCTGTAGTTTTAGATCAACTGGTAATTAACAATGTTCCTTCTCCCTTGAAGATGCCCCCTACCCCCCAAAATAAGTTCACTGCCAACTTTCCTATCTTTCCAAGAATATTGGGTGAGGAGGGATTCTATAAACCACAGAACAGTTTATAGGCCTTGATGTATCCAAAGACTTTTTAGAAGCTGATAGTTAACGTTGGCATTATTTCTTTCAGTGGTCTGTAATAGAGGTCATTAACTGAATGCCATAAAGCTGATGACTCAGGGGATCCTCAAATTTGTGATGTCAGTAGTTGCACTTGACATGGTGCTCTAATCCTCCTGGACACTCACAGTATGGTACATTGCAGTCTATGGCAGAAGTTAGAATCCGAATATTAGCTTCAGGTTAACTGAAGGCCAAAAAATGGCTTCTCTGCCCCTCAGGCTGCTGCTGAGCAACTTTGGCTCATCCCAAGGGCAGAGGCAGCCGGCTGGCTTAGGCACGCCATTTGGCACACACACCACGGGGACTCTGCAGAGCAGCACAGCCTATAATTCCCAAAGTGAGAGTCCAAGAGGGAAATGGGAAATAAATAGACCTCACTGAAGTATATTCTAACCAGTCACAGCTCCCTTTGGAAGAAACCAGCTCAAAATATCCCTGGGAGTTACTGAAGAGCTCAGCAATTTCCCCAAGAGATTAGTCAAACAGAGAGGAAAGGTAAAATTTGGGTGAAATGCTTGTATAATGGCCAAGGCCATGGCTTAAACAGTCAGTTATCTGGAGGAAAGTTTTTTAAGTGTGGTCTGTATGTAAATGGGGGATTTAAGGTTTAGTTTAAAAAAAAAAATTATTCCCAGTGGTGACCATCTCATGAGTCAGAAATGAAGTTGCCAAGGAACGAGAGAAACAAAGGTAAGTTCCAAGAAGTTCATTAAGAGTCACAGCTGCAGGGCTTTGCTCGAATGTCCTCCACCCTCATGGAGGAAACATATCCAGTCAGACTTGATCCCTCTTCTCTGTCTCTGCACCACCCCATGGACTCCTACAGCACTTTGTTTACACTGTTTTAGCATGGAATATATTTTGCCTTGTACCATAGCATTTAGTATGTCTATGTTTCCCAATTAGATCACTGGCCCTTTTAAGACAGGACCCATGTCTTATTTAAGTCTTTTTACTAAATTTTTGCCAGAAACAGTATCTTCCTATACATAAATGTTTTACAATAAATTGGATGTTAGCTGCATATAAATTATCCCTGCTTGTTGTTGCTTTAAGGCCTATCTCTAATGTTCTCACTTTCAATAAGTCTTTTCTTATTTCTGATGTGTTTTCATTTCTCTCTCAGACTTCCTTGTACTTTTTCTAGAACACCTATTTTGCCTTGTATTTTAGTCATTCTAGTTTGGCCTTTATGGTGTACTCCTTCAGGATAATAACCAGGTCTATCTTGGCTCTAACTTGGGCACAAATTTATCCATCTATTCATTTTTTCATTAGTTCCATGAATGTAACAGCATTAACTATGTGGATTCTATTCTAGGACTGGCATTGTAAGGCAAATAAAATAGATATGGCTTTTATTCTTAAAATCTCAAGAGGACTTCTGACAACCAAGAAATTAAAATTCAATGTTTTGATGCAATATAGAGACCAAATGATTGTGCGTGACCTGGTTCAGGGGACCACAGAAGATTTCTTCTATGAGGAAGTGAGACTCATGTTAAGACTTAAAGAATGAAGAAATTAGATGTGCAAAGGCCAGGAGAGGGAGTGAGACTTGTTTAAGAAGCTGAAAGCAGTTCAGAAGTTCAAACTAGCTCAAACTGAAATCCACAGGGACAAGACACAAAAAGGGGAAGCCTAAATTCACATTATCACTAGGGTAGCAAAAAATTCATGTATTTTGCTCCCCAGATCAGTTCTCTTTCTATTTCTGCATTTCTTTCAATGTCAACTCTCTCCTCATCACACTCACGGAAATCTATTGATGCAGAAAATAAATATATGCAAACATTTGACTTAGTTTCTGTCTCCTAAAGTCATTAACATATTTCTACAGTCTAATTAAACAGTGTATTCTCTGATCATTTATCCTTAAGAGTATTACTTAAGTCCAAGAATCACATGTGGAATGTCACCACAAATAAGTTGGCAAGTAAGTAAATATGTGAGGAACAATATCACTGTTTATAAGAACATAGGCCTGAATATGCCACAGACAAAGCTGGTCAGGGAATCAGTGTTCACAGGGCTTTTGTTTTGCCCATCTACAAAGTTTCAGTGGGGAAGGAGGAAACAAGACTATAAGCAGAGTGACCATATAATTTATCATCTCAGCTGATGCACTTTGAGAATGAAACTCTAAACTCACAATAACTATGCACTGAGAAAACAGGTGCAAAATGGGACTACTCAGATAAATTAAGACATACAATCATTTTATCTATGACCATTTCACAGATTTAAAAATCTTAATGTCAGGGTTTTTGCCTTTATTCTAGATAACATTTAACAGAAATACTCTAAAAATAGTTGATATTCAAAGAATATTAACTATGTCCTGGAAAAGAAGAGAACCATGTCTCTTCTCTCATTCCTAGCAAACTGCATCCCTTATCACTAATTACAAAATCTGTAAATATTAAACAACTGCACCTGAGCATAAATTAGATGTATTTTTATTATTTTTATTATTATTATTTTATTATTATTATATAGCAACATTATTTCCTATCCTTGGTCTTTGACTCTCTTTCCAAACATAGATCTAAAATTCTTATAATTTCTGAGTGTTAGGAGCATTTGATACAGAGCTCCTAAATCCCTGTAGGTTTCTGGGTGATGGGAACATCTTTTGTTCCAATAAAGTGGCTCTCAGTAGACTCTAGAAGGGTGCCGGTCACAAGAAAGACCAACCCATGATTAGAAGGTTGGAACTTTGAGCTCCATCCTTATTCTCTAGATAGGAGAGGGGGCTAAAAATTGATTTAGTCATTAATAATGCCTGCATGATAAAGTCTCTATAAAAATCCCTAGAAGATGGTGTTCAGGGAACTTCCATTTTGCTGAACACATTGAGTGCCTGGAGGGTGGTGTATCTCAACTCCACAGGGACAGAAGTTCCTGTGCTTGGGACCCTTACAGACCCTGTCTTATATATCTCTTCAAGTGGCCGTTCATCTATACACTTTAAACTACCTTTCTGTAATAAATCAGCAATAATAGATAAACTGTTTTCCAGGATTCTATGAACTGTTTAGAAAATTATAAAATCTGAGAAGAGGGTTGGAGAAACCTCTGATTTGTAGCCATCTCAGATAGAAGTTGTGGGTAACCTGGGAACCATCACTTGCACTTGGCATCTGAATGAGGCAAGGAAGTCTTGTGTGATTTAGCCCCTAACCTGCAGACTATGCTAACTCCAGGCAGTTAGTATCAAAATTTGTTTGGAGTAGAAACACACATGTCTGGTATGAGAAGTGTGGGTATTAGTAGAGGAAAACAGAGTTTTTCCCAGATGGTGAGCCTACAAAACTACCTAACACTCTAGATCAGTATTGTCTAGCAAAACTTTCTTCAGTGACGGAATGTTCTGTATAAGCACTATTCAGTAAAGCAGTGTTAAAATTTATAACAGACCTTAACCCAGATGAAATTGGGAGGGCCTGTGGGAGGAGCTATCACACCATATGTCCCTCACGAAAGCCCAAGCAGGAAGAACTCCTTAGTTTCACCGGAACTCTATGGTGTAACAACCCCTCCCCTTGACTTCCTCTTCTCCTCTGTAAAAGGGGCTTCCTGTTTCTTTTTTGTCTACATGGCTCATTATGTTTGTATGTCAGATTGCAATCTTTTCTTTTCCTAAATAAATAATTTTGGTGATTAAATACCTAGTTGATCTTATTTTTATGGTTGGCAGCAGTCACTAGCCACATGGACTATTGAGGAGATGAGATATGGCTAGTGTGATTAAGGAACTAAATACCATTAATTTAAAAGTAAATTTAAACAGCTACATGTGACTAATGGCTACCATATTGCACAATGTGTCTCTAGATCATTGGGAGCAAGAGAGTGGCAAGTACCTGGTACAAAGGTAAAACCAAAATATCTTTCATTTTTTGGCCAGTGTATATACACACAGCCAGCATCCTCGTAGGCCAAGGTCTCAGCCTGTCCTTTCCTTTGACTACACCACAAGAATCAGTTCCATTTCTATTAAATGTAGGAAAAGAAAAGGCCTTAAAATATATAGGTCAACAATTAAAAGAGTATTGGTTTGTGCATTCTTTCTACCTGAAACACTAAGGAATGTATTTATACTAGCAGAAATGATAAACATAATCACAAGGCTTCTTCATATACAATGATTTAAAGAAATCCAAAATTTCTAAGGTCCTATTTCGGCCAGGGACTTCTATAAAAGAATCTTAAGTTTGCAAATTTCTATCTCTAGCATTTTATTCCTCTTAATGCAAAAAGGACAAAGCCCAAAGTAATTGGTATTAGATCTTTTCATCTCATCAAATCTATTCCTCAGTTCTGTCCTCTCATTAAACTTTTTGTATCTCTTTGATGGCTCTTATTACTTTCTGTTTCGTATTAGCTGTGTAACTAATACAAAACAGCAAGACATGTATTCCACAGAAGATGAGTATAATAATCTTACCTCTCTTACTGGAGAGTAAGTTGAGGTCAAGAAGTATATTTTTCATAGCACCAGGCAGAGTTCTTGGCACATAGTCTGTGCTCAAGAAATGTATTTAAGTTAACTTAGAAATGTTTTATGTAGGTTATTCACATTCTGTAAAAATTGTTTCTGAAATCTGAAATGGCATAAGGTAAATTCTTACCTTTGACAGCAGGCCCACAGTCAGTGTCATGGGAACTCAGGGGTGCCTTCCAGCTACAATGTCTCATAGACAGTAAAGCATATATCATAATTGCATATAAATTTGAGGTTATAATCAACTGATTTTTTGACTGATTTATTTTTTTTTTAGGATTGCATTGCTGGTAAAATTCTTTGAAAGTCAATATGAAATTTTTAGCATAAGCCTTTGATGTAACAGTTTTGTATTTGAGACTCTATCCTAATGAAATATTTTTTAAACCAGTTTATTGAGGTATGGTTGATATATAAAAAGCTGTACATATTTAATGTATACAAGATGATGACTTTAGAGATAGTTTATAACCATGAAACCATCACAACAATCTGTGCCATAAGCACATCCATCACCCATGTCCAAAAGTTTCTTTCCATCCTCTTTACTCATATTGTGTGTACAACGATTGCTTAATGTAAGATCTACCCTCTAAGCAAAATTTTAAGCATATAATTCAGTGTTGTTAACTATAAGCACTATGCTGTACAGTAGACCTTGGGGACTTATTTCTCTTGCATAACTGAAAGTTTATACACATTGATTTCTCCTTCCAATTTCCCCCTCCCTCCATCCTCACTTAGCATAATGTCTTTAAGGTTCATTCATGTTGTCACAAACTGCAGTATTTCTTTTTTGAAGGCTAAATACTATTCTATTGTTGGTATATACTACATTTTGTATATCTATTTATCCATCAATGGACATTTAACTTGCTTCCATTTATTGGCTGTTGTAAATGATGCTGCAATGTGGAGTGCAAATATCTCTTTGAAATAATTTTATTTTCTTTGGATAGATACCCAGAAATGGGACTGTTAGATCACATTGTAACTCTATTTTTAATTTTTTTGAGGAACCTCCATACTGTTTTCCATAGTGGCTGCACCAATTTACATTCTTACCCACAGTGTACAGACATCCTGTTTTTCACCAACCTTGCTAACACATTATCTTTTGTTTTATTGATAATAGCCATTTTAATAGATATGAAGTGATATCTCATTGTGAATTTGATTTGCATTTCTTCAATGATTAGTAATGTTGAGCACCTTTTCATATACCTGTTGTCCATTTTTATGTCTTCTTTAGAGAAATCTCTATTCAGTTCCTTTGTCCATTTTGTAATCAAATGTGTTTTTTTTGATATTGAGTTGTAGTTCCTTTATATATTTTGAATATTAACTCTTTATATATTACTTTCTGTTTCGTATTAGCTGTGTAACTAATACAAAACAGCAAGACATGTATTCCACAGAAGATGAGTATAATAATCTTACCTCTCTTACTGGAGAGTAAGTTGAGGTCAAGAAGTATATTTTTCATAGCACCAGGCAGAGTTCTTGGCACATAGTCTGTGCTCAAGAAATGTATTTAAGTTAACTTAGAAATGTTTTGTGTAGGTTATTCACATTCTGTAAAAATTGTTTCTGAAATCTGAAATGGCATAAGGTAAATTCTTACCTTTGACAGCAGGCCCACAGTCAGTGATATTGAGTTGTAGTTCCTTTATATATTTTGAATATTAACTCTTTATCACCTATATGGTTTGCAGATGTTTTCTCCCACTTCATAGGTTGATTTTCATTTGGTTGATTATTTTCTTTGCTGTGCAGAAGTTCTTTAGTTTGATGTAATCCTATTTGTCTATTTTTGCTTTTGTTGCCTTTGCTTTGGGTGTCATATCTAAGAAATCATTGCATGTCAAAGTCAAGAAGCTTTTCCTGTTTCCTTTTAGGAGTTTTACAGTTTCAGTCCTCATGTTTAAGTCATTAATCCCTTTTAAGTTGATTTATGTGTATGGTATAAGATAAGGTTCCTTATAAAATAATTTAAATACTGGAAAAATGTATATAGAGGATGATCATTTCTGCCTCATTTATAAGTGAAAAATTTGAAGCAACCCAAGCATTTAACAATAGAATGAGTAATTGATAAGTTAGAAATAGACAATTGTATAGCTTTTTTAGAAGAGTCCTTATTCACAATACAGAAGAGTTCTTATTCTTATATTGTAAGAATGTTCACAACATAATATTAAATAAAAAAAGAGAATAAAGTTGGGATAGAATACACCAAGATGCTATGACTGATCACTTCTGATGGTACAATTAAAAGTGATTTATTTTCTTTATTTCTTATAGTTTACTTAATGTGAATCATATGTAATATACAATTTGAACTAATTATTTTCTCTTTTTTAGAGGTAACTCTGACTTGCAGACTCAGGATAATAGTCAAACTTCTAAGAAGTCAAACCCTCCTAGGTTACATGTTTTGTTTGGTTAGTTGTTTCTTTTTTACGGCAAGTGGGAGGTAGATAGTTTAGCATGTCTTAATCTAGTGTCTTGACTTTGAGCAATACATTTAAATGTTCAAGATTTCCGTGACTGCGTAAGTGATGACTTGTCAGTGATAAGTTCCAAACTAAACAGCTACACAAAAATGTGAATATGTTTTATTAAAAAAATAAATGTTAGCCTTCTTAGGAAAACTAAAGTTAATATAAGCAATGGGGTTAGGTCAAGGGTATATTTATATAATAATGTAAAACCTTATGCTCCTCCAGCATAATGTATCTTCTGACACCCTCATGACAAATCTTTGATTGCTTTCTGGCCAGGTTTTTTTTTAAGTCAGCATTTATATAGGACATAGAGGGTTAAAAAAAATGGCGAGTGGGCAAATGGGAAGTTTGGGAAAGTTCAGATGTAGCTGTGGGTGTGATATTATAGTTCCAGCACTCTATCTGGAAATTTAAGTTCCCATCAATATGAAGCTTGGCATAGAGTAGAAAATCAATAAGCATTGAATGAGTTAAAAGCATAGGGCATTTATATTTTGCCTACTCAGAGTATTTGTTCTTTAGAGTTTCCTTCAGGTGAAATTTGCCTTTTTCTAACAAGGTGTAACTTTAAAGAGTAGCAGCTAAAAAGGAGTTAAAACTGTAGAAAAATCTGAAAGGTATAAACACAGTCTTTTCCTGGAGGATTTGCCATTTAGAACTGCAACTGTTTTTAATGCCAGGTATCCTTGGTGGCCAGTGTCTCATGAAAGCGTAAGAGCTGCAGAGAGCAGGGTTCAAGCACTCCCAAGGGCATGGCTTGTAGCTTTCCATTCATTATGGAACTGAATCTTGAGAGCAAGTCCCCTGTCTGAGCCCATTGCACTGCATTGCCAGAGAGAAGAGGTAAGAGGATCTGAAGAGTATAAAATAAAAGATTCTTGGACAGTGATTAAATTTAAGGGATCTGAATTCTTTTAAATTCATGCCTCATTTGGATAAAAAGAGAGGAGTCAGAGAGCACACTATAGACTAGTAGCTAGGCTGGAGAAAGAGACAGAAGATAAAGTTGAATAAAATTTCCTGTGTAGCATTCTTGGTAGTATGAGACCTATAAATAATTGTCCGGTTCTCTCCCAGTTGGTTTCAGAAACATCAGAAGAATCATCTTCCTTTGCTTCCTTCTGATTTTTCCTACATTTATCTCCTAGGTCCTTGGGGAAATACAATAATTGTCATAATTATGTCTAACACAGCAAAATCACATTTAACCTAATAAAGCCTGTTTGCATGGAAATAACAAGGCCTTCCAAGTCAGAGAAATTTGAGTCGTGTTCCTCCTCCACTACTTCCGAATTGTGAATTCTTGGGCAGCTGCTAAACCTCTCTAGTTTTTAGTATTCTTAGAAAAGGAGGGTCAATGGTACCTACTTCTAAGGATCATTGTACACAGTGGCCCAGTGGTGTAGGGTAACCACATAATGGATATCAGTTGTGAATGTATGCTCCACAAATAATATGTTTCTAGATCTTTATTTACTTAATATAAACTGTATACTTAACATAGCGGTCCTTACCTTCAAAATTAAGGTAAGACCAAATTGGGTAGACAATGCAATGCAATAAACAACCCTAGGAAATTTAAAAAAAATGAAATGATAGGAATAATAGTAAATAGTATAGGTATCTAGAGAAGAAAGATCATAAGGGTGGGCCACTTTCAAACCAATTTCATTTGATCCTCATTACAACTCTGTTATGGAGACAGAGGAAGTGATGAGTGCATTTGACAGAATGGAAAAACCAAAGTTTGGACAGGTCCCAGCTCCATTTCAGCTGCTATGCAATGAAATGAAGCCTTAAGAAAATTCTGAAGTTTCTTTCAAGGCTGCAATTCTATTATTCTCTGACTTTCCTAAAGTAAGCCTATTCAGTACTATGAGATTTGACACCAGAACTCCTATCTCTTGATTCTTAGCCAAGGACATTGCTCCTAGGCCAGAAGTGCCTGGCAAGTAAGAGCACCTTGCTTCAAAGGAAAATAAAAATTCAAGCTACACAGAAATGTCCTTCTTCCTTTTCTACTGGCATTATTTTTGTATGGGCTTAAAATCTCAATACAATGGATCTGGCAATGTGTGTTCAAGTGTGTTCATGCCTGAATAATGATTTCCATCTTTAGACATTAAAGAAATTTCACTCTCCTGTAATTATGTTCTTACTGGCTCACAGATGTTTATTGAGGCCTCTTTTGGTCTCCTCCACACTCAAGCATTTGCCCATGCCAAAAGAAACAAAACTCTACACATCTTGGTCTTATTTCCTTGCTTTTTAGTTGTTTACTCTACTAAGTCAATTTTGCTTTCCAAAATAAAATTAAAGTTCTACTCTTCCATAGAAGACAAAATAGACACCTTAGTAAAAAGAGCCATTACACACTTAAAATACTAACAGTAGAAACCAAGTATTTATATTTGTGGGTGCTTCAGTGTATGTATATATATATATATATGAACATACACTATGCCACTATGCCTCTAGTTTACTTTATGGTTGACTTCTTTAGACTCCAATTTCATCTGAAGTCCAAAGTGGCCTCAGCTCCCCAAAGACCTTAGGACCTTATTTTGTTCCATGAGACAATGCCATAGCAATGTCATGTTTGCCTGGTTACAAAGACTTCCACAGAGGCCAGCATATTCCTAACAAGGTTTAGCAGGCACTGAATTTGAAATAACTATAGCATCTCTTTAATTTGGTTTGACTGCTTTTTTTCAATGAATCTGTCAACCAGGATGTATAATACTAAATCTCTTTTTATATGAATAAGAAGAAATATGCTTTATCTAACTTTTTTAAGTGGATAAAATTACATTTGCATTAAAGGTAAAAATATTGCTTTTGAGCATGCTGTCAGCTTTTTGAAAATCTAATTTATTATACTCATTAGATTATAAACACCTGAATGTGTGAAAGTTGTTCTTGTTTTCCTCATTCAGCATCTAGATAGAAATTTTTACAAAAGTGATGCTACATGAAGTGTGATCCACATAAACATTAAAAGTAATATGACATATTAGATACTATACGGTGGACAAACCAGAGGCCTTGAAGATATGTTTAGGATATAGGTTCTTTTCATTAAAATTGGGCAATCTGACCAAGTCATCAATTTCCTCCTATGTAAAGTGGTGATATAATATCCTCAAAGTCTAGTTGTGAAGATTTATTATGAAGATTGAACATAATTATGCATAGATGTGCCTAGCATAGCTTTTGACACATAATAGGTGCTCAAAAATTTTTATTAAATCTGAACTCATTGAATTTAAAAGGACGTACTGGATAATGGGCACAAGAAGTTTCTTGGAGGATAAAAATATTGAAAAAAAAATTTCAAACAAGAAAGAATATAGTTTTTATATTTGGGAATAAGGGGGCTGGCAACATCTCAGAGGTAAATTAGGCCTGAAAGAAGAAGAAAAGAAAGGGGAAGATTGGAAGGAATGAAAAGTGAGTCCAGTTGAGAGGCACCAAGTATTTTAAGAGTGTCAATCAACCCTTGTGTTTGAAGAAGCCATTTTCTATAAAACAAAATAATAAAGTGATATTTATGTGTATATAGGTGCTATTAATTAAACCAAAATAAATTTTAAAATATTTCTGAATTCGTGGCAGTTTTTTTTATCATTAGATATATTTTTAATCAAAGGATCTTAAAAAGTAAAACTACTATAAATACAAGGATCCATATTTTGACAGTTAAGAAACCACTTGTTCAGGTAGAAGCAATTGAGAGATTGTACAACCAAGTACAAGCTCTGCTTTGTCTAAGAAACAACTTGATTCAAGTTAGACAGACTATGTGTTTCTCAATAAATCTAATAGCATACATTCATAATTGCATGCACAAATCATATTTACTTTTATATGAAATTTTACATTTCCTCCTACTGAGGTTGTGAAAATGGTGTCACATCAATTAATATTACATGTAGTAACCTCATACAGGGCCACATATGAAACTGAGGCCAAAATCATCTTTAAGTAGGAGGACAGTACCCTGAAAATTCAAACTATGACATGAGACAGTAGAATAATCAGAAAATAGAGATGTTGAAAAGTCCAAAGCGTTGAAGGGAAGTCCTTCTTTAAAAAGGGTGATCCTTTGTGTCTTTTCACTTACAGAGCTGGGCTGAATTGGTTCCTCTGAACTAAAACATTGTTTATTTGTGCATAGATTTCAGAAGGTCACAGTGGGAGTTTCTTATAGTCAGAGCAAGCAATAGGAGTCAAAAGCTTAGGGTCTTATCATTTGTAATACTGTTGTAAGGTCCTTTCTCCCTTCCCCGCCAGTTTACCTGTTGGTAAAAAAGGGGTAAGAGGCTCTGCCTCTTAAAATTTTAAGCTTCTTAATGAACATATGTTTGTATATAATAATAGGGAGGGAGTAGTCCACATAAATTATAAGAGATGTTAACATTAATTTGGTTCCTGTGTCTAGAATATGTATTAACTTGCTATTAAATATAGGCTTAAGGGTAAATGAGAGGAACATAGCATTCTGCAGTGATAATAGATACATAATATAATCTATACTTATTCTGCTAGTTATAAGTGAACCAATAACTTCAGGACAAAGGAGAAATGAACATTACAGAACGCACACTTGAACTTCAAAAAGAGTACATGAGAGGCTAAGGGAAAAAAAATGAAGTCAAGGATTGCCTCTTTGCCAGAAGGAAATACGAAATGTTCAATACACAACTTAGGCAAAGTCAACATCACCATGGTCCTTGTTTACATTTTTTTCTCTTTTCTCTCTTCTGTTAACTCAAATATTTATTTAAATCTTACCATCTCTTCAGTTCTTGGATTTCATGCCCCTTCCTTCCCGGATCCGACAATTGCTCCTTCTAGCGATTTCTACACATGCATTGCCTGAAGGCTGGGGGCTGGATTCCATAGTCACCAAATCTTAAAGGTGAGGTGTGAAGTTTCCTCAAATTGTGGTAAATATTCACATTGTAGATATTTAAAGAAGCAGGGTTTGTCTGAGGTAAGATTGATCTGTAGCCCTGCAGGACAGGGGTCAATACTATTAAATAGGGTCTGCCCATGAAGACACTTGTGAATAACTTGACTTTTTTCTTATCTTCTCTTGGATTATGGTTAAATTTATGGGTAGCCAAAAGTTTTTGTTGTTGTTGTTGTTGTTGTTCTTGTCTTTTAATTTCTTTTTACACAATAAGATCTCTTTATCAACCACCAACTTCTCAGAAAAGTTTGATGTAACAGAATAGCTTTACCTGATAGTATTGCAAGGAATAAATGAATGGAGAAATTTTTTTTTTTAAAGAGAAGTACGGCCTGCCCCACATTCACCCCTCTGCTGAAACTGAGCATATTTTGAGGAGGCTGTGTCCTCATGTTTCAGGCAGTAGCGGCAGCAAAGAGAGGCTTTCCCTTGGCAGAGTTGGGAGAGGTGAAGAGAAGCAGGCAATGCAGTGAAACTGCTTTCAGGGCTCAAGAGACAAAGCTATCTTCCTCCTAAAACACTGTCAAAGTGAACCTTAAAATGTGTTTGAAGGAGGAGGCTGATATTTGCTTTGCATCTGCTAATTAGAAGGTGAATCCTTTACTGAGAGTCAGGGAAAGATGTGTTAGGGAGAAGGATTAGATATTTGAGAAAAATGGAATAAGTTTGATAGAGGAAGGCAGAGAGTTGATGAAAATAGACAGTATTGAAAGTTCAGTTCAGATGGTTTAGTGTCCACTGAGCTGTCTTATTTTCTCCGCTAATCATCTGAAGATTTAAAGATAGGCAACAAGGAAGTTCATCCAGGTTTGCTATTTAGCCAGGCAAAGGAAGAACAACAGGGTAAGAAAGTTAAAGGAATTAGAAAGATAAAAAGGATAAGTGATAGATCAGAGACTATCGATCAGAAAGGAAAGAATGAGACAATCAGGAGCTGAAAGGTAGAAAGTACAGGAATCTGTGAATTGAAGGTATCAATGAGGTCATAGAAGAGTAGATTGAGTAATTGATTAAAGTTTCTGTTTAAAGTCTGAGGTCTGAAAATATTTATAGAGCTGGAGCAATTTCAAGTGACAAGTTCCAGGATGTGTCTACTGAAATAGGTGGCTGAAGTAGAAGAGTCATTGGAAATAATATATCATAAAAATAAATGGCATAAGAGGATAGTTCATATCCTTACAGGCCTATCTCCAAAAACAAGGAGTCCAAATAAACAACTTAGTGCTTCATCTTAAAAAACTAGAAAAGGAAGAACAAATGAAAACTAAAGTCAGCAGAAGGAAAGAAATAGTTGAAATTAGAGCAGAAATAAATAAAATTAAAACAAAAAAACAAAAAACAAATAAATATAACAAAAAGCTGGTTCTTTGAGGAGTTTAATAAAGTTGACAAACCCCTGGCAGGACTCACTAAAAAAAGAGAGAAAGGACAGAAATAAACAAAATCAGAGATGGAAGAGGGGAAATTTTGATTAACATCACAGAAATAAAAAGGATCATGCAAGAATACTATGAAAAAATATAATGCCAAATTTAATAACCTAGAAGAAATGGACCAGTACTTAGAAAAATACAATCTTCCTAGACTGAATCAAGAAGATCTGGAAAATTTAAGTAGACCAATTGACAGTATGGAAATTGAAACAATCATCAAAAACCTACCAAAAAATAAAAGTCCAGGACCAGATGACTTCACTAGTGAATTATACCAAACATTCAAAGTCAATTTAATACCTATTATCCTGAAACTCTTCCAAAAGATCAAAGAGGAGATAATACTCCCCAACTCATTTTATGAGGCCAATATTACTCTTATACCAAATATTTGTAAAGATAATAGAAAAAAAGAAAACTACTAACCAATATCTCTCATGAACACAGATGCAAAAATCCTTGCTAGAGAACTAAATGTAGCAACAAGTGAGCTTCATCCCAGGGGCACAAGGATGATTCAACATATGCAAATTGATTAATGTGATATACCACATAAACAAATTTAAAAATAAGAATCATATGATTATATCAATAGATGCAGAAAAAGCCTTCAACAAGATACAGCATCTATTTATGATCAAAACACTCAACAAAAACGGTATTGAAGAAAAGTACCTTAATACAATAAAGGCAGTATATAACAAACCCTTAGCCAACATTATACTTAGTGAAAAATTAAAAACCTTCCCTCTAAGGTCAGGAACAAGGCAAGGCTGTCTACTATCACCACTGTTACTCGATATAACATTGGAAGTCCTAGCGAGTGTAATCAGGAAAGAGAAAGATGTAAAAGGCATCCAAAGAGGTAATGAAGAAGTCAAACTGTCACTATTTGCAGATAACATGATTCTCTATATAGAAAACCTTAAAGACTTTACAAGAACACTACTAGAAACAATAAGCAAATAAAGTCAAGTCCCTGGATACAAAATCAACTTTCAAAAATCCATAGCTTTCCTATACTCTAATAATGAAGTGTCAGAAAATGAAGTGGAAAAATAATTTCTTTTGCAATTGCAACAAAAAGAATAAATTACCTAGGAATAAGTTTAACGAAACATGTGAAGGACCTATGTAGTGAAAACTACAAGACCCTATTAAAAGAAATCAAAGAAGATACCAAGAATGCTCTCAGATTGGAAGAATTAACAGTTAAAATGACCATATTCCTTAAAGTATTATACAGATTTAATGTGATCCCCAACAAAATCTCATCAGCATTTCTTAAAGAAATAGAACAAAAAAATCATCATATTTGTGTGGAAGCACCACAGACCCAAAATTGCCAAAGCCATTCTGAGAAAAAAGAATGAGGCTGGAGGCATCACTCTGCTTGACTTCAAAACAACAGTAATCAAAATGGCATGATTTTGGCAGAAAAACAGACATGCTGACCAGTGGAACAGAATCAAGAGTCTGGAAGTAAACCAACATTTATATGTGCAAATAATTTTTGATAAAAAAGCCAGAAACATACAGTAGAGAAAGGATAGCCTCTTCAATAAATGGTTCTGGGAAAACTGGAAAGCCACTTGCAAAAGAATGAAACTAGACTGTTGTCTATCACCACACAGCAAAATTAACTCAAAATGGATTAAGGACCTGAATATAAGATCTGAAACAATAAAATTCATAGAAGAAAACATAGGAACAAAACTCAAGGACCTTGCACTTTAAGAGGATTGTATGAATTTGACCTCAAAGGCAAGAAAAGTAAAAGCAAAAAATAAATGAATGGGACTACATCAAACTAAAAAGCTTCTGCTTAGCAAAAGAAATCGCCAACAAGGTAGAGAGAAAGCCATTTGAATGGGAAAATATATTTGCAAGCAATGTCTCCTATAAGGGCCTAATACCCAAAATATACAAAGAACTCATACAACTCAATAACAACAACAACAACAACAACAACAACAAAAACCCAAATGATCCAATCAAGAAATGGGAAGAGGACCTGAACAGATACTTTTCCCTAGAGGACATACAAATGGCCAAAAAAATATATAAAAAGATGCTCATCATTGCTAGCTATTAGGGAAATGCAAATCAAAACCACCATGAGATACCATCTCACATCTATTAGAATAGCTATAATCAACAGGACAAATGATAACAAGTGTTGGCGAGGAAGCAGAGAAAAACGAACCCTCATACACTGCTGGTGGGACTGCAAATTGGTACAGCCACTATAGAAAACAGTATGGAGGTTCCTCAAAAAACTAAGAACTGATCTACCATATGATCCAGCAATGCCACTACTGGGTATTTACCCCTAAAGCCTTAAATACCCATATCCAAAAAGATATATTTGCACACCGATGTTCACAGCAACATTATTCACAGTGGCCAGCACATGGAAGCAACTGAAGTGTCCTACAATAGATGATTGGCTAAAGAAGCTGTGGCACATATATACAATGAAATATTACTCAGCCATAAGAAGAGATGAAATACTGCCATCTGCGACAACATGGATAGACCTTGAGATAATCATGCTAAGCAAAATAAGCCAGATTGAAGAAGTAGAAAATCACATGATATCATTTATATGAGGGATAAGAACCTAAAAGCAACAAATGAACAGGACAAACGGAGACTCAGAGATGTGAACAATGAACTAGTAATTACCAGAGCATAGGGAATAGAGGAAAAGGGGAGTGATAGATGGGGCAAAGGGAATCAAAATATGGTAGCTGAAGGAAACTGGACTTTGGGTGGTAATCACACAATAATATATATATATATTGTATATATATATAATATAATATACATGTATAATATATATATACAATATATATAATTTATATATATAATTATGTGTATATATATTATATATTATATATAAATATATAACATATATAAAATAATATATATATAAAATATATATACACACACAGACACATACATATGTGTATATATGTATATATATATGTCAAATTATAATGTACACCTGAAAATTATATAATTGTATTAACCAATGTTATTCCAATAAACTTAATTATAAATTAATTAATTAATTGATTAAATATATGTATGTCTAGAATGTCAAACATGACTATGATGTAATCTTAAAAAATGGATGGATATTGGATGAAAAAAGAAGTGAGGGTGGCAAAGTCTTTAATGACTCGAGAGCCATGGTGCAGAAAGGTCAATAGTTTAGAGGAAGCAAAGGGCTTGGAATAGTAGTGCTAAATAGAACTATCTCCATTGGGGTAGGAAAATTTTCTTTTACAAGAAGGTAGAAGAGAGATAATCTGAAATTGACAGTATGGAACAAACAAATCATTTAGTAGTAGAAACCACAGAATTGGTGAGGTAGACTTGGTATTTTTCATTTGTTTCTGTTAGAAAGTTTTAAAGAAAAATAAATTAGCATTTTGTAAATGGCATGTAGTTTTTTCTCCTATCTTGTATTTTTTTTTTAAATCATGTTTTCTGCCTCTTGAGTTTAAACTAGTTTTAGGCTCTTCATTTTTCTGCTCTGTGCCTGGTAGAATGAATGGTTTTCTTATGCATTACATTATTATGAAATGCATAAAGTACCACACCCAGATTCTTGTGACTCACAATTCCTAGGAAAGAGTGAGAGACATTTAATTGCTCATTCACATCTAAGTGATACTGGTATTTTATTATTAAAAGCCAGTGAGATGGTGGTTACCAGGTATACAACCCCTGCAACAGTGCTAATTAAAGGAGAGTTGAACCAAGTCTCCACCCTTGACAGCTTCACTGGCTTATCTATTTATTCATGTTTATTGAGTATATCTTATATGTCATTCACTGTTAGACATAAAGTTTGTTACTAGAGACATAAAGGTGATTAATTCCTAATCTCTGTTATCAAGAGGCCATGGTCTAGTGACATAAACAAATAATGATAGATTTTTGTTAAGGGCTGTGACAAAATACTGCACAGAGTTATGTATGTCTGTGGTGGATGGCTGTAGAGAACTTCACGAGGCTGACAACAACAGTGAACCTGCATGATGAGTAAGAGAATCTTAGGTAAAAGCCCTAGCAGTTGAGGTGAAAAAGGGCATAGCACAGAGGGGAAAAAAAAAAAAAAACAATTAGTTCAGCTAGACTTTTAGAGGAAAGAAGAGATGTCAATGGGAATCTATAGAGGAAGCAGATCCTCAGGGGCCATGAATGCCATGCTTAGGAGTTTGAATTCTAATCTACAGAAAGTCAAGGCTATATAATATTTAAAATCATTCTTTTTGGATGACAACATGAAATGAGAATAGGGTAGGGGTGAAGGAAACTCAAAGGTAGGTCACTTAAAAGATTATTACTAAAGAAAAATCGTGTGGTAAAGCAAAAAGAGAAAATAGATGTTTAGAAGGTAGAAGTCATTTAACTTGAAGAATGAAATGAACATTGGAAATGAGAGAAAAGTAGAGAAATTATAGAATGACTGTGGGGGTCTTACCCAATTTACTTGGTATCTTGTGGTATCTTGCCATTAATTGTGAATAGAAACACTGGAGGAGATAAAATTTTGGTTGGAGAATGAAGAAGAAGTTACAGTTTCTGGTTCAGGAGGAGGAAAATGAAAATATCAGTTTTTCAGGATGAATTTGAGATGTCTCTGAGAACTCCCAGTAGTGGTCTCTGTCAAGCAGTTGTTTATGTGAGTCTGGAACTCAGGAGAGAGTTCAGGCTGAAAGTGTAATTTGGAAGTCAGCGTCTAGGTTTTCATCAAGGCCATGAATGTAGATCCTAGATAGAAGGCACGGGTGCTCAGCCTGAGAGGCCTGAGATGAACTTTAGAGCATCCATGAAGCAAACGCAGACGATATTATTTTTTTTTTCCTTTATCTTCTTTCCTGCTACTCTGAAAATTACCTTTGTTGGAAAAAAAAAAAAAAAGAAAAATAGAAAGTATTGTTCTCCTGCCAACATAAGTAGGATAGAAGTAGATGAAATTACAGAGTCAGATAACATACAATCATCACTGGGTGAAAAACAATGGAGTGGAGAGCATGCACCATCCAAAGGAAACAGCCCTTGCACCACTCCAGGTAATTGTTGGCCTGGGAAGAATTCCTCATAGTGTTACCTAATCTTTTGATTTTTTATGGAAATTTTTTTTAGATTTTAAAAACTTGTGCACAAATCAATTTATTCAACAAACATGTTTTGAGTATATACTATGTACCAGGCACTATTCTAAGATCTGGAGATTTTGTAGTGAACAAAGAAAGCAGAGAATTTCCTTCCCTAGATGAAGTCTACATTCAAGTGTGGGGATACATACAGTAAAAAAAATAAATGAGTAAAATATATTGCAAATTAGGTGGAGAGGCAACCCCTAAGGAAATATAAAGCAGGAGTGTGCAATAGATGATGGAGTGGGTTGCAATATTAAATAGGGTAGCAAAAAAAGACCTTATTAAAAATGATAAATACCTTAGGGAAGTGAAGGAGCAAGCCACTCAGATATCTGTTTTTATGTTCACATAAAGAGAGAACAGCAAAAGTCTTTGAGGTGGGACATTGACCACAGCTTCAAACCCACTGAAGTAGTGTGACCTAGAGGGAGAGTCTGGGAATATAAGATCAAAGAAGTAGGGGAGAATAGGATCTTACACGGTCTTGTGGCTGTGGCGAGGGTCTGGACTATTTCCTTGGTGAGTTAGAAAGCCAAAAAAAGTATGTTTGAGCTGAAGAGTGACTTTGTGCTTACTATGTTCAGAGCATACTTCTACAGAGTAAGGGCAGGAAGCAGGAGATCTAAGAGAAAGCTACTGCAATAACCCAAGCTAAAAATGATAGCTACTTAGACAAGACTGGTAGGGGTGGAGGTAAGGAGACACAGTTAGGTTTGGGATGTATTTTGGGGGCAGAGACAACAGATTTGGGGAAAGATTCTACACAGGGTGGGGGAGAAAGTGAGGCATCAATTAAAACTCCCAGGAGTTTTGACCTGACCTGGAAGGATGGGTTGTCATTAACTAAGATGGGAAAACTGTGACTTTGAGTGTAGTGTGAAAAATAGTTCAGTTTTTTACCTGTTAGGTTTGAAATGCCTATTAGATCTCCAAGTGGAGCTGTCAATTAGTCAATTGGTGTATACGTTTAGAATTCAGGGGAGTGATCCAGACTAGATATATAGTTTGGGGAATCATACCACTTAGACTAGATGTTATCAGGGGAATAAGAGTCAATAGAGAAGAGAACAGGTCAAAGGACTGAGCCCTATAGCACTGTATTTAGAATTTGGGAAGATGATGAAGAGCCAGCAAAGACAACTGAGAGGACACAGCCAATGAAATAGAAAAACCAGGAGAAAGTGGAATACACGAGAAGAAAGTGTTTTAAGAGGAAGGAAGTGGTCAACCGGGACATACACTATTGTCAGTTCAAAGAAATGACCACTTATCAATGTGGAAATCATTAATGACCTGGATAAGAGCCAGTTTTAGTAGCATGATTTTTAGTAACGTGGGGGCAGGTTATGTGGCAGAAGCCTTACTGGAATAGGTTCAAGAACTAGGAGAAAAATTAGATCTAGAAAGCATATACAAATCTTTTGATCAGTTTAAAGGAAGTGAAAAATGGGGCCATGACTGGAAGGAGAAGTAAGTCAAGAGGGGACTTTAATTTTTTTGAAGATCAGAGGAATAACAGCATGTACGTATGTTTGCAGGAAAGATTCAACTGAGAGAGAAAACTGATGATGCAGGAGAGAGAGAGGAGACAATTGCTGGAAGAATATCCTATGGAAGAATATCCTAGAGTGTAGAGTGAGAATCGAGAGCCCAAAGGGAGGTATGGAGCCTTGACAAAGAAGGTGCACAGAGTTCTGTGTCTAGCATGCAGGCTGCAAGTTTGCTAACTCTTCCCATTACATCTGCTCATCCCAGAAATAACTGGACATTTTGGGTCTTTCACAGCAGAAAAGGCTTCCCTTGGAAATACTACTAATATCTGAATTTTCTTCACTGTAGACATTGCCAAACTAAAGCTACTAACCCATAATTAGTGGGACTTTGCGGGAATCATGTGTCCTGGAAATGGTTGGTTGGATTTGGTTTGGAATAAAGAAATAAATCTACTTCATATTGCATCATCCACACTAGAATTGCTTACATTTCTTTTAGAAATCTTGGTCTTAGTCCATGAGGAACAGATAGCTATGTCATTTTAGCTACTAGATTAAAAATGACATCACCCAAAGAAAATGATTTGTCTCTTAAGTTGTGTTAATCTCATCACAGAAATATTTAATTTGGAGGCCCTACTGGAAACTTAGACTTGTCATATATTTGACGTAATGAAAACTTTCTTTATCAAATAGCAGTTCAACTAGAAGGAAAACCATTAGCACTCAGTGTGTTAGACTAAGCACCTGTGATCCCTGACAGCCCTTCTAAATTGGCTGCTTTAGAGAAGGAAGGACAGCTAGCCATGAGTCAACATGCCCCACTACTTTATCCACAGGAAGTACTGGTATAAAATAGCCAACAACCCTAGTTTTGGACCAAGTGGGGACATGAGAAACAGTTGTTAATTAATGAATAAGATTCTGTCTACTCTCTGAAGCATTGCTGCCTCCATTAGACCCTGTATTTGAATTGGTATTTTGTCATGATTTTATTAAAAAACTGAGTAGAACCTGAAGATTTTTTTTTATAACTCACAAGCTATCTGGCTTTTAAGGGGACAAGTATGATGCACTTTGTTAAATTTTAGTAATATTTTGCATAAAAAAGTTTGCTCTCTAAGCCACTTAAAAAGAAAGAACTAATTCACAGTTTCCCTTTTTTGCTAAATTTTCTGTCCCAGGAACAAAGATTTTCAATTTATGCCTCTGTACACCGTTTTCCATTGACATATCCAGTTTTTTTTTAATTTTCTAACCAGATGCTAAAAAAATATTATTTTGGTGATAATAACATCAAGAGAAATAGTTAAGCAGAAAAATAGATATATTTATAAAAAGTCACTGTGCATATATATATATATTTATTGAAGTCACTGTATATACATATGCATAATAAGTATGTATATACCAAGTATTTATATGCATATGTACATATACATATATATATACACACATATATATGTGTGTGTGTGTGTATATATATATGCATATATATATATATATATATATATATATATATATATATATATACACATACAGCAACTTCTGGTAGAATGATTAAAATATTCATGTTTATTTCTATTCTTTCCCAAAATGCCAGTAAAGTGACAATAAAGACATCATTTAAAAAGTATAAACACAAGGGAATGACAAAGGGCATGAAGGAGACAGGGGTTTGCTTGGTTACTGATTTAGCAGAAATAGAAAGCTAAAACTTAAATGCCCACAGAAGATAGAAGCCAGTCTGTTTATGCTGAAGAATTTCAAAAAAAGCTGAGAAGTTGGAGGCATCAAAAACCTCTGAAGATGGGGGGATGAGAGTTTGGACTAAAAACAGAGGGATAGGTTGAAAATCTACGTAAAATAGATAGGCCCCAAGGACTCTCCTCATAACCAGAACATCCAGGTGACTACCCTGGAAGGAGGCAAGGAGTATTAAATAAGTCAAGCCAGAGTAATTCTTGACTCTAAGATACCAGAAAGTGAAAGAAGAGGGGTAGAAAAGATAAATATTGAATAGTGAGACTCTTGGTCAGACAATAACATATGAGACTATTTTGTATGCTGTCGAATTCCCAGCCCAGCACCCTACAGTCTAGCCAACCAGAAAACCATCCTGGACCACACACACACAGAGATTTATAACCACCTTTTTGGAGACTTACTCTTAAATATTAAAAGAAAGTCATGGAAAGCCTCCAACATGAAAAACAGAGGCCAAAACTAACAAACAAATGGAGACAAAAACAAAAAACCCTCAGACATACACAGAAAAAAATACCCCGCCAGCAAAACAAAACAAACCTGTGTAATTAATATAATCAGATGTAAAGAAAGATATTTTACCTATGAAATGAGAAAAAGGTGTTGGTAAAAAAAAAAAATAGAGAATTTGGAGAATAAGAGCTGGTAGTAATCGAAAAGTTCAGCAGCAAGAAAAGTTCAATGAAGATTTAGGTAATCAGGTTGAAGAAATAGAACAAAAGACAAAAATGAATAGCAAAAATAAAAATAATAGAAAGTTTAGACAACTAATAGAAATTCCAGGACTAACAGTCTAGTTAATATGAGATCAAGAAAGATGATAAAGAAAAAAATTATTAAAAGAATAATATGAGAATACATCCCAAAACTGGAGGACATAAATTTCTAGACTGACTTTTCCAGCACAGTGAATGAAAAAAGACTATTGTAAGTGAAATTTTAATAAAATTTCCAAGTTCCAAGATTAAAAAGAAGAAATTGTAACCTTCTAGAGAATAAAGTTGGATCAAGCAAAGAATTTGGAGTCAGAATGACAATCAGATTCTGGAAGTTAGTAATCCTGAAAATAGATGAAAATACATAAATTACTTCACAATTCTGAGGAAAAGAATTTCAACTTACATTTAAAAACCTAGACAAAATTTCAATCAAATTTGTGGGAAAGACAAAGGTTTTCCAAAAAGAAAAAAAGAAACAAAAAAAATTACCTCCCAGGCTCCCTTTGTTTCCTCCCACCCCACAGGAAGCTATTAGAGAATACAGACCAACAAAACTGGGGAAACACAAGAAAAAGGAAGACAAGGGTGCAGGAAGCAGGATATCCAATAATAATAACAAAAGAAGCCAAGATAAATTCACAGAACCATGGTAAAAGAAAGTCCCTAGAAGATAGAAGCATAGATTGGTAGAAGATAATGAAGGACTACAAACGGTCCATACTCCAAGAAAAAGAAGGAATCTATGGAACTCAGTTTAATGTCTGGCCATATTTTGAGGAATAGTATGATTCTATGCAAAGTTAGTGAAAGGTGCATAAAAAAACTGAGCAAACAGCAGAATGAGGCAATTATCAATGGAAAGAAATATAAAAAGATTAACATAAAAAAAGGAAATTTAAAAATGCAGTACCTGCTAATCTGTTAACAATGTTTATATAGTACTAATATATAAGAATCGAATGTTAATTTAACACCTTTCCTATTCTTCCCACCTCTTCTTCTCCTATCAATTATGTGTACAACATCTAGATCAAGCTCACAATTACTTCCTGTTGCCATAGGAGGAAGTCCAGTCTTCTTAACCTTTTATAATTTAACATTAGATCTTTCCTGCTTTGTTCTCAGTGGTCTCATTTATGGATGAACAAAACTTGCTATGCCTATGCTGACCTCTGGCATATGGTTTACCTCCTCCACATCTTGAGTGAGTCAAGTTTGGTTGAAGTGCACTACTCACTGCTTTATCTATGGTTTTATTTTCCACATTTTCAGTTACCTGAGGTCAACCAAGGTCCAAAAATATCACATAGAAAATTTTAGAAATAAACCATTCATACATTTTAAATTGCTTGTTATTCTGAGTAGTGTGATGAAATCTCACACTATCCTGTTCAGCCCTGCCCAGGATGTGAACCATCCCCTTGTCCAGTGTGTCTGCACTGTGTGTGCTACTTGCTTATTAGTCATTTAGTAGCCATCTCAGATATCAGCTCCACTGTTGAGTTATCACAGTGCTTGTGTTCAAGTAATCATTATAATAGCCTCATGTTACAAGAAGGGTGAGTACAGTACAATAAGAGATTTTGAGAGAGAGAGGGTGAGAGAAACCCATTTATATAACTTTTTTTTACAGGCTATTGTTATAATTGTTGTGATTTAGTATTAGCTATTTTTGTTAAACTCTTACTGTGCTTAATCTATAAATTAAACTTTATCATAGGTATGTATGCATAGGGAAAAAACATGGTATATATAGAGTTTGATATTATTCACAGTTTTAAGCATCTACCAGGAATCTTACAATACATTCCCCCAGTGGATAAGGAGAACTACTGTAAATTCTTCCTTGACCATGAATCTGAAGGGTTCTTACCCTCTTTTAAGCTCCTACAGTAATATGCTTATTTTCCCTAAAATATGCTTCAATTTGTTTGTGAAATCTCTTCTAACATTATATTGTACTTCCTTTAATCTTATAAGATTGTTTAGCTCTGCTTGTCTTCATCTAGATTAAAAAGCAGTTTTTCAGAGTAGATAACATCACTGACTCTCAATCCTTCTGCTTGAATTTGAATCTTCAGCTCCATCTCTTATGAGTTCCATGATCTGGACAAGTGACTTCATTTCACTGAGCCTTTTTTTTTCATTTATAAAGCAGAGATAATAATAGTATCTGTTTCATAGAATTAAGGGAGATAATATAAAAATTTGAAACAATGTTTGAGGTGCATTTATTACCACTTAAATATTAGCTTTCATGGCTGTTATTAAAAGTTATTTTAGAATAAGGATTATGTTTCATATTACCTTATATTATCTACAACATTTAGTAAAGAATGTTTTACTAGAAAATGAGTAAAAATCTGTATATTTACTATATTGTTAAATTGCTGTACATGCATTATTTCACAAAATAATCATGATATTTTTTTCCTAGTTTTACATGTGATTTTTAAATTTTAATTTTAGAGTATATATTATATATCTTATATATATTATATATAATGGATATAAAATTTTAAAAGCCAAATAGTACTTTAAGGACGTGGAGCAGCAATTCCCTGACCTAGCATTCCCCTAAAAGGTAACAATTTTTGACATTTTAAATTGTATCTTTGGATGTATACTTCCATATCTCTATTCTTCATGTCTTACTATTTCTTTATCAATTTTATACTTTATCTGTTGACTTCCTATTATGGAAGATTAGGCTTTAACTCTCTTACACCCCTACCTTTCACACATACTTTCCATCTCTCTCATGCTTTCAATATACCTATATTACAATTTTTACTTTAAAAAAATTTAAATCACTAGATTCAAATGAGTTACAACCCAGAATAAGCAAATATTGAGCAATCATGGTCTTGAATAAACTGGTAGGATTTCTTTTAGAATGAAATAAAGATTTCTAGAATAAATAGTATCATATGCTCAATATGAGAAATAAATAAAAATAGAAGAAAAAAATCAGTAATCTTATCCCTTCAGATATATCCTAAGTTAATATTTTGGTTCAATCTTTCTTAAGTATAATTTTGTTTCCATGTTAATAGATTGATTACCTACCATATTGTGCATAGAATTTATAATTTTTATCTGGGTCAAATATTTTAATAAAACATTTCCCATTACATTATAAATACCTCTTAATAATTGCATAGCATTTAATAATATGAGAATATGTACTAAAAATGTATTTAACTAAATATAGTTGGGTATTTAAGTACATAATCAATTTTCTTTTTATATTAATGTGATATCCTTTTGCTTAGATCTTTTTTCTGCATTGTGAATTTTCTTCTTAAGCTATTTTTCCAGGGGAAAAAATCTTTAAGAAAAACAACAGAATATGAATAAGTAACCAGTTTAAACATAGCTTCTATTTAAGTGTGGGTGAAACAGTTAAACTGGAAAATGTTAGTGAGGCAGCAAAATGACTGTTTTTTTTTTTAATCACACTGCTGTTCCTGAAGGACAACTGATAATGACACATGAAAAATAGCCATAGCATAGAGAACATCTAAGGAGGCACTAGTAGGGTTTGATAATTAACATCAGAAGCACACTATAGTTAATGTATATTTGTATTGTTATATTGCATTTATATTTTGCATTTAAATTTATTTATATGTATTTTCATTTAAGTTAACTGGGAAAATGGACATAGCACATTCTGAAGTATAGGTACAAATTGTTCTCTTAATTCATCATATTGTTGTTTTAAAATTCTGAATTAATGGAAATAGACATTATTAAAGAGATATCTGAGCCAGTTAGTACCCACTGACACTTTGAGTGAAAATTCTGGTGCCTGGAGTGGGCAGACCAGAGACACAACCACCATTAAAACATGATGTCTGCAGGGGTGGGCAGCTGACTTTGCAGTATATTGTAAAGTGTGAGTGGTGTCAGGGACTAAGCACAAAATCTGTAGTCAGATGATCTGGATTTAAGTTTCACTCGGATCATTACCAGGTGTATGACTTTAGACTAGTTAGGCAATCCTTGAAATTCATTTAGGGGATGATCATAACACTTACCTCACAGAGTGGGTCTGAGGATTACCTGAGATAGCAGTGCAAAACACCCCAGAGTGATGAAGTCCTACACGCATCTAAATTATTGCTGTCATCTCTTCTGTCCTCTACATTATGCTGGCACAGGTTAACGGGGATTCAGTGAGCAGGGGAGAGGTCATTTGTAGGAAAGCTAGAAACTCTCCTTACTAGCTCTGAGAACATATCACTAGCTCCTCAGATGGAGCAGTAAGAGCAGGCTGGGGTCAAAACTGTATGGAAAATGGCTTGGTTCCTATTTGGTGGGAAGTCACATTGGAAGTTCTCATGGATGTCCTGGTAATGGGGAGCACTCTGATTTAACTCTGTGACTCTTACAACATAGGAAAAAAAACCATCCACATCTAAGGAGTGATTAAACATGCTTGTAATTTTTTTTGTCCTATTGTCAATTTTCTCATATGTATAACTCGGGTTTTTGGAAGTCAGTAAAGCCCACTAATGTTATTTTACTAGGTGAAGAGTATGTCACAAATCAGGTTAACACTACTTAAAACTGATCTAAATTAGGGGGCAAAACAGAAAAGATATATCTAACTATGCTACCCTTTACATAATGACCTATTTGTTCCTGTTGCTAAAGCCCACTGACTCCAGAACTGAAAGCTTTGATCTCATTTTATGATTTTTAATCAAATTGAGTAATGTATATAAAATGGAAATATCGAAAGTATTCAGTTTGATGGATTTTGACAAATGTATACACCATGTAACCACCACCACCCAATCAATATATAGAACACTTTTGTTGTCCCCCAAAGTTCCCTCTTTTTCCCTTTAGTCAGTCCTCCTACCCCTTTCCAATCCTCACTCTAGACAGCCACTAATTTGATTTCCACTACAAAATGTTGGTTTTGTGTGTTCTAGAATGTCGTATAAATGGAATGATTTAGTATGTGCTCTTATATGTCTAGCTCTTCTTGTTCAGCATGTTTTTGAGATCTGTCCATGTTGTGTGTATCACTCATTTGTTTCTTTTTAGTTCTGAGTAGTTGTATGGAAGCACCACAATTTATTTATCCAGTCAGCTATTGATGGATATTTAAATCGTTTCTAGTTAAGGTTACATTATGAATAAAGTTGTTATGAACATTTATGTACAAGTCTTTTGCAGACATGTTTTTATTTTCCCTGTGTCAATACTTAGAAATAAAAGTATTGGGGCAGAAGGTATCTGTTTAACTTCATATGTTACTGAAGGATTTTCCAAGTGGTTTTACCTTTAAATTCTCACCAGCAAAAAAAGTTTCCTTTAGAAACTTTATATTTCTTTTATCAATTTTTCAGACTCCATATCATGGCAAATTCTTCTTTATAGATTATGTGAAAAGTTGGCAAATCCTGGTATATGATGTATTCATTCATGTTAGTCATTGCCATCAATTATTGATAATATTTATTGAGTATTTGCTGTTGGTCAAGCAACATACCAAGTGTTTTACATACATTATCTCACTTATCCTTCACAAAGACTGTGCGAGGTAGGTAATGTTTTCATACTATTTTTAAAATGAAGAATTTGTGAATATCAGGCTGCACAGAAAATAAGGGAGCAATGGAGTTGGTATATGAGCATAAGTCAGTTTGACTCCCAAACCCATTCATTCAGTCTATGTGATATGTTATACGCTCTTTTATACACATTCATACATATACAATACTCACATGCACATACATAACACACTCACATACACATATACTCACACACATTAATACATAATATATACACTCACGTACATATATTCATATACACAGCCACATATACACTCATATGCACATATATTTATACAGTCACACACACTCACACACATGTATATTCACACATACACCACACACATATCACACAACTATTCTGGCTCCTGCCTCTACCTTTGCTTAGGTGAAAATTCACTGCTGTCTCAGAAAATTTGAGCTTGGCCAAGTAACGCTTGCTCATATAAGTCAAATATCACACTTCCATTTGGCAGCTGAGCCTTTCCTCATACTCACAGATGAGCCAGAGGTAGGACAGGATGCCATTATATTAAGGGAAAGTGTCACATGATTTTAGGTTACTTTCACTAGGCACTTTTACTAGGCATTGCTAAACCTGCATCTTGTGAAAAAAATTACTATATTTGTTGTATACACTGATACTTTGATTCGTGAGCTCCTGAAGAATAAACTTCCTTTATAAGAAATAGGAGTCCGCTTATTTGTTTTGTTTTTAGAAAACACACTTCACTTATCCTGCAAAGCGCAACTGCTCTTCTTTACTGCTGTATGACAAAATATCTCACTCAAAACTTGTTTTTCCTTGGCCCTTTTAAGATGAGTTGGGAATAATTTTAGCCTGAGTTAGAAACAAAACTATGAAATAGACTGATTCCTTAGACTCGAAGGCACATGGAGGATTTAGAAGCATAGAGGAAGGTACTGGATCTGATGTTGGGAGCAGGGAGCTTTCCTGGCAGAGGTGAAGCCTGAGCAGTAACAAAGGGGATGCTAATTCCAAACCCCACGTCCATTGCTCACAAACCATATGGTTGGGACTGGTTACTTAATTTCCCTAAACACCAGTTGCCTCACCTACCAGGAGGGCGATACTATTTGGCTCAGTTTTATATCCCTGGGCTTACAGGAAATTGCATTATCCTCTTTTCTTTCCACTACCTTTTCCTTCCCCTTCGTTGTTTGTACTCTAATGTGGGGTCCCCAAGGCTCACCTGTTGGGCCTCTTGGAGTTTCTGTTTAACCCTCTTCCTTGTTACATTGCCTTCAGCCAGGTTTCATCCATGCCCCAGCTCAATCTCTCCTACATTTTCTTCTCATGCTGTATATCTCCACAAGGGCACCCTGTCAAAGCACTTTAAATAACAACTGCACAGCTCAATTTATCTCATCCCTAAATTTTTAAGTAGGGCCCATAGTCTCACAGACACCAAACCTCTGAGTCATCTTTAACATGTTTTTTTTTTCTTGTTCCTTATCTAATCAGTCACTAAATTCTGTAGGCTCTTCTTTTGAAACTCTTTGATAAGACCAGGCATGAAAACTCAAATGGTTATAATAATTCTGTCAGAAATTTTTAGAGTTAACAAGACTGTTTCCTTAATAGAGATTTATTAATTTTCAAATTAAAATGAAAGACATTTCTCCAATCTGCAGTGATAGGAGGATGATATAGTTAGCAAAATTGGGTCTTTGCTTATAGGACCATTCCCATTGCAGATTCTTGCACACAACTTCTAAATTAACCTGTAACTTCCTGCTAAAATCTTTAAGAGTCCATCAATACTTCTGAATGATGTAAAATGCAGAGGCCTTGTGTGTAAGGCTCTCTCAGATCTCTTCCCAGCCTATGCTTAAGTCCCTTCCTCCATTGCTCACATTAAATCTCCCATTCCCTGTCTAAAATAATTCCTTATTATTCTTGGAATCAACTGACATTTTTCCTGACCCCAAACCTTCACTCATACTTATCTCTTTTCATATTTTTCCCCATACCATTGATATATGTGTTATTATTCAGCCTAATCACTAGGCCATTGGCCTTCTCCACCCTAACTACCACATTTCTTTCTCTTTTCTGAACTCCCACACTATGCTGGTTGTGGCATTTATCACATAAAACGTCCTTACTACATTATTAAATTGAGTTCCCCAACCCAATTCCAACATGGAGCAGGAGGGAGTTCCCCCAACATCAACCAACAATTCTCAGGACTCTGATACTGTCTACCCAGAGATAGTACTAGATTCCATGTTAAGGGTTTGGTACTATGAGACTGCCCTTTCTCTGGAACACATACACACTTCCGACCCTTTCCAGCTGAGAATGCCGATTACAAGTCCAAGTTGTTATCTGTACTCTATTTGGGTATAAATCAGAGGCTCCCACAACCCCCTCACTGCATTCAAAACATGTTACTTACTAGATCACTGATGTATTGTGAAAGGATATAGCTCAGGAACAGCTGGACCCTGGAGATCAGGTGGGAAGGGGTGTAGAACTTCCATGTTCTCTCCAGGAGCACCGTTCTCCCTGTATCTCCGAGAGTTCTCCAACTGTGAAGCTCTTTAAACCCTGTTCTCTAGAGTTTTTATAGTAACTTTATTACATAGTTGTGATTGATTAAATCATTGACCATTGTGAATTGATTCAACCTCTAGCCTCTTTCCTCTCCTTGGAGGTCAGGGTGTGACTCACAGGGAAAGTTCCACTGGCAACTAGCCCCCATCTTATGGTGGAGTCCAAAAGTTACCTCATTTAAGATAATAAAAGACACTTGTTTCATCTTCCACACAAAGGAAATTCCAAGAGTTCCAGGAGCTGTAAGCAAAAATTGTGTACAAAGACCAAATATATATGAGAAATATATTCAGGTTGTCTGAATGACTTAATATGTATCTCTTATAAATCACAATATCACAAAGATTCTTGAATGCAGGTATTGGCACTTTCTTAGTGCACTTCTGAGTATTAAGTGCTCCCCAATTTATTAAAAGCCTTTGATTAATCATTGTACGTTTTCTGGGACAGGCATGAGAGCTGTGTTCATGGATCTCTGCCAAAATTATAGATCTATTTTCCATTTTTTAAAAATACATTTGTTACCTAATTACGTGAACTTATCATTTTGGAATTGGAAAGCTCTATAGAGACTATTTTAGTCCTAAACTCTTTCTTAATCAATGTGCAATGAGGCCCTGAGGAATAGCTAGTTTTTGGTAGATCAAGTACAAAGACTTAGGTCTACTACTGACATCGGAAGGAGCTTGGTTCCCAAATCGCCTCCCCAAATTCCTAATTTTATGTGTCCTCTACGTATAAGAAAACTTTGCTGACTGATTCCAAGAAAAAGAATGTAGTATGGCAGAATAAGAAGTTAACTATAGGTTTGGAATCATATAAACTAGATTTAAATTCTGGATGGGTCACTTCATTATTTGCTCAGATTTTGGTTAACTTCTCAGTGTGTTTCCTCTTATGTGGACAGTTATCTCCATTTCATGAAGTTGTGCTGGTGAAACGGTATAATGTATGTGAAGTAATTGGAATATAACCATTTGAGGTCATTATTTAAAATAACCTTTTAAGTTGCAAGAGTGCACATTATTTTTCTTAATAATCCATAGATTTTTTTTTTTTTTATCACAGAAGCTATTTCTAAATTGAATGAATGAAAGTAGATTTCTCTTTTTTCCTTGTCCTCAAACTTTGAAATTTTGGGAGTGGCCATAGTGTTACTAAAGAGTCCACCCAGTTTCTTCTTGTAAAAGTTCCTTTTAAAAAAAAGTATTATCAAGAACTATGTATTTTGGAAGGTGAATGTTTAGATCATTCAATGTAGTTAAGCTGGGTGATGGAGATAATTTTTTGTGATAGTTTGCAGAGCTCATTGCTTTTTTCTGGATAAAAAAGCTATAATACATTCACTTAATAAACACTTAGCTGTAACAGTCATCAAAGTTAAGTCTTCTGACAGCTCAACAACTGACCTTGACCCTCAGCTCTTTCCACGATGCCACTTTGCCTTTCACACCAATTCTATGAGCTCAAGCAGAAATGAAGACTACCTGTCCATAATGGCATGGTAGAAGAGTGGTGGGTAGAGTCACAGGAGGCTCTTAAAATAAATGAAGACCTGGTATCACTTCTAAAACACTGCTGAGCTCTGATGAAGTTTATGCTTTTCTATCAAATATGAGATTAAAAGTAAAGTGTTTTAATATAAAATATGAAGCTGACACTAGATGATGTCAAAAACCCAACTTCTAAACTCTAGACTGTTTTAATACTGATAGGTTTTGATGCAAGACTATAGGAGTTTCTTTGCCAGAATCCCTATAGGACTGGTTCCAGGACTGGTTGTTACATGATTCAGTTCAGTATAGTAAGCATGAGTCAGAGTAAACACTATTGTTAGAAACGGATTCTTCCTTTTAAAGCTCATATTAATCCATAAGGAACCATCAGAAAGCATTTAGGAAAGAATATTACGACAAATGCAGCAATTACTCTGACTAGCGCCATGTAAATCTGTGGTTCTCAACCTGTCTGCACAGTGGCATTACTTACCTGGAGCATTTTAAATAATCCCGATGCCCCTGTATGATCCACAGATACACTAATTTAACTTGTCTGAGGTATATCGCTGGAGCATCTGGAGTTTTCAAAAGCTCTCCCGTGACTCTAATGTGTGGCCACTCTCGCAAACCACAGGCATACGCTTAAGGTCTTCCAGCAAACCTTCCTCTTAAAATCTACCACCCTATCGTTTAGTTTTCTGGCACTCGGTTTTTGTTTTATCATCTTTCCACCCAACACACTTGTGTAGCCCTCAGGATGGTGAATTTCTCTGCAGGCAGACTAGTCCCAAAGAGGTGTCGGTGACAAATAAGGGGAACCCTGGCGAAGAGAGGGATTCCAGCCCCAAGCTGGTATGAGCAACAGTCACTCCCTGCTGCGTTGCTCCACCTGTTTCTTGGGTCTTTTCCCACTTGCCGTTTTCTGATTACTGAGCGTCCCAGGAGACGACACACTCGTCTTTTTATCTTCCCCTTGAGCAGACGTTTGGCGGGCCTCCTAGTTCAAAGCACCAAGTCCCTGGGTGGGCGTTATTTCTCACCCTTGACCTCTACCTCAGAATTCACCCGCACCTACCGCTCAGTTTTGCAGCACCAACGGGGGCTTACGGGCCTCTTAAACTAATCCAGATTCCTGGGGACCCAAACCTGCACCTCTAGAACCATTCCCCTCTTCTCCGTAACTGCACTTTTTAGTTAACTTATAAAGTAGATACATTTCCAGATGGCAGCTGATTGCAGGCCCCACCCTAGTAAAGAGAAAGGAAAAGCCCCAGCGTCCGGCGCTAGGGAGCTCACCTCCCTCCCCAGGACCCCTCTCCCTAGTCAAGGGTCTCTAGACGCCCCGACGCAAGAGCCTCCGCCCTTGCCCCACCCAGAACGTGGTACAAACAAACCTCTTCTCTTCGCCCCACCCTTTGGTGATTCAGAGCCCAGGCACCACCCAAGGCGCTAATTTAAATTGACTTGCAAAACAAGCAAGCTTTGCAGCAACTGTACAGCTAGCTCCTTGCTGCAGCCAGTGCGATCTCCTTCGCGGGGCGGCCGAGTCGCGGCGTGGGGTCCGCGTCCCGGCCTCATGAGTCCCGCGTGGCCCGGCGCCCGCGCGCCGCGGACCTGGTCGCGGCTCCTGCTGCTGCTGCTGCTGCTGCTGTGTCCCCCGGCTGCTCGGGGTGGGTAGTGGCCGGGCAGGCAGCCCAGCAGGGTGAACCCGGAGGCTGAGTGGGAGGGGCGGGTCCGTTTAGGCTGGGAGCTGGGGCCGTGGACCTCGGTAATTGCTCCTGGACTACTTTTCCTTTCTGACTCCGAGGGCTACGGGCACGGTCCCAGGGGGCGGGGAGCGGCTGTCCCCTGCTCAGCCGCAGTTAGGGGTCTCGGCTGGGCGGCTTCGGGAGCGAGGAGTGGAGAGGCGAGGAACCCCGGCTGGGCCTGTGGAGCAGCCAAAGCGTGGGGAAGCCGAACGGCCGCGCCCCGATAGGGTGAAGCCTCCAATTCCACCATCTCTGCAGGTGGGGGCCCGGCCACACAGCCGACCCCTCTCGCCTAGAAACAGAGGCCGGTCTCGGGCAGCGCGCGGCGCTTCCGGTGCTCACGTCTCCAGGTGTAACGTGTCACAGGGGCGTTTGTCTTCATTGTGTGTGCCTGGCAGCAGTATCTAGGCAGAGACAGATGCTAAACCACTTAAAAAAAAATAATAATGAAGGGGGAGGGGTTTATTCTCGACTATTTTAGTCTTGAATTAATCCCCAAGACGGGAAGCCTAGCAAGATCTCGGTATGTCAGTTCTGCACTGGGTAAGGAATATTACCCGTCTGTCAAAAGGTATCAGCGCTTCCCTTATTAGCCTTGGGAAAGGAACGTTTCGATGAGTTGAAAAGTGGTATTTACCTCAGTTATATTTTTTTCCCTCCTAGGTGACTGCAGCCTTCCTCCTGATTTACCTAACGCCCAACCAGATCTGGAAGGTCTTACAAGTTTTCCTGAACAAAGCATAATAACATACCTATGTGATCCAGGCTTTATTAAAATCCCTGGCAAGTTAGACTCAGTGATTTGTCTTCAGGACAATGAATGGTCGAATATCACAGAATTTTGTAATCGTAAGTTCTTCATTTCTTTTTAGGAAGGTTATGGGAATGGAATGTATCTTGTTAAAATTTACCCCTCTTCAGAGTGACTGGTAATTGATAGTTTTCTATTATTATTAAACCCCAGGGTATACCTGTTGGCACTTCACACTCCAGCTAATTGATGGCATTACTTCCTGGAATAGCTTCTGTTTCTCCATTAACAGGTTTTTTGTTTTGTTTTGTTTTCCCCTAACACTGCACCTCCTAACAGAGAAAATAAACAATAGCTACTGTTGTTTAGGGAGTAAATTATATATGAATATGATTGGCAAAATTACTTTGAGACATAACATAGGTGCTCTGTTTTCTTAAATTTCATTTTCTAAAGTAGGACTTAACCAAATACAAACCAAACCAAACTCTGTGATGGCATTAAAAAAAAATGTTTCTATATTTACCTAAAATCTATGCATAGCCCTATTTTAGCTTTGTCATGTATGAGTTTAAGACTTGTATACGGATAAGATTTGTTTCCTGCCTTTGAACAAGATAGAGCAATAGGAGCTACAGGAAATACAGAAACTGCCACAAGTATTTTTTGAAACCAGGTATGAAATGGGCTTTAACTTTTTGTTATCTATCTGCGATAGAAAGCAGTAGGTTGAAGTACATAAGCCTTTGCATGGGTATCATATTTCACAGTTTATAATGCTTCTACATATATTACTTCATCTAATCCTCCAGACAACTCCATGAGGTAAGTGGAGACCCACCCTCATATTACAGTTGAAGAAACAGGTCCCCTAAAGCTAAATAACATCCTTGAGATAAGCAGTTCTTGTGCAGAAGAGTCAGAGTTCAAACTGGAGTCTTCTGACTATAAATCCAACACCTCTTCCACTCTGTCACGCCTCTATAAATTTTGATTTGCCCAGATGTTTAAAGTTTATAAACACTATGTACACATTGGCTCATCTGATCCTTGTCCCCATGGGTTATTGTAGGGATTAAATGAATTTGTGTGTGTGTAAAACATTTATAAGTAGTCAATAAATATTAGATGTTATTGTTACTGTTGTTGTCCAGGACATAACCCCAGGAGTCTGGAAATATCTGTTTTCATCTATCCCTGTGCTTCATGGTACAGGGTAAGGGAACCAGTATTTATTGAGTCAGAGCCCGGAAGTTTAAATAGGTTATATATTCTGAGCTGTGGGCATAGTGAAATCTATGTACCAAATCTACTTCACAGTCCTTTAGTAATCAGGAAATGAAAACATATGTGTGAATATGCTTGATACACTATAAATGTCATAGGGATAGTAACATAGTTAAATACCAAATGTATACAAAGAAGTACAGAAAAAAGGATGATGTAAGGACCAAAAAATTCCAAGTAATTAAGTATAGATTGTAAAGTGATATTATTTTTTTTGTTGTTGCTTTTGTTAATACTTTTAGGGAGCTGTGATTTTCCACCCAGGCTATATATCGCATCTCTCAAAAAGCCTTATACCCAACAGAATTATTTCCCATTGGGTTCCGTTGTGGAATACGAGTGCCGTTTGGGCTTCAAAAGAGACCATTCCCTATCAGGAAAAATAACTTGCCTTCAGAATTTTTCGTGGTCCAAACCAGATGAATTTTGTAAAAGTGAGTATAATTTTAAAGAGTATTCTTAATCCTTTTGTGTTTGTGGAAACAGTATTTCTTCCTTTATTCTCGCTGGAAGTCTGTGTGTATATATTATGCAGAATGATTCATAAAAGAACCATTAGAGTTATTTTAAATTAGGCAGACTAAATACTTGTGAGATAGGAATATTATTTTACTCATAGATTTTACATTTAATTAGTTTAAGGTTATCTTTAATGAAATAAGTATATATTCTATATATGTTGTGTTTTTTTGAAAGTTATAAAATGAAGGTAGGATTTAAAAAGTCTAAGAATAAGAGATTATCAGTGGTTCAGATGATGAATTTGCATCAATGTGCCTGAAAATTTAATGAAAAAAGAAATTGTGTTCTCTTCTAGGAAAACCATGTCCTAATCCTGGAGAAATAACAAATGGTCATATAAATATAATAACTGACATATTATTTGGCTCATCCATCACCTTCTCATGTAACCCAGGGTAAGTTTTTGCATACTAAACACTCTATATTTAACAAATGAAAACACAAATTAGGATGTACAGTGGAAGTTTTTAGATCAGTGGCCGATATTCACACGTTAATAGCAACAAAACGCCCCTCTATTAAAAGGTTTTTCTCATTAGCTCATCACAGTTAAATTTAGTAAAATGTGGCAAGAAAGAAAAATTTCTTATACCACCAAATTCTTTTAATTCTTAGATTTTGGTACATATGTGATTTATTATAAAATTGTAAATGTGATTAGTAAAGGAAAAACTTGTAATATATTGATGATATTTGCAGAAATTAAATCCAAGTATTAATTTAAATAAAAACCAGCCTTTCATTTACCTAAATAATAAATTTGCATTTTTTTAATATGCTAACAACCTGTTATAAAATATCATAGCTTAAAAACATTTCTAGTGTGAAAATGCCATTCTGACTTAATGTCTCATAAGTTTTCTGTGTAGAGAAAAGGAACATACTCATTAAGCATCATCAGTGTGTCAGGCAACACTGCTGGAAGCTTCATATTCATTTTCTCTTTTAATATCTACCAATCAAAGTATGATATTTTATTCTGTGCATGTCTACTTTTTATAAAATAAAAGTATCAGTTTCACTTGTCACCTGTACTAAATACAGATGTTTGGATAATTAATATCAAATCTGAGAATTCTTTGAACCCTTTAAATATAAGTACATTCTATTATTCCGTGAAGCCAATGTTGATCTTATAATTCAGAAATATAAAATATTCAAGCACCTATATCATTTTAAAATGTTCTGAAACATTTTAATATTTTCTAACATGTGCCCCATTGAAATAAAAAATGTTTTTCATGTCTTAAACTTTTTTATCTTTTGGATGTCACCTTTTAAAATTTAATATTTCCTTTTTCTTTAAACTGACACATGAACTTTTGTTTTGTCTTCATCTACTGGTATAGTAAATATTTTAAGATTATACTCTGAAGAATTTAAGGGGACTCAACTTATTTCTTCCCCTCATTGTTTAGGTACGAATTAGTTGGTGAAACTTCTAGTTACTGTATTATTGTGGGAAAGACTCTTGGATGGAGTAATCCATTGCCAGAATGCAAAGGTAAGACTGAAAAAGTTTAAGCACTCAGGCTGCAGGGCTGAGTAATCAATGATAAAGTCCTTTCTATTCATTAAGAATTACTCACAGTGTATATATGTAGTATCCTCATTTTCTAATATGTGTCTTCGCTAATTTAAACACCTATTTTTAACATTCCTTAATTTATTAGCTGTAGGGATAAAGAGTTAAAAACAGTCTAAGGTTTATATTGTGCTTAGTCATTTAACATCTTACTGTTCCTTCTAATAGTCAGCTAAAATAGATATGGAAGTACCTGGCCTAAAACCCAGCCTTTTTCAAATGGGTGCCCCTCCTTGCACTGTAAGGGGCCTCTGATGCACATAAATGGACAACACAGTCGACACACCCGTGTCATATCTACTATGATCCTTATCCCCACTCTCCTGAACTTTGGGCTATAGGTATGCACATCAGCAGCACAGACTATCCTCAAGAATACAGACCATGTGCTCCCTTTTGGCAGCACATATGCTATAATTGAAACGATACAAAGATTAGTTTGGCCTCTGTGCATGGATGACATGAAAATTCATGAAGTGCTCCATATTTCAAAAAAAAAAAAAAAGAAAGAAAGAATATGGACCAGCAGAAAAGGCCCTCTCAGGCCTGAAAAGGATGTTGGCACAGGAAATTCTGGGTGACAGTCCCTGAAGCATGATTTAGAAGGGGTGGGGGAGGAGCTCTCATGGAGCATATCCTTTCAGCCCTGCAAATACCTCACTTAGCAGAGAGGGGCACAGCCAGAGGAGGGCCAGGAGCTAGGGCAGGAGTCCCATTTGCCTGAGTTAGAGGTGATACTGATTGCAATGGCTTCCAACTTCCATTCTTGCACTTCACTGTTTCATCTATACTCTACCAGGGTGAACCATTTGAAACACAAATGTGGCTTGTCTTTCCGTCTTAGAGCCTATTAGTGTCTTCTCATCACTTACAAAGTCGAAACTTCTTAACATAATGTACGAGGCTAGCCATGGCCTACCTACTTCTCCACACGCATGTCTGCCCCTTGTACTTTATGCTCTACCTATGCATACTGCTATGGTTTTCCATGTTTTATCATGCCCACCACATCGCTCCTTATACTATACTACTGCCTCTGCCTGAAGTGCCCTTTAGTCCCTTCTTTGCTTAGCTGGTTGGGTTTTGTTTCTTATTGTCTCATGTTTCTGTGATAACCATTTTGCATTGAAATTACCTCTTTGAATCTCTTTCCCACTATATTTAAAGACAGAGGAACAATATTTTATCCATTTTTCCACTTCTGTTTATAGAACAATGTCTGGTATGTTTTAAGTGCTTAGAAAAAGTTTGGACTGAACTGATGGTGGTATGTGTTGTCTCATACACCTTAGCCTAGTATAAATCAGATTAGTTTGTTCTTGTTCCTTGCTTTGATCAATGGCCTAAAGTAATTTATAAATTTGGTAGTATTTTCTGGGCACTTGGTGTAATATAATTTGATGTACACATGTACTCACATTGCTTTCCTGCTTAAAAAAGAAAAACAACTTTTTGGCTCTAGAGAATGTGGCATCATTGCCAGGAGAGGTATCTTTTTATGAAACAACTAGAATACTCTGCTTGTATATGTTTTACAAATTCAGCTGCTCAATAGGATTTACTCTAAATAAAAGGCTTTGAGTCAGTACATGCTTACAATTTTTTATCCTAAAAGTCATAATCTAATTCTGGTATTTAAGACCTTTTTGCTCTACCCAAATGGTGGATTTCTGTTTCCAGAGTATGCTACTTGACTTCCTAGAGCTCTTCGTTTCCCCATGATGTCTAGAGGCATCAATTCCCCATGGAATGAACAACAGTGCTCTGTCTTAGAAGAGTACATCTTAGGTTTAAACTTGAGTTTCGTTTTTTCCCTAAACTCTCTGCCCCTGCTTTTGTCTCTGAACTCTTTTACTTTTTCTAACACCAGTTTGATATATAACATGTGCAAACTTGTTATTTTTACTTTACACGTCTTAGAACATCATTGCAATCATGAGCACGTAATGCATTTCAATCAACAATGGACCACATACACACAGTGTATAAGATTATAATTGAGTCTAGGTGTGTAGTAGACTATACCATCTAGATTTGTGTGAGTGCACAAATCTATGATGTTCGCACAATGACGAAATTGCCTAATGATGAATTTTACGGGTCGTATCCCCATTGTTAAGCTATGCATGACTGTCCTTCTACAAACTGGTTTAAAAGTTAGTATTCATGTTTTACAACATTTGTTTTCAAAGCTCCAAATATACTATTCATTACTTAATAGGTAGGTATTTATAAGCATTCCTCATTGATAATGCTGAATTTGGTAAAATGGTAGGTTTTGACTCTTTAAAATATTTAACATATTTTAGTCTCTCTAAAAATACTTAGCCAGTTTTACTAATTTAAAATAAACTAAAATTTTTTTTAAAGAAATTTTTTGTCCAGAACCACAAGAAAGTGACAGTGGAATAATTTAAGAGCAACAGAACACTTATGTGTATGGACAGTCTATGACACATAAAGGTACTAAAGGCTTCACTCTGATCAGAGAAAGCTCTATTTATTATACTCTAAAGTAAAAGATGACTAAAGAGAATAGAGTGGCCTGCACTACCTGAATGCAAAACTAAGCCGTTTACATAGTTACAAATATTTTTTATTTTACCCTTAGGTCTGTGTACGAGCTTCAGAGTCTATGGACTCTCTGAGAAATGAATGTAAAATACTGTACATATGTATACTTGCATTTTTCTAGAGTGGGGGTACAGTTTTCATCAGATTCTCAGAGGGGTCTCTGTGACTTCCAAAAATGGAAGAACCACTGATGTGGATAACATGTGGTGATATATAAATAAATACATACATGACATATATGAAAATAAATAGTACACACACACACACACACACACACACATATATATATATATACATATATATAGTTTTCTGTTTTTACTAAACCAGCTTAAATGTGTTTTTTTTTTAATTTTTAAGAATTTCAGGTTAAAAAAAAATGATTCCCATTTTTTTTATCACACCACCTCTGCCCAACCCCCACCCATCCCCGCCCTTTGGCAATCATCAGTTTGTCCTCTGTATCTATGAGTCTGTTTTTGTTTTGGTTTTTATTCATTTGTTTTCTTTTTATTTTTTTAAATGCTACATATAACTGAAATCACATGGTATGTCTTTCTCTGTTTGACTTATTTCACTTAATGCTAGGTTCATCCATGCTGTCACGAATGGCAGATTTCATTTTTTTAATGCCAAAAAGTATTCCATTGTATATATTTGCCATATCTTTTTTATCCATTTATCTATGGATGGACATCTAGGTTGCTTCAATATCTTGGCTATTATTAGTAATGCTACAGTGAACTTAGGGATGCACATATCTTTTCGAATTCTTGCTTTACTTTTCTTCAGATAAATATCCAGAAGTGGAATTGTTGGCTCATAGAACAGCTCTATTTTAAATTTTTTTGAGGAGCCTCCATACTGTTTTCCCATAGTAGCTGCACTACTTTACAATGCCACTGACAGTGTACATGGGTTCCCTTTTCTCCACATCCTCACCAGAACTTATTATTTGTTGATTTATTGGTGATAGCCATTCTGTCGAGTGTGGTGATATCTCTTTGCAGTTTTAATTTGCATTTCCCTGATGATTTAGTAATGTTGAGCATCATTTCATGTATCTATATATTGGCCATCTGTATGTCCTCTTTGGTGCAATGTCTATTCAGGTCCTCTGCCCATTTTTTTTTTTAATTTGGATTGTTTCCTTTTTTTGTTTTAAATTGTATGAGTTGCTTATATTTTGGATATTAACCCCTTATCAAATGTATCATTTGAACAGAACTTTCTTCCATTCAATAAGTTTTTTGTTTTGTTGATGGTTTTCTTTGCTGCGCAAAAGCTTTTTAGTTTCATGTAGTCACATTTGCTCCCCTTACCTGAGGAGATATATCCAAAAAGATACTGTTAAGAGCAGCGTCAAAGAGTTTACTGCCTATGTTCTCTTTTAGTTTTATATTTCAGGTTTTACATTTAAGTCTTTAATCTATTTTGAGTTTATTTTTGTATATGGTGTAGGAAAATGATCAGTTCAGTTTTCCCAACACTACTTATTGAACAGACTGTCTTTACCCCATTGTATATCTTTGCCTCCTTTGTCATAAATTAATTAACTATATAAGTGAAGATTTATTCCTGGTCTCTATTCTATTTCATTGATATATATGTTTTAATGCCAGTATCATGCTATTTTCACTATTGTAGCTTTATACTATGATTTGATATTAAGAATACCTACCACTTTGTTCTTTCTTAACATCTCTTTGGCTATTTGGGGTCTATTGTGGTTCCATATAAATTTTAAGATTAGTTGCTCTAATTTGAGAAGGATGCCATTGGTGTTTTAATAGGGATTGCATTGAATCTGTATATTGCTTTGGGTAGTAAGGACATTTTAACAATATTAATTCCTCAAATCTGTAAACAAGGCATATCCTTTCATTTATTTGTATCTTCTTTAATTTCTTCATTGTCTTACAGTTTTCAGAGTATAGGTCTTTCATCTCTTTGATTAAATTTATTCCTAGGTATTTTAAACATTATATATATAAATGTTTGTGGAATCTTGAGTTTTCTGTATATATTATATGCTAATAATGAGAGTTTTACTCCTTTTCTGGTTCAGATATCTTTTATTTATTTTTTTTCTTATTTAATTACTGTGGGCATCCCTGATCTTTGAGGAAAAACTTTCAGCTTTTCACCATTGACTATGGTATTAGTTGTGGGTTTGTCATATATAACATTTATTATTTTGAGATATGTTCAATCTATAGCCACTTTGTTGAGAGTATTTTTTAATCATAAAACAATGTTGAATTTTGTCAAATGCTTTTTCTGAATCTGTTGTGATGATCATACAGTTTCTATCCAGTATTTTGTTAATGTGATATATCATGTTGATTGATTCATGGATGTTGAATCATTCTTGCATCCCTGAGATTAATCCCCTTTGGTCATGCTGTATAATCCTCTTAATGTATTGTTGAATCCAATTTGTTAGTATTTTGTTCAGAATTTTTGCATCTATTCTTTCTCTCTTTCCCTTTCTCTCTCTCTCTTTTTCCCTTTCTCTCTCTCTCTTTCTTCTTCTTCTTCTTCTTCTTCTTCTTCTTCTTCTTCTTCTTCTTCTTCTTCTTCTTCTTCTTCTTTCTTCTTCTTCTTCTCCTTCTCCTTCTCCTCCTCCTCCTCCTCCTCCTCCTCTTCTTCTTCTTTTCTTCTTCTTCTTCTTCTTCTTCTTCTTCTTCTTCTTCTTCTTCTTCTTCTTCTTCTTCTTCTTCTTCTTCTTTCTTTTCTCCTCCTCCTCCTCCTCCTCCTCCTCCTCCCTCCTCCCTCCTCCCTCCTCTTTCTCCTCCTCCTTCTCCTTCTACAACATCTTTGTCTGGTTTGGTTGAGAGTAATGCCGGCTTCATAGATTTGCTGTCTCATGTTATTTTCAACAAGTTAATATAGATATCTCTGTTTATATGTATATATAAAGTAATTTATACTATCAATTAGGAGGAAATATTATATTGAACTGAGGGATCTAGACAGTGATTATACATGTGTGACAACTAAAAAACTCTTGCCCAGCTGTTTACTTCATTGAATTACATTCATTTTTCTGCCTCCAGAATTCTTCTCTCTCATTGACCATTCTTTCTTCTTCATTCTTCTAGAATTTTTCCCTCAATACTCTTTTATACCTTTGCTGTACTCTCAGAATATTTAGAAATGCTTTTTAAATATTTTTGAAAATGTGTTTAGAGGATCAATGAAGTTGGATTGTAAAACTAGACAGTACCAGTAGGTGGTATTTATTTAAGCACTGTCATATTTGAATGCTAACATGACTCAAGCAAATATGCTTTTATAATTATAATTGAAATTTCATTAGAATGAATTTTTAAATATCATAGCTTGTAAAAAATAGATTTTTATTATAAATGATATACATAAACATAGTGAAGTAATATTAAAACCATGCGGATGAGTATAAAATGAGAAAAATTTTCTCTCCCTAGTCCTCCCCTCAGAACTAACCATTGTTTTCAGTTTTTTATGTTTTATTCTAGAAAATATAAACAAACACACATATATGTATTTCTCTTTTTAATAATATCAATTGTATAAATATATTATTTATTTAACCAGTCTTCTATTAAAAGGAATTTAGCTTTTAGGTTTAGGTTTTTAATTATTATTACAAAAGGTACTAAGACAAATATTATGTGTATTCGTTCATTGCACATGGGCACAAGTACATTTTGTACAATAAATTCCTTACAGTAATATTATTGTATCAAAGGTATATGCATTTAAACTTTTGATAGATGTTACCAGTGTTGTTTCCAAAGAAACTACCAATTTACTCTCCCACTAATATTGCATCATTGTACTGGTGCTCTACACAGTTAATGATAGTGGTTATTAGGATATGAAGACGTGACAAGGTAAATGGTGAAAGTTTTATTATTTGAATTCATTTAAGCATGAGTGATGTTTGATATATTTTTTTAATTTGGCCATTTGACCCACTTTATACTTATTTTTCTCTGTTTTATTAAATCATTGGTTCTTTAGAACTTATAGCCAATGGTAGTAGCCAAGTAGATTATGGCAGACCAGTGCTCCCTCCCATTACAATAACTGCAAAACCTGCATGGTTTATTTTTTAATTGTATTTTTAAAAGCATAAAATACATCTGTGGAAACAACTAAGACTGAATAAACTAGGAGTGGGGAGTGAAAGCCAACCATTCTAAAATGCCCTGAGCTGAAGATCCATCTTGACCAAAGTAAAAGACCACTTCCAGGAAAGAGAGAAACTAGCAAAGCTTTTAATGGCCATGGTGGGTGATGATAATACACTATAAATTAAGGCATCAAATGCAGACCCAGTTTATCCCAAGGGCCATTTGTTGATTTCTGGGGCTGTATGTGAGACTGGGGAGCTAGACCCAAAGCTTCCAAAGTACAAAATGAAGTTCTCTGAACCTTATGATATTTGGATAACAAATACCCATCAGAAGAACAGGACTGTATCAACCATACAGCCAGTATTCTCCTGCAGACATCATGTCCATTTTGAATATTGGTAGGCTAGGGGACTTCTGAAGGATGAACCTGGATCTCCCACAATCTCTTAGGGCTGAGGAAATAAAGACCCACCAGGCTGTCAATCAGAAGCCCAGAAGGGCCACTCCGAAAATGCAGATGAAACAGCAGAAATAGAGTGAGTCTCCCCAGAACTGTAAACCAGCTCAGTCACTCATAGGCTGAGGATGTGATTACCTCAAACCAATCTGCCTACCAGAAAAGGACACCCTCTCTTTGGAAGATCATATCATCTGAATGTTTTACATACAATATATGGCATACAATACAAAAATTAGTAGACATGTAAAGAAGCAAAAAAATATAACTAAATCAGGAGAACATAAAACCAGATAAGATAAAGACTTTAAAATAAGTAATTAATATGTTTAAGGTGTTAAAGGAAAAGATAAACAAAGAACTTCAGCAGAGAATTGGTACCTAAAAAGAGAGTAAAATAGGTATCCCACAACTGGAAAATATAATATCGAAATTAAGAACAAAATAGGTAGGTTTAACGTGATTTGGATACAGCAAGAGACAGTGTGTTAGGAACTGTAAGAAAAGTTAATTTAAAAATTCTTAAACTGCAGTGCAAAGAGAAAAAAAAGAATGTAAAATATAGATAAAAGTCAGATATTTGAGACATGTTAAACTGTTATATGTTAGAAAAAAGGAGAGAGAGAGGGAAGGGCAGAGAGAGAGGAGGAAGGGAGGGGAGATGGTGGGGAGTGAGAAAGAAAGAAATAGAAGCAGGAACAGCAGAAATATTCAAAGAGATAATGTGAATTTTTCAAAACTAATAAAATAAATCAACCAACAGATTCCAAAAGCTCTTAGGACTCTAAGCAGAACAAAAATAAAATCGTTTCCAGGTACCTTATAGCAAAAGTTTGGAACTCAAAGCAGTAATAAAACCACCAAGATGCAAAAACAAACACTATCATCTTCAAAGGAGCAACAATTTAAAACAATTAACTAACTTCTCAACAAAAATTGTGGAGGCCAAAAGATATAAAGAGGAAATCTTTAATACTGTAAGAAAATTACTTCTCACCTAGGATTCTGTCCCAAGTGAATATATCCTTTAATTGAATGTAAAATAAAGATATTCTCATACAAAAACTAAAGGAACTTGTCACCAGTGAAGCATAATTGCACAGAATGAAAAACTAAAGGAAATCCTTCAAGTAGAATGAAAACAATCCCATGTAAAACATGAAAATGCCTGAAGACATGAAGAACAAAGGCAAAGGTAAATAGATACTGATTTTACAGAAGAATAAATGCAACATCTTTTGGGGTTTTAATTGTATGTAGAATAAAAATACACAAGAGCAACAAACCAAAAGGTAGAAAGAAGTAACTTGAATTTAAAAGTGACAAGGTTCTAGCAGTACTAAAAAGTGATAAAAGTGTTAATTTACATAGCTGACTCATAGTCTAATACATTTTGTAATCTCTAGGGTCATCATGAAAATAATAGTAAAGAATGTATAAATCACAAGCTAATAAAGGAATGATAATGAATATGTAATTCAAAAGGCAAAAAGAGAGAATGTGAAACAAAAAGAAACAAAATAGGTGGGTGGAATAGAAAACTAATAATAATATGTTTGATATAAACCCAACTACATCAGTAATTACATTAAGTATGATTTGACCAAGAATGTCAGACTAGATTAATAAAACAAAACTTAACTATTTTCTGTTTATAAGAGCCACAGTTTAATCAGAACACTGAATAGGTGAAAGTTAAGGATGGAAGAATATAGTATACAAAGAATTACCAGAAAAAAAAGTAAGCTGATAAAACTATTAATATCAAAGTATACCTTAAAATAAGACAGTTCATAATGATAAAGGGGTCAGTTCAGCAGGAGAGTATCACAATTTGAAATCTATGCACTTGAAAAAATAGCTTCAATCTGTATGTAGCAAAAAATGGCAGAAAGAAAAATAGACAAATCCACAATTATAGTTCTAGAATTCCACATACCTATTTCAATAGCTAACAGAACAAGAAAACAAAAAAAATAGTAAGAATATAGAAGATAGAACAACAATTAACTTAAAAAATTGACAGGAGCATCGAGCCCTATAAAGATACAAAGCAAAACATATTCAAATGTACATTGAACTTTGATCATATGTTGGGATCTAAATCACAATACATTTCAGAAGATTGAATAATTCAGAGCATGCTTTCTGATGACTGGAATTAAAATAGGCACCAATTAAGAAAAAGATAACTAGAAAGGTAACTTCCAGGAGATTTAAACTATATAGCATACCATCCTTTGGATCAAAAATGAGAACTGACTTAGTAGAGCAAAAAATAAATTTTATATATGATGATGTTAGATGAAAAGTCTATATAAAAGCTACATTTATGTTAATAATAATATGCATAATTTTTTGAATGCCTGCTAATTGCTCTGCTACTTACAGTGTTTTACTTGAGTTATCCCTTAAAGCATCCTGTGAGGTCAGTAAAGAAAACAAGTGACATGACATCTGAGCACTTAGAGCAGAATGCTGATGGTGCTGGCAGTAGAAGTACTGGATGATGTAACATGTTTCTTCAGGGACAGACCCTATGTGAAATAACTTCCCTAAATTATTTCCCTTTTTCCTTACAGTAATGTTATAAAATCTTTTTTTATGCTTATTTTATAGGTGAGAAAACTAAAGTTTAAAGGGATCACAGAACTTGGTCTAGTATGTGGTGAAACAGGCTTACTGCTTCAAGAGGGAGTTTGTGTAAGCAACCCAGGGTCCAACAGTCAACTGAAAACCTAAATTTCACTCTGTCACTATTGTGATTTCCAGAATAGGATCTTAACAGAAGTTGTGCTTCAGATATTTTTTAGTGAACTTAAAATCCAAAGGGGGATTTTAGTGAACTTAAAATCCAAAGGGGGGTTACATACTGAAGTAATGTATGTAGAGTTGCTAAACAGCACAAGAGGAGAAACAGAGAGTTATTTTATTACATTTGACTTTATTACTTTGAAAAAGTAAAACAAAACAAGTTTCCAAGGTCACTAACATGTCCTGAAAACTCTGGAAAAAAATAACTGTATTGTGATTATTATCTCTGTTATTTCAGCAATTGCATCCTGCTGGTCTTTGGTCTTAGCTTGTGAAAGGAAGACAATTTAAGAGAAAAAATATCTTTATTTGGGGTGTGTCATAGAATGAGATCACTGTGGACTCTGAGTTTCATTTTCTTTCTTCACACAGAAAACAGTTTAAGTACCTCAGTACAACTTTGGTGTACTTAGTTTTCTGTAGGTATAATTTATATTGAAGCAAAATCAATGTAACTTTTCAGTTCCTTTTGAAATGCACAATAAGATTTGGTTTCCTAAATGTATACTTAGGTGTTTTGGAGGAAGAAATAGAAGAGTCATCAGTTTGTAATTGATTCTTAAACCTTAACTTGGATAGCATTATTTAGCTAATTTTTAAAAGACCTTTTTCTTCTCCACAGAAAGTACTCAAATTATGGATGTCACATCAACTCCTCAGAAACCCACCACAGTAAATGTTCCAGGTACAAAACTCCCATCTACTCCTCAGAAATCCACCACAGTAAAAGCCCCTGGCACAAAGTCTAAACCAACTCCTCAGAAACCCACCACAGTAAATATTTCATCTACAGAACACCCATCTTCTCCTCAGAAACCCACCACAGTAAAAGCTCCAGGTACAAAGTCTACACCAACTCCTCAGAAACCCACCACAGAAAATATTTCATCTACAGAACACCCATCTTCTCCTCAGAAACCCACCACAGTAAAAGCTCCAGGTACAAAGTCTACACCAACTCCTCAGAAACCCACCACAGAAAATATTTCATCTACAGAACACCCATCTTCTCCTCAGAAACCCACCACAGTAAAAGCTCCAGGTACAAAGTCTACACCAACTCCTCAGAAACCCACCACAGCAAATATTTCATCTACAGAACACCCATCTTCTCCTCAGAAACCCACCACAGAAAAAGCTCCAGGTACAAAGTCTACACCAACTCCTCAGAAACCCACCACAGCAAATATTTCATCTACAGAACACCCATCATCTCCTCAGAAACCCACCACAGTAAAAGCTCCAGGTACAAAGTCTACACCAACTCCTCAGAAACCCACCACAGCAAATATTTCATCTACAGAACACCCATCTTTTCCTCAGAAACCCACCACAGTAAAAGCTCTAAGTACAAAGTCTACACCAACTCCTCAGAAACCCACCACAGCAAATATTTCATCTACAGAACACCCATCTTTTCCTCAGAAACCCACCACAGTAAAAGCTCTAAGTACAAAGTCTACACCAACTCCTCAGAAACCCACCACAGCAAATATTTCATCTACAGAACACCCATCTTTTCCTCAGAAACCCACCACAGTAAAAGCTCTAAGTACAAAGTCTACACCAACTCCTCAGAAACCCACCACAGCAAATATTCCAGCTGCAGAAGCCATACTGACTCCTAAAATAAACACTACAATAAACTCTTCAGCTACAAAGGCCCCACTAATTCCTCAGGAACCAATCACAACAAATGATTCAACCACAACGGCTAAAATATCCCTTGTATCAAATGCTCTATCTACAGAGAGCCTATCAACAGCCCAGACTCTCATCATGACAAATACTTTTGCTACACAAGCCAAAGTAACACAAGACTTTACAGCTGCCCATGCCCTCGTGACAAAGGGTCTTCATACGACACAAAGATTGACCTCTGCTCATATTACAGCAACACAGAGTCAAGCTGTTCCACAGAAAACCACACCTTTTCAGACAAGAACTACACCGAAAGGCAAAGAAATCCTTCCCATAGGTGAGTTGACACTGCTTAGGTTCCTAAGCATGGATCTCACATGCTATGGTGGAAATTTCAACTTGACCAGGACCACAGAATTAAATAGGCTGTGATTTATTGTAGCCTGAGTTTGTTCATACTAATATTCCAGACTTTCTTCAGAGGCAGAATTGGGTTGTGTTAGGGAAAATCTTAAAAAGGAAACACTTTGCAGTAAGATAGAAAAAAGTTTGGCCCCACAAAAATATTGCTAAGTTAAGTAAGGTTGGTGCAGAAATTCTGTTTTCTATATTAGCTTTAGGGAGTCATTGAATTCTTCAAGACCCTTCAAAAAACAAAATATGTACCACCGTTAAGGTTGATTTCTGGGTCCAGTTTGTTGAGAGAAAGCTAGATACACATCCCTCAAGCATGCCTAAGGATCCTCCCAGATTTCCTCAAGTTGCTAATTTGGTAAAGCATCACAACTGTGTCTTCTAAGTAAAAGAAAACTCACTTCTTTATGGGAGTTCATATTAATATAGGGTTCTTTAAATAAAGGCATATGTATATATGGAACAAAATATGCTGTAGACTTCAGAAATACCTGTTGCGTGAATAAATGAAACCCCTCATTAATTCACACTGCTCCAGGCCACCAGAATGTTTCACAGCTTGCCCAATGTATAGCCATTTAGCCATTTTTGTAGCATTCTTGTTTTCCATTAGAGATACTTTGTTTCCTTGGACAATCTCAATAGAACTGAACCAAAAAATAATTTTTAAAGAAGTATTTTTAACATTTTCATTGCAGTCAACACACATACAGAAGACTGCATATAATGTACATGCATAGCTCAGTAGTTTTTCTAAAGCAAATATTTGCATAACCACCACAAACGTCAATAAATAGGACATTAGCAGCCCCTTGGACTTGCCCCCTCACTTTGCAGAGGCTCTGTCTCCCCTCTGATGTCTCAAGTCAAGTGAGACTTTCTGCTCCCTACACCACGTGGCCTGGGCTTTTCCCTCTGATATGTGTATGCAAATCCCATCCCACACAAATCTCATCTCTCTCTGGACTTCATTCAGTCCATTGCTCGTTAATCTGTTCTCTGGGACCTTCAAACTGCTGTTATTGTTTTTCAGTATTTTGCTCAGATTTGCTATGTTGAGATCTATTTTGCCATTACCCAGAAAACCTTTAAAAATTTAAAACACTACAGATACTATTATTTAATTTCCTTTGTATAATTATTTTCTCTATTATATAGAAAGCCAAATATACACAAATACACAAAATTTCACCATACATAGTCCCTTTCTCCAAAAGGGACCTTCAATTCCTGCCTGCTTTTGGTCACACTCTTTGGGGGCATCAAATAATTGTTTTAAAAAATTGTTTTACACATTATGTCCATATTTTCATAATGGTTTCATACATTTCATAATTGTAATCTTGAAGCCTATTTTGCCATAACTTAAGAATTTGACCATTACAGATATTATTGTTAAAGCTCCTTTGCACATTTTCCCACTCCTATTTCTCTTGCCCTGAGTTAAGCCCTGAGGTTGGTGTGCAAGCTTTCTGTTTTTATTCTTACGCTACGTGTATGTATTCATAAGTAGTACATAATATTGTTTTGTATATTTTTTTATAATTTACATAAACAGTATGTCCTATTTTCATTATCTAACTTGACTTTTTGCACTCACTATTGGTTTTGTGTCTTATGTTGCTACATTTAAATTTAGTTCATTAATTTTAACACTTGGATATGGTTACTGACTTCATAAATTTTTATGACATCTTTGGGCCAAAAAGTTTTAGGCTGAATATACCCAGTTTTTTTCATAAGGCAGGGGAAGGAGAAATGTTTCACTTTATATAAATTTGTTATAGAGCTAACTTTGTCAAAATATTTTTTTGCAAAAAATACAAGATAATTTAATAAGTTTAAATTAAACTTGAGTCTATAGCCATGCCACCCTGAACACGCCCAATCTCATCTGACCTTGGAAGCTAAGCAGGGTTGGGCCTGGTTAGTACTTGGATGGGAGATCACCCCAGGACTGGATGCTGTAGGCGTAAAAAATAAATAAATAATAAAAATAAATTAAACGGCCAATGTTTGGTATCAAATTTCTTATGTGCAATTAATTTATTCTTTAAATATCATACCATTTTTTGATCTCATTGAAAAAAAAAAACAATAGTGATCACTTACTGAGTATGTACTGTAGTGGCATGTACATACTGCCATTTGTTGTCACTAGTCCTTTCAAGAGCCTTGCAAAATAAATACTTTTAGTATCTTTTTATAGATGATGAATTAGAATTTAGAGATTAACTGGTATGACTGATATACAATGCATAGTTAATAGGAAGAAAATTAGGGCCTAAATATGTATTTGCTGGCTCCAAATTCTATGCTTTTTCTGCTATGCAATATTGCCCGTTTTCAATGGTACTTTGAATCAATTTGTTCACCACTTAAAGGAGCATGTATTTATTATTATACGTATACTTATCTGAAAGTAAAGCTAAAGCTACATTTTCACTGCTTCATTCATAGTTATTGAAAGATGTAAATAATAAGGTGATATGGTCATTTAAGTTTTGATAGAGTCTGCTGAAAGAGACTTCAGTTTCTGATAGTTTCTCGATCATAGGATTGGATAAGCAGTTACTCTTTCAGCTCTTGAATTTGTTACTTGCCATTGTCATAAAACCAAATTTACACAGTGTTTGTTTCAGTATTCACTAACTCTTTCTTGTACTTTTGTTTATATAATGTTTACTGTGTTGAATAGATAAAGGCCTTGGTGTATAAGTTCATAATGTAACATTGTTTTCATAAATTATAATTATTTCTTTTAGTTATGAAAATCTGAGTTTTGAACTTTCAGATACTATATATACATATACGTGTGTGTGTGTGTGTGTGTGTGTGTGTGTGTGTGTGTGTGTGTGTATTAAACTGCTGGCAAATCAATGACTTTTAAAACTTTTTATTTTTGTAATTCTTTTTTTCTTCTTCTTTAGGGGCCAGCACCATTATATCTGGTAAGTTTGGCTCTCCAGCAGTTAAAAGGAATTGTCATCACTGTTGGATAAGCAGTCAATGTTTCTGCAAGAGAATATTATTTTTTACGTATTGTATTAAAATACAGTGTTGTAGGAATCCTATCAAAATATGGTATTGTAGGAATCCTATTAAAATATGGTGTTTATATGGGTGGCAAAGAAAAAAACTAGGTAAACGCATTTTATGAATGTATTATAGACACCATTTAGGTACTTGGTATGTTCCTATTTTCAATCATGTCTCATTCCAAGCTAATTTTAGGAAAACTTCAAATCATTGAGCCAATCAATTGAATATTATTGAGAACCTGTTGTCTCAGTATATCATTCAAAGGGCTAAAGATGCATGAGAAGGTGACAATTATTATTACAATTTCTATCTTCAAGTATTTTATGATTAATTATAAACCACTTCTTGATCATTTTTAGTTTCTTACTCCAAATGAAACAGTTCTACCTTTGATTTGATCCTCTTCCTTATCCATTCCCTGTCAGTGATTTAAAGCAAAGTTATCTTTAAAAAATATTTCACTGCTATCGGTATGAGGCCAAAAATATATCCATTTTGCAATTTCTCCTTTGGCACAGTCCCTTTTTTTGTTCACAAATATATTATTTTATATTATGCATTAACAAGATCAATAAACTTCTGAAGAAGATGGTAAGAGAAGTGTTTGTTAAGAAGCAATACATTTAATTTCCTTATTGATAAGTAATGTTCAATAGAAAATACACTTTTAAAAAATGTATATTCTTAAGTTATGACCTTATAATCTCATGAATGAATTAGCTAAGGGACTATAAAGCTGAAAGCAGGTGTTTTGATTATTTTTATTTGTTATTATAATTCTTTTATATTTTGAATAATCCTCTCCTAAACTAAAAGATTTATATTGAAAGATTCAAACAGTTGGAATTCAGTTTGTTCATTATATACTTTAAATAGGAATAAATGTATTTTAAATGAAAATCTCATGATTTAATGACTTAATATTGACAATAGTTATGAGTTTAGTTGATGAGCTTTTTCTCACCTGCTCAGTGGTGTTCAATGAAGTTTGAAGTGCTTATTATTTTCTCAGAAATTCTTGAAATATATACTAAGTAATTTCCCTGAAAACTTTCCTTAGGGTTAGTTGTAATTCTAACTTGTGCTCAAAAATAAAGAGGAGTTTTTTTCCTCTTCAATCAGACATATGGCAATATTTTTCTTTGTGATCTTATACTTGTAAAATATAAACCCGAAAATGATCTTCATTTCTTAAGTTTATTATGTGCATCAGGTCACTTTTCTTACTTTAAAGATAAGCAAACTCTAGTGCAAGGAAATTGCTTTTATTATAGTGCCATGTAACTGAATAATATATGTAATATTACAACTTTTGAAGTATTTTAGCTGAGAGGACTGTAATTTTGCAAGATTTATAACTTGCCAAAGGTCACACAGCTATCAGGTGCTTAAGCAGAGGCAGATAACAAGTTTCTCCAGCACTAGGTACTTAAAAGGCTAGAAAAATTCTTGTCCTAGTAGGACAAAAAACTGCACAACTCAAATTTACTCAACAAGTATCGCTTTTTCCCCTCCATTGCTTAAATCTTGTATTGTGACATTCAAAAGTTCCGTGCGAAGATTAATAGGTCAATTGAAAAAATATTAAAGAAAAATTTAGAGAATACTCTGAAATGTCTAATATACTTTTTATGTATCCTTTAACTATCTTATGCTTATTTACTTATGCTTTATAGCTACCTGAATATGGCAAATATTACAGAATAGCTCAAATTAAAGTGTACTTTTAAGAGTCCTGAAACATCAGTGGTGATTTGAAATGTGTACAATGCTGATGAAGGGTCTTCACTATGTATTATTACCTGTCTATCCCCTCAAATTTATAGCATAAGGAAGCCATATACAAAATATAATTTTCATCTTCTGCATTTTTTTTAACTTGCTTCATAACCAGTATATCATTGTGAAATTACATTATAGTTGTAATTGCTCATGTTTCTATTAATTGTGTTACCAATTTCTTTTCCCCCTCAAGGACTTGTTGCTGTTATTATAATAATTGGTTCCCTAATTCTAGTCAAAATTTTCTGGGACTATGGAAAATCTGGGTGAGCAGAAATTCTGATGATTTAAAAACATTTATTCTTAGCTTTTTCCCAATAAAACTTGATACTATATCATGAGTAGATAACTCTCTTAGCTTAATTATATTTTTTGACATGCTATCTCTTTTTTCCTTTTGTCTGTAATTACTACCCTATATAACCCGACTTTGTGTTTTTTAAATTTCTCAATACATTCAAGGACATTAATAACATTTCAAAGGAAAGTAATTTCAAAGCCAAAGTCTCACTTGATAAACTGTTAATCAACTCACCTTTGTCCTTAGTATAATTCGTGGTAGCATGAGTGTTGTACAGGAGCAAAAAAATCTAGGAAAAGCTGACTTCTAACCTATTGTTAAATTGCCTGTGACTAGGTCTTTTTCTGAGTCGTATTTATTAATGCATGCCAATCTAGCCAAAACAGACCAGTGGTTAAGAGGGCAGGTTCTTTAACATGACTGCTTACTTCGACCCTGTGTCTATTTTTTGGTGCTATGTAACTGAGCAACTTAACCTTTCTATACTTCAAATTTCTCATTTGTAGAGAGATAGCCTACCTTGTGGAATTGCTATTTGTAAAGAGGTTAGAACATTGCTTGGCATGTGGCAAGCCCTCAGATAATAAAATAGTAACACATAGGAAAACAAATCAGTATTATTTGAAAGATTTGATCTGTGTCATATATATATATTCTGTAGACAAACAGGATTATTTAAATTTACCCACTTCTGTTATCGATTTTACTGTTTAGAAAACTTTAATTGTGGAGTTTATATGAACATGAGTTATTTCTCAACTGCCCTAATACCTATATTTTTATTAATTAAGAACAACTATATTTTAATGCTGTTACTAAATTTCCTGTTTTAATTCTTTGAGTAATGTGAGTTATCTATTTTTTGCCCTAAATAACTCTTTTCTTAAATTAACAATATAGTTTAAGATTTATAAGCTAAAGTATGTGAATATTCCTTAAGTCACTAAAGATTTAGTCTTTTAGTAAAAATATTTAACCATTAGGTCCTGGATTGGTTGGTTGTTTGTTTAAAATAGTTTTTACAGATAATTGTTTACTGACAATAAAGTAGTCTAGAGGCGATAATAGTAAATGTAGTAAAATATAGCTTTCTCTTCAAATTTTTCAGAAACTTTGAGAATGTGGTTTAGAGCCCAGCAAAATTGAACAGAGTTCCAAGTCATGTAAAATGAGTTGGTATAGGTACCTCAACAAAATTACTCTGGCAAAAAGTAAACTACCCATTTTATGTACTTCCAGCCCTCATTTTGGATTAGAGCATTCATTATCAATTTGCCTTCCCAGACCAGTTCTGTGGGGGCTCTTAGGTGAGAGGGATTAGAAAGTAATGAGTTTATGGAGTGCTCTAGTCTTGGTCATACATTGGTAAAATAATTTGCCATGACGTCTTTAATAGGATGAAAAGGGCTGAAACATAGAATGAAAGAATATTTGTTTAGAATTTTATTGGGGTCTTGTAGTAAACCTAATTCTCCTGTTTCTGAATAAGAGGAAATTTACGCAAACCTCTAAGAAAGAATTTGCCTTTTTCATATGCACTTAAAAAACACTCCACTTTCCTTCTTGGTAAGTATAAGCTGTTGAGGGGAAGAGCTAACTTTATACATTGCTGATTATTCTGATTTCATACTGATTTAATTAAAAATTTAATCTTTATTCTGGGGAAATAGTTAATGAGTGTGAAGATGATAATGTACATTCTTCACCTGTTGATCCTTTGTGTTTCCCTATCAAAGGTTTATTTACTTTTTTTTTTTAGACATTTTGGGTTTGAATGATAAATTTTAGTATATAAAAAGGATATGATTATAAGAATATTGCTAGTATTGCTTTTTGATTCAAATTAAAATTATATAATTCAATTAGTGTTTTCTTTCTCTACTATTCAGCTCTTATTACACACATGAGAACAACAAAGCATTAAATGTTATGTTTCATAATTTAACTGTGACTGCTGATGCCTCAGAAGTAAGACCTGTTAAATTATAAAAGGTATATGGTTCTATAAAATCACATTTCTGTGTCTTACAAAATCTTCATCAATACAATTGGCTCAGGATTTATCTGTGACTATTAAAGGATAATAGAGGCTTAAACCTCTATTATTGTTACTGCTGTTTTTCTTTGTTGAATGAATGACTAACATATTGTCTCTCATTAGTATGACATGTCATCAGTTCTTGACTCTTCAGCAATATGCTCATCATCTCATCCTGTGTTTTCACTGAGTTTATTGTAATGACTAGATGCTAGCAATGCCACAAATATTTGGAAAAAAACCAAGGGGTTAATACATTAGGGCTTACAGATAAGAATGCCTTTATTATGACTATTTGCATCATGAGATGATTAGCTTATATTGTATTTTTTTTCTCCTTTCTGCTTGACAGCTTTTAGAGTTTCTGGTGTTTAGAAAATATTAATATTTGTTTTAAGGTATCTTTTATAATTCATGTTTTGGATCTTATAAGATATCTTATGTTGTTATACAAAATTATCACACAAAGGTAACTTCATGTAAATAAATACATCTGTGAAGCTTTGTAGGTGTCGTCAAGGGGTTCTCACTGACTTTTAATGTGAAAGTATCTTAGTTAATTGTAACTTGACCACTTGCTCGCCAAAACTAAAAAAAAACTTGTGTTACATTTTAGTTGGTGTTGCTATAGCTACTAAACTCTAACTCTGTGCTGACCAAGGTTGCCCATGCTCTGTAACTTACTAATTTTGCATTGTTTTGCACCCCAAATTAACCCATTAATTCTTTATGATTTATCACATAGTAAATAAAGAATTAATGTTTATCACCAGTATGTAAAATTATTTTGATTTTAGCTTTTTTTTTTTTTTTTAACTTTCAGGACACACATTTATAACATTGACTGTTTTGCTTCTGATGCTAGCAACCATTGGCTAGCTGACTTAGCCAATGAAGAGATAAGAAGAAAGTACACACAAGTACAAAGAATGTTTCTAGTATTTTATAAGTTTCTGGAGGCATGGACACAATATATGCAGTAGTGCTCTTCGTTGTACACATTATCATTCCTAAGGTGCTTAGGAGAGTTAACAAGGTGAAGAGAAAAGAATCTGTCCTGGAATCACATTCTCAATACTCCTATGCCTTTGAAAATAGAAAACTCGCAAGACTGAGAATGATTATTTTTCTAAATGTGAAGGAATGAGTAGAGATTTGTTCATGCTTAGAAAGTGAGCATGAAGAAAAAGAAATGTGACTTTTCCCCATTAGATATATAATAATATTTTAACTTACAAAGGAAATTACAAAATTAAAAGTGATAATTGGGTTTTGAAAATAAATGAAAACTATAATGCCCAGTCTCTTTCAAGCAAAATTGCCAAAGAGATGAATCTCATTATAAAATAATAATTCTTGACTCTAAGGCATTTTTATCTTATTCCATTAAAATAAGTCTGAATGTGTTGGTAAAATATTTTAAATGAAAAACATGTTAATGATCCAGAGTTGAGTATCTTGGATTAGTTGGTGGCAAAGGAGAAGTATAGAATGAAAAAATAAATTTTTCTTTGTCACATAATCACAGACAATTAACTAGGACTTAGCCCCTTACTTATAAGTTGGATCAGTTACAATATTAATTTTTGTTTTTAGAACAATCTCTTTTTGTGTGTAAAAAAGTCCTGTGAAAGGGTAAAAAGATGGAAAGTGTATTAGCTTAATGTTTTAAAAGCATCCAGAGATATAATATTAATATAAAAGATTCTGTATTTCTGAAGTAAATTATAAATCTTATTTTGTAATGTTAAGATTATTTATATTAATTTATATCAGTGAACACATTGGTTTTACATGTATAACAAAAAAGTTCAAGAAGATATGTAAAGAAAAATTTTTCCTAAACGAAATAAATAATTGATCACATTCTTTATCTCATGTGGTATTTGAAATTTATTTTCCTAAATATAAATAAGTGATTTTAATTTATTTTATTTTATATTATATATATGCCTACAGCACCTGGTCTTCCTAGGTAGTCTCCCATCCAAGTACTAAACAGACCCAACCCTGCTTTGGGCTTCCATGAACTGTGGCTCCACTAGGGTGTAAACCCAGGACCTTCTGCATGTAAAGCAGATGTGCTAGCTGCTACACTGTGGAACCACATCCCTAAATAATTTATTTTTAAATAAGAAATTCCCCTCTGCCTCTCACAAGTAGTTTAGAATGCCATCCTTTTGGTTCTCCAAGTGTGAAACATTTTTGGCACTATATGGTACTTTCTCAAGCATGTCATATTTTCTCATATTAGAGTGTTATATTACTTGTTACTGATTTACCTAAAGGTAATCACATTAATTTCTAGATTTTTAATATAGTCTTGCAATCTTTCCAGTTATATTTTAAATGTTGGAATAGACTAGACTATACATATAACTAAATTTTTCATACTGCTTTGTCGAAGTATTTTAAATTCCATATGTATCATGGCATTTCACTGTAAATACTTCAATATGTATTTCTAACAATAAAGATATTTTTTCTACCTAGCCACAATCATCAAACTAACAAGCTTAACAATTTTCTAATAGTTTCTAATATTAGAAAATTGTTTTAACAATTTTCTAATAGTTTCTAATATTAGAAATTGTTTTTAACAATTTTCTAATAGTTTCTAGTATTAGAAAATTGTTTTAAACTGTGCTAAAAGCTCCATCAGTAGGTACATATTCACCTACTAATTCATTCATTTGTTAAATAGGAGGACCTGTTTTGCCTGTGACAATCTGGTACTTCCTGGAGTAGTAGCAAAGATAACTGATACCTGAGAGCCTACTGCGTGCAGGTTATTTGCTGGATGCTGAGGTTACCATGTTAACAACAACACAGTGTCTGCCCTCAAGTTGCATATAGTCTACCACAGAAAGGCAAAGTGATATACTTGCTGAGAAAAAGAATGTAGAGTTATAAGTGGTATAGTAGTCACCCATACAGAAAACAGGGGTCCCTGAGGTGTCTTTGCTAGGTACATAAGTGGTGGGCAGAAAGATATTCAAGACAGGATGTGAACTGAAAAGGACAAGTAGATGAGGTTCACATGGCAGCATTGGGGATTGCAACTAGTTCTACATGCGTGAAGTAGGAAAGGCTTGGAGAGAGGACTACAGAGTGTCATGTGTTTAGTGTAGAAGTTAAAATGATAAATTCTAAATATTTTTATTTTGCCTTGATTACATTAAAAGTTGGGATCAGTGGGCACAGGTTTATAAAGCAGGAATTTTAGATGGTAAATACTGAACTGTGAAAGTACATTGATTTAGCCTTTATACCTTATTACTTAGATAAGAGTAAAAGCTGAAAAATATTTAACAATCAGTTATTTTACAATAATAATATAAACAGTAGGTATGTTGGAATAATGGTATTTTCTTGTAGGATTTATAATTACTTTATATCCTGTCATCATGAAGTTGAATGGTTTTATTTTTTCCCAAGGGAACCTCTTCTATAAGATTACACTTCGGTTGCAAAGATTTTATGTCTTGAAACTAATGCTTATTTACCACATACATACGTGTTTTATATCATTTTACCACTATCACTATCAAATTTCTTGGAACACTAGAACGTTAATAGTTTTTACCTTTTTACACCCTAGTACTGTATTTTTGATTAATGACCATTTTACACCCGCTGCCAGAGCCCGCCGGCAAAGATTGAACAGTCCTGAGAGGGGGAGTGAGGATTAAGGAAAAAAGACAGAAGAAGAGAAAGAGTCGGGAGGACTGACAGTCAATACGTCAATACTGCAGTCCGGAGTTTATTCAGCACACCATATTTATACCTCATGACTAGGCAGGGATCCCACTGAGGGAATCTGAAAATCCCTAATCCCTAGATCCCAAGTATACACAAACAATTGCTGACGTTTGCATAAGAAACCTGTAGCTAATCCTGTCTTCCTCCTTAAAACAATCAGCTCACTCCCTGAAGCCACAAAGGTCCTTTTCAGATGATCAGATTAACAAAGTATTTGCCAGCTATGCAGACATCCTGTTGAGTAAATAATCCCTTATCTTCCCCAAAGGCAGCCATCAGGCAAACAGCTCCCAACAACCCACCCACCTTGACTATTGCCTCCATCCCCTTTGCCTAAATTAAAAACAGCCTGTCCCCTAAAGTTATGCTTCCTTTGTAGCCTACTCCAGTGGTGGCTCGTTCATTTTCATACTCTGTTGTGACCGGAATAACCAGACTCTACCTGAGTGCTTTGATATTAAAGGCAGTCTATTAGCTGGCGGCTGTCCTTCCAAAGGAGCAGCCTAGACCCATTTCAGGTCCACAGTTTTATACCCAAAAATCCATTAATCACTATATCCTAATCACAATGGATCTATACATCATCTATTCATTACCCGTCACCAAATGGTGGTCTGATATGATGCGTAAGGGGGGGGGGGGTTCAGAAGCAGAAAGCGGAATGTTAAAAGGTCAGATTCTCATACCATGTTTCTCATAAATTCCTCCTCCTCTTTCTTGTGGGAACAGAGTTAAACAATAGCCTACCGATGTGATTGCCAGGTATTCAATCAGGAAATATGGCTGCTGTGGCGGTTGGCATAGAGGCTTCTAGTCTTAACCCCTTCTTGCCTCTTTCTAGGGCCACATCATCACACTCCATATACCTCAATGTTGAGATGCAGTGACAGTGTCCTTGCTTCCTGTTGCCAGTACTTCCATCTCAAGTCTCTCACACATTCTTTAAAAGGAGTAAAACTGTTCTTTCATTCTGGTAGGGTAGTTTGCTAAAATGTTAAAATTTTTTCTATAGTTTTTCCTCTCTCAGTTCCAAGCAGGTAGCCAAATTTTGGTCTTCTTTGCACAGGGGACCATTTTGATAGGATAGAAGCAGAACTTAAAAACAACTCTCTTTCTTGCTTTTTTTTTTTTTCTCTAAAATTCTATTTTCTAATCCTGGACTAACCTGTACGGGAGGGAGGGAGAAGCAGAACCAGGAAAAGAGATTTCCTATAAACAAAGAAGATCAGTGTTGCTAATAACCTCAAAATTTCCCAGGTAGGCATCCTGACAATTTCTGAGGTGGGGAGATTAGGACTCATAGGTGAATGATGGAAAGTGTAATGTTATAGTGATGGTTCAAAGTTGGGACTAGCATGATTTGTTAAAGGATCAAGCATACAGTTAAAAAAGGAAGAAAAGAGTTAAGGTTGACACCGAAATTTTAGCCTGAGCGACAGAAAGACGGAGATTGCCATTTATTGAGCTGGGGAAGACTCTTGTAACAGAAAGGCCAGGGATTTGTTTTTAGTCATGATAAGTTTAAAATGCCTTTTAGACACCAAAGTGGAAATATTTTATAAGTAGTCAAAAATACAAATCTGGAACTCAGAGGAGTTGTCCAGGCTTGACATGTATATTTGGGAGTCGTCAATAGAAAAGCATGTGTCAAGGAACCCAAGTGAAGAAAGCAAGAAGACGCAAAGTCAACATTAGGGTTAGAAGTCATGGGGGTGGGGCCCTCGTGATGAGATTAGTGTCTTTATAAGAAGACACCAGAAAGTGCTCTCCTCCTTTCTCTCTTTCCCTCTCTCTTCTTCCTCTTTTCTCTCTTCCTCTCTTCCTCATTCTTTCTCCCTCCTGTCCCGACCCGCGGGACCTAGTTATTCGCGGGCTCGAAGAGGGTCCAGCCTGAAAGAGAAACGGGCGAGAAAAAGGAGCGGAGGCAAGACAGTATTCTGATCAAGCCTCCAATTTTTTATTTTAGAGCAGGTATATTTATACAGAAGAACAAAGGGGGGCAGGACTGACTAGGCAGGGGGATACTTGTTACAATTTCATTGGTCCTTGAAGGGGTGAGGGGGTACAAAGTGAAAAGAGGAACAAGGAGGAGAGGGGCTCCTTGGGCAGGTCCACAGCCATTCAGTAGGTCCTTCCTTATCCGGCGGGTATGTTAATACATTCTGTGGTTAACTATTCCCTGGAGCATTATCTGCTCCTGCATTCTTTAGATTGTTAACGGCCAGGTTCTATGCCGGGGGGCTGGGCGGTCAGGATGAGGGTCTTTTGGCTCCCAACACCCTCCCTCTTCACCACGTAAGAATACAATGAGAAGGCAGCCATATACAAAGCCAGGAAATGCGCTCTCACCCAAAACTGACCACATTAGCACTCTGATTTTGGGCTTCTGATTTCTACTGTTTAAGCCTCACAGTGAATGGTATTTTGTTATGGCAGCTTGAGCTAATACGATAGCTAAATATAATATTCACTATATTCCGCTAGTTTATAGAATACTAGATAAATTCAGCTTATATTTTAAAGGGTCATTTTGTATATTCATTTTGAAACTAAAAAGTATATTGAGATCTTTAGCAATGTGATACTTTACAAGTTATTTCACCTCTGTTTCCTCATCTATAAATCATACAGTAGAAACCATAGGATTTTTATGACAATTAAATACATCCTCAATTTTTGTAGAGGGCTTAGAATAGTGCCTGGCACATAGTATACTATATGTTTATTATATTAAGTATAATAATAATAAAGCACATTTGTAAAGTTATTAACTGCATTATATATGTTTAAATGTTATCTTTTTTACTACAGAAAACAGTTTAGGCCTAATACCTCCCTTGTTTGTTTTTCTCCTTGTGCCTTTTCATGACTACTATTAGACTGTTACAAATAAATATTTTATTTTTCTCTATCTTGTCATTCAGCAGGTATACTTAGGCCTTTAAACCACAAACTTCCCTTTTCCTTATCCAAAACTTCTTAAAGGATATATGTTTAGAGTAGGGCAGAAAACATTTTTATTAATAATTTAGATTTTTCTACACAGCTGTATGTATGTATTTTATTTCTCCTTTCATTAAAGTGTACTATTATTTTAGTCAATAATTTAGTCAGTATTTTCATTGGGAAGACATTTTGAAATAAGAGAAAACATGTTCAGACTTGGTCCTCCGAACATTAATTTCTTCATCCTATATAAACATATAAATATATGTTTGTCTTTGCAAACATAATGACTGCAATACATGCACTTCCACATTTTCTTTTAATCTCAAGAGGTTTTGTTGTTTTTGTTTGAAACATTAGGAATGTTATCTTGATTTCTTTTTGCAGTCTTAAGGACTCCTGCCAGATGTGTATGTGCATTTAGTGATCTTTTTATACTCCATTGCACATTAGAGACATTATTGCCTTTCTAAAGAATTAGGTACATAAGCTGATCTTGATTAAATTTTCCTCCATGGAAACTGGGTAATACTAAGAATACATCAGAGTTATCTTCAATATCCATTTCACTTCTAAGGAAATTTGCAGATCCTGAAGTCAAAATGTTTCTGGAAAGCTAAAGTTCTTGCTTAGGTCTCCTGGATTTCACTTGGACTCCATATTTCCCATCATTTAATTTATGGGCTTTCATTCAGGGAGTAAAAACTGATTATCTTCAGTGGTAGAATTTCATCAAAAACTCGAGCAAAGTGGAGATTGTGGCCATCTTTTTGTTGAAAAAAAAGGAAAAGAAGAGATCAATCACTCTGAACCAAGACAATTAGCGGCTGGCCTTGCAGATACTGTTCTACCCAGAGGTGCCTATCACTGCCCTGAGTGAGCTTCTGGGAGCACAAATGGCACACTGTGTATCCACCAGGGGTGGCAGTGCTCTGATACTGAGGAAAGAATCTAGAAAGTCAGAGGTTTGTCTACAGAGCAAACCACGCTCCACTGCTGGTCCACAAACATTACAAAAACAAAACCTCCCTCTGCTGGGCTCTCATTTTGCCCCAAGAGAAACACCTGTTCCCTACCTTTAGTCAGACTGAGTTCGAACCAGGTGAACTATCAATGTAGAAGTGAGAAATTTAGGAACTGAGTCACCTTCTTTAAGTTTAAAAGCCTGCAGAATTCCTCATTAAAAAAATTAAAATCAGGGTCCTCTGGATCCAACCTCAGTAACAACAGATGGCAGTGTACACCCCCACCTCAGTTTAATCACTCAATCCCTGAATAATTGTTCTTTTAAAAGAGACAAGGACTCTTAATGCCCTGTTTGAATAAGAATACCAACAAAACTATGGATTTTATTTTATCTTTTGAATAATGAGAAAAAAGAAAATTTCAAAGCTCTTCCTTAAAAATAAGACAAGTATATCTTTGATAAAACAGATATGTGAATTTAAGTATTATTACAAGGGTTATCATTATTACAATCACCACTCTGAAGTCTATACTTTCAGGGATATGTTATGACAATAAGACTCTATGGTTGAAATATATCTATGATTCTTTACAAAATACAAGAGATTGTGTAGGAGTGATAGTGGGAAATACATTTTAACCAGGCTGGCATATAGTTAAACAGCCATCATAGGCTTTCCCCTACTGAAAGTCCCACTCAGAGACAATAGTCTTTCATTAAGTTTAGACGATTTATAATAAGACAATATGCCATGATGCTCCCAAGAAAATAGAATTATTTACTGTAGGGAAAAAAATAAAATCAAGACAAAAGAATTATTCATTGCAGAAAAATTATTAAAACAAAAAGTTTTCCTAGGTTCAGGAAAACTAGGGTTCACCTAGATTTAGAATATCTGATTGTTCAGAAAAAAGAGCAAGTGAAATTGTTTATCTTCACTATCAGGAGTGGAGGAGTTACACTGAATTTGAGTTATTTTATTTTTTACAGTTACTTGTTTCATAGCCTTATCTAATTATTTAAAATAAGATTTGGCAAATTCTAAAATTAAATTAATCATAAAGTGTTGGGAGCCAAAAGGCCTTCATCCTGACCGCCCAGCCCCCCCGGCATAGAACCTGGCCGTTAACAAACCTGTATGCTATCTAAAGAATGCATAAGCAGACAATGTCCCAGGAAATAGTTAACCACAGAATGTATTAACATACCCGCCGGATAAGGAAGGACCTACTGAATGGCTGTGGACCTGCCCAAGGAGCCCCTCTCCTCCTTGTTCCTCTTTTCACTTCTAACCTTTGTACCCCCTAACCCCATCAACCAAGGACCAATGAAATTATAACAAGTATCCCCCTGCCTAGCCAGTCCTGGCCCCCTTTGTTCTTCTTTATAAATATACCCGCTCTGAAATAAAAAATTGGAGGCTTGATCAGAATACTGTCTTGCCTCCGCTCCTTTTTCTCGCCCGTTTCTCTTTCAGGCTGGATCCTCTTCGAGCCCGCAAATAACTAACTAGGTCCCGCGGGTCGGGACAATAAAGGGTACTGATATATATTTCATAATAGGTAAACCAATAGAGTGACATGTATAAATACAGAAACAGACCCAACACTACATGTAACCTTAATTTTGAATGAACCTGACAGCTCAGTTCAGTAGAAAAAGAATGACGTATTTTAACCCATTTTCCATTTAGGAAAAAATGTGCAGCTCACTGCCGGTGTTAATTTAATTTTACATTAACATGTTCTTTGAGCTGAAGCAAATCTGACTGGTTTTCAATGTGAAAATAAAATATAAAAACTGTTCTTGGAGTTATTTCTAAACAAACTTGTCTCTAATCCTAATGTGACGGAAAGGTATATGACGATCAGTATTTAATAATTTGTGTGTGTGTGTGGTAAATTTGAAAGCACGGCACAACACAAAGTGGAAGATCACATTCTACACAAAAATATCTTGTTTCTCCCTGGATCTTCTTGCCATCCTTGTCAGCAAACTTTGCAGCAACCAGTTGGATTCTGTTTCCCTGATGTTGGTGGTATGCTCTCGGGGTAAATGTCTTCCAGACAGGCGAAGAGGTGTGACATCATCAGAGCACAGACAACCTTGAAGACGTTGCTGCCCTGGCTTGTGATGCTTTCCAGCATTCTTTCAATTAATGTCAGTCTGAACTTTACATCACCGATGGTGTTCTCAGGATTGTCCTTGGACAGGATGTAGGAGTTCAGTGCTCTAGTGTTTAGAAGGTGGTTAAAGAATTTCTTACATTAAATCTTGTGCCTTTTGTGCTTAATTAGATAAGTGAGCATCTGATCAGACGAGTCCACTGCTCCCATATTCTTGTTATAATCCACAATGACATAACTTCTTAGTTTTCTTTCTATTTCTGTTGTCTACTTCAATCACAGTATCATTGTGGAATGTTGACAACATTGTCACCTCCTTCTAGTCACACCATTTCAGTGCCATAAGTTCACCACAGAATCTGGCTACAGACATCCCCTTGCCTTTGCCATCATTTTTTTCTTTTTTTTCTTTTTTAGATAATTTGACATCTGTTTTATGTTCAAACAAGCTGTCCCAACTGCGTCAGTCCTGTTTTGGTGCAATTCTCTGAAAAGCAAGGGAGATGTATGCCAAACTTTGTGGGTGAGGTTAGACTGTAATCTGCAAGTTATCTCGGGGTAAATGCAGTACCACAAGTGCTGCCGACAAATATTTTCCAGGCACATGGGAAATGGGTTAAAAATGAGGCTAGCATAAACATATATTGTTCCAAAAGAAAAAAAGTCTTCTGCATTTTACCATTTACATAAATAAAATCCATGTAGATTAAATAACTATAATTTAAATATACAATTTATTACCTATTATGTGAGTGTATACATATGAGATAAAAATTGAGAATAACAATTGAATAAATTTAAACAATACCAGAAACCCAAAAACGATCAAGGAAAATATTTGATTCCATTAGAGATTATATATGACAAAGGTCACTCACTGTAAATGTGAGCCAGAGAAAAAATGTTTGTCAGCAATATAAAGGACAAGTTAATACTTAATATAAAATAAATACATACTGAAAAGGAAAATATAAACAATTGGATAAGAAATTAGATAAAACATATAAATAGGCAATTAGAGGAAAATTGCATATAGGCAATTAAAATATGAAAAGAATTTCAAATAGATATCCAAAAAACATAAATAAAAAATTACAAATTTTAATTTATCAGATCAGCAAACTTTTAAGCATTCAGTTTTGAAAAGATTTTGGTAAGAAAAACTTGTACATCAGTGATGAAAGCGTCAATTTCAACAATTGCAAAGTAATCTGACAGTACATGATAACATTTAAAAACATAATGTTTAACCAAGAACTTTCACTTTTATGATGTATAGCCTATAAAATATGTATGTATGTTAATTTGCAAAAACAATTATAGGCATATAATGTACATAAAACATTTTCATTTTAGACAATAACTATAGAAACAATAAAGTAAAATGTCCTTAACTTGAAGATAGTCTTGAACTTATAGAGTTAAAAGAGACACAGAATTTCAGGCAGGAACAATAAAGCAAATGCATCCACCTAGGCTGATTCTGAAAAAATTCTCTGAACTCCAAGACAGAAAGTAGTGCTTTATGAAAATTTTTATTAGATTTTTTTTAGCATCCTTAAATAGAGAGAAAAGTAGGTTCTAGACACTGTTCTAATAGCTTTACATATGCACTTTTACTTTTAAAAAGTGAATATCCTCTGTAGTCCAGTCTCAGAGATTTGATGTATTATTTTTGTATCCATAAACTACCTGGAACCTTACACATGTCAATCTTTCATATCAATAAAATATTTAAAATTTAAACAAGTATATGATATTAAAATATCAAAGAAATTTATCATATTACATTGTTAATGTACATATACTTTTCCATATTCAATAATTGGACCATGAAGTGCTTTTCTTCTCTTCCGAACAAGCGTGTAAACTTAAATCAGTTATGGTTATGTCTCCATCTAGTGGTAGAAATATATTTCAAGTATTTGTTCAATAAGTAAAGGCACCATCACACTGAAACATCTGAAGTGCCGTATAAACAGCAATCACGGTGGTTATTACCAGGTACATGTCACTTGTGACTTGAATAAAACAGATACTTGAAATGGAGGAGAGAGATACAAGGTGTCACATCTTTCTCTATTTCATAAGATTTGAACAAGTAGACTTTAAGTCCCCATAGAAGTTCATGAGTCTTAGTGGTAGGAATCTGCTGTATGTGTTAGCAGAAAAGCAGATCCTAAGCATATACTCTATGTAGGGGAGCAACTGAATTGTGACCTCAGTTTCTTTTGACTTCTGCTTCCTGCCTCCAACATCACCCCATGCACCCCTTTTAAAAATGAGTTGCAAAACCCTAAGATCTAATCTCAAACCCAGTCTTTGTCAGCTCTTACTAAAAACAGAAGAGACTGAAATTACTTGTGGCCCTAATAATCCAATGAGACATACTCAAAACTAATTAGCGATTTTATTTTAGGATAAATAAAAGGACTAAAGAGTTTGGAAATCCAGACTTTCTTTTTTCCTATCACAGGTTATAAGTAAGTACAGGTTAATTCACATCTTTCTTTTGCCCCTAGAAAAGTTTCATTATGTTTGAACAAGTAACTTTCCAAACTGAGGTCAATGTTATCTCAATTTTCTTTAAAGATTGGTCAACTCTGATCATGTCCTCCAGCCCAGAAGAACTTTTGAGTAATATCTGGAAGGGACATTAGGCTGGGTGTCAGGAAATCTGGTCCCAGCCCCAGCTGTCCTACTTTTCAGGACCTTAATGACCTCTCCTGAGAACTGAATGAGTTAAAGTGAAGAATCTTAAAAGTGTCTTCCAGCCTTAGTAAGCTGATTTCTACAATTCAATCAAGAGCTAGAAATGAATTCCTGACCTTTGCTTCAAAAGTCCCAGTACTAGAATGAGTAGATCCTATGAGCAATCCTTGCAGAGTCTGCTATAAAAACAACTGAAGCAAACCTGGTATACATTTTTTTCTGAAAAGGATCCTTTCTCTTCTGTAGGTTTACATTTTGTTTATCAGCATAGTTACTCTATTTCACAAGTACCAAACAGATAGACTCAACTTTATCTGCCTTTGGAGAACCACCGTTATCATTTTTGCTCTTCCTCTCTCTTGGTAAACTCCACTGAAGATTATAAATTTTATAGAAATCATAGATATTTGGGTTCTTTTAACTTTTTTCAATATGCAGTTTGAGATGTATCTTTAAGGGGGCTTCTAGATGTCCCTCTCTGAAGGAGGAATTACCCATGCGATGGGACATTGCCTCTGACCTCAGTTTGACAACAGGGCCCATAAAGTCTATTCTGCTGAGTGCTGAGGCCACCTCACTCCTCAAACCTGCCCTCATTCCTTACTACTTGCCCCGCTAGGGATTCCGGAATCTTCTGGAGAGAGATTCCCTAAGATCCTGATGCAAGAATCAGGACCTCAAATAAATTATTCCCCTGCTGTGCTCCTCAAGTTTCTCAAATTAGCATCATACCTCCCTCATTCTCTCTGTGATCCTCTGCTTGGAAAAGTCCTCTAAAAAGACTATTCAGAGTTCCAAATGATTGTTCCAAATGATTCATTCCTTTGAAGAAAGCAACAAGAAATTCCTCTTCCTTCAGGGAAATCTGGGGCAATTCAGTCACATAAATTTCCAGCTAGGGGTCTCTTGGATTTTCTTAAATCAGTGAGGAATGGGATACTTCCAAATACTCCTGAAGTCTCCAGTGGGGAGCTCAACCCGAGGTCCTTTCAGTCCCTCTGGGAGACAGTGTCCCTTGTAGAACTGCAAGGAGCAAGTGTGAAGAGGTTTCAGAGTTCCTACAGCTCTTGCCACCTCCTCACAGAAGGGTCGCCTGCTCCTGCATCCCACTCTGCGCTGGCTCCAGATCCTGAGGCTGTCCCTTAGTGGTCCAATAACATACTCCCAAGGGTGCTGCCACTCACTCCTTCTGATCCCCTAATCCTTTAGAAAGATTTTATGTTTATGCTGCTTGTTAGATGCTAATTATATCTTTCTCGATGTATTTTTGTTTATCTAAATTACTTACTTTCAAAAAATTGCATCTACTTTATAACTTCTTACTTTAGCTAACTGAGGCATTGTTTCTTTGAGGAAGTATTTTTTTATTGAGTTTTTTTCTGATGCCATATTTCCTTACCAGATTAAAAGAGAAAATTAAAAAATAGCTACTTGTTGAGGATCATTTACATACTTAAATATTTAACAGTTATCTTGAATTAAATAAAAAGGGTGAAATTTCATCTTAAATTAAAAAAATTTGAACTTAATAAAATTGCTAATAAAATTTTAAACAGCTCCCATGTTTTCTTTTCAACAGATTTTTATTCAACACTATATTAAGCAGGTGGTACATCAGGAGTCCTGGTGTGTATAAATTAAATTAATGTGCTCCATGTGACTTAAGTAACTTATACGCAAATAAAGAGATAATAAATTTACATACTAGCATCTAAAATTCTTTTTTGGAACAAAGCATGAGATAAATAACACATTTATTAAAAGCTAAAGACTATCTGTGGTTCGGAAATGTGTGTGAGAGGCAGTATGATGCACTTCTTAATACTACACATATGTCAAGGCAATATTGTAGACTACACTGGTTTTTGAAGCTTCCCATCCCACATAAATTAAATAATAAACCCAAATTAATTTTTTAAAATTCATAGCTGAGCTCAAATTTAAGAATGAAAATCCCCAGATAGAAGAAATGAATAGAACATTCAAAGTCAATGTAGTGAGCAAGAGCTGAACCCAGTGACCTATGCAACAGCCAGAATGAAGTAAATCCCTTTGGGGGTCATGGTTAACACACATCAGGGTTCAGAATTTGAGCCCAGAGTTCCAGGCAACATTGGCTCCTAAAAATGGGCCCTTTCATAAAACTGAGAGGAAATTATATACCCTGCCCAATAAGGCTGGGAGGCAGGAAAGAAGCAAGAGGGGGGAAAAAAAAAGAGAAATAAGAAATCTGCCGCAAACCTTGCTCAGCACATTGTATAAATTTGCATTATTTTGTGGAAAAACCCAGAATTGATAAATTTTTTTATAAAAACTGAAATCCTTGAGTAGAGTCAAATGTGCTCCTGTCCTACAGGGAACCTCCATAAACCAGTGCACTTAATTCTTGTGGAAGCAATTCTCATTGAAGACGAGTTCCTAGTAAAAATGTATAACCCACAACAGGAGACAAAGAAGTAAGGGAGAGAAAGAGAAATAAGGTGCAATGAATTAGAGAAATCACATCTAAAGAAATATAAATAATAGAAAGACGTGAACACACCTTAATATAAGAACATTTATAATATTCAAAGAGAAAAAGTAGAAACCATAATGCATGAACAAGACATAATAGAAAACATTAAATATGTTTTTTTTAAAAAAACAATAAATTCTAAAAATTAAAAAACAAAAAACAAAACAAAAAAAGCCTTTCATATCTGGCCAGATAGCACGATAAGTATCAGTTGCCCTGCTACCGTAAAAAATAAAAATAAAAATAACCCAAACTGGATTAAATAGAAAAAGGAGTTGTTTCCAGACATTTAATAACAGCCTGAGCAGGACTATGATTCCTGAGAGAATAAAAACAGATTAGGTGACCCTTATACTTGCTCTGGCTTCTAATCAAGACACGTTTTAGATCAGAAGAGAGAGGGGGAATGCCCAAGTAGAGCATAGTGGGTTCAAAGACTTTAAAAGACGGATCAGAGTTCAGGAAGTCCGAAGTGACAGAAGTGTCCGGTGAGAGTACCAGAGTGGAGAGAACTACACACAAAAATAGCCCCAGAAATCCACGTAAAGGTCACCTTCCATTAGATGTTGTTCAGGTAGCAGCACAGGACTGTGATTCTGGTGAGAAGGGAAACAAAGTGAGCTTCACCACAGGAACAACTTGCTACTGGAGTTTGCTGTGGGCAAGGTGCTTACAATTTTCAGGGATGAGTATTAGAGAGAAGAGCTACAGAGAGCTGCTCTCAAATATGTGGCTGAGTATTAGCTACACATGTATAAGAAATTACCCGAAGCCAGAGAAACAAGCACCAGAAAGACATTGGCAGAAAAGTATTGAAGCTCAGAAAGACTGGGAATAATGTGCTCTTACTGGAAAGAAAGACTGCAACACATGAGGCACCAGGTAGAAACCTAATTGCCTAACTACTGAGACTAAATCAACTCTAAAAACTGTTCTAAACCCACTTAATGAGACTGAAGAACAGGAAAAAAAAGTGAATGCCTAATTTTAGAAATTTTATTATGGCAAAATATACCTAATAAAAATTTAACACCGCTTTAACCAATTTTAAGTGTGTAATTTTGGTACATTCATCACATTGTACAACCATCACCACCATCAATTTTCAGGACTTTTTTATTATTCTAAACTGAAACTCGGTACCCATTAAATAATAACTGGCCATTCTCCCCTCCCTCCAGCCCTTAGTAACCTCTATTCTATCTTCTGTCTCTATGAAGTTGCCTACTCTAGATAACTCATATAAGTGGAAACATAATAGTTGTCATTTTATGTCTGGCTTATTTCACTTAGCATAATATCTTCAAGGTTCTTCCAGGTTGTTAAATGTATCAGAATTTCATTCCTTTTTAAAGATAGATAATATTCTATATTATGTGTATATACTATTTTTAAAAATTCATTTTCTGTTGATAGGCATTTGGGTTCTTTCCACATTTTGGCTATTGTGAATAATGCTACAGTGAACATTAGTGTACAATTATCTATTGGAGTCTCTGCTTTCAATTCTTTTGGGTCTCCACCTAGAAGTGGAATTGCTGGATCAGATAACCCTATATTTAACTTTTTGAGAAACTGCCAAGCTTTTCCACATGGCTGCACCATTTTATAGTCTCATCAGCAAAGCACAAGGGTTCTATTTTCTTTGCATTCGGTTTTAAACTATTTAAGTCAATTTAATTTTAATTTTCAAATCCTTCCTGCCCAGCTGATGAAAAACTCCTCTTCCTTCCTTCTTGTTCTCTTGACACCCACCCCAGGACTGTATCAAAGTTCAAAGTGTTAGACGTTGGGCCCTTTGGTCCACACAGGTTATCATCGAAATGTTCTTTGCAACAGTCCAATACCTTCAGGTTTGGTTGCTTCCACAGCACCCTCGAGACATGGGACATTCTTGTAAAGCAGGGAATCCCAGGGTCTGTAAGTTCTGCTCCCTACATGTATCATGCAGCCATTTTCCTTTGAGATCCTGTTCCCCTGTACTCAGAAATGCACAGACCCCTCTCTCAGTCCTTAGAAATCATTTTGCTATCTGGGGGCCAGTTTTGCCCCCATTCTATTTCTTCCAACCCCCTACATTCTCTTAATAATTTTGCAAATCTTTACATCCTCAAACAAAAGACCGGAAATCTTGCAGATAACTTCTGCTTTCCTGCTAACCACATACTTTCCCAGAAGCAATGAAGCCCAAGGTCACAGTAAGTTACCTGATTAGTTGAATGGAGAACAGAAAGGGAGAAATTTTGAGAGGAGGATCAACAAAATATTATCACCATAATAATTCAAAATATCATCCAGACAAATAAATGATTTGATTTAAAACAAAAGCAAACATTAAAATGTGCACATACTCATGGAGAAAATTTGAGAAATGCAGTAAATATGAAGAAGAAATTTATTTATAATCATACCACCTAAAGTTAACATTTTAATATTCTTCCAACCTTTTCTCTGAACACAGAAATATACTTTGCAACTGTAAGTTGATACAATATGTGTTACCTTTCTACATTTTCAAGTCACTTTTTCTTAAAAAAAAAAAAACAATTAAATAGTTTAAGCTTCTATTTCATGTGATTTCTAGAAGTCTAGTATCCTTTCTACTAATTCTGAGACTTATAAATGACAAAAACCTGTTTACAATCTTCTAATCATTTATTTTTCACCCCCCATTTTTGGTTTTGTCTGGAGGCTCTGTGATATCCAATATGATAGCCACTAACCACAAGTGGCTATTTAAATTTAGATCAGTAAAATTTAAATAAAATTGAAAATTCAGTTCCCCAGTCACACTGAAAATATTCAGTATGCATATGTGGCTGGTGGCTATCATATTAGACAGTGTAGAAAATTTCATCATTACAGAACTTTCTATTGAACGTCACTGCTCCGGATCACCTACATTCATCAGACTCCTCTCCAGCACCTGCTACCATTTCTCTTATCATCTAGCTCCCATTCTTATATTCTCTAAAACAACAAAACCACATCACTGCTGGATGTTTAAAAAGGGTATTTTATAAAGGTTTAGCAATAACAGAGAAACATATTGCAAAATACAGGAAAATTACTTAAAAACAAATAACAGGTGTTATTGTTACTCAAGTTCACTAACCTGCAGGCCCAATGTGTAAATCCAACCAACAATTAGCTAATTAGGCCTCAGTTCTGCAACTGATGGAAAGAGCAATAACTATTTCTATTTTTTTATTTAGGTATGAACCTGATATTGAGTATTTATCATGCTCCTCTAATTCAAAACACTATGTAATAAAAACATATATGTTGTAAGTTAAAAATTAAAATATTCTTATGAAATTAGATGTTTATTTTCATTGCAAAAGTGGCCTTTTCATAGGCCCTGGTCTGCTGCTGTATTGTTGACCTTTTTTTTTGCTTCTTTTCTCTTTCTTGATCAAGGTTTCCAACATTCTGACTTTTAGGCTGCCAATGCAAAAACTAAAAACTCTTGTTACATTAGTATGCTGAGCAATTTAGCCCCTGATTTCTCTAAACTTCTCCCTATTAAGACTGGCTTATGGCCTTTCTTTTCAGAGCCAGAGAATCCCCCTCATCAACCTTTCCTAAATAAAGGGCAGTTTTTCCCCCAGAGAATTTTGTCATTCTTCTAAAATGCTGAAGCAGTCACTGGGAAGTTTGGTTTCATAACTGACATTTTTTTTTGTCCTGCTTCATACTGCTTTTTAAAAATATCTCAATATTTTTCTTATTTTTTTCTAGATTTTTATACAATATTTCTTTCATCTATCCTATTTCACTTAACTATTCCTTACTGTTGGATATTTGTGTTTAATTTACTTATTTTAATCTTACTACAAATGCAGGGATTAGTAACTTTTGCATGCACTTCTGATTATTTCTCTAGGATAGGTTCTTAGAAGTAAAATTATTTGACCCATAAGAAATTGGCAAATAATCACTACCTTCCCATGGGAGATGAGGAGTTTACATCCTCATACCTCAGCCTGCCACTATTGATGTTGGGCTTGGACAAGTGACTTGTTTTGACCAATGAAACTTAAGTACATTTGATGCAAGCAGAAAACTCAAATATGCTTCTGTGTTTGGACTTACCTTATTACAGTGATCTGCCATGAAGAGAGCACACCCTGTATAGCCACTGACTTTCAGACGAGGCCCTAGAATAAAATCATGGGGAGTAGGTTAGAATCCAACTCATAACCTGGAGTGAAGCCCAGCTTACTCCTTCTAAAGCAGAATTACCCAGTTGAGCCCATCCTAGATCATTCAAACTGCCAAAGACCTGCAGAAGCAAGAACTTGAGAAAAAATATTGGTTAATAAGGCAGTGAATTCTAGCATAATTACACAGCATTATTGTAGTGTTAACCAATTAATACATTTTTCTTATTAAGTTTTGCATTCAGTAATAAGGTTTCCAAAATGTTCTTGTCAGGGGTTCTAGCTGGAACTTATGCTTGTTTCTAGAAAACTTAAAAGCCAAAAACCTCTACTGAGACTAAAGAATTTTTAATTATACAAACAGACCCCAAAAGCTAAACCAACATTACCTAGACTAAAATATAATTCAAGGCATTAACTTTATGGTTCCAAACCTTGTGAAATTTAGCTTTTAACCCCAAGCAAGAGTCACTGTGATAATTTTCAAATGCAAATTCTTAAATGGTTTTACTGTTGGAGCATGAGAGTAGCTGTCCACAAAAAATGTCTGGGTAACTTTGCTACAAACTCCAGCTATCTAGCATAACTGGACAAAGTGAACAAGACCAGGCTGAGATGATCAGTGATCAACATGTGCCTTGTGCAGCTGTAAATAAATGTATTTCTCATTTTTGTATCAGCCTATAGGGCTAGTCTTATTGTAAATGAAGAGACTCTAAAGACTGTATGATATCTATCAATTCTAAATACATTGGAGAACTTGGAGAAAAAAATAATCTCAAGGCTTTAAATCTCAATTCAAGTTTAAGAAATTAAAAAAAAAAATTAAATGCCATGAAAAAAACTACCTCTTATGGCCAAAGTCAAACTTTCTAAAAACAAACCTAAATTTCAATTCTAAAGGTAGTGGAGTTACATGCAATGAGAAACATTTTTGAATAAGTTTTAATGAAATTTCCAAAGAAATATGAATGGCAATTCTCAATAAGACCTGTTGTGCCCAAAGTTGCGAATCCCAGAAGACCACCAAGGAGCCCACACCGATGCAATCACATGAGGGTTTTTATTAAGACTCGAGTCCGGACTCTCGACCGACACTGACACAGCAGTGTTGGAACAATAGCCCCGAACTCTGGGGAAGCAGGTATTTATACAGAGCAGGCGAGGAAATTCCAGACCTGTCCCTACCTGATTGGTTGTGTCTAGGGTGGTGTGAGGTAGGTAGGGGTTGATTGTTTTTTTTTTCCTTTCAGCAAGGGGTCATAGCAGCTAAAGGCATTTTTACTGTTAACTAAGGGTCAGCAAGGGGTCACAGCAGCTGAAGTCATTTTTACCTTTAACTAAGGGGCAGTAAGGGGTCACAGCTGCTGAAACTAAGTCCCTTTCAGACCCACATCCACCAGTTCTCATTTCTTTTAGACCTATAACCATTTTCAAATTCTGTCAGTTTCCAGAGCTTGGTCACATGTGACTTAGAAGAAGTTATCGAATTCGTGAAAAACAAATTGAATATTTATTTAATTTATATCCACATAAACCTGGAAAATATAATTGAGAGAATATTCTAATGGTGTATTCTAACAGTATTGGATAAAGGTGGAAAAAAATGTAATATTTTGCCAGATTTAGCTTGGTGTACTAATAGAGATTCTGAATTTGATATATTTGCTTAGGCAACTGGGAGTGACTGACAGTTTGCTCCAGTGGTTGACTTAAACCTGAACTCGTAAGTAGCCTATGCTTTATAAAATTGAGATGACAGAACTTTTTTGGTGCATTATGGAGGAAGGTATCTAAACACTAAGAAAAGTTATGCTTCCAACAAAAATGGAGGAACAAGAACTGGATTTACCCTCCCATATGTAATAATAAAAATGGAAAAAAATTCTATTAACGATTTGAAAGACATTGAGCATCAGAGAACAAAGGATAGTGATCCCTTTGAAGTGAGATGCACTGACTCCATGAGTTGAGATGATATTGAGTCTGGGGAGACTGTGGGACCAAGAGAGATAAAGTTCACAGGACAGAGACCCAAAGAAGAGAGAAATGCATAAAGAAAACTCTGAAGATCTGTGAAAGGTCCTTTTGAGTATTCACCTGTGTATTAATCAGTATATTAAAGTGAGAAAAATACCTGTGGCAAGGAAAAAAAGCCACCCAGAATAATTAGCAATAACAGTGCCTGCTGCTCACAACAAACAAACAAACAAACAAACAAACAAACCAAGAACAGTGTCTATTCTTACAAATATAACTGGAAAACCTCAAGATTTGTGGGGCATTATGCAGAGTACCAGAGGGTTTTGACTCTGTGGTGAAAATGATGAGCCAAAGACTGAGCACTGTTCGGATTCCATCTAAAAATATCTTAAATGTAAGACAGAAAACCATTAAATAGTTTTCAAGCAGTTTAAATGCACCCAAGAACAAAGCTCAAAAGCATTTATATAAAAAAATATATATATATAAATATATATATATATATATATATATATATATATATATATATACAGCACCTAACAAGGAAAAATTCATGTCTAACCTCCAAAAAAAAAATTATCAGCTATGCAAAAAGCAAGAAAATATAGTCTATTATGAAGAAATCAACCAATTAACTTACCCAGAACTGACACAGATGATAGAATGAGCAGGCAAGCACCATAAAATAGTTATTATGGCCATATTTCATATGTTTTAAAAGATAAGTAAAGGTATGGAAGGTATTAAAAGACCCAAACTGAACTTCTAGAGATGAAAAATACAATACATAAAATAAAAAATACAGTGGGTAAGATTAACAGTAGATGAGATATTGCAGAAGTAAGTAAATATAAAGACATAACAATAAATACTATCCAAATAAAACAAAGTAAAAGGGCAGACCATTTTTGAGGTAATTTCAAGTGACCTAATACATGTAATAATTTGAGAGAGAAGGAAAAAGGAGGACAGAAAAAATATTTAAAGAAGTAATGACCAAAAGTTTTATAAATTTGACAAAAACAATAATGCACAAATCAGAGAAGCTCACTGAATTCTAAGCACAAGAAATACGAAAAAAATATACTCCAAGGCACAACATAATCACATTGCTTGAAAATAATTATAAAAAGAAAATCTGAAAGCAGTCAGAGACAAACATTAATGGACAGAGAAATTATGGTGAAGATGACAGCAGATTTATTATCAGAGACAATGTAAGCACAAAGATCATGCAGCAAAGCCCTTAAAATGCTGAAAGAAAATCTGTCAATCTAGAATTCTATACCTTGTGAAAATGTATTTGAAAAATAAAGGCAAAACAAAGACCTTCAGACATACAAAAGCTGAAAAAACCTCTCCGAATTCAATGGGGATGATTGCTATCTGAAGTGGTAAGGGCCAAGTAATAGAACTTATTCAACAGAAACTAGATAGTATGGTAATTAATATCAATGCTAAAGCAATAATAAGAATGATTGACCCACTGATGTCCTTGGCATTAATTGAATAAGGTTTCCCCTTTGTTTGATGTAGATGAATGATGAGTGGAGTTTTGACTCAGGCCCATATCAAAATGAGTCTCTGGGGTCCTTGAACACATTTCATAGATACTCAACAACTGGCATAATCTAAATATCATTTTCCTAATTTGTATATTGATATACTTGTAGGAAAGCCAGAGAAACTGGTTAGCAGAAGCTGCTAGAACTGACACTACTTATTAAAAGAGTAAACAAAAAACAACCTCACTTTCTTGGAGAAATTGTAGACATTAGTGCAAAGATTTGTACATCTTCAATTTAGCTCAGCTGTTTGGCCTATGCAGTAGAGAAAGTCATGCAAATGATATTGGCTTATCATTAACTTAATGAGATGATGACCCAGTTGATGGTGTCAATCAACATAACCCCTCTTATCTGTACGCAGCTGTTGATCCAGAAAATATTTTCTCTTAACTCATTAGTAAAAACACCAGAAGTAGTTTGTTTTCATCTAGCAGGGTCATCAATACACCTTTTCTGTTTTACTTATTTGGCATATCAACTCTCCATTTTTCTTTCTTAGTCTAGTCTGTAGGGACCTTAATTATCTCTCCATTCCAAAGAATATTACAGCCCCATGGTATAACTTAAAACACAGAGAAAGCTAGGAAGAAAGTAGTAGAAGGTAAGGCTAGAAAGATCAGCAAGAACCATACAATTTAGCTTCTTGTAGACCAAGGATTTCAACAGTCTTAAGGATTTTGGTCTTTAACTTTAAAATAACAGAAAGTGTTGGAAGATTTTGAAGCTCGAGGGATTGGTACAAGTGAGAGGGGATAGCAACATTTTTTTTTTAATTGTTATTTTTTTCAATAATAGTGAGGAACATATTCTAACTGAAAAGAACAAAATGAAAATCGCATTTTAAAAAGATTACTCAATCATGGATACAGTTAAAATATATACTCATACTTTTAAAAATTTTGAATTATTTAAAAATTCATTTAGTTTTACATGCAATGAACAAATGTGACATTTAAAAAATTCTATTTAAAATGTTTGATCACCTATATCGTGATTGTAAAATATCTTTTAGAGTTTCTGCCATAGTATAAAATAATAATAACCAAAAGTAAAATTAATAACAATAAAAATTTATCCTTTCAAAAAAAGATTGCTCAGTATGTTGTCAAAATGGATTAAATTGGTGAAGCATAAGAACCGAAGGGAAATTAATTTAAAGACTAGTACATTATTTCAAGTTAGAGATGGTTGTAGCTTAGAATGTGGTGGCAGAAGATATGGAAAGTGTGTGAAAGAAATATTTAAAATAAAGAATAAATGGATCTTGAAGATGAATTACATATTGAAGTGTGAAAGAGTTGTGATATTTTAGACAAATCTGAGAGTTTTAAGTTATACAACTGGATCCTTGATGTTTCTAGCCAATGAAATTAGAAACACTGGAGAGAAAAAACTTTGGAGGAAGTTTGATGTCTGACACATGGAGACTGAAGCATTCACATGGAGATGTGAAATAAGATATATAAGGGCTTAGGCTTAGAAGAGAGTTGTGAACTAGATTTAGAGATTTTTTAAAGTCGCATACGTATACTTGGTAACATATGTATTTGCCTGTGGAGATATAATAGAAAATGAAGAGAGACCAGACTTGAGTCTTGAGAAATTCCATCATTTTATTAATAAGTAGAGGAGGATGAATCTGAAAAAATTATATATATATTTTTTAATTATATGAAGGAAGAGCTAGGTAGAAAATTAGTAGATCATAATATTCATGGAAGCCAGCAGAACAAACTGTTTCAAGCAAAAATGCATGGTTTGCATGGTTATCAAAGTCAAATTCTACCGAGAACTGAAAAAATGTCTATTGGGTATGGAAATATGGAAATGACTGTTAGCCTAAGTGAGAGAGGCAGAGGCCAAATTAAAGTAGATTGAACATAATAAAAGGCTAGAAGGGAGTCTGAATATAAAAAGTTGAAAAAGAGCCTTAAAATTTTATTTTGCCTTACCTTAAAATTTTTAAAAAATAATTTTTAAATCTTTTTTATTTTATTTTTTAAAAAATTTATTTTCAGCTATAGTTGACATACAATTTTATATTAGTTTCAGGTGCACAAAATAATGATTAGAGTTTTATATACTTAAAAAGTGATCACACTGGTAAGTCTAGTATTCATCTGGCCCTATGCACAGTTATTACAATGTTATTGACTATCTACCCTATGCTGTACTTTACATCCCTGTGACTATTTTCATAATTGGCAATTTGTACTTCTTAATCCCTTTTATTTTTTTTGCCTGTTCCTCCAACCTCTTCAATCTGGTGACCATTAGTTTGTTCTCTGTAACTACGACATTGTTTCTGTTTCGTTTATTTTATTTTTTAGATTTCACATATCTGTGAAATCATATGGCATTTGTCTTTCTTTGACTTATTTCACTTACTGTAATACCTTCTAGGTCTACCATGTTGTTGCAAATGGCAAAGTTCTATTGTGTGTGTGTGTGTGTGTGTGTGTGTGTGCGTGCGTGCGCGTGCACGTGTGTGCACGCATGTGTGTGTCGGAGTAATATTCCATTGTATATGTTTACCACATCCTCTTTGTCTAGCTGTTTGTTGATGGACACCTAGCTTTGCTTCTATATCTTGGCTTTAAAACATTTTTTAGCACATTTAAATGTCACAGGAATGACTCAATGTTAGAAAGAAGTTGAGAAATTATTTGGTAGTGTTGTGTTTTTGAAAAAACATGAAAGAGTAGAATCCAAGGTGAAAAGATTAATAATCTTAAGTAGGAATAGAAACAGGAGGAAAAAAGGAAAAGATGAGTACAGATGGAGGTTCATGGAATTGGTAGCAGGAAATTCAAAAAATATCTCTCTGATGGCTTCTTAGTAGAGAAAGAGGCAAACTCATTTATTAAGAATGAGGTGAAAATTTAGAAAAGGGCAATATAGTTGGAAGGGTGAGGAGAATAAAGGAGGTACAAAATAATTACTGAGAAAGTAAATTTAAAAAAATTGTAAGGTTGCCTTGCAAGGTGGAATACCCATTCGAAATTGGCTAACCTGAATTTATCCACAAGTGCAACCTGCAGTTGAAGAAGAAGGTGCAGAGAAAGTGGAAAATGGGGCTAATCCAGGTTTGGAGCTTTCTAAACACTTATAATAAGAAAACAGGCGAAGGAACTTGTGTTATTGGCAAAGTGCTATGGAATTTGTGGTTTATAGTCACTAGACTGATTAAGGAACCGAAGAAAGAGTGAGCAGATGGTTTAGGAGGGAAGGGGAGGGGCAAATGAAGGTTCTAATTCGGTCAAACAAAAGTTAAGAGTGAGCAGAAAGTTTTGATGTAGTCAAACAAAAGTCAAGTGTGAGTAGCTGAATAAGCAAGCTGAATCTATAAGCGATTATAGATGGAGAGCAGGATGTTTATTAGTGATTTTGGAAGTGATGTAATATTATGACATAACAAGATGTACCAAGGAAGTAGTTTGTAGAAAGTACCTACTTGAAACCTTTCCAAATATTAACCACACTCTTAAAGTCAATATATTTACAGTTACCATTTTTTAACCCTGACACTGAGGTTTATATTATCAAAAAATTATAATAAATTCACTAAAGGTAAATGTTCATGTTCAGTTCTGAATCCATTCTCATAGACTTCATTTACATATGTTGACTGGTAGCAACTGTAAAATTTTATATTTAGGGCTCTTACTTCCTTTCAATGGCATTCAAATTTCTTTTACCCACTTGCCAGTTTTACAGCCTTGGTTGATCATCAGAATCACCTGGGGAACTTTTTAAATTTATAAGTTCCCAGACAGCCCACAGTTAACCATTTTCAGTAGTTCTCAGGTGGGGCACAGGAATCAGCATATTTAAAAAAAAATGCTTCCCGAATAATTCTGACAATTCATCAGACATGACAACCATTGCCCTGAGAGATGGGGAAGTATTCTGTTTCTGACTTCTCAACTCAATACAAACTCCTGGAACTAGACATCTATCTATAAGGAAGCAGTGGAAAAGCTTGAGGAAGGGGCCACAAGCTATAAACAAAGAGAGTCAAAATTTACACTTTGTGGAACTAATTGATGAAATTTTAATAATTTAAAAATATTAAGACATTTTATAATTATACCTTTTGGTTGTCTTCAAAAAAAGAAGGGGCTGTTTCACAATTTCTCTATTATAAGAGTAATACTTTAATGATAATTTTATTGTAACATTATATAACAATTATGACAAACTTTACTGTAAAATGGTATAATTATCTGTGATGTTAGTTTTAAAATGTTATTTTTTATATTCTTTTTTATATTTGATTTTTGAAGACTGAAGAAAAATAACTTGGGAAGTTATAAAGACTACACTAGAGATGATGGTGAAAAGTACAAAAATAGCAAAAGGAATACAAAGGAGAAAAAAATTGAAAATAATTTACAGTAAGATAGAAATAATTTGATATTATTTGATAATACCAAATCTGATGATATCTTCAGATTTCTACATGAGTTCTAAAGCTAACTGGGTACAAGCTATATCTTTAAGTGAAAACAAAGTAGAAAGGTTTTTTAAAAAATTGTTTTGCCTTAAAGACTGTATATTTAGTCTTATTCTTTAACCAAAAAACAATCAGAGACTTAAAACCAATTTTTAAAGTTGCTGTTGTTGCAAACACTCTTTAACATAAGAATGACCAGAAAAAAAGAAGAATCGAAAAGCAAGTGCAATGTACCTTAGTTCCTATTTCCTATGGGAACCTACAATGGCTTAAGATAAAACCTGGGGAGGGGGGAGGAATTGAATTTAATTATGTAAGTCAAATCAAACACAGAATAGCTAGAATAAATGATAATAAAACTCACCAACTCCAAGTAAAAGAAATTAAATTATTTTAAAGTCTACATGTTTAGAAACATAGTTCAATGACTATAAAACACTACTATGAAGCACATGCATGATCTTAGTTTGTGCTTAAGTTAAATTCATTTTATTTTTACTTAAATTCTTACAAAATAATTATTTCTTTCAATTGATAATTCACTGAAAATAGAAGCCCAACTTTGGCCCTCTTAGTGACTGGGAACATGTGTATAAAACTTGTAATTGATATGAAGTAGGATTTTACAGCCAGAGCTGGTTGAAAAGATAAGGATCCAAATTAATATTGACATGGAAAATTTTAGGTCAAATCTAACATGAAGAATTATTACAAATATAACTATAAACACTGGTAATTAATTTTTTAAAATCTTCAAATGTTCAAATGCATAAGTTCAGCATGGGAACTAACATGGCTTATGAGGAGCACACATGAAAACAACTTTAGTATTTAACTCCAAATTATTCAATAATGTACTAGAATGGTCTAAAATGCTGCTGTTATTTTGGAACATATTAACACAAGCATAGTGCTCAGGAATAGGAAACGATAATCTCATTCTTTTCTTCACAGATTACAATTACAATGCATGATGTTGACATCAGCTTTTCTCACCATATTTTAGAAGGAGCACAAGCAAACTGGGTTGTATCCAACAGTAAAGACAATGATACAAGAACTTGAAACCATAATATAACTAGTTAAAGAAGTAAAATACTTGGCCTATAGAAGAGAAAGACATAGCTGGTGTCAAATATGTGAAATAACATTAGTTTCATTCTGTGTGCTTCCAAATGGCAGGACTCAGTAATGCCAATGGGCGAAAAAATAGACAGATTTTGTCTTCATTCCAGAACAAGTAAAGAGAGCATGTCTTCACAAATTTCAACCTAAGAGAGAACTAGTAAAGCTTTCTGGGGATGATACTAACATAGAGAATCTTGCTTAAGGTAGAGGAATGAAGCGTTCAGTGACTTCAAAAGTTGTTTAAATATTGGTGCCAGGCTTACCACATCAAAGTAATCACCTGGGAGATCGTTAAAAAAAGTTCTAGATACTTCACCTGGGCTTTTAAGTTATGTGGACTTATTTGAGTTGTAGCAGATGAATCTGTATCTTTAACATGCTCCTGGGTGATTGTGATGACCAACCATGTTTGAAAACCACCGAATCATATTATTTGTAAAAATCTATTCCAACACTCAATGCTATAATCCCAAATACTTACAAAAGATGATGGGGGGTGGGTGAGAGAGAGGTAGATAGAAGTAAAACGAGTCATATATTTGATGACAGAAGGAAACCTAACTCTGGATGGTGAACACACAATGAAATATATAAAATATATATATATATACAACTTACCATTAAATGATACATTTGAATTTTTTTAATTTTGTTAATAAATGTGAACAATAACTTTTAATAAAAAAGGATTGCTATCAAATTATCAACAACAACAACAATAAATAAATAAAAATAAGATTTGCAAACTTAAAAAAAAAGATGATGCTATTGGCCGAAAGGTCTAATGAAATGTTCAGTTAGGTTAACTTAACTTTTATTTATTAATTTGTAACTAGTTAACTTATATAAATATACTAAAAATATGACCTGAAAGAGAATTTAGAAGAAATTATAAAACCAAAACACAAACAGTAGTTTATTTACTGTCTAGTTATTCCATTAGATAAACTAAGAGAATTCATGTTTGTTAGGTTTTACAGATGTCCTGGGGTCAAATATAATACTCCTTTGCCATCCTGTAGAAAGCACCGGTCTTTCTTAGTCTCATATAGGGATTTTCCAAAAGGGAGCAAAGGATCTTTTGTCCAAATAGCAAACTGTAATGTCTGATATCAGCTCATACAAAAAAAAAACATATTAAAAAGAGAACTGCTATGTTTAATATTTCACAAAGCAAAAATGTCCTTTAGCATGAACATAAGCCAATAACACTCAATTTTTTTTCCTGCAATATCTGTTATCTACTTCTGGATTCCGGTTCCACCATGTGTACTCAAAAACATGGCACTAGGACTTTGGACAATAATTTGTTTCCATAGAGCAAGGATAGCAGAATTGACAAAGTTGGGATAAAGGCAGGATTTCTGCAGATTGAGGGTGTAGGCCAACTTTCAATAGATCAGTCTTGAAAGTGCTAATGAAGAGACTTAAGAATCCTGAAACACAAGAGCTGAAACAGCTCCTAAAGAATATAAAGTTCAACTTCTCTTTTACAAAAGAGAAAACAAAGGTCTGAAGAAGGAATGAGACTTGACCAAAGTCTTTTCCTTATATAGTGATAGAACTGTGACTAGAATCTCAACCTCCAGTCTCAGGCCTATAGGAGGAGAAAGTCCAAGAGCACCAACCTCCAACATCACTCTAAGGAAAAGCAGCCCCAAATAAATGGAGGTAGGCAGTGGTGATGGGAGATGTAATTAACACTTGTTTATTCAGTGCTGACAATGAGAACTGGATGGTGATTTGCTCTGCATAAAGAAGGCACATACATAGGATGATTGTGGTGGGGGAATCAATAACTGGTGATTTAAGAGCAAAAAAAAAGAACTGAAGGCTAAATTCAGGTTATTGGGATAAAAGTTTAACCTGAAATCTCTGGATAGTATTCATAAGATGCTGTTTATATGATAAATAGAACATATGAAATAGAAAGAGAAGCAGAAACTCAGTGCATTGTAAAGAAGACAGTCCTACAGAGAAAGAAGTTTAGGTGCATATAATACATTGTAGAGTCTTTGGGGGGCTGTAGGTGGGGAGATAACACTTAGAAAAAAGGATTGGCTTTCTTTGTACCACCACAAAGTTGTCAAAATATTGGCAATGAAATAATTTAAAATCCTAGAGCAATTTTTGAATTAAAAATGGGTTAAATATTAGAGGAGTCCTCAAATTAATGTCTAATAAGGGAACGTTAGGAAAGTTTTTAGAAGGATACTAAGATTTTGGACCACCTCAAATTGCAAAAAAAGAAAAAAAGCTGTTACTGAACAGAGTTTGTCCACCCAGTGACAGCAGAGCCAAAACTGAACACCAAATATCGCAGTGGAGAAATTAGAGTCGCTTTATTTGTAGAGCACTAAGCAAGGAGAACGGGAAGCTATATTGCCTGTAGCCTGAACTGCATGACAGCGTACAATCTGAGCGTTTTAAAGAGCTATGCAGAAGCACTAGTGGGGAAAGTTTAACTGGAGAGTTTGGAACTTGGCCAAACACCAGGTTTCCTGGAAACAGACCCTTTGCTCCTGCAAGCCCTCTAGTGTTCAAGTTCCAGTCATGTCCTGATTGGAGAGGTGATGTTGCAGGACACTCAGACATAGAGATGGGACACCGAGGCAATAAGCAGGAAGTAGCATTTATTGGTGCCGGCACCAATTGCTGCAGATTCACATCCAAAGGCTGAACCCTGATCTCAGTGGGGCTTTCTCTTTTATATACATCTCATACTTCCTCATGTTCTTTATCTGTAGGGAAAGTGTATTTTGATTAGTTGGCAGACTGTAAGGGGAATGACTGACCAGGGCCAGTGGTCTGTGCCATGTCAGCTGTGACACTGAAGAGTCTCTTACTTATTATGGGAAGGGATGTGAGCAACCTTCAACCATTATAAGAAATCATTAGCTCGGCCTCCACTACCACATTACTCTCCTTTGATGCTCGGGCCCAAGACTGAGTCAGAGAGTATCATCTTCATTCTGTTCTTGGTCTAAAGTCTGATATTTCTGTACTGTATGACCTGACTAACTGTCCTGATTTCCTCTTTACATTTATAGTCTCAGGGTCACAAACAGAGTCCTTAGGGGTATGTTGGCCACCTTGCTGGGATGTTGCCATCCTTAATCTTCTGCTGTACATGGACCAAAGCAGGGCCAATGTTCTTTCAATCTGCAAGTCCAGTCAATGTCTTCTTTCAGAGGGTTAGTCTGAGGGGCTCTGTGGGGTCTGAAATGCACTCCCAGTCTATGGCTGCTGGCGTAAGCCTGCTTTGGTGAATTCAAGGCATTGCCTCGGTAACCTTTGTTACAGTGGGGGTAGACAAATTAACAGTGATTGGGCCCCTCCAAAGAGGCTTTAAGGGTTGGAAATTCCATTCCTTGACTCACACTGAATCTCCCCGCTGAAAGGAATGGGCCTCAGTAGTCAGACTAACAGACATCCTTTCTCTAACCCAGTGGTTGAGAGCCTGCAAAGTAGTACCCAGGGCTTGTACCTGCTGTCTCAGAGTCAATTCACCTATTTCTTTTAGGTGTCCTCATATTCTTTTGATGAGCAATGGTGGTTGCCCGTACAGCATCTCATGGGAGGAGAACCCAGTCTTCTTGGTTGGGGCCGACCTGATTCTTAATAGTGCATGAGGAAGACGTCGTCCCAACGTAGATGTATCTCCTGACATAGTTTTCTCAGTTGAGTCTTAAGGATCCTATTCATGCATTCCACCTGTCCTGAACTCTGTGGTTGATAGGCGGTATGCAATTTCCACCTAATATTCAAATTTTTGGCTAGTAGCTGCACTATTTCTGCTACAAAGGCTGGTCCATTATCTGAGCCAATGGTAATTGGTAGACCAAATTGTGGAACAATTTCTCAGCGGAGCAATTTGGCTACTTCTTGGGTCTTCTCAGTCTGGGTGGAGTAAGCCTCTATACAAAGAGGTATGGGTAGCCTTGGGATTGGAGCATCAGTGAAGTCTACTTCTAGGCCCTCCAAAGGTGTTCCTCTCACACTCTGGACTCCTGGGTGGGAGCCCATGGCCCCTGTCATGGGTTGTTTGGTTGTTTCAATAACATACCTCAAATAGTTCACACACTGCTTGTGAGATACTGGAGAGCCCCGGGATGTAGAAATACTGATCTAATGTGGTTTCAAGAGCTGTCTGGCTGATGTGGATATTCTGATGGAACTTTCTGACAAAGGCTGGGGTTAGGGCCTCAGGAATTGCTATTTGCCTGTCCTCAAACTTCCACCATCTACTAGAGAGGTAACTCCCATTTTCAGTCTTAAACTAGGCATCCTCATGCTATGAATACTTAGGTTCCTACTCCACTAAAGAACTGGGAAATAGGACAACAGTCAGAGGTGTTGGTTCTGTTACTCTCTTGGAGGCTGCGAGCTTTACTTCACAATCTGCTTTATGGTTTCCCGAAGTAGTCACAGAGTCTCCTTTTTGATGTTCCCAGCAATGCATGACTGCCATTCTCTTAGAGGCCCATATAGTATCTAGGAGCTCAAGGATCTCTTTTCCATACTTCATGTCTTTCTCCCCTGAGTTGATCAGGACTTTCTCCTTATATAAGGACCCACGTATGTGGAGAGTAGTAAAGGCATATTTTAAAGGCCTTTTGTTGTTGCTGTTCGCACATTAGGGGCTCTCCCTACATTAAAGGCTCTTGTTTATCTCCCTTTGTGGCCTCATAAACGGGTTGCGCCAGCAGAACCCTGCAGCACCTAGGAACTTCCAAACTCAGTGTTGGGTAGATGGAATGACTTCATGGCTCCACAGGTGGCATCGTCAGGGCAAGAGAAAGGGGTGACGAGACTGGTTGCCTATAGCTCCCACAATGGTGTCCTGTCTCTGTGAAAGGGGGCTTATGGATTGAGTCACCACAGAATGTTCTGCCCCTGTATCTCCCATAAAGTCAATGGGTTGGCCATAGTCATTCGGACCATAGGCTCCTGGGGGCCTAACAGAGTGGAAACCGGTCTGGCCTACTTTTCTCCATAGTCTCTCAAGGCAACCAGACCAACAAAATCATCTTCTGGGGCCTCAGGTGGTCGGTCACTGTGTCAGCTGGTACCATCATTGGAACACTTGGCCTCTTTCTCTTGAGCCTGGAGCAGGCTAGTAACTGCCCAACTGTTGGGGGAACTTGTATTTTCAGTGACCCTTTTGGTGGCAACGAGCACACTGGTCCTGTATCAACCATATTTCTGAGTGAGCTGGTTCTTCCATTGGCCTTCTCCTCTGGCCTTATCCTTGGTCTGTCGGGGGCACCTCTCCAAGAATGTCCTGATCATTCTACCAGGGTGGTAGTGAACAGATCTACTTTCCTTATCATTTTTTGATCTGCCTCTCATTGGGCTTCTTGGTCTCAGTAGACGGACACTTTCGTTGCCACCTCTAACAATTGACTGGTGTTCATACTAGCAAAGCCCTCCAAGTTTTGCAGTTTGTACCAGATGTCCCCCTGAGCCTGACTGACAGAAGATGCATTAACCATCCTCTGTTTTTCAGCCACCTCTAATCAAAGAGGATGTAAAGGCGAAATGCCACACATGGCCTCTCATAGAATTGATTTGGACTTTCCTTGAGTCCCAGAGTACCTCTGAGTTCTTATTAATATTCATGGTTTTCTTCCTTCCTTCTTTTAGACCACCTAGGAGGGCCTTCTGATAGCACTCAAGCATCTGGAGTCTCTTGTCCTCATTGGGGACCCTTTGGTGGTCCTTCTTGGGGAACTGGTTTTTGGCATAGGCCTGAGCATTTAAAGTCCCTGCCGGGGAAAATTTCTCTAGCCCCACTTTAAAGCAGCCTAGGTGACTCGTCGGCATTCTTCCAAATTGAAGAGGGTCAGGAGGAGTTGGTAGCAATCAGCCAACGTGGGCTTATGTGTCTAGATGATAGATTGCAGTAGATCGTTCATGGCCTGAGGCTTCTCTGTGATTTTTCCAGTTTAAGGGGTCAGTGGTGGTGAAGGGTTGGTACACAAAGGTGCATCAGCAGCCCTGTATGTGGCCATCCTGGTCATAGTATATGGGGCCCAGTGTTTCACATAGGGGTAATTGGAGGCCCTCTCCTCTAGAGACTGCTGCTTTTGGTCAGGTTCTGGTCAGGCCATAGGGCGTGAGGACAGGAGGTGGCAGAGAATCTACAAAGGTCAATGAGGATGGGGTGTCAGTGGCCAGGCTGTTTTCAGCTTGGGGGTGTAACTGGCTGCTCTGGGCCCCTTGGAAGAGGTGGATAAATGAGAGCATATGGCAGTGGGGTAGCCTCTGGCTCACTTGGCAAGATTGTGTTTTTTTTTCTCTAGGTCAGCATTTGGAGGTTACAGTGGCCCGGGCCAACATTTCTCTGTAATTCTCTTCTAGACAGGCTCTCAACTAAGGGGGTTGCATCAGGACCACCTGATAGCTTGACAACTATCCATATAAGGGAACTGGTCTGGATGACCAGGATTCCTTACAATGACCTGATAGACCCTGACTATGACTGCCTTGTCCAAGGATACTTCTGACAGCCACACCATATCAAATGAGGGTCAGTCTATATCACAAAAAGTACAAAGTTTCTGAGGGGTGAGCTTCACACCATAATCTCCTGAAAAGACCTCCTTAAAATTCTTTATCATATAGCTTACGGGGGTCTGCTTACTCTCTTGTCCACCCATAATCTACCCGTGTGACAGTGGCACAAACGCACTCAGGGATTCACTTTGATCATCTAGCCACTCTTCTTGTGGGGCTATTTCAGGTGGCTCTTAGAAATTGGTGGATCAGTATAAAACCCTGACTCAGATCACTAGAGTAGACTCCTCATGGAGATCCAGTGATACCATCTTAAGTCGCATAAGGTTCACCACGGACCCATGGATAAGGGCTCAATTCTCACTTTGTGATCAGGTTGCATCTCACACTTAGACATTTGTCATTCAAACACCACCCTCTGCCCCAAAAACCTGAGAGATCATGGTTTCATCTTTGTCCAGACACTACTTGGATGAGCTTAGGAGTTGATCAGACTCCCCTTCTGTCCCCAGACAGGCTGGGACCCAGGACCTTATCACTTAGTTCGGTGGTGCTCCTGAGCTAGTTCCTGTGCCTCATTGGGTTCTGTTGTACTCTCAAAGCCACTGTCCCTGTCTGCTGTAAGAGTCGTTTTTCCCTACAGACAGCAGGTCCACTGGCTCCATGCGGAGTCCGCTTCTCCCAGGGTCCAAACTCTGATTATAAGTGAGGTGAAAACTTGCCATCTTTGATCCTGGTTGCGCCCTCAGAAATGTTGCAGGATACTGGGACAGAGAGACAGGACAGTGAGGCAATAAGCAGGAAGTAGTGTTTAATGCCGGCAGCAGCTCAGCAAACTCACATCCAAAGGCTGAGCCCCAATCTCAGAGGGGCTTTCCCTTTTATACATATCTTGTACTTCCTCATGTTCTTTCTCTATAAGGAAAGTGTATTTTGATTGGTTGGAGGACCATAAGGAGAGTGACCAATCAGGGCCGGTGGTCTGTGCCTTGTCAACTGTGACACTGAAAAATCCCTTCCCTATTATGGGAAGGGAAATGAACAACCTTCAACCATTATAGGAAATGGTTAGTCGGCCTCCGCTACTACAGTGAGACTTTGGTTCCAGGTTCAGCTGGAGGACGGGGCTGGCACATATGCAGCACTGTTTCTATAAAATAATTCAGAGATTGTATTAATCACCAATCTGTTTTAAGGTTGCAGAACCAGTTTTAAACTGGTCAGTGTGATTTATGTGCTGTTTCACAGCAAGATATGTAAAAAAAGACTTTATAGAAATGCTATAAACAAAACCTAACTAGTTGTCATTCAATCTTTTTGGATAGGATTCTGGAGTCATAGTTAAGTTGGGTCAAGTAAATTTTGGAATATGTTTGGTGGTATATTATATAAATATTTAAGTGACATATATGAAGATTTTACAAATACATAAAAAATGCAGACCTATGATAATTAAAAAATGGTATAAATAACATAGTGTTGTGAGGATTAAAACAAATAATTGATGTGAAAGTAACTTTAAACAATAAAATGACATTAAAAATATAAAGTATTATATTGTGCTGGCTGGAAAATTACTGCTTGGTCATTGCCCATGGGAACATAGGCTATCGCCCATGGGAACATAACATTCTAACAATAAGCTTTCTGCTATTGTACCTCCCACTTGCACAACTGACCTGCGGGTTGACAGTTAGTGAAAGGAAGAAAAATAGACGTGTATGTTCAAACAGAGTGAAGAATGGGGTTTAGGGCTTAAAAACCCTGTACCTCTACATTTAGGGGCTGCTTAATTTGGGGTCTGCATACCCCTGGCAGACCCAGCTGACTGAATAAAGAGTGTGTTTCCTATAACTCACAGATTTCTGGTGGTCTGTGCATCTATTGGGGGCTGGCGGCTACAACAATATAACCATAGGAAAATTATCTTTGCTTTTGGACAAAGATTTCAAATGACCATAGAACATATGTAGCTGCTGTCTTAAGAATGGCTTTGGGTCTAATATTTTAATGAAGTTGTTCAAATAATAAACATTTGTTTTAAATAGTTAAGTTGAAACTTTGACCCAAAGGAAGAACCCATATAAAATTGTAAACCTCAGGGCCTGTTAGAAAAAATAAAATATAGTTTTTATCATATAATAAAATCTTTAAGAAGAAGGAAAATTCATGAAAAAAAAATACCTAAGGAAAATATATACTGTAATTATAATGATCTTATCAAAAGCAAAAACTGTGGAATTTTTTGGTGAAAAATTTTTATAGTATAGAATTAGAAAATGAACCAGATAACGTTTGCCTGGGACAACAAAGCTGAGCTCAAACTCCAAATTGTTTTGGGAAAGCTGTAAAAAAAGAACAGGACCTAGAATATGGGTTTTGTGTTAGATAAATGGCAACTTTCAAATAATAGATGGTGTCAGAATCACAAGAAGAGAAGTTTGTGCACATTCTCAGTTTCACCAAGAGGTCTTCCCTCTTCTTCTTTCCAGAATCCTACCACAGTTAGCACTTAAGCATAAGTTTTGGGTTGTCTGGATTCCATCACTATGCAACTTGGACATAACTAAGCATGTTCTCTTTTTAAAAGATTCTTTCTAAGTCACAGATATCTTGATGTTTCAAGTTTTTAAATTACACTTTACCTGCCTTTTTTCACTGTCCCCTACCTTGATTTGGGTTGCCTTAGAAGCAAATTTGAGAGGACGTAGTCTCTAGGGGTGGCATTCCAGGAAATACTAGTAGGGTCATAGGAAAGTGAGACAGTGAAGGAAAGAAAACCAATAAAGTGTGTGTTATCACTCTCAGTTCTACTGGAGGACTCTGAGAGACAGTGAAGAATCCATTTAAAATTTATCTCAACAAAAGGGCAGAGAAGATGGGATGATTTTCCACCTACTTCCCATTTGTCTTTAGTTGAGAACTACCTACAAGAATATGACTGTCCAACAGTTCTGACTTGACCTCTATGGATCCAATATTCTTCCATAGAGAGAAAAAAGCCCTTGGGCAGAGGATCCCAGTGTTTGCAGCCTTAGATTTGTAAAGGTGAAATGCCACAGGGCACCTTGGCTATAGCATCATCTGCTACAGGCGTTTTCAAATAGGACAAAGGATTTTTCCCAAGACCAGTCTCTGTGCTTCTGTCCTTTACTTTACATGCATTTACTCAGAGACATTGTTATCACTCATCACTTCATACCTCTGTGATACAAATTTTCAGTCTCTATTTTATATTCTGTCTTTTCCCCTAAACCCTGGTTCCACATTCTGGCTGCCAATAGCATAAATCCAATCAGGTATCTCACTATTACCTTCAAAATTCCAAATCCTTTTTCATTTTTATTATTTTTCTCTACATAAATATTTGTTGAGTGCTAACTATGCTGCCAGGCATTACCTAGGTAGTGGGAATATGTCAATTAAAAAAAAAAACTAGATTTGCCTTCATAGATTTTTAAAGTCTGAAGTTGAACAGAAGGATATACGCAAATAAACAGGTGATTTTAGAGTGTGAAAAGCCGTGGGATAGGGGTTGCCTTGAGTATTATGGAGGTATATGGAGGGGGGTAAAGCCAAGACACGAGGAGTCAGGAATGTTTCTTGAAAGAAGTAAGGCTTAAGCTGAGAACCAAAGAATGAGTAGAAGTTAAAGATCCTTGTCAAGGCTGCATTGCCAAGACCCAGCACAGGACCCAGAGCAGAATAAATTCCCAAATAATGTTAGCCAAATGTATGAATGAGGAAAACATTTTTCAGACAGAAATATAATGTATATAGGAGACTCAATGTTTTGAGAGAAATCACTTTGCATTTGGGCAAATGGTAGCAACATCACATGAGTAAAAAGAGGATAAATCTCTAAGATGAATAATACTGATGATAACAGAGAACTGTTTATTCCAATAGATAGAAATGTGACTGAAAACTTTTAAAAATACCTTTCAGCTCCAATAACATTTAGAACTGTTATTTAGTAAAAGAGAATACCCAGGCAATGTGAGCTTAAGTTTGAAAACTGAAAGATGAGTAGGAGTTGTCCAAAAGAGGGGTGGTCATAATAGTTATGGGAAAGGAGCTGGAAGAATAACCTAGGCAAGGAAACAGTTTGTTCAAGGACAAATGCTTAGAGACTTGGCAAGTTTAGACTTGGAAAGGTAAATTCAGTTGTGTGTGTGTGAAACCAAGAGCAAGAGGTTGGGACATCCTGATTATAAGTATCACAGGTCATGTTAAAATATTTGGGCTTTACTTGACGATAATGATAAATCAAAGGATTTTAAATGGAGCAATACAATCAGGTAGAAGGAAAGCGGGTGGTGAGATGGTGACAAAATCAAGCTGGCTGGCTCCCCAGGTAAGGTTTCGCATAGTTAATATTTGCATCCCTACATTCAAAGGCTTGGTCTTTGACTTCATGGTTTCAGAAATTGACTTTCATTTGAACATATGAACCCTGGAGTGTTCTCTGGTGGCTAGACTCACACTCACTCTAACAAAACTTCCATGGAACTATTTCTATGAATCATATAAATTTTCCAGTGACTAATAATAATTGTATTCATGTCTCTTGCACAGAGAACTTCCTTTCTCTGAATCCCAGTCTGGACCTCAGAAAGTCACTTCTTAAGCTGGAATCAAAGGAAAGACACAAGGAAAGTATATTGAGGAATATTTCATGCAATTTCACCCAAGCCCGTGGCTCTCAACCCTGACTGACAGTACATTAGAATCATTCAGAGCTTTTAAAATTACTAATATACCTTCTTAGATCAATTAAATCAGAATCTCTGGGAGTGAGCTCGAGTTTTTTTTGTGTGAAGCTCTCACATGATTCTAATGTACAACCACTGATCTAGGCCCTGGTGTAACCTAATGAGACAATTTCTTTGCTGAGTAGATGTTCACAACCCTCAAATTCAGCGTTCACCTCACTGGACAAGACAGGATATACACTGCCAACTTTCTTGTCTCTGAGCCCAGGTCTTCTAGCTTCTGTTGCAAACCACTTCTGTTCCACTGGTGTATACTTTCTTTTTTATTTAAAAATATTTCAAACATAAAAGAAAAAAAGAATAATGAACAACTGTGAAACCAAAACCAAGCTTTGTCAAATCTTACCTTTTTGTACATTTGCCTCAGATTTTTTTTTGTAGAATTACAGATATGATTTTAAGTCCCCTGTACACCCTTGTCCAATCCAATTTCTCTTATTCTCAGCTTAGAGATAACCACTATCTCTATGTATGTTTTATATTTTTACCAAAAGTGGATGTGTTTTTACTAAATGCATTTTTTTAAATGGTTGCAAAAATAACACTGTTTTGTATACTTTTAATTTTTAGATAAGTGGAATCATCCTCAATATAGCCGGTAACTTTTCATCTTTCTCAAGAGTATGTTCCTGAGAATTATCCATGTTGATACATATACTTTAATTCAAATATTTTACTCATGTATATGTTATATAAATTTGTATCAATATAGCTTCCATGCCAAAGTTTCTCTTGGGTATACACCTAAAAGTGAAATTGTTGGATCTATATATACATTTAACTTTACTAGATGTGGCAAAATTATTGTCCACAGAAGTTCTAATTTACTCTCTCACCAGCAGGGTGTGAAAGTAACCTTTGTGTCACATCCTCATTGATACTTGGTATTGTTGCCAATATCAACTTTAAAATTTTTTACTCATCTGATGGGTGTAAAATAAGATTGCTTTTTATTTCTAATTTCTTGATTACTAGTGATACTCACTATCTTTTTATACATTTATTGGCTGTGCAGTTTTTCTTTGCCAGGAAACCTGAGTCACGAAACTTTTTAGCATAGAAAAATTTATGACATTCTTCAGGGGAAACTATTTCAAAAATATGTTTATCAATGAAAATGTAGAACTAAATACCCAATTGACCATGAATTATAAATCACATAGAATTATAGGAGGAATATATGAAAAGTGTATCAACACATAAAAGCAGAAAATAGAAAAAAAATGCATGTAATGAAATGCATTGGATTGGGATGAAACAGTGGAAATTATTTAAAGAAAAAGATTCCTCTATCTCATCAGCACAGGAGGCTGACTTTTCATTGTTTTATCTACCAAGTAAAATGTTTCATTCTGATTCAGATACACAGAGAGGATGTGCACTACCACTTTCCAGAACATATTGTAGTTCCTACAAAGGAAAAGAGGTTTCAATGATAACTAACTCTTGGGGGCTAGAACACGTATGGAGTCATTTTGTTATCCACAGATACATGAAGCTACCCTTTGGGATTCCTTAATTACATTAGAATGAGCTTTTTGCCTATTTTGCCTAGCAATTAGAATAATGTCTGGCCCACACCATTTGTTCAACAAATATTTGTTGAATAAATGAATGACAAATTAAATGAATACATTGATATTAACATGTGAAGATGTCTTTGTCCTTGCCTGTGATTTTTCCAAAAATAAATCCTTTTTCCATGTCAGAACTCATGAGAACATGGCTCATCAGTGGCAACAGACAGGAATAGCATATAGCAGCAGGAGGACTTGGAGACTTGGCTTTTAAAACCTCTGAGGACTTACAGTACTTTCAACTATCAGAATATCAAAGAAAAGTATATTATATTAACGTATGCTGAATTGCACTAAATATGAATGTGGAGTTTCTAGCTCCATTTTTTTTTTCAAAATAGAAATCTCTTTTGGAAGGCTTATTCTAAGAAGTAGTGTATTCTATGTTTTCAAAGAGCCTGTCAGCCTAGAGATACTGGCAGCCTTATTCTCCACCACTGACTGCACCCTCTGGAGAGGCGAATGACACAGACACCGTTGTTATCTATTCATTTTACCAACATTACGACAAAAACATTAAGCTCCTTGATAACTACTCAAACTTTTTCAAGATTTTCCCTTCTATAATACATTGATACTGGCAGAAATCATTTATAAAGTAGGAAGTAGATATACAAAATATTAAAACAAGGAAAAGAACTGAAAACAAGTTAGCCATGAAAAAAAGATGTTATGTAAGAAAAAGTGTGATATATTATTACATGTTGAAACTGTGAAAAGGACTTCTGCCTCAGAAGCATTTTTATTTTTCCGAACAGCTCTTAAGTGTACCAAAGTGCCAGAACCATGAAAAATTTACTGACAATATAATGGATTTTTAACAGTTGAAGAAACTAATGTTAAGGGTACAAGGAGAAAGTGATTCAATGGAGTAATTCAGAATTAGAGCAAAAGAATGGAGAAATAAATGAATAACAATACCTGGGCCTAAAACAGATTTAAAAAAAAAAAAAAACTGGCGTCTAAAACAAAGCTTCTGTATGTGACTAGGCAGTTTGCTCTGCCCAGAGCTAAAGTAAACCCTGAAATCCAATCCGACCCAGGCTCCCCAGCCAGTCTCTTTCTGCCTGGAGGGGCCTTGTTCTAGAGACCACTGCAAGTGGTACAGTAGTATATCAAGAAATCCTCATGACTGCTGTTAAACTTGCAAAATCACCAGTCAAAAGAGCAGCAATGGCTTGTAAATCAAAAGACTCCTAGAGGAAAAACTGCATGTCTAATCACTATGAGCAATTGCACATTTTATTACTTATTCTGCTTATACAAAGTGTTTCAGAGAAGTAAAAATTTAAATGTATGACTTATAGTATACTGGCGGACTCTTCTTTAACTTATGGTGGCTGAAAACATCCAAGGCATTAAAAGATAAATGGTCATTAATAAGAATGGAGAATAAGTTTAGATGCATTATTTAACTTTGTTGCATGAACTGTTTTCTAAAACTTCTAAAGGAAGAATGATTCACTTTTTTATTTGCTACATATTATAAGGGAACTTGAAATGGTTACCAGTTAAAATTATGTTAGCTGGCAAGAATTTGTAGGCTTTTTGAGAGATATATAGTTTGAGAGATGATAGATTGTCTAAGTTGCCTATTTGCTGTCACCGCTGATATTATGTATCTTTGTTCTATATTAATCAGAATCAAAAGTGAGATTGTATATGCATGTGTACTTTAGTATATTGACTTTCTATTGTCTTGTAATTGCAAGTTGTAGACCCTTCATAAACTTTGACTTTTTCAGCTACTTGTTACATTTGCAAATATTAGCTATCATTGATACACTTCTATTAAATATATATAAAAATAGCCTTATCTCAATTTGTTCTGTTACCCAAAGATCTGGGAAATTTTAAAAGGGGTCTTTGAAAATGTTTATAAAATAAATATTTTATTATGTTTATTGCTGTTTTTTATGTTTATTATTTATTTTTGTTTTATGTTTATTTTTGTTTATTATTTTGTTTTGTGTTTAGGTTTATTTTTATTGCTTTTGAATTTAGAGAAATTGTTTTATTTTAAGATTTCAATCCTATGGCCTCAAGTGAGTATACTAATTTAGAGCTTTTATAGGTATGTTAAAATTGCTTTAATAAGCTTATCAACTTTTTATATATATCATTATTATTATAAAAAATTAAATTTTTACTGGATCATATAAATTACTAATTTTGCAGCTTATAGAGTTCAGTGAAATTCAAACTACTTTACTTGATTACTCTTTGTCTTATTTCCCACTTTGAGAATAATTCTTTCAAATTCCTCTTAATATACAAACTGAACTCCAACTTGTGAAAATGAACTTTCTATTAGAACATCAAATGCTCTTGGGCTTTAAAAAATGACTTTTTATTATTCTATTTTGTTTTTCTTGTAAGTTTATAGATATTGCAGTTAACTATTAATAATTTGTATAACTTGGCACTGTTTTTCTTCAATCTTCAACTCTTCAGTGAAAATTTTTTAAAAGACAATGTTATTATAATGTTATGACTATATTCCCTATGCTGTACATTATATCCCCATGACTTATTTAACTTATAACTAAAAATATGAACCTCTCATTCTCTTGCTTCTTTCCCCCACCCTTTAAAAAAATTTTTCAATTATAGTTAACATTATCAGATGGTTATTTCTTTAGGTTTATAAATGTTGAATAACTATGGTGTATGCTTGAAACTAACATAATATTGTATGTTAGCTATATTTTAGTAAAATTAAAAAAACGATTGCTACAGTAAATTAGGAAAAGTTACTTTAAAGAACTCTGTCACGACTGAAAACTACAACTTGCAGATGTGCTAACCCCATTGTACAATGGCAATTTCACCCTCATAGAGTGAGGATCTAATCCACAACCTTTGGTCTAAATTAAATGTTTAGAATTTAATTTATTGTCATCAGTAAATTAGTTCATTAAAGTGCTTTTGAAAGTGACCTCTAAGCAAGAAAGATGAACTGAAGAACATCTTCACATTTCAGGGAGAAATAAAAATAAAAATAATGATTCATGATTAATCCTTGCCTTGAAACCAAAGATCTTTGTTTAAAATTTGGGTAAACCCCAAGAAAGAAACAAAGGAGCCACTAAGAAAGGGTAAGAAGTCTGGAAGGAGAGTGAAAGGACACTCCTCCACTGCTTACTAGCTCTACACTGCTGTTGTCAATTTTGCCATCTCATGAGCCAAAGATGGGTTGACACAGATGACAGCAATTCAGTCTTGATTCCCAATGTGGGGCATATTCTGCACCTCTGAAGACTATAAGTGGTCAAATTTTTACTGCAGTACTCCCAAAACACATAATCTGAATTAGGTTAAGTATAGTAAAATATGATATGCAAATCCCTGGGTTTTGTGGGGAGGTAGGTCCAGATGATAGCAAAATCCCTTCTGCCTTGACTTCAAGGGAGTGAAAAAGATAAATGGTGATGAAACATCGGTAAAGAGTTAGGTAGCTTGGAAAGCCCCTATAAGTGGCCCCATTCCCTAGCCTCCTGACCATCCAAAAACCTTTGACACCACTAACACCACCACCTGGTCTCAAGGTTCTGAATTGCAAATCGATGTTTGACCATTTCCATGGACAGTTCATTCACTGATTAACATTGTTTCACTGGCCACTCACTAAAATGATCTAGTGGTTTAAGAGCACGGAAATTGTCCTAGACTGCATCTAGACACTGATTCTGCTCAGCCTGATATTACATTAATTCTGCTTTCCAAAAGGGAGAGAACACTGCTCTTTATGTGACTCCTGAATGAACCTCTTTCACTATTGAGGGCCCAACATTTCATATCCTCAAGCCAGTATGGAAACCCCCCACATGCAGTTCCTCTTCTGCTTTGTAAATAAATTGACCATAGTTTTACAAGAAATTCCTAGGAATTGATTTTCCTTCTTCTTAAACAAAATATGGCATTTTGTTTTATTCAAGAGACCTATAGTCCAAATAATGTTGATTAGGTGGTAAAAGCATTGCAGCTGTTTTTAAACTCCATATTGGTGTTATGACAGGATTAGTGTCATGACAGATTTGTAAAACACTATTTGAGTTGAGAGAAATTAAATCTTGTGGAGAATAATTTTCTTCTCTGGTATTTATCTGGCTCCTCTCTAACATGCCCATACATCCACTATACATATGTGTTCTTGGCAATACCTTACAAGGTTCAGGTCCTAGACTCTGTCATGACTGAAAACTACAACTTGCAGATGTGCTAACCCCATTGTACAATGGCAATTTCACCCTGATAGAGTGAGGATCTAATCCACAACCTTTGGTCTAAGGGTAACCTGAGCATGAATAAAATTTTGTTGTAAGAAAGGGAAAACTAGAAAGAGAGAGTTTAGGATGACTTGATATCAATCTCCTTTATAATTCATCAGAAGTCGAAAGTTATCAAACTGGTCATGGTCATAGACAATATCTTCAGGTAAATCACAGTCTGGAAGCATTTTGTTAGGGACCTCTGGGTTGGTTCATTCAACAAACTTAGCAGGCTTTCTTGACTCATCTGCAATAACTACCCTTTGTACATTTCTAATATTCACCATTACTTTTAATCTTTTCTTTGTTCTTGAAAACTCTCATTAGCCACTTATCCAATTAATTAGACTTTTTAAAAAGCCCAATTTGTTTTTTATTTGTTTTTATTTGACTTATTCTTACTTTTAGAAAGCCTTCCTTCTATTTTCTTTGGATTTCTTTTTCTAACTTCTTGAAATAGGTGCTTTTTAGATTTTGCTCTTTTCAATATGTCCATGTAAGAATTTGAATTTCTTTCTAGAACCTGCATTAGCTGAATACCATAAATTTCAATATAATATTTCCCTTATGGTTCAGTTTGAAATATATACTAACATTTGTTAATTTATATTATGACTTTTTCCCTTTGGTGCATGTGTTATTTAGAAATAGCTATTTTAATTTTCAAATATATACATTTTTAAAATTGGTTCCCTTTTAGTTACTGATTTCTAGCTTAATGGCACTGAGGTCAGACAATATATACTGCATGTTTTTAATCTTTGAGATTTTTTGAAATTTGCTTTATTATCTATTCTGGGGTTAACTTTATATGTTAGCCCCATTAACTTGAAAGAAAAGAACACCTTGGGAGCTCAGTGTTCTATAAGCTCATTACAACATGCATGTTAATTACACTGTACACATTTTCAGTGTATTTGATAATTTTTTGTCTACTTAGTCTACCAACCCTTGACAGATAAATTAAAATTTAACTGTGAATGTAAATTTGTCTATTTCTTATAATTCTGTCAAACTTGACTTAAATACTTTGAGGGTATGTTATGATAGACAGACAAATTTGAAACCATACACTATCTGGGTGAATTATCATTAAATGACCCTCTTTATCTCTAGTAATGTTTTCTGATTTAAATTCTATTTTGTAAACAAATGATATAACTATACTATATGTCTTTCCCTGGTACTTTCATGTTATACCTTTTCTATTAATGATTTTCAAGTTTTCTGTATCTTTAGATTCTCTGTAAATAGTCTTCTTGAGAATAGTTCACATACCATACAGTTAACACAGTTAAAGAGTACATTCAGTGGTTTTTAGTACGCTTACAAATATGTGCAACAATCACTACAGTTGATTTGAGAACATTTTCATCACCTCAGGAAGAAACTCTATACCTTTTAGTTATCACCCTACTATCTTCCCCATTATTAATTTATTTTCTGTCTCTATAGGTTTCCCTACTATGGACTTTCACGCAAATAGGATCACGTGATGTGTGGAATTTTGTGACTGGCTTCTTTCACTTAGTATTATTTCAAGATTCATCCAACTTGTAACATATATTAGTACTTTATTATTTGCAGTGTCAAAATAATATTCCATTGTAAAGGTTGTTCATTCATTCATTCATTCATCAGTTGATTACCAACTGGGTTGTTTCCACCTTTTGGCTATTAAGCGTAATGTTACTATATACATTTATGTATAAATTTTAGTGTAGATATGCATTTCGTTTCTCTTGACTATATACTTAGGAGTGGAATTGCTGGATTTAATCATTTGAGGAACTACAAAAATGTTTTCCAAAGTATCTGTACAATTTTACATTCCAATCAGCAGTGTATGAGGATTCCAATTTCTCCATATTCTTGAAACACTTTTTATTATCTGATTTTGTCATTCTAACAATTCTAGCAAGCCTCTATTTCTGTTCCCAGAAATAGTAGCCTAAAAATCTTTCAGAATCAAAGTTCAAATTCTCTCACAACCCCCAAAATGCCCAACTGGCTTCTCTCTTATTTTTCCCTGATAATTCTACTTGTATATTCTAATTATATATACTTATATGGATATCTAGATAGATTGATTTATATCCACACATGCACACAGAATACACCTGTGCACACATACACACATATTCTAGCACTTAGAGTTCTTTTCAATGGAATGATCCATCTATCTAATCTTGGACATAATGTAACTGAAAGTAGAATTTCATTATTTTGTCCATTTTTTCTGTATTTTCTTCTCTGGTTGATACATAAGTTTCTTTATATGTTCTGTGTAATAATCTCAATTTTAGTTATATGTATTGCAAATGTTTTAGGTAGTTCATGTGGTTTTACTTTTAATAGTGTCTTTTAATGAAGAAAGTTTTTAATTTTAGTGTAGTTCAATCCATCAAACTTTTCCTTTAGGGTTTCATTTTTTATGTCTATTATAAGAAATATTTTTTTACCATAAGGTCATAAAAATATTCTCATATATTTTCTCCAAATATTTTAATATCTTGTTTTTCACATTTATGCCTTTTTCCACTAGGAGTAGACTCAGTGCGTATGAGGTTGGGATTCAAGTTCATTATTTTGTTGTCTGTAACTGATTGTCCCAACAATATTTATTGAATAGTCCCATCTTTCACTAATGATCTTCAGTGCCACCTATGACATATGTCTATTTTCTGTACATGAGGTCTTTCTCTTATTTCTCATCAATTTATTTGACTATGCATTTTCAAATACCAAACTGGATCTTGAAGAGATATTTGCACTCCAATGTCTATCGCAGCATTGTTCACAGTAGCTAAGATATGGATAGAACCTAAACAGCCTTTGACAGATGAATGGGCAAAGAAAATGTGATGTACATATATACACAATGGAATATTATTCAGTCATGAGAAAATGAAAATTCTTCCATTATGACAAAATGAATGAAACTAGAGGACATTATCTTTAGTGAAATAAACCAAATGGAGAAATACAAATATAGCATGGTATCACTTGTATCTGAATTCTGAAAAAAAAAAAGCTGATTGCATAGAAAGAACAGATAGATTGGTGGTTACCAGGGGCTGGAAAGAAGAAATGAGGAGATGTAGGTCAAAGGGTATAAATTTTAGTTTTAAGAAGAATAAGTTCTAAGGAAATATTATACAGCACAGGGACTATAATTAATAATACAGTATTAGGCACTATATACTTGAAAGTTGCTGAGAGTATGACTTAAGTGTTCTCAGCACACACACAGAAAATAGTTAACTGAGGTAATATCTGCATTAATTATATTGATTTTGGTAATCATTCCACATTACATATGTATATCAAATCATCATGTTCTATATTTTAAATATATATAATTATATTTGTCAATTATTCATCAATAAAGTTGGAATAAATATGTACTTTTAGCCTCTACCCCCTAAAGAATTTGTAACTTGATACTTAATAGAACAAGTATCACCAAGTGTCACTTTGTTTTGCCCTTTGCCATTCCTTATATATTTCAGAATTACATTGCCAAGTTCCTAGAAAAATGTTGTCAAATTTTGACTAAAATTGCATTGAATCTATAAATCAAGTTGTAGAGAGCTAATTTTCTTTATATTTTTTTATATTTTCTTTATCTTATCTTCTTATCCACAAATGGGCGTATGTATTCACTTATTTAGGTCATATTCAATTTCTCTGAATAACATAATTTTCTCTATAAAGTTTCTTCACATATTTTATCAGACTTATTCCTATGTATATATCTTTAGAAAGCATCCTTTCTTTGGGTTCAAAATGAGATGTTTCTAATATTTCACCATAAATATTGGTATTTATTGAAGGTTTTTTGCATACTTTTATCTTAAGAGAGTTCCCTTTAATTCTTATTTATCTAACAGGGTTTTAAAAAAATTATGACTGTTGAAATATGTATTTTTTGTAAGTCAATATTTAGATTGACTAAATATAGACTGGTAACCACCAATCTATATGTTGTTCCTCTAGGTTCATCCATTTTATCATATTGATGAATATCCACATGACATAGTCAATATTTTGTGAGTTTATATTTGGTTGATCTTAATCTGTGAAAATTCTACAGACCTCCATTAAAGATGCTTTTTCTGAAGAGGACTGTGTTTCCTTCAGTCAGAAGCCATCGGACCAGTTAGTGTTCTTTTAGGTTAACCTGCTTAATTAATAAATTTTTAGGTCCATTCTTGTATAATTCCCTACACACAAAGCTATGTCTCTTGGTTGTAGTAAAACTCGACATTTGCTCTCAGTGCAATCTGTCATTTGTGTATACTTATAATTCACTGCTCCAGTTTTAGTGCAATTTAATTTTTTTATTGGCCCCATTGGCAAAACTTCTATAAAGCCTGTATTTTGTTTATTGTAAAAAAAATTTTAAATCTTTCCAATACATACCTAATTTCTTAAGTGTACTACAGTGGGATGACCATGTGAAGAATCTCCATTCCCCCCCACATGGGATTCACGTATCTATTTATTCAACAAATTCCTCTTGTGTCTAACATGTGTCATTAATATTCTAGGAACCAGGGAGTTTTGTCACAGAAAAACAGATACACACACAAAAAATATGAGTGCATTAAAGAACAGCAGAAGCAACTGTGATTGGGGTTGCAGAGGTGCATAAGAAGGGGAAAGTAGCAGAAGATGAATACACGGATTAAAGGGAAGCAGATCAAATAGAATCACACAGGTTAGAGTTAAGACATTAGTTTTTACTTTGAATGAGACAGAAACTTATTGGAGGGTATGAAGCAAAAAGATTTTCTTTCCTCCAAAGATTTAAATAAGATCACTGCAAGATACTAGACACTCAGCATACTTACCTGATGAATATTTGGGTTTTGGTGTTAGTGAGAGATAATTATTTGAAAAAGAATATATTGTGGAAATCCAGAAATGAGCACAATAAAAAAACACCAAATGTATCATTGGTTTATCTGTAAAATAAAGGAAATGATATAAATGCAAGAAAACATGAATGAATTACTTTGTAATCTCAGTACACCTAAAGGCTTTCTCACTATGGCTCATGATCCAGATACGATAAAAGAAAAGATAGATAGCTTGACAACATAAGTTTAAAAAAATGTTTATAAGGCAAAAAAACAACACCATAAACACTTTACTTGCACAACTACCAGAAGGGCAAAAATTAGAAAGCTGGATGATGTTTAGGGTTGGCAGGGATGTGGAGGCAGAAGAATCCTGGTTCACTGTTGGTAGGAGTGCTTACTGATGCAATGGGTCCAATCTGGTATTAATCAGTTGAATATACTTTATAACCCAATAATTCCACTCCCAGGTGAATTTCCCTAAAAAAATTCTCTTATAATTTCATTGATACATATGTAAGGATGTTCATGATAGTATTGAAATAACAAGAGTTAGAGGCAATCTGGGTGACCAACACTGGAGGTGTAGGTAAGTAAAATGTGGTACATGCAGCAATAATGGATTAAGTGTACATTTAGCAAAACGGATGGATATTAAAAAAATAGTCTTGAGTGAAAAAAAGATACAGAATAAGGCCTATAGCACAACGACATCTATGTAAATTAAGAGCAGATGCCTATAAAACAAAACTATACATTTTGCAACAACGCATGCAAATAAAAAAATACACCTCAAACACATTAGAATGGCTGTTTATGGAGAGGAAGAAGAGATACGAGAGTGAAGAAGAAAGATACAAGCAAACATGGAGTCTTCTAAGGGTCATCTAGAGGCTATTTTCTTTTTCTCCCAAGCACATGGGAGGATTGCACTTTCCTGCCCATCTCCACCCTATAGTCGGGCAAGGTTGTAGGATTAGTTCTCTCTGAAGAGTTGTCAGTGAAAGTAATGTATACTAATCCAAGAGCAGAATGCTCAGTTTCTGGTAGGAGATCATCCAGTGCTCTAGTCCCCTACCGCAAATGATAATAAAAGCACAAGTCAATCATCTATTGTAGGATACTTCAGTTGCTTCCATGTCTTGGCTACTGTGAATAGTGCTGCTATGAACATCGGTGTGCAAATATCTTTTTGATTATGAGTTTTCAAGTCTTTGGGGTAAATACCCAGTAGTGGGATTTCTGAATCATACAGTAGATCAATTCTTAGTTTGTTGAGGAATCTCCATACTGTTTTCCACAGTGGCTATACCAATTTGCAGTCCCACCAGTAGTGTACAAGGGTTCCTTTTTCTCCACATCCTCTCCCACATTTGTTATTAATTGTTCTGTTGATTATAGCTATTCTAAACGGTGTGAGATGGTATTGCATTGTGGTTTTGATTTGCATTTTCCTAATAGCTAACAATGTCGAGCATCTTTTCAAATATTTTTTGGCCATTTGTATGACCTCTAGGGAGAAGTATCTGTTCAGTTCCTCTGCCTATTTTTTGTTGTATCATTTGCTTTTTGTTGTTATTGAGTCGTATGAGTTCTTTGTCTGTTTTGGATATTAGGCCCTTATCAGAGGTATTGCTTGTGAATATATTTTCCCTTTTGGATTTTATCTCTTTAACTGGTTGATGGTTTCTTTTTCTGAGCAGAAGCTTTTTAGTTTGATGTAGTCCCATTCATTCATTTTAGCTTTTACTTCCCTTGATTTTGAGGTCAAGTTCATGAAATCCTCTTTAAGTCCAAGGTACTTGAGCTTAGTTTCTATGTTTTATTCTATGTATTTTATTGATTTCAATCTTGTATTCAGGTCCTTAATCCATTTTGAGTTAATTTTGCTGTGTGGTGATAGACAACAGTCTAGTTTCATTCTTTTGCAGGTGGCCTTCCAATTTTCATAGAACCATTTATTGAAGAGGCTTTCCTTTCTCTGCTGTATGTTTTTGGCCTTTTTATCAAAAATTATTTGCCCATATAAATATGGGCTTACTTTTGGACTCTCGATTCTGTTCCACTAGTCTGTGTGTCTGCTTTGGTGCCAAAATCATTCCATTTTGATTACTGTCTCTTTGTTGTATAATTTGAAGTCATGTAGAGTGATGCCTCCAGCCTCATTCTTTTTTCTCAGGATGGCTTTGGCAACGTCAGGGTCTTTCATGCTTGCATACAAATCTGATGATTTTTGGTTCTGTTTCTTTAAAAAATGCCAATGGGATTTTGATGAAGATTTCATTAAATCTGTATGATGTATTAGGTAATATGGTCATTTTAAGTATGTTGCTTCTTCCAATCCAAGAACACAAAATATCTTCCCATTCCTTTGTATCATCTTTGATTTCTTTTAATAGAGTCTTGTAGTTTTCATTATGTAGGTCATTCACATTTTGTTAAATTTATTTCTAGGAATTTTATTCTTTTTGTTGCAATTGCAAAAGAAATTATTTTCTCCACTTCTTTTTCTGACACTTCATTATTAGAGTATAGGAAAGTTTATGGATTTTTGAATGTTGATTTTGTATCCAGAGACTTTACTGTATTTGCTTATTGTTTCTAGTAGTGTTCTTGTGGAGTCTTTAGGGTTTTCTATATAGAGAATCATGTCACCTGCAAAGTTTGACTTCTTCATTTTCTCTTTGGATGCCTTTTACATCTTTCTCTTTCCTGATTGCACTCGCTAGGACTTAAAATGTTATATCGAGTAATAATGGCGATAGTGGACAGCCTTGTCTTGTTCCAGAACTTAGAGCGAAGGTTTTTAGTTTTTCACCAAGTATAATGTTGGCTAAGGGTTTGTCATATACCGCCTTTATTATGTTAAGGTACTTTTCTTCTATACCGATTTTGTTAAGTGTTTTGACCTTGTCAGAGGCCTTTTCTGCATCTACTGATATGGTCATATAATTCTTATTTTTTAATTTGTTTATGCATTGTATTACATTGAATGATTTGCATATGTTGAACCATCCCTGTGCCTCTGGGATAAAGCCCACTTATTTGTGGTGTATAATCTTTTTAATATGTTGCTGTATTTGGTTCTTATTTAGGATTTTTGCATCTGTGTTCATGAAAGATATTGTCCTTCAGTTTTCTTTTTGTGTATTATCTTTACCAGGTTTTGGTATCAGAGTAATATTGACCTCAAAATGAGTTGGAAAGTATTGCCTCTTCTTTGATTATTAGGAAGAGTTTGAGGAGAATAGGTATTAAATCTTTGAATGTTTGGTAGAATTCACTAGTGATGCCATCTGGTCCTGAACTTCTACTTTTGGTAAGTTTTTTATGATTGTTTCAATTTTCATACTGCTGATAGGTCTACTTAGATTTTCTAGATTTTCTTGATTCAGACTAGGAAGATTGTACTTTTCTAAGTACTGGTCTATTTCTTCTAGGTTATTAAATTTGGTGTTATATACTTTTTCATAGTATTCTTGCATGGTCCTTGGTATTTCTGCGATGTCAGTTGTAATTTCCCCTCTTTCATACCTGATTTTGTTCATTTCTGTCCTTTCTCTTTTTTTCTTTAGTGAGTCTCATCAGGGGGTTGTCAGTTTTATTAACTTTCTTAAAGAACTTCTTTTCCAGTTTATTAAGATGAAGCATTAGGTTGTTTATTTGGGCTTGTTCTTTTTTTTTTTTTTTTTTTTTTTTGAGATAGGCCTGTAATGCTATAAACTTTCTTTTTATGTTGTACTGTCATTGTCATTCGTTTCTATGTTTCTCTTGAGTTCTCTTTTTATTTCTTCCCTGACCCAGATATTCTTCAGTAGCATGTTGTTTAATCTCCATGTATTTGTGTTTCTTCCCGATTTCTTTCTGCAGTTGATCTCTAGTTTCAAAGCATTATGATCAGAGAATATGGTTGGTATGATTTCAACCCTCTTATATTTTGTTGAGGCTATCTCTGTGTCCCAGTATGTGGTCGATTCTTGAGAATGCCCCATGTGCACTAGAGAAGAATGTATAAACAGCTGTTTTGGGATGGAAGACTCTGTCAATGTCAATTATGTCCACTTGGTCTAATGTGTCATTTAAGCATGTTATTTCCTTATTGATTTTCTGTTTGGATGATCTGTCCATATCTGACAGTAGGGTATTTAGGTCCCCTACTACAATAGTGTTTTGGTCTGTTTCTTTAGTTCTGTTAGTAATTCCTTTACATATTTCAGGGCTCCCTGATTGGAAGCATAGATTTTAATAAGTGTTATGTCTTCTTGGTGCATGATTCCCTTTATCATTATGAAGTGCTCCTCAGTATCTTTTTATACTTTTTTATTTTGAAGTCTATTTCATTAGTATCACTACTCCTGCTTTTGTCTGAATATCATTTGCTTGAAATATCATTTTCCATCCTTTCACTTTTTGTCTATATTTGTCTTTAGAGCTGAGATATGTCTCCTGGAGGCAGCATATTGTCTGATTTTGTTTTTTGATCCATTTTGCAATTCTGTGCCTTTTTATTGGTGAGTTCAGTCTATTTACATTTTGGTGCTTATTGAAATATGAGGTCTTCTTATAGCCATTTTAACTTTTGCTTTCTGGTAGCTCAGTGTTTCCATTGCTTCCTTGTCCTTGTGTTTCTGTTTTCTTTATTTTGGTTGGGTTTTATGGGGTTTGCCTCTGGTTCTTCTTGTTTTATGTTATATACTTCAGTTCTGAATCTTTGGTGTGTGGTTACCATTACAAATATTAAAAGATAGTTATATATATATACAGTTGTCCATTTTCTTCTCTGTGTGCCTTATCACCTTTCCCCTTTGCGAATCTGGATCTTTGAATCCTCTCCTTTTCAGTCACTGTTGTCTCAACTTGTTCTTTTGCATGCTGAACATGCATTACTATTTTGCTACAGCAATTCTCTTCTTATTATTTAGGCTTATAATGCCCTGTAGTTAGTAAGGGTTGCACTCTTCTGCTTCTATTTGCTTGATAGTCACTTTACTCCTAACTGTGTATTTATTTTTGTTGTTTTGTTTCGTTCTTTTATTTTGTTTTAAGTGAGCTGACCCCTTTCAGTATTTCCTGTAGTGTAGGCCTCATAGTGGAGAATTCCTTCAATTTTTGTATGTCTGGAAAGGTCTTAATTTCTCCTTCATATCTAAAGGAGAGCTTAGATGGATACATTATTCTAGGGTAGTAGTTTCTTTCATTGAATAGTTTGACTATTTGATTCCATTTTTTTCTTGTTTTTAAGGTTTGTGCTGAGAAGTCCAACAATAATCTAATGGGTTTTCCTTTATAAGTTACCATATTCTTCTCCCTGGCTGCCAAGAATTCTGTCTTTGTCATTGATTTTTGATAACTTTAATACAATGTCTGGGTGAAGGCCTTTTTGGGTTGAGATAATTGGGTGTTCTGTTGCCTTCTTGAGTTCCAAGCCCAGCTTATTCCTTAGATTTGGGAAATCTTGTCGATTATTTGTTTAAAAATGTTTTCTAATCCCTGCTCCTTTTCCTCACCTTCATAATTATTCTCATGTTTTCTCTCTTGATGGTATCAACTAGTTCTTGTATTTTTCTTTCATTATTTTTCATTCTTTGGTTTCTCTCTTCCTTCTGATTTAATTCTAGATTTCTGTCTTGTATATCACTGATCCTTTACTCCATTAGGTCAACTCTGTTTCCAAAGCTTGCCATTTCATTTTTCAACTCTTGCAGTGTTTTCTTCATCTCTTGAAGTTCTATTTGGTTCCTTTTGTGGGTTTCAATCTCTTTGCTTTACTCATCTAATTGTTTTTTTTTTCTATTCCTGAAAATGTTGATTTGAGTTGTCTTGAATATCTTTGAGTCTTTTCAGAAGTACCATCTTGAATTCTCTATCATTTAAGTCACATATTTCTATGTCTGTAAGCTTATTTTCTGGAGATTTTTTTCTTTATTTCAGAGATGCCTAGTTTGTTCGTGGTGATTAATGGACTATTTTTCTACCTGAGCATTAATGAAAGTGTATTCTGTTTTTGTCCAGAAAGAAGATTTATTATATAAAGGTCTCTCTTTAGCCTGCAAAAAAGGCACTTTTCTTTTGGTGTCCAGTAAGTGGTGTCTAAGCCTCTTGAATCCCTGCTTTATATAAAGCCTAAATGTCTTTTTTATTTTCTTGTAGATATTTAATCACACTTTCTACTCTCAGTTTCAGTCTCTGTCAGTGTTAGCAACAGTTTTGGTAGCATTTGCCTAGATTCCTCTGGAGCTTCATGGTGATTGTCTCGGAGGGTATGGGGGGAGGAGCCCTTTGGGTTGAGAATCTGGGGCTGCAGCTCAGCCTTGGTTTTGCAAATAGGGTCAGCAAATTCAATTGTTGTTTCTCTACAGTCCCATCCTGCTTCTCTGCTTTCTTCTCTAATGACTGGGCCCTGCTGCTGGCTGCTAGAAGTTCCGGCACTTCCAGGCAGGCTGATCAGGGAAATGTCCACACCTTCACCCCTCCCCCTCCTCCTGCAAGGAGCTCCAGCAGCTGTGAGAGGCAGCTTCTTTATTCCTCCCAGGCTACCGCCTGACACCTGGGTTCCGACCTGTGGTAGCTCTTATGCGCAGATCTCACACGGAGACATGCTGGTGTGCAGTTTATGTGTTTTTTGTTGAGTTTTAGATGTTCAGCTTATTATGTTTAGAGGGGAGAGATCTGAGGATGTCTCTCACTCTGCCATGTTTCTCTGCTTTCTCTCACCCATTCAATCTTAAAATAAATAAGTAAATAAATAAAATCAAAAGATCCCTGACTGGGAGAAAACATCTTCAAAAGTGATAGAAAAAGGAACAAAAAAATAAATAGATAATTACCAAAGGAATAATAACTTCAAATGGCTATTAAACCTATCAAGATATGTTCAAGATAACTCATAATGAGGAATGCAAATTAAAAATACACTGAGATATGATTTCTTACCTATTAGATTGGTTAAAATTTTAAGCTATGATGATAACACATTTGATTAACAGGTACTCACATACATTCCATTTGGGAATTTATATTGATACAATCCATACTGATGGAATTCTGCAATAGCTAACTAAATATGTATTTACCTTTCAAACAAAAAATTTCACTTCTAAAGATTTGCACTGAAGATACACTTTCAACAATAGGAAAAGTAATATGCACAAAATTGTTCTTCACATTATATAGAATTGCAAAATATTAAATATAACCTAAATGTTTATATATAGGAAAATGGTTAAAAAAAACTATGGTACATCTACATAATGAGGTACTATAAGCTATAAAAGAATGAGGATGATCTCTGAACTTATACGGAGTAAATTCCAGCATATCTGTTAAGTGAAAAAAAGCACAGTGCAAAAAAGTACCTATGGTATAATCGAATACCTAATATATAAGAAGACATACATGTGTCTGCTCATTTGGGAAAAATTAAAATACAGATGAGCCAGAAACTACTGAAATTGGATACTTATGAAAGGAAGGTAGAAATAGAGTGGAAAGAAAAAGAATGGGTATAGAAGTGATGCACAAAAGTGACATTTCTCTGATCAGATATTTTTATGTAGCCCTGAAATTTGGAACTATGCTAATGTTTCACTTATGCAAAAATTAAAAATTGAAAAAAGGTAGGAAGAAACCTAAAAGGAAATACAAATAGAACAAATAAATCTAGCTAGATAATACAACCACACTGAAATGGGTGGGGCGGTAATTAGTCTAAGTAACTTTTGAACAGAGCAATGTTATTTTTATGCTCTCAGGTTGAAAATAAGACAAAACTTTGGGTACTAGACACACAATGTGACATACAGATGATATATTATTGAATCGTACACTTAAAACCTATACAATTTTACTAACAATGTCACTCAGATAAATTTAATAAAAAATAAAATAAACATTTCTTAAAAAATTTAAAAACTAGTAGATTTGTTTTCACCATGGTATAGGATTAGCAATTCCAAAACAACTTTCTGTGTGTTCTAAGATTCGGCAAAAAAGTTAATATATTATGGGTATTGAAAACTATGTATTTTACTATTAGAGAAAGGAGTCACAAATATGGAAAGAGGGAAGGTTATGTTATCTATAGTATTGAACTGGAATGTGAATAATTGATATAAAACTCATGAGATATATAAATATAGATATAAGATTCAAATAGACTTAGAAACAGGCATACGTACACATGTATTTCCTGGCACTGCTTTCTGATATTCCAATAGTAATGAACACGATTAGCATCTAGATCTTGGTTTTCAAATACCATTTTCTGCTAAAAAGGACCAGCATTCTTTGGAGGAATGACAAGTTCCAGTGCTGGGTCTGGAAAAATACGAGATAAGTGTGGGACATTTTGTTTTACAGAAAGAAAGAGCTTAAAGAAATGAGAAGAACTGGTCAATATAACACAAGCTAATTTGAGGATTCCTATTAGCCAAATCAGGGGCAATCTGACCACCATTATTTATTTAATAATGGTAATAATAAATTATGACCCACTGAATAAATAAAATCTATATTGATATAGACATTGAATCCATGTTGATATAGATAAATAAGTGAAATGAGAAAGAAGGAAAGCTTTCCTTTATAATAGAATGCCAATTAATGAATATAGTAATAACAACTGAATGAGAAAAAAATGCCATGTAGCAACTATCGTAGTAAGCATTGATTTAGGCAAGGATTATCTAAAATGCTAAATATTAAAATTAGTGGTGAAAATTTGATGAAAAATGAGACATTTGCATAGTTTTAAAGTATTTCATCACAAAATACTTATTAATTTCAAAGTAAATAGTAACTTTATGCTAGAGAAACCTAGCAAACACCACCTTAACTAAGTAATCAAAGTTAAACCATCAGCAACAGGATAAATAGACAATATATGCCTCCTGATACAACAATGCACTGAAAAAAAAAACCACAACATTCCTTCTGTGATGTTTCTTCCAAGAAGGCACGACCTGGATCTAGACATAAAGAAATATTAAAAAAAACTAAATTGAGGCATGTGGTAGACAGCCTCCAAGGTGGTCCCAAGTGATCCCTGCCTCCTGGTATCTCTGTTAATGTATAGTGTCTCCATACACTAAAAAGGTCTGTTCTGCACATCTTTATCATATGAGTGAGCAAGAGAGAGAGAGAGAGAGAGAGAGAGAGAGAGAGAGAGAGAGAGAGAGAGAGAGAGAAAGAAAATGAGAGAATTTTATTATAAGATATTGGCACATACAATTATGGAGGCTGACAAGTCCCAAGATCTGTAAGGTGAGTTGGCAAGCTGAGAGCCAAAGTATACCTCTTGTGTGAAGGCCAGCAGTCTTGAGACCTAGAAAGATCTTACATTTCAGCTTGAATCTGAAAGCAAAAATAAACAAACCAATAAACAAAACAATGTCCTGGTTTGAAGATAGTCAGACAGGAGGAACTCCAGCTTACTCAGGGAATTGCTTTTATGCCTATTCAGGCCTTCAACTGATTGGATGAGGCCCACCCGTATAAGACTTTTACTCAGTCTACTGATTTAAATGTTAATCTCAGGGTTTTTGGTCCAAAATGGTGACATAGAAGTCTTTTGAAATCACCTCCTCCCATAGACAGGCCAAATCTAAGCTACGTATGGAACAATTCTCTCTGATAGAAATCCAGAAAACAGGTTAGTGACACCTATATTGGAAAAATAAGAAAAAACCCTCATCAAAATGAGTAAAAAAGGCTAAGACATAATCTTTCCATAAAACTCACCCCCAGTATGGTGACATAGAATTGGGATTAAACTTAATTGCCAGCTTCTTCCTGAAGAGCAAAGGGTTTAGACCCAATATCTAGCACTCTAACTTTTAAGACTTCTGCCAGAGGGATGGGCCCCCCAAAAACTAGCTCTGAAAGTTTACATCCATGAGACCCATAAGGTTATAACAAACTAAGAGACAGTTCTTAAAATTCTCACATGGACTCATTGTGGCTATCTTCCCATTGCTCGGCTGAGAGGCAATGGAAAAAATGCCCATCTCCCTGTCTTTCTGGAAGGCATACTTGCATATCCTAAAAGTTGTATGCAATCAAGCTTCTATTTTAATACACATCTAGAGAGAGACTGCAATCCTCTCTGACAACCAGGGAAACCTATGAGTCCCATCTCCACATTTCCTCTCTGGCTAGCTCCAGGTCACTGATGTCACCCTAGAAAGAGCTTGTGTATACATCTAACACCCTGGCTTTGTGGCTGCCACCCAAGGGACAAACCCCTTGATGGCCAGGCTCTGTAGCCAGTGATGCTTGAGTTCCAGATCCCAAAGGACTGTAGCAAACAATGAAACAGTTCTTAACCAGCTGTCTTTCCAGGGCTGAGACAGAAATTCCCAGCTCTATCTTCTCCATCTTTTCTTAAACCACTGAGAACACTAGAACAACAACAAAAAAAAAGGTGGCATGGGAAATCACAAAGATTTTAGAGATGACCAAGAGATAGGTTTGGGATGAATGATAAGGCTCATCTCCTACATAAGACCATTCTCAAGACTGGAAGAGGTGGCTATTTCATCTAATGCACCAACAGCGAGTTAAGAAAAATGAAGAAACAGGAATATATCACATTCAAAATAATATGACAAACTCAGAAATAGACCTTAATGAATGATAAAGTGTTCAAAATAATTGACATAAAGATGCTCACTGAGATCAGGAGAACAATGGATGAACAAAGGGAGAATTTAAACAATTGATGGAAAACAAATATAAGAGAGAGTAAAAAATAAACCACAAAGCTGAAGAATTCAATAACTAAACTAAAAAATTCAGTAGAAGGGTTTCCATATCAGACTAAATCAAGTAGAAGAAAGGCTCAGCAAACTGATTTTAAAAAAGACATTGGAATTAATCCAATAAAAGGAGGAAAAGAAGAAAAAAATAAAAATATTGAGGATAACTTAAGGGGCACCATCAACTGGATCAAATGCACATTAAAAGAGATTATTATAGAAGGAAAGAAGAGAGAGAGGGATATAAAGCTTATTAAAAAAATAATAGATGAAAAGTTCCCTAACCTGGAGAGAGAAACAGATAACAGATCCAGGAATACCATAGATTTCTAAAAATTAATTCAAAGAGACCCAAATCAAGATACATTATAATTAAATTGTCAAAAGTTAAAGACAAGGAGAGATCCTTAAAAGCATGACAAGAAAAACATGTTACATACAAGGGAAATCCCATAAGACCATTAGCAGATTTTTAAGCAGTAACTTCTAGCCAGAAGGGAGTGCCATGATACACACTCAAGTGCTGGGGGGGAAAAAAAAACAAATCTTCCAACCAAGAATACTCTACCCAGCAAAGTTGTCCTTGAGAACTGAAGGAAAGATAGAGATTTCCAGACATTCAAAAGATGAAGTAAGAACAACAAGACCAGTCCCACAAAAAAATTTAAAGGAACTTCTTCAAACCAAAATAAAAGGGTGCAAAATAGTAACAGAAGAACATATGAACTTATAAATCTCACTGGTAAAGATAAATATATAATTAAATTTAGAATACACTAATGTTGTAATGGTGGTAGATAAATCACTTATAAATCTAGTATGAAGGTAAAAAGACAAAAGTAATAAAAATAACTATAATATTTTTTAGTGGATACACAGATAAAAAATTAAATGATGATATCAAAAACATAAAGCATTAGTAGAGGAGAGTAAAAATATAGAACTTTAGTATGTGTTCAAACAAGTTATTATCAGATTAAAATAGACAGTTATAAATCTAAAGTGTTTTATAAAAGCCTCATGGTAAGTAAGGAGCAAAACCCTATAATAGATACACAAAAGATAAAGATAAAGGAGTCTAAGCATACTACTACAGAAAATCATTAGGTCACAAAGAGATAAAGAGAAGAAAAGAACCCAGGAACTCCAAAACAGCAGAAAGCAATGAACAAAATGGCAATAGTAAGTCTATCCCTCTCAATAACTACTTTAAGTGTAAATTGACTAAATTTTTTGATCAAAAGTCACAGTGGCTGAATGTTATAAAAACAAAATTAAGACCCAACTCTGTGCCACCTACAGGAGAAGGGAATACTTCCAAACTCATTTATAAAGGCCAGCATTACACTCATAGCAAAGCCAGAGGAAGACACTAAAAGAAAAGAATATTGCAGGCCAACATTTCTTATCAACAAAGATGCAAAAATCCTTAACAATATATCAGCAAATCAAATTTAACAATATATTTAAAGAACCATTCACCAAAATCAAGTGAAATTTATTCTAGGAATGCAAGGATGGTTCAACACAATCAATGTGATACTTCATATTAATAAAATGAAGGACAAAAACCATATGATCACCTCAATAAATGTAGAAATAGCATTTGACAAAATTGAACATCCATTCATGATAAAAACCCAATGAACTAGGTAGAGAAGGAATATACTTTAATATAATAAAGGCCATATATGATGAGCCCACAGCTAACATCATACTTAATTGTGAAAAGCTGAAAGCTCTACCTTTAGAATCAGGAACAAGACAAAGATGAACACTTTTACCACTTTATTCAAGACAGTACTGGAAGTTCTAGTCAGAGTATTTCATCAAAAAAAAAAAAGAGGCATTTAAATCAGTCAAGAAAAAGAGATAAGAGGCATTCAGATCAGAAAGGAAAAAGTAGAACTGTGTCTATTTGCAGACAACCTGATATTACATATAGAAACCCTAAAGACTCTACTATAAATTCTTAGAACTAATAATAAGTCCAGTAAAGTTTCAGGATACAAAAATATATTACATTTCTATACACTAACAACAAACTATCAGAAAGAGAATAAGAAAACAATATTATTTACAATTGCATCAAAAATAATAAAATACTTAGGGAGTTAAAAGATCTATACTAAGAACACCGATGAAAGAAATTGAAAAAGATACCAAAAAAATAGAAAGATATTCTGTTATCATGAATAGGAAGAATTAATATTGTTATGTCAATAGTACCCAAAGTGATCTACAGATCCAATGCAATCCCTATAAAAATTCCAATGATGTTTTTCACATAAATAGAAAAAATCCTAAAATTTGTCCGGAACCCACAAAAGACCACAAGTAACTTAACTAAAACTAAACTAAACTAAACTTAAATTAAAGTAGTCAATGCAATCTTGAGAAGGAAGTACAAAGCTGGAGGCATCACACTTTCTGATTTCAAACTGTATCAAAAAGCTATAAAAATCAAAACAGTATAGTTTTGGCATAAAAAGAGATACATAGATCAACAAAATAGAATGGAGTATCCAGAAATACACCCCAGAATATATAGTCAATTAATTTATGAAAAAGGAGACAAGATATAGAATGAGGGAAGGATAATATCTTTAATAAATAGTTTTGGTCCAACTTGACAGTCACATGCAAAAGAATGGCACTGTATGGAACTGTACTGCTTTCTTATAATACAAACAAAAAAATCAACAGAAAGTAGGTTATAGACTTGAACATAAGACCTAAAAAGATTAAACTCCTAGAAGAAAACATAGGGGGTAAGCTCCTTGACATTGGTCTTAGCAATGATTTTTCATATTTGACAACAAAAGTAAAGGCAACAGAAGCAAACATAAACAAGTGTGACCACACCAAACTAAAAGCTTCTGTACAGCAAACATGCAAAGTTGTTCAACATCACTAATCATCAAGTGTGAAATATATTTTCATATTTGATAGAATAACTAGCAACAAAAAGATCAGAGATAACAACTGTTGGAGAGTGTATGTATAAAAGGGAACCCTTGTAGTCTATTGATGGGAATGTAAATTGGTACAGCCACTATGGAAAACATTATGGCAATTCCTCAAAAAATTAAAAATAGAAAAAAAAATAAAAATGGAAGACATAAACCCAAATATCTGAACAATAAAATTAAATGTTTACCAGATTAAAACATTCAATCAAAATACACATGTTTTCTGAGTGCATAAAATGCAAGAACTATATTCTGTCTGCAGGAAATACAGAGTAGATTCAAAATATAAATAAAATGTGAGTTTTTAAAAATTGAAAATGTTAACATGCAAACAACCACACACAAAAAAAATAGAACTACTATATGATCCAGCAATTTCACTTCTGGGTATATATCTGAAGGAAAAGAAATCACTATCTTGAAGAGATGGATAAATGGATAAAGAAAATACATGTACACAACGAAATATCATTCAACTATGAAAAAGAAGACAATCTAGATGGCATCATGCTAAATGAAATAAGTCAGACAGCGAAAGAAATATACAGTGATCTCACTTATGTGCAGAATCTAGCAAAATGGAACTCATGGGAACAGAAAGCAAATTGGTGGTTGCCAAAGATGGAGGGCAGGTAGCAGGGAAAATAAGTGAAGGTGGTCAAAAGACAAACTTCGTGTCATAAGGTAAGTTTGGGGGATGTAATGTACAACATGCTGACTGTAGTTAACAATATTATATTAATACTATATTGTATATTCAAAAGTCAGAGAATAGATTTTAAAAGTTCTCATCATAAGAAAAAATATAACATGTAGATGATGATAATTAACTAAACTTACTGTGATAATCATTTCCCGATATATATATTTCAAGTCATCATGTTGTATATCTTAAACTAATATTATGTCAATTATATCTCAATAAAACTGGGAAAAAACATAATGGAAATAATGAAAATAAACCTATTAGTTACCACTACAAAATATGTTAATCTCATCCAAAACACCCTCCAGAATATGCTTGACCATATTTCCGGACACTCTATAGCCCAGTCATGTCAACAAATAAAATTAACCCTCATAGTATCCAATAGGATATTGTGGGATGACATAGTGTAACTTCTGAGGATAGATTATAAAAGATCTTGTGGCTTCTGCCTTTTTCTCTTGTTCTGGGAGAAGAACTAGAATCAGCCACCATGTCAAAAGGACATTCAAATAAGCCTATGATGAGGTCTACATGGTGAGGATATGACGCCTCCAGTAAACAGCCATGTCAGCGAGTCATCTTAGACATGGACCCTCTAGTCCCAGCCAAGCCTTCATTCAGATGGCTGCAGTTCTGATTGATGTCTTGACTGCAGTTTCATGAGAGATCTCAAACCAGAACCACCTAGCTAAGCTGACACACAGAAACTGAGATAATAAATTTTTATTCTTAATTTAAATCAATAAGTTTAATTTGTTACTGTGTAATAGATAAATAATTTAAAAGTCATCCTACCAAAATAATTACTATATACCCTTCAAACATATCAAGGTCATGAAAGGCCAAAAAAAAAAAAAAAAAAAGCCCAAAGGCCTTTTTCAGATTAAGTGAGAAAAGAAGACATAATCAAATGCAATGTGTGATCCTTAGAATGATTCTGGACTAGGAAGAAGAAAAGTGTGTGTGCATGTGTGTGTGTGTGTGTGTTTGTGTGTTATCATTGAGATTATTGAGATGATTAGAGAAATTTGAATAGAGTCTGTCACTTAGATAATAGTATTATATTTATATTAATTTCCTGGTTTTGCTCATTTTACTGTAGTTACAGAAGAGAATGTTCTTGTTTTTAGGAAATACACACTGTAGTATGTAGAGGAGGAGTGTCATGCCTGTAACTAATCTCAAACAGTTCCAAAGTAACAATTATATAATTACATAATTATATATGCATTTGTAAATATATACATACATATATAACCATCTGTATCTATCTAGCTATTTAGTCATCTAAAGTGAAGACAGAGAATGATAAAACAGTAAAATGTTAACATTTGGGAAATATATATATGTTTATATATATATTTATACGCACACACACATATATATTCTTTGTATTATCCTTATTTTTCCGTAGAAATTATTTCAAAATAAACAGAACATAGTAGAAGTTGCTGCTGTTCCTAAGTTTTCTAGGTAAACTGAATCATTAAACTGCTTTTTCAAGCTGAGGGTTGAAAAGAATTTAGTGATTTCAAGCCAGAATTTTTAAAAAGACTAGAAAAAGAGAAGGAAATGGATGGGAAGGATAGTTTAGATCACCGTAAATTAGTAAGAGTGGTTAGTATTCTGTGAAATTCTTGTTTCAGGTCTCCAGAGTGGCAAATGTGGACTCACTGAGTTAGTTGCACAGTCAAAATTCTGGAAAATCCTCTGCGCTGAGGGCTAGAGATAGAGCCAACGACTGGGTGAGGCTCTCTGCTCCCCGCCCTCCGCTGCCTAGGCCACCCTCACCCGCGCGAGTGGCCCGCCCCCAGACAGCCTGCAGGTGTGCGCACCAAGCTAGCACGTGGTGCCAGACTCTATTTAAGGGCCCACCTTCCCCTGCCTGCAGCTGCCTCCTGCTCGGTCTTGCCCTTCCGGAGCTGTCGCAGGAGGCTCGAGGGTCCCGAAACGCACCCCGCCGTTGGGGCTGCCGCCGTGGCATGGGCTCCGCGGTCCTGCTCTGCATTTTCTTGGCTCTCGTCACGCCAGGGGTCCTCGGTGAGGGGGAGCGCAGAGGTAGGGATACGTCTGGGGCAGGGGTGGCCTCCGTGCCGCGATGCAAAGCAGAGTTTAAAGCGAGAAGGCGGGGACGGCGTCGGATGCTTGCCCGCCACCCGCTCGTTCGGGGGACTCCCGCGAGTTCTTGGTTCTGAAGATCCTCACTCGCGCCTCCCCCGGCGGGGACTCCCAGAGCTAGAGGCTGCATCACAGAGGGCTCTGTGTGAGCTGCCTCGTGTGGCAGGTGGAGCGCTCGTCTGTCCTCCGGGTTCCCAGCTCCCGAGTCTCAGCAGGTGCTCCTCGCTCTCGCCCCCCGGAGGTCTGCTGTGGCTAACCGCCGCCACGTAACCCCAAAGTCCCCTTGACGGGCGCAAAGACCGCAGCACGCTCCTCTGGGCACGGGAGTTTCTGCAACCTCTGAACTCTCCTGCACAGTAAAAGCAGCAGATCCTCCTCCTTCCTTCCCTGAACTGAGTAAGAATGATGTCTGATTCTAGGCATGGTTCATTTATGTACGTATGGCACGTGTGTATGTGTATGTAATGAACATGGAAATACGTATGTATATATGTATGTAAGATATAAATTTATATATTTGTATGTGTATGTGTGGATACACATATATGTATGTATGTGTGTATATATATTTTTTGATGTATATAGTTGACTTGATGTGATGTTGATAAAGAGATCTTAAACGACAAGCTCCTGGAGTAATTAAGAAAAGTTGAGACGTGCATTAAAAATACAGTTGTCTGCGTTATTTACCTTCTGTAATGGTGAGGGCTCCAGAAAGTCTCATTCAGCGTTTATTATAATCTTCCCCCCCTTCCGATTGGGGTAATTTTAAAGAAATATTACGGTTTGTTAACATTAGAGTCTCTTGCAATAAGATAGATCTAACTTTCTAATTATCTCCGGGGTACAGTGAATTCTTTGTTTATTAAGAAGTTTACTGTATGCAGACCTCAATAACTGGGTGACTTTTGGCAAGTCATTTAGCTCTCTAATCCTCGGTGTCTTCATCTGTGAAATGAAGCTAGTGATAAACTGCCTTACCAGGTACTGAGCTGTCCTGAATAGCAGATGAAATTGGCAAATGAGTTAGATGCTAGTTGTTACTACTGCATATCAACAACACTACTGCACCTGTGTTTATGGAGCCAGCATTTAAGATTAACCTCTCCAGCTGGTTAAGGGAAACTGCACACATTGGTTCTATTACAGCTTATTTTGTCTGCTTCCTCACTTTAACTTTCTCCTGACTCTTAATTGAAAATTTTCCCAAACCATTACCTTCATCTCTCTCACGCCTACATATTAACTCCCTTTGAACAAAAGCACATTCACAATTTTCTCTAACTGAATATTTGAATATTTTAGTTGAACACTTCCCCAAACCATTACCTTAATCTTTCTCACACCTCTATATTAACTCTCATTGAACAAATGCACATTCATAACTTTCTCTAACACCTCTGCAGGGGTGCAGTTCCACAGTGCCTTGCATCTCTATTTCTAAATTTTCAGAGAGGCTATTATCAACTGAAAAATCAAATTCTTCACCAGCCTGCCAATTCATGAACCCCTCCAAGTATGCCAGAGCATCCCCTCCAAGTACCAGAAAATGACCACCGTCTAGGTCACTTTACTACAAACACATGAAAGATGAGCTCTACCTGTTTGCCAGTTGTTGTAACTAATGTGCTTCTGCTGCTTATATTATCATTCCTACACCAAATTTTAAACCTCAGCATTATGATTACCTGTGTAACAACCTCCTCTCTTACAGGTAATTCTGGTACCAGTCTTTACCCTTTACAATAGTGAAAACCAAAATTTGATAACTATATACTTTTTTCATTCTACCCCTTGCTCAAAAATCTAAAAGAGTTTCCTACAGCCTGTGGAATCGAAAAATAAATCAAATGTCTTCCAGCCCTTTGTAATAGGATCTCACCTAAGCATGGATCTCACCCTCCAGATTCCCCATTGCTTCGTATAGTAATTGTACTGTTTCTCATCTTACCTGACTCACCCCTTGGTTCTTAGCTCATACTTTGCCCATGCCCCCATCCTGAATTTTGCTTCTACTGTGTACCCTCCCCAGACTGTTTCTTGGCCCTTGGCCAGTTCCTGCCCATGAGTTTGCTAAAGAAATTCTTGAGGTGTCTGGTTTTTTTTTGTTGTTTTTTGTTTTTTTTTTAACACAGGTTGCTGGGTTCCACCTCACCCTCCAGAGATTCACAGGTTTGGGCTGTGGCCTAGGAAGCTGAGGTTTAAAAGGCACTCTGAAAAATTCTAAAGCAAGTGTCTACAGTTCAAACTGCTGGGAGCACAGTCACATAGGAAGCAGATTTCCAACTTAGAGTATTTCCCCATTTTTCCTTTTGTCTATTTGTATAAACTGATTTAAATCTTCTGTACTATTAAATCTCACTGATGCCAAAATCATCAAATAGGTATCCTCTGGTTTTCTAATTATCTACCTCCATGTAAGATCAGATCCTTTCTCTCCTGCTTAAAACGTACTGAGGACTTCCCATCACATTAGAATAACATCAGTGCCCTTTATCTTTGACTACAGGACTCTGCTTCTCTCTCTGAAATTTTCTGTCCTCACTCCTTGTTCCCTCTGTTCCATCCACAATGGCTTTCTTTCCATTGAACACATTCACATTTGGTTAGCCTTTGTACTAGGTGTTCCCTCTGTTGAAATTTTCTTCCTACAGATCATCCATTGCTGTCTCTTTCTGGTAATTCAAGTCTCAGCTCCACCTTGGCTCTTTTTTTTAATTTGAAGCAGTTGTACCCAGAGTCACTATCATGTAACCATGTTCTATTTTCCAGAGAGCACCTATCCTCATATGAAACCTTGTTTATTTATTTACTTGTGTTTGTGTCCTCACTGAAATATAAGTTCCGGGGGAACAAGACTTTTATTTGTCTTATTGCCTAATGAATCCTAGCACTAGCATATAACTAGGAGTTCAATAAGAATGTTCTTTTCCTATCGTAACAATGGAAAATGTACCCTTTCTGCTGGCAGTCAACTCCTCTTTCTATATTTATGATTACATTCCATCCCCTTTTGCCTTTGCAAAGGCTTTACTTCTGTAGATATCCCCTGTATTGCATCCTTGCATTTATATCTCTTGTTGGATCATCCCCACTAGCAGTTAAATATGGCCAGGACACCCTTTATTCAGGGAAGGGGACTTCTCACAACCCAAAGGAACTGCATTTCTCTGCCCCTCTTCTCATCCTTCTCACTGAAACTTCCCATTGACTATTTGTTCACACTTCTTTATCTCCTTAACGCACTTCTGACTGGCTTCTTTCTCTACCATCCTCATAGCTGACTTTCAAGCTGGCAAATCTACTGGTCATTTTTATGTTTTTATCTTTCTCAGTCTTTCAGCAAAAGTTGAATACTTCCACTCTCTTGATAGGACACTCCTCTCCTACCTTTTTATTTTTTTCTGTCCTTTTCTGTTCACTCTTAGACCTTTTTGCCCTATCTTTAAATATTAGAGGGTTTTGGGACTCAACACTAGACTTCTGTTTGTTTCAATACCTTCTTCCTAAGAGATCTCATCCAGTCTCATAGCTATAATTCATGTTTACATGTTAATGACTCATATTTATTATCTGTAATCCTGACCTCTCCCTTGAGTGGTAAATTTGGACATCCAACTGCTTACCTGGCATCTTCACCTGGAGGTCCAGTATGTATGTCAGATATATCAAGCGTAAAGTGGAACCAATTCTGTTCCTACAGCATCTTACCCCTCTACCCCGACATACACCTCTCCAAAAAAAAAAACAAGATGCAAAAACTGTTCCCATCTTAGTACATAATGTTACCATCAACCAAATAGCTCAAGTCAAAAGCCTAGATGTTATTACTGAATCCTCCTATTTCCTTAGCCCCACATCTAATATAACAAAAACACTCGACAATTCCACTTTTAAAATACATTAAATACATTCCAAAATCATCCACTTCTCACTGTCTTCCTGTGGTCCAAGCCTCATTTTTTTTTTTTTTTTGCCCGAACAACCACAATAACCTCCAGACTGCACTCCCTGCTGATGAAAATAAAAATCCAGTCCACTCTTCACCTAATTGCTAGACTGTTCTTTCTGAAAAGTAAATCAGGCATGTGACTCTCCTGTTTAAACTTTTCAGTGACTTCCACTCAGGATTATATGCAGACACCTTATTAAGAAGCCCTAGGATGCCTCTTGCTGAGCTGCCTAACTTGATCTCATGACACTGTTTTGATCACTGCATGCCAGCCACACTCGCCTTCTGTTTGTCCCTAAAGCATAACAAATCCATTCCTGCTGTTAGGCCTCTGCCTAAAATGCTTTTATCCAGTACTTTGCCTGGCTGGCTCTTTCTTATCCTTCATTCACAACTCAAGGACTCCTCTTTATAGGCTTCCTTAACAATCATAACTGAAGTGGTATACCATCCTGTCCCCTCCTCCTTCTGGTGTATTACATTTAGACACATCAATGTTTATTTTTTTTAACATACCATTTCTTGATTGATTGATATTTATTAATGATCTGTCTCCCTCTGTTGAAATATAAATTTCATGAGGGTTAGAACCTTGTCTCTAATGTTTACTGATGCATCTCCTGTGCTTAAGACAATACCTTGGTGAATATGCATAACTGTCATTCAAAAATGATTAAATAAGGGTGGCGCCATAGTGTAGTGGTTAGCATGTCTGATTTCCTGGGTTTGCACCCCAGGTGGAGCCATGGACCATACCCTGGGTGCACCAGGCCACTGCTGCACAGAGCAAGCATGTGGGAGGGTATGCCCCGCCTTCATAGATCCAGTTCTTAAGAGTGAAACAGCAACATCCATGGGTTAGGGGTGGAAGTTGGGGAAATTAAAGGGAAAAAACGATTAAGTAGCCAGAAAATTCAATGTTAAGGTATTTTATGATAATTCTCATTCTCAATAATAATTTCTCCTATTTGTTTCCTGACCTAACTTTTAATTTTATTCTTCTATATATTTCTTTTTCATCCATTTCAAATGAATTTCTAAGCAAGCCATTCCAGGTAAATCTAAATGAAAGAGCGAGATGTATTCCTGTTCTCTAGAAATTTCTTTGCCTAGTTAATTTTTAACATGGTATGAGGGATGTATATGTGAATATCTTGTTATCTGCTATTTTAAACCCAGTCATTATCTACTCTCGTTTTTATTTCTGATTTTAGAAAGGTGTACAGGGAGTGTAATATCCCTTAAGAAGTTTTATATTCATGATTCATGGACTTTTCCATTTTCTGATATGGAAGAGAACATGATTGTTGGAAATTCTGTTCTGTGACCTGGGATTTTGGCATATTCAATACTAATGAGAGATAGTGTCCCTTAAAGGAGAGAGCATCCTCACGTCTCCTTACTGTGAATTCAAATTTCCCATTATTGCTCATCCAGAAAGTATTATTCTTACCTCCTATCAATTCAGAAGGTCATGTTCTAAAGTATCATTCTGCTTTTGCTGCTTCGAGATCTCAGTCCACACCACTGCCTCTTATTGAATCTTGTGGACTTAAATTGGTTTTCCAGCTTCTGGAGAATTATTTGGTATTGTCTTTATTCACATTGGAGAATTACTGGTAAAACCACTTGCTTAAGATGAATTGGCACAAGTAATGTCAAGGTTGTGAAGTGGCCTTTGCTGAGATCAAACCCTGACTTTCCCTGTACAGTTTTACTGTTTAGCATAGGCATGCATCTGGAGACATTTGTAGGTGTTAATGGAGGGAATCAAAGGAGTAAAGGAAAGAAACAAGAGACCTACAATGGGATCTGGGTCCCAAAAGTGATGGCTTTTCTTTGATCCACTCTATACAACTTCTCCAACAGAAGTGTTGGGATACAGAAAGGCTGGGTCTAGCTACAACCTTGGAAGCTCTGTGTTTGCCTGTATCAGTTAGTCCATGTGTGTTCTTTGACATTCACCTGTACCTGTTTTAGACTTGTTTGAAAAGGTAAGAGATTTATAAATTTGATATTCAAATAAACTGCCATTAAAATTTGAGCTCTCATACCTAGAAAAAATGGCTTTTTCAAGTATATTATCAAGTGTGTGGGTGGTATAGTTTCTTACCCACCTTTTGGGATAAGACTTGTTTTATTATTATTATTATTATTATCTTTTTTATTATTTTTAATCACAGGGAGCTCTTTATAAATAACTAGTTCCTCTTATCTAGTAGCCATCAGAAAGTATTTACCAAGCTCTCTTTGGGGGGCATATTATTCTAGTAGGTTAATTGAACATAATAATGAAGAATAATTAAAACAAAAACATTTTCTTATTGCTAGAGCCTAAACCTTTAATGATTAAGAGAGTGATATTAATACATTAAAGTAATTGTAGAAAATCATATGTGTGCTGAGCTTATAAGCTTGTACTTTAGTTTCCTGTACCATCCAGAAAGTTTTTATTATGAGGTTTTAGTTTTTATTTATGAGGTTGTAAGAAAATGGAACAACTCTAGGGTCTTTATGGAATTTTATGAAAAATAAATTTTTCTAGATCTTCCTCTGATGTCTGTCCTAAAAAGTCTGAATTTCTGGGCTTATTTTTCTATATATGCAGCTATTGTGCAAGATATGTGTTCTTTGTCCTAGAAAATATTGTCCATTTTAGGCTTATTTCTTAAAGGTCAAAGTTGCCAGAATAATTGGCAGAATAGAAATTTTAGCCTCTCTTACTTTTGATATTCCTATGGTCTTTGTCTCTAGGTCAGTGTAAGTTCCTGCCAAGTTATCCTTTTGCTAAACCTAAAATTCAGAGTAATCAGTCTGAGTTTGCTGTTGGGACACGTTTGGAATATGAATGCCTTCCTGGGTATATCAAGAGGTCATTTTCTATCTTCTGCCTAAAGACCTCCAAGTGGTCAGATGCTCAGGAATACTGTAAACGTGAGTAATCTGTAATAGAGGCATCTTTGAGTCTATTATTGTATCTCCATACGCAAACCTATTATTTTTTAAGATAAAAAACTAGCAAATCTCAAACTAAGGGGGCTTCTGGGTTCTGTTTTTTTTTTTTTTTTTTATTCTTAAGGGTGTTGAGTATTGAGATTAAATCATCACAGATAGTTAATTCTGTTTACTTATAATCTTCATGAACTTGCTCTATGCTCTGTATTGTGCTAGAGTGAGGTTAGAAGTTAGTATACAAGCAATATTAGTTTCACTTTATTCTACCCGTATTAATTCAAGAGATATTTTTGAGAAACCATTAAGTATGAAGCTGGAGGCTAGATGATGGAGCTGGAGAGATGAAAAAATCTACTAGTCCCTTCCTTTGAGAAACTCCTTTATTAATTGTAAAGACTGACTTTTAAACAAATACTGTACTATGATATAATTTTATTTATTCATAGAGATCAAGTTCTATGAGATCATAGGGAAGTAAATAATAAATACTACCTAGGAGAATTAAGGAAACCTAGGCATTATAGGCAGAGGAAACAAAATATTCCAGTTTATAGAAGTATGAATGAAAATGATGTCTTTTGAAATTAGAATAATTCAATATGGTTGGAAGATAAGGTTCATGTTGAGGAATAAAAGTAAATTAAGTGGTTAGTGGCTTAATTGTGATGGACCACATATATATTTTTTTCCCCCCAAAACAATGATAAGTCATTGTAAGTTTTTAACTATAGGGAGTGGCATGACCACATTTATGCCTCTGAAAGATAATGTGTGCAGTGGTAGATGTGATAGATATACCGGGCCAGTGGAGACCAAAGTTAGAAAGGTGAATTTTATTACTAACTGATATAATGAGAGATTACAACAGTGGTAAAATAGCTGGTTTGAACAGGGATTTCTGGAATTAGTCACTAAAATTTGGTGACTGATTCAATGAAAGAAGGGGATATAGAAGGAGTTACAGAAAAAAAATGATGAGTGTAAGTTTTATTTTTTCAAGCCACAGAACTTGATAGATGATGCTATCAACTGACAAAATATGAAAAAGGGGAAATACAGATTATAAATTATGGTTGACCACAGGCAATGTTTGCATGTGCACTCAGAAATATAGAGAATGTGCCTTAAACAAATACTGTTATGGAGTTAACTGTTTCTTTAGAAAAAAGAATTTTTGTAAATGTCAAAAAATTTCTTTAATAAAGATAAATGGGCTAGTCAGCAAGTTCAGTCAGGTTGGGATTTGATATAAAACACAAAAGGAACCTCAAATCCCAGGCCCAAATCCTGTTTGTTTTGTTTTTCCTTGTAGGTAAAGCATGTGTGAGTCCTAGAGAACTCCTTTATGGCTCTGTCCTCACACCCATGGGTATTGTGTTTGGGTCAACAATTACATATTCTTGTGATAAAGGGTGAGTTGGCAGGAGACATTTCCAGTGTACATGGGTATTAAAACAGTGGTTTCAACCAGTAACCATCAGTCTCCCAAAAGACATCTGAGTAATTGCCACCTACCCTTAAAAATAGATAAGCAAAAGGGAACTGTCCTGAGCTGCTCTATAGATTACCCACTAGAGAGGATCCCTAGAAGAGAAAGAAGCTTGGGCTACTCTTCTTCCAGTTTTAAATCTCCAATGATACCCACCAAGAAGTCAAATTTTATTTGGGTTTAGATTGTTGAATCTTTTGTATGAGTCCGTAGTCTATCACCACTACCTATCACACGTGATACTCCATTCTTTGCCATTTTTTCAGTGGACAGAGAACTAAGAATTCCTAAAATGTCCATCTAGATAGGAGATGATCCTTCATCTCTTTGTCTTTAGATATCGACTTATTGGTGACTCATCTGCTACATGCATTGTCTCAGACAATATTGTAATCTGGGATAAGGACATGCCTTTTTGTGAACGTGAGTAAAATCATGCCTTTATTGTACCCTATGTAATTCTTCTTATCCCTTTCTAGAGGGATATTGGGCTTCTACACATCAAAATGAGTACCGAAGAGGGTTACACTTAGTTTGAGAAGTTCTGGTCATAGGGCTGTGTTTTATCTTCTTTCACTGACCCCAATCCCACCACACTCTCCTTTGATTACTCTCCTTTGATGATAAGTTATTTCATAGTGAATAAATGCTTAAAACTAAAATATGCCATGAGATCACATACTGCCCACTTTATTCCATGCAAAATGTAGGCCACCTTAGGTCCCTCCTACAACAGTTTATCTATACACTGGGTATGGGAACCAGATCATAGTTTTTGAGTTTTCATCAGAGCAGTTCCATGTACCTGCTGACCTTGCTACTTCCTATTTAGGACCATCTTTGAGATAAGGATACACAATTTCAACAATATGGGTTAATTATAGGCTAAATTGGAGTTTGGTTTGCAGGACTGAAGACAAAATTCCCAGAAAGTGTAACACTGAAATCTCCTCTCTTTTTTCCTACTTAACCCCCAAAAGCTATTCCTTGTGAGTCACCCCCAACCATCTCCAATGGGAAATTTTACAGCAGCAGTAGTGAGTTTACCTATGGAATGGTGGTGACTTATCAGTGCAATGTTGGACGGAATGGGAAAAAGCTATTTGACCTCGTGGGTGAGAAGTCAATATATTGCACCAGCAAAGACAATCAAGTCGGCATCTGGAGCAGCCCTCCCCCTCAGTGTATTAATTTAGTCAAATGCCCAGTTCCACAAGTTGAAAATGGAATTATGGAATCTGGATTTAGACATTTCTTTTTCTTAAATGATACTGTGATGTTTAAGTGTAAGCCTGGCTTTACCATGAAAGGAAGCAACATAGTATGGTGCCAATCAAACAATAAATGGAATCCTCCACCGCCAAGGTGCTTCAAGGGTGAGTTGGACTAGAAATTTGGGGATCTAGAAATAAAATTATACTTTTGGAGGAATAGATACATGGTAGCTAGGCAAAGAGGAGGAGAAAGATAGTATATGTAGTTGGGGATACTAGTTAAAGGATTTGAAAGTAAATTTGAAAATAAAATCTAAATGTTGAAGAGGTAGGAAATTTACCATATTTTAGAGAAATTAGAAGGCACTTCAAAAAAAAAAAAAAGATACATAGTACCAGAGCCAGTGATTATAGTATTTTTAAAACATACACCTGATTAAATTTTATTTAAATGAAGATAAAATAAATGCTCAATCCTATTGGCTATTATGCATTCTCATATTGAAAAATATAGCCTTTATGGAATAAAGCTAGAATTAAGATTGGGTCTCTTCACCAAATCTGCCTTTCTCCCCTACTTTTATTGAGAAATGTCTGACTTACAAAAACCTGACAACATTGGGAGCCCCGCCCACAAGGCTCGGTATCTTGACTAACTTGGTTTGAGGAGCAGGAAAAATGAGGTAGATTTTAGTGGTGAAAGTATATTACAAAAGCTCAGTTCCCTTGGTGACAATATTATTGAGGGAATATCTGAGATTATTTCATTAAATGGGGTGGAAAATGATGAGTAGGTGTAGTGTTTTCTGGCAGAGATCAAGATAGGGAAAGCTGATAGTTGCATGGTTCACTGTGTTTAAAAACAGTAATGCATGTTTGCACCACTACACCTCCCCAAAACCTCTCTGCTTTAGACACACAACATGACATGACCACATTTATCCCACCTCTGCCAACTCCAAGTTGGCTTAGGTTGTAATAAAGAAACTTATTACTTCAGAAATAAAACAGGAAATTTTACAACAAATACTTTGGTCCTGTTCTTTTCTCAGGGTGCCTACTACCTCCACAAATCCACCATGGTAATTATAACAAAATGGATAAGGAATTCTTTCTAATTGGACAGGAAGTGTCCTACAGCTGTGAGCCTGGCTACACTCTCATTGGAGCTAACCCTATACAGTGTACATCCTTGGGAACCTGGAGTCATTCAGCCCCAAAATGTGAAGGTGCCTAAAGCTGTATTTCATCTTAAGGAAACCTTACTGTTTTCTGACTCTTCATGTGCCAGCTTTGCCTCTTTTTTCCTAGCGAAATCATGTGATGCCATTCCAAGGCAACTTCTCAACGGCCATGTGGTGGCTCCTTCTAATCTCCAACTAGGGGCAGAAGTTTCCTTTGTTTGTGATAAGGGGTGAGTGTGAGGGTACGGGGCTTGAACTGAGACCTCTGATTCATAGCTAAGTATTGCAAAATGTGATCTCTAAAGATAGTTAATGTTTTCCTTTCTCTGATTTTTTTCTCTTCTTTTACCTTCATGACCAAGAATTCTGTTACTCAGAAAATCCTATTGCTTTTTTCCAAGTGTATGTATTATGCATTGCCAGCAAAAGCTGGGAATTGTCCTTTCATTATTTGAAAAACCAAATTTGGAGGCAGAAAGTTAAGGCTTCTATTATGGAAAATGAATAGATGATGGGGCTTAATAAAAAGGATTCTTTGTGGTGAGCTTAGGGAACAAAGTCTTTGATATTTTCTTCACTAGGAACTGAGTTGTTTCCCCTCTAAATGATTCAAGATGATCCTGATAATTGGGTGCCAAAGAGAAAAGGAAGAATTTTTTTAAAGAATTGATCATAGGATTTTTTGTGTGTGTTTTTACCTGGTATGGAGTCATCACGTATCTGAGCTAATTCACAATCTTGGACATTTTTTGTAAATCAGAAAGGTTAAAAAATAGATCCCATTAATACCATATACTTGAGAGAAGTGATTAATTCCATGCAACTGAGAATTGGTTTGTTCTGGTGATGATTTGCTATCCTTTGTTGTTTAAGGTACCGGTTAAATGGTAAATCTTCTAGTCAGTGTGTCTCAGAAGGAATGAGAGTATTCTGGAATAATAAGTTTCCTGTCTGTGAACGTGAGTAGAAAGCAAAAATAATTAAGTATGGATTTTGCCTCTTGATTTTTGGTGTGTTCTCCATTTTTCAAGTATAACATCTTATTCTATGTCTACTTTGAGCACGTACATGCCACTCTTCTCTGTTCTAGAATGTAGACCAAAACTAATTTTATTCAGATGACTACATATTATATTGAATATTCTATCTATATTAAGATAAAGACTCTCAAAAGTTACCCCTACTGAAACTGAGTAGCACTGATGTGCCAAAAAGGTTTGAAAATGTCTTCTTATGCCAAATCTGCCACTGATGGCAACTCTTGGAGCTAAGTGTAAATCAGCCAGATATTCTGAAAGTTGCCAATTTTCTCTTTTTCTGAGACTCATTCAGGAAAGTTGTGCATCTATCAGCTATAAACAATCAATATCCTTCATGCCCATTAGGACAATTAAATAAAGGGTGTGAAGTCATTATTACGAACCTCTGATTATTTCCTGTGCTTTTTGCAAAGGGGTCCAGAATCAAAGGATGACACATGACTGTAATGAGGCTGCAGTATCTTTAGCAGGACAGAATGTTCTTTCACTTGTAGCCCTAGTTGCGTGTTTGAAACAGGCATCAAAAATTTGTGTTCCAGATATTGCACTTGCCTCTTTCAGGAACTTTTCTCTCACTGAATTTTCATTACAACCTTATGAAGTAGTTTGATTTATACTATAGGCTAGGAAACTGAGACTTAGAGAGAATGAAACTTGCCTAAGGTCACACAGTTATTGAATGACAGTGAGGATTTAAAACTAGGTCTACTGAACCCAAATTTCATTAGTCCATGGTGCCTCCCCTCATGTGATTAGCATGTCATTAATAATTATTTTCAGGTGCTATTTGCCTTTGTTTTATTAAAATTTATTGGACTCAGAAGTATTTAATGAACTGTTTCATTGTCATTGTTTGGTCAAGATGGTGTTATAAATCCTATATTGATTTTGTTTGCTGAGGATCAAGAGAAAGGTAAGTATTTAGGAGCCTGGGAATAAGAAGGGACTATGAGTAAGAAGTAAATTATACAAATTTCTAAGACTGTTTCTGAAAAAAATGGCATGACCTATATTTGGGCCTTTAATCTAAATTTGAATCTTTTCATTGTTATGATCAATATCACCACTTATTTTCTTTTCTATTTTTTAGAGATTTTTTGTGACCCTCCTCCTCCGATCAGAAATGGCCACAGCAGTTATACTGCTGGCCCCGTACCTCTTAATACTTTGATACGGTACAGTTGTCCAATTGCCTTCCGCCTCATCGGAGAAAAAACTCTTCTTTGTATAAGTAAAGACCAAGTGAGAGGAATCTGGGATAAAGCCACTCCTATATGTGAATATTACAACAAAAAGTCTGTTTGCTCTGAGCCCATAGTACCAGGGGGACACAAAATCAAAACGTCTAGACCACCATACAGACATGGTGATTCCGTGACATTTACCTGTAATACCAACTTCACCATGAAAGGAAATAAGTCTGTTTGGTGCCAAGCAAATAAAAAGTGGGGGCCGACACCACTACCAACCTGTGAAAGTGGTGAGTAAGAATGAAAATAAAACTGAGTTGGGAAGTTGAGGCTTGCATTTCTGTGCAGATCAAGTTTTGTTTCTTTCTGAAGGAAGAACAGGGTGGGTGTGGGAATGGTGGTGAGGGAGGAAGCAAGGGAAAGGGTGAGAATTATGGTTTTCCTAGTTGCTTTTTATTTATGAAAGATATAAATGTTCATTCAACAAACATCAATAGAGTAAAGATTTTAAAGTATTATGGGGAAAAGTAACAGAATATACATAATAATTGAAAGGAAGAAGTCTCACAAGGATCAGGGCCAGAGTTTGTTGGTGCTGTGCGAATTGGGTGGTTTAAAACTATACATCTAGATTAATGTTAAAATGGGAAGAAATGTGAGGTCTATTAGCAAAAATATACTCAGTGGATTTAAAACTCATCTATTAATGGCTGCAAATACAGTCTGTCAAAAATGACACCCTGTTGTCTATGGCCTCTATAAACACTTTCTGAAGTATCCACTTTTTTCCCAAGTAATCTCCTAAGCAATAACATGACTGAGAATACAAACTACTATAAGTTCTTAAAAATATTTTTAATTCTATTTGGTTCTTTTTAAAATCTAAATCTGAATTTTAATTATATAATTATAGGGACTGGCTATATTTGACAAAAATTAAACCATCAATATTAGCTACTTATTTTTTAAATAAAAAACAATACTGATCAATTATAAATCAATTAAGGTGAATAAACTATTTTTAGAAAAATATGATTCTGTCTATAGATATATAATCATGGAGATTGAAAGATCTGAAGATATTCACAAAATAAGGTGACCATGGAAAATAATTAATCTTTTACAAAGACTTAAATAGGTCTATATTATCGACAAGGAAAAATTTTACAAATTATTAAGCACAAAAGGAAGCGAGGCATAGAATAATATACAGATATACATATACACACCCAATATGTATGTACATATTTTCACATGCAAGATCCAAAAAATCTATATTATTAATATCTAGCAGAATAACCTCCCTAAATAATATGTTACTTTTGAGGCAGAGAATCAGCTTGAAGGTATGATGAAAGTATGAGTAAAAATGGACTTTTTTGGTAATTGAAATTTTACACAAGGCAAATTATAAAGTGTAACTGAAAATGAAAAATAATGTGCTATTTGTGGAATTAAATGGATACAATTAAACCACACCTGTTTAAGACTGAGCTGGAAATTAACAATGACTGGTTATATAGATCATGTGATATTAATTTAGATCCAAGTACCAAGTCAAAATCCAATTGTAAAGAATAAATAATCTGACGGCCTTTTTTTCTAATGTATGTGTATAAAGATTTCCCCCTGGAGTGTCCACCACTTCCTCCGATTACCAATGGACATCACACAGGAAAAAATGCTGGCCCTTTTGTCCCTGGATTGTCTGTGACTTACAGCTGTGAACTTGGTTACTTGCTTCTTGGAGAAAAGAACATTCACTGTTTATCTTCAGGAGACTGGAGTGCTGTCATTCCCACATGTAAAGGTACCTGATATATATCATCAATTTTAAGAATTTGGGCCATTCTGTTGTTTGCCATGCTTGGCTCATCTTTGGCTTGTTTTCTTAGAGGCACAGTGTAAACCTCCAGCACCATTTCTCAATGGGCAGATAAAGGAACCTCCAAGCCTTCATGCTGGCGTAGCTGTGAACTTTTCCTGTAATGAAGGGTGAGTATCCAGAGGACTTATTCATGAAGTTTAATTCATTTAGCTTACCTGTGCATGGTGTTACCTGAGAAATTTTCTGTCTGAGGATCAATGGACACCTGAGATGAGGTTATGAGAGGTGATGCTAACAAGAGTTGGTACACACACACGTATTAAGTGAATTTGTCTTAGATTTTAAGTAGAGGTTATTGTTCCCTGTACCAACTGCCTAATAGTCCTGAATGACCACCTTCTGTCTCCAGGTACCGATTAAAAGGCCCATCTTCTAGTTACTGTGTAATTGCTGGGCAGCAGGCTTTGTGGACCAGGATTCCAGTATGTGAAGGTAGGTTAGGAAACTGTGATTTGCAGCTAGTTGTTTGTCAGAGGTTCAACAGGGCACTGCATTCTCAGGTTAACTAAAAGCTTTTGATTTAGTCATTACTATTCAGAGGTTTATTGAGAAAAGATCTCTCTTAGACATCTTTAATGGATATAACTGAAGATCCTTCATTTACTTCTTTAGTATCTGCTTACGCAATTAAAACAGTGTTCCTAGGCTTTTCTTTCTCTGAAAGCTAGGTTGACTTGCCAACCAGGCCATGAACATAAAGAAAAACATATATTCAGTAAAAGAAATCCAAGGATCAGCAGAGTAGATATATTCAGAAATTTTTCAAATTATACTTTTTGAATGTATTGCTATAGCTGATTGACTTATTACAAATTCAAATATCTCTGTCCCTGAATCTAAGAGGTCAGTGTGGTACCAAGCAAAGTCCGTGGCATTCTTTGTACCACAGCTGCAATTTTGTCATTTCTCTGTGATTTCTCTAGAAATTCTTTGCCCACCACCTCCTCCCATTCTTAATGGAAGACATACAGGCAACCCTTCAGCAAACATTTCATATGCAAGCACAGTTACTTACATTTGTGACCCGGGCCCAGAGGAAGGAGTGAGCTTCATCCTGATTGGAGAGGACACCATCCGTTGCACCGCTGACAGTCAGAAGTTTGGGACCTGGAGTGGCCCTGCCCCACGTTGTGAACTTTATATTTCTACAATTCAGTGTCCACCTCCCCAGATCCTAAGAGGCCAAATATCATCTGGAGAGAAAGATCAATATTCCTATAATGACACTGTAGTATTTGCTTGTGTGTTTGGCTTCACCTTGAAGGGCAGCGAAGGAATCCGATGTAATGCCCAAGGCAGATGGGAGCCATCACCACCGGTCTGTGAAAAGGGTGGGTTTTCCAACACTCAGAAAAGGTGCTACTGATTCATCTTTTTGAAGAGTTAAAGGAAGGGGTTATAGAGTTAAGCAGGACTTTTTTTCAGTATCTAGTCTCCTCAATTCTATAAATAAGTGTAGTGAATATACATTATCTAGAAGGTTTTCTTAACACTACCCCCCCAATCATTACTTCATTTTGTGGGAGCATCCTTGGAGAAAAAAATTAGGGACCATTAAGTTGCCCACTACTTAAGGGAAAAATAATGCTTGTTTATCTTAATAGGGCTTTCTTAAAAGGGAAGTCAGCAAAAGCCCCCACCACATGGATATAGCAGAATCTCCCATTAAAAGCATACAAAGTGATTTTTTAGAAAGGAGGAGACAGGTAAGGAGATTGAGCATCAAGTAGGAACTGAACAAAATCTACAGCAGCTTAAATGCAGAAAAGAAAAAAAGATTAAGAAATGGAGCTTTGAAATTACCCAGAATTGGACTGTAGGATACATTCTATGCCATACAAGTGCCACCAGAGTAGAATTGTAGCATTAGTGACGATTTCTTTGTTGTTTCTTCCTTTTGTTGTTATATAAGAAAATTTTTCTTCCTTTTTTTTTTTTTTTTTTAGCTTGCCAAACTCCTCCTAAAATTCTCAATGGGCAAAAGGAAGATAGAAATAGGACCCACTTTGACCCTGGAACATCTATAAAATATAGCTGTGACCCTGGCTATGTGCTAGTGGGAGAAGAATCCATACACTGTACTTCTGAAGGAGTGTGGACACCCACTGCCCCCAAATGCAAAGGTACATGGCTTTCAATGTAGATGTTTTGTGTTTTTGAGGTTGCCTTGAGTTGATTTCTCATCCTAGTCTCTCTTCTTAGTGGCAGAGTGTGAACCTATAGACAAGCATCTCTCTAGGAAACCCCAGTATCAATTTATTAGACTGGATGTTAACTCTTCTTGTGATGAAGGGTGAGTGAATGAGTGCTGGCTCAGCCTGTACTATATCTGGCTTATCAATGCACACTGCAGGCTCTGTGTAAGAGTTTATCTCAAAGACCATTCCCTATTATGTGTTCCTGGAAGTGTTGATTGTGCTATTTTCCATGCATGGAAGCTATGCCTATGAAATGAATGGATGGTACTGATGCTGGCTACATTTTTGTTCCTATTGCTTCTTTTCCTGAAAGTTATAAGTCTGCATTTGAACCTATAGCTCTGTTGAGCTTACTGGTCCCCAGCTGGAAAAATGACATGACTCTGTCTCTAGGTACCGATTAGGTGAGAGTGTTTATCAGCTGTGTCAAGGCAAGATTCCTTGGTTTATGGAGATTCGTCTTTGTAAAGGTGAGTAGTAGAAATAACGGAGAACCTGAAATAATGTGAGGTCTATGCATTTCCGGGTAGATGTCTCTATTAGGCTATATTATAGGAAAAAGAATATTAGGCTCTGTTCTATTAATTTTGTTAATAGTTATAGTTGTATAGTTTTACTCTTTCTACTGTCACATGTTTCTACAGAATAGAAAATATAGTAGATAATATTATAATAACTATATATAGTACCAGGTGGGTACTAGACTATTCAGGGGATCATATCATAAAATATATAATTATCTAACCACTGTGTGGTACATCTGAAATTAATACAAAATACTATTGAATGACAACTCTAATTGAAAAATAAAGAAAAGAAAAACAGAAAAAGGAGATGCTCAATCAACAGTAAATATGGCTAAACTATCCTATCACCTAGGCACAAAGATGGTACTCATAAAAGCTTAATTCTCTGCCCCTTTGCCTTTTATTTGCCTACTGTTGTTTAAAAAAAGAAATATTTTAATAATTTACTACTGGAATATGCCTCATAATATAATGATGTGCATGTCCACTTTTAACAAATATTTCCTTTACAAAAATATTTCCTTTTGAAATGAAACCTATTTAAATTTTAAAATTTACCTATTAAATTTTGAAATAACTCATCATCAAAACTCACCAATATCCTACAGGAAACATGGTAACAAGTTTATAACCAGCTTCATTTCTTCTGTGTCTAATACTGCAAAATAATTTTACAGTAATTTCTCATCTCTTCAGAAATCACCTGCCCACCACCCCCTGTTATTTACAATGGGAAACACACAGCAAGTTCCTCAGAAGACATTCCATATGGAACCACAGTCACTTATACATGTAACCCAGGGCCAGAGGAAGGAGTAAAATTCAATCTCATTGGGGAGAGCACCATCCGTTGTACAAGTGATCATCAAGAGAGGGGCATCTGGAGTGGCCCTGCTCCTCTCTGTAAACTTTCCCTCCCTGCTGTTCAGTGCTTACCTGCCGATGTTCTAAATGGATACCAGATACCTAACAAGAAAGCCCTATATTTCTACAACGACAGTGTGACTATCATGTGTAATGCTGGATTTTCTTTGAAGGGCAATAGTCAGATTCGTTGCAAAGCCAATAACACCTGGGATCCTGAAATACCAGCTTGTGAAAAAGGTAAATACTCAATGGGGAAAAATGAGGTATTTACTTATTTATTCTTATCTCCCACTGAAAACTAGATTCATGGAAAAAGGCAAGGGGCACAGGTTACAATCCTGTTCCTTCCATTCTGTGATAGAATGTTCTATGTCTGTTGTATATCTTTTTGTGTAAATGCCTCTTGTATCCAACATGTAATCAAGGTAGATAATGAGAGGACCTGTTTAAAAATATCTGGTTCTTTCAAAGAGTAGAAATTATTCAATAATGAATTAGAGCTTTGTGATTTTTGGCTTAAAAGTTTCAGATTGTCTGTTGTCAAATTTTGTATAGTTAATGTGCTTGAGTATATGTACTTTTGTTGGCATTTATGTGGGGAGTTTTCTCTTCAGACTGCCAGCCACCTTCTGGGCTCCACCACGGTCGGCATACAGGTGGAAACAGGGTTCTGTTTGTCTCTGGGATGACTGTAGACTACACCTGTGACCCTGGCTACCTGCTTGTGGGAAACAAATCCATTCACTGTATGCCTTCAGGAAATTGGAGTCCTTCTGCCCCTCGGTGTGAAGGTACTTTCAGTCCCAGAGTTGTCTTTCTCTTTGGTATCAGCTTGTATGAGTAATTCCAATGTTCTTTCTCTAGAAGCACTATGTCAACCTGTGGGAGATGTTCAAGATCTTCCAGTTGATTCGCATGTGATACCAGTTAATACATCCTGTCAAGATGGGTGCGTATGAGATAATCCATTCTGAGAGTCTCCACTTTGTTTTATGCTCTAATTCTACTCTCAAATTGTCTTGGTGACTCCCTTTAGAATTTCCTCGTTGTCACACTCACAGAGAATGTGAGCTTCCAATGGTCTAGTATCTATGACTTTTCACTTTTTTCTTAACATGGAAATGGCTTTTTTGTGAGCAACTCTAAGTCTAAAGTAATTCTCTTACTTGGAGGGTCAAGGTTGCTAACTCTTCTCATCCAAAGTTCTTATTTAGGGTTGCTTCTATATTTACAGTTTGAGGAGGCTAATTTGCAGGGATGTGATATGGGAAGAGGAAATGTATTATAATCTCTCTCTAGGTATCGGCTGACTGGACATGCTTATCAGAAGTGTCAAGATACTGAGAATGGTTCTTGGTTTCAAAGGATTCCACTCTGTAAAGGTAAACTAGGAATGAAAGTTGTCATTGGGGGTATTAGGTGTCAGAGATGCCAGGCCACAGAAGAATTAGTCTATAACTACCTCAACAATCTATGAGTTCTATCTTAGTGTACATAAGAAAATTCTTAGTGTTTGGTCGGCACTGCCAATGGGAAACAAAGTTATGAAGTAATAACTGCATATTTGACATATAACTGCTAATTGCCAAAGATTAAAAAACAAATATAGCATATATTTCTAATTAAGGTAACATAAGTGTAATCTTTTTTCCTTGCTAGTTTACTGTATTTATTTTTATATTTTGGAATGAGTATGTATTACTCATGTAATCATAAAATTTAATAAACCTGTTTTAAAGAAAGCATAATACAGTTTGTGAATTCTAAATAATTTTATAATTATGTGCAACACATGCAGTTGTATAGTCTTATTTGTATCCGAAAGAAGGCTGTCCACCTTGGTGTACCATCTGAAATAGAATTTCTTAAATCTCTCTTGCAGTTATTCACTGTCAACCTCCACCAGTGATCGACAATGGGAGACACACCAGTATAATGGCAGAACATTTTTTATATGGAATTGAGGTGTCTTATGAATGTGATCAAGGATTCTCTCTTCTGGGACAGAAAAATATACGATGCATAAGTAATTCTAAAGGACATGGATCTTGGAGTGGACCTCCTCCACAGTGCTTAAAATCTCCTCCTCTGACCCACTGCCCTAACCCAGATGTCAAACATGGACAGATACTAAATAAAACTCTTTCTTATTCTCACAATGACACTGTATATATTGCCTGTGACCCTGGCTTCCTCATGAATGGCAGTCACTTGATTAAGTGCCATACCAATAACAAATGGGTGCCAGATATACCAACTTGTATCAAAAAGGGTAAGATATTTTAAGGAATAAACTATGGGATGTTGCATAAAATAAAGAAAAGAATTTTGAATCTATACTTGCCATTCTACCTAAAGAAAATCATATAAAAGCAAAGGGAATTATATTGTTTTATAACACACCTCCTTACTTTCTCACCTGATGTTCTTTTACCCTTTATAAATGTGTTGAGAAAAGGAACATGAAAAGGATGATCATTATCTTTCAAATTAATGATGTCTGTAAAGTTTGTTATTTTTATTTATTTAGAAAAACAAAAATGCACCTACTTTTCGGGAGCCTGAAAAATTTTAGCAGTAATATTGCTTGATAATTGATATTTAAAGCTGTAATATCAGCCAATAAGAAAATTTGAGGTGCTCTAAAGAGTGAAACTGGCCTTCAAACCCATTAAATTGTCTATCTTGTAATTTTAGTTACCATATGGCAGCTTTAGTTTTATCAGGGACTCTCTACAATAGAGGCAAACAATTGGTGATCCAAGAACTTAGTTCAGCTTATTAGAATGGTTTTCTTTGGCCAGCACAGTAGTCTGAAGCGTAACCCATTTCCACAGCCCAAGCTAAGTGGTGCATCTGTGATTCATTGAGGAAACACTGCTTTCCTGCAAGGTACCAGTTGTTTGAATTGGGCTGTGGCTGTCATTTTTAGAAGAGCAGGTACTCTCTCATTCGTCATATCTCATGGCTTTACTTCCTGGCTCCTATATGCATTTGAGTATGTGACCCCTGAGTGTGGCAGTAGTCTAACCTACTGCCTTTCTGATATTTAAAGGAAAAAGGAAAAAATACTATTGGCTGATAGATTATAGTTGTGGGCTGAAACCATAGATGTTTTATTTTTTGACATTTTTTTCATATTGTATACAATATATGTAGGCAATGCAAATCTCTGTTTAGTGCTACTTGATTTGGGTGAATGAATATTTCTAGATACCAATTAGTTGGTTTGTTGCCTACCTTCTTTCTGTATCCCTTTAACTCATAGATAGTGCTAGCTTTGTGTTTCTTAGGGTTAAATTAAAGATCCTTTTTTTTTTTTATTGGTGTCTAAGCTTTCTTAGGATGTCAACCTCCAGTTAAGATCCACAATGGGAATCATACTGGTGGAGATATACCTCGATTTTCTCCTGGAATGTCAATCTTGTACAGCTGTGACCAAGGCTACCTGCTGGTGGGAGATGCACTCCTTCTTTGCACACATGAGGGAACTTGGAGCCAACCTGCCCCATATTGTAAAGGTGCATTATCTTTTTTATGTTTTCAAATCAAATTTGTCACCAATAAATATATTCAGTTAGGTTCTTTCAACTTAAAATTGACAAATAAATGCATCAATTAGATTAATTAAATGCATTTAATAGGGAAATACATTAATTAATCTAAAGATCACAAAATAAGAAAGATGACTTAGGATATAATCTATCTGATGAGTGATCCCTTATGTAGTCATTTAAATATAGAAAGTTGGAATGCTTATGTAAATTCACATCCAAAGTACAGATTGAATTTACCTGTTATTACAATTGTACTGAGAGTACATCTGACAAAATACTAATAAAAAAGAACAGTGATCTTTTCAGTGTATTTCCTCTCAGTGATGATGAGATTATGAGCACTTTTTAAATAAAAGTTTCAGAATGTCATTTTCATTAGACATGAAATATGAGTAGTGAGTTAATGTCTATTATTTGTTGGGTACTTTTTACTGTATGCCTGATACTGTGCACAACATTTTGCATGTATTACCATTTAATCTTCATGAGAACCATATAAAGTTGGTGCCATTATTATTCTCATACATGAATAGTCTCAGTAGAATAAGACTATTAAATCATTAAGTCATTAAAATTATCCAATACTATTAGTTTAGAAACTAAGGCACAAATAAGGATAATCTGGCTTAAATTACATAGAGGTTATTGAGATAGGTGTCTGATACTGAAAGACACTCCCTAAGATGTCATTTTGTGTTATTTCAGTGAGGCTTTACTTACCAAGAGTGAGCTAAGTTGGTTTTATAAACCTTTCCATTAAGAGCAGTATCTACTTTGTTGGTAAATTAGATTTCTTTAATTTCAGAGGTAAACTGTAGCTTCCCAGAATATATGAATGGATTCCAGAAGGGGCTGGAGTCTGGGAAAAGGTATCAGTATGGAGCTGTCGTCACACTAGAGTGTGAAGATGGATATACCCTGGAAGGCAGTCCCCAGAGCCAGTGCCAAGAGGATCACCAATGGAACCCACCCCTGGCTGTTTGCAAATCACAAGGTAAGTGTGAGGGGCTTTGCTGCAGCTGGTACTTGTCTCACTGTAAAAAATGGAGTGAGAGGTATCCTTGGATGTTAGCTACTCCCGGGTTTTAAATTGATATAGATCTGTAACCAGTAGTACAGTAATAGGCAAATCTGAAGTTAGTCATCTATTCTAGAGAAAGGAAAACTTTCTGAGGACGAGAAAAGTAAAGAAAAGAAATAGAGGATCACTAAATTAAAAGGTGCAAAACTAAACCTTTTTCATAAGGAGTTGCTACTGAGACTTCTCTTATTGCTAAATCTAGATTTACAAGTGCTTACACAGGGACCTCCAAAAATATCTTAAGCAGCCTATTACAACAGTTAATATTTGCATTCTAATCTGAACAATTCCTCGTTATACTGGGAATATTGTTTTTTTTTTTAATTGATGAATTACCCCAATTTACTTAAAGTGAAAATTTTTAACAAGACTAATGAGCTGTTACCTAAGAAATGATGGAAGAGTGGGTAGAATCCAGGGTTCTAATACATCTTTTTAAAGTAGACTTTGAGAGAGGGAAATGAGTGACAACTTCTAGGACATTACCATAGGACTTGGGACTACAATGAATAATGAAACTAGACTAATGTGTTCATGATTTATATTCTCTTTAGGCTCCTTTCCTCTCCTTGTTGGTGGTAAGTTTTTTTAATATTTAAAAAAGATTCTGATGATTTTATAAAAATATATACAAAATTCAACATTCTGTATTCTGCCTGTTACTAATTTTTTCTCCTTAATTTATAAGGAATTATATTTTTTGATGTTTTAGGGAATTTTAGTGTGCACTTCACATTATAAACTTTCTTTTAGATAAAAATCACAATAAATGATTTAAACCAGCAATTATTTCCAGATTTTAAATTTGAAAAGTTTAGTTTACATTAACACTTGGTCTTTTACATGATCTGGTCCTATCAAAAAGCTGGCTTATTCTGCAGTACAAAAATATATTTCACACCTGAGAGTAAAATGTTGTTATGCAAAGCTGTGGGATCCAGGTGCCCTGAGTTCCTAATATTATCACATTGGCAAGAATATTACTAATAAAACCAGAAGGAGCAGAAAAGCTCAACAGAACTTGACTAGAATCCTATGGTCAAATGCTTGGTGCTTTAGATTAAATTTGGACTGAATTAACTCAGAAAAACCTTACGCCCAAGTATGACTATTAGAAATTCAATATTTCTATGGCTCAGAAAGGATAGGTATAGAAGTAACATTACCATATTCCCCCATCACAATAGGGCCTATAATCACTTCAAAACAATTATAGGTCACACTTTTCTGGCATTTGATACTTGCTGTTTTGTTTTCTAGGTCTTTCTGCAGGTTTAGTAATTCTTATCTTCTTGAGTACTGTCACCTTACACATGATATTAAAACACAGAGAACGGTAAGTTTAATGCATGCTTGACCAAAATGCACAAAAGGTTTGTGTTCTTGCCTGAAACCAAACAGATGCTCAAATTACATGAAATGAATATAGTAATGTTAATTGGAATTAGGTATTTTGTACTATATAGAAGAAAGCCCATCTGTAAGATATTAAAAGATATCAAGCACTCATTTTATTGGAATGTTTATTCAGATGATACATTATAAAAATCTAGGGAAAAAAATCCTAGTGGTAACAACTGCAGATATTTTGGTACATTCCTACCTGATCTTTCTCTTGTTCTCTTTTTAAACTGAAGAAGCAGTTTAAAAAGAGAAAAATTAACTCTTCTGCCTTAACTTTTTTCATTTAGCCTATTGTACATATATACTTTTTTGTCTCTTTAAGCCATGTTTTCTTTTTAGCTACTTAATAGCATATTGTTCTGAAATATTTCTGTTTTGTGGAAATTTTAGGTTGTTTCCACATTTATTCTGATAAATAAAAATGAGAATCACCATTAAATAACCTTTTCACATATTCTTATTTCCTTATGATAGATTTATAGACTAGGGAAAAAATTTTATTTAAAATGCTTAATAAATATTGCCAAATGGTTTTCTATAAAGTTTGTTCTAACTTGATTATATATCAGATAATTAATATATATGGACATATGTTTCTGGCCTCCTTTTTATGCTTTATTGATCTATTCTTCCATCACAAACCACTTCATATTTAATTAGTATAGCTTTCTACTATTATAATATTTGGTAGGGCAAGAATCCCCTTGGAATAACTTTTTAGGATTTTTCTTTCTTTTCTCTTTTGTTTGTTTCTTTTTGTATGTTGTGATTACATAAAGTCTATAGATTAGTTCACAAGAAATTGGCATCTTTCTGTAATGTCTTCACATACTAGGCCTTTCTATCTGTTCAAGTAACCTTTCTCTCACTCAGTTTTTGTTTTAAGACTACTTAAGTGTATTACTAGGTTCTCTGTTTTGTTATGTTATTACCCAGAAATTAGATATACTTTTACATTTTATTTTTAATTTATTAATTTTTTATACATTTGAATCTATAAAGTAATACTACCATAGTGTGTTATGTGATATTTGGTGAAGACACAAAACAAATGGTTGGTACTTGGGAATTTTGATCAAAGTTCCATCATGGAGGACATGTTTCAGGTGAGCCTCAAAAGAGTATAGACAAAAAGGTAGAAGGAGCAGTTTAAGTAAAGACCTAAAGGATTGTCATTCCATCATATTGTGATAACTACATAAGCAATGTGAAATGACAGCAAAATTGTATGAATGTGTTTGAAGGTGAAGGTGGCAAGGTTTAGGTTGAGGCAAGGATATAAAATATTCCTTTGACACATAAATGTTGAGGCAATTGCAGAATATCATGACATGTAAAAAAGACATTTTTAGCAGATGACACCATTCCATATCAGCTTGGGCATGTTCTGTGTGCATAAGTACTCGAGCCTCTGTACTTTCAGGTATTAGGAAGATAATCAGGTGAAGTCTTACTAAGTGTCAAATTCCAGTGGAAGATGACCAACTCCAAACATGTCATCCACAAATTCCAGGAAAATTTCTTTAACATAGCAAGTTACCTGGTGCCATCTAATGATATTGTTCACGGTTGTATAAGCCTAGTGTAGTCATCAGACATGAAGAGGTTACACTGAAACTGTGTAATGATAGAATCTGTGAACCTGAGTAGTTTGTTCTAAGCCTGGGAAGGCCTGAACATGGTAGGTCTGGCAAGAGTCTACAGTTGGGAAGTACTTCATACCAGAGGATGTGCACATAACCCTAGTGTTGTGAATAACTTCAGGAGAAAGGGTGTTCTATGGCTAAATAAGACTGGGAGATACTGCATACCATATGTTTCTCATGGAGATTCACAATCACCATGAGAATATTTACAGAACCTTGTTTAATTTTCTTTTAAAACAGAGTTTCCCACACTAACCAGACTGCACAACTCTTTTTTCCCTCATATAATGCTTTTGACATCCCTTGGAAATAATGTTTCTTTTAACAGACACTGGGGAAATCGAGGAAGGTGGTCAGGAGCTAGATCCTCAAAAGGCTACAGACCATGACAAGGAGTTAGAGTTTATCCTGTAGAGTCTTAAGCAAGGAAAAAAATATGTTCAGATTTGCATTTCCAAAAGAAGGGGCAGGACTGGGCTGTCAGCCAAAGTGGCAGTGGCAGGAATCAAGAGGATGGTACAGATTTAAGAGGTGTTGTCACTCTTGAAAAAAAATAGGATTTCTGGGATTGAGTATGTTGCTGAAAGTAGGGAGGAGGAGGCACACATGGAATTAAATGGAGGTCACTTAAGTGAGAGGTCCCGGGTTTCACAAAAAAAAGAGAGGGGCAGGTTTGTAGGGAAAGAAGATAAGATCAATTCTAACCTGCCACTTGTGGCACTTGTGATGCAAGGTGTTAGAGAGGGGCCTGGACTCAGGTAGGTGATGTTTAAATTTCAGTTTAAGCCTTGGGATCAGAAAAAACATAAAAGGTAAAAATAGGCATGAAAACTGATCTCAGAAGGACAGTAATGCTTAAAAGGCAGGATGGGAAGGAACAATCAGAGGTAGGAAAGCTAGGAGAGAATAATTTTATAGAATTCAAGGGAGAAAAAGGTCTCAAGAAAAAAAGATAGGGATATTTTTTGGCTTCCTTCATAGGAAGTTAGAAAATATTTTTAGCCAAGAGTAATTATGAATTAAAATAAATAGAAAATGTGGTCTCTATCTCTTTCCTTCATGCTTCTAAATTTGCTATCAGGACATGGCATGTGTAGGAAATTTTGCAGTCTTTAGAAATGCTTAAAAGTTCTAGTAATTTATAATGTTCTAATCCAATTATTATTAAGTTTATTAACACAATTATAGGACATACTATTATCTACGTGCCTCAGCTGATATGAACCAAACATATATGTTAAATTAAATTCTAAAGCATTATTTTCATTTTATTTTCATTTTCTAACCAACATTAATTTATTTTCTGATAGTTGCTGTTGACATTTCTGCTGTCTTAAAGACTTTTTGAGAGATGAGTAATCATTAAAAATGGATGTCTTATACAAAATTAAATATTTTGTAATACTTTATTTCAGGGTTCCACATGATAGTAGAAACACATTTTATTGTCCTTTGCTAATTTAAGAAAAATGGTTTTAGAAGCGCAGTGAAGTATATATGCTTTCAAAGAATAAAACTAAAATTGCCCTTGAGAACCATTTAAAACTTTTAGTGTGTATGGCTGTGTCAGGTTTTGAATTAAACATCAAATATAAAAATTTTTTTTTTAAATTAAATTGAAAGATTGTGTCCCAAATTGGTAAATTTATGATATCATAAAATAAAAGCTTCTTTTTGATTTTTATTTCAAGCTGAGGATCATAGTGACTAGTCATTGAGAGTCCTAGATCTGAGGTAAAGTTGCTTAATGTCAACTTCTGACTTGGACATTTAGCAGCCTAGCAAGTTACTTATTTCCAAAACAAGGGTATTATAATGATTACTTCGTGGGCTATCTAGGACAATAAAATGGAATCATTCATGAAAAGTACTTACGATGTTTTGGGGATTTCTTGAAAGAAAACAACTGTTGTATCTTTATAGTAATCATGTCCAATAAGTAAAGATTTTACTTTCTTTTTCTTCTTTCATTCAGCAATTATTATACAAATAAAAGACCTACAGGAGATCTTCATTTAGAAACACGACAAGTGTATTCTGTTGATCCATACAACCCAGCAAGCTAATCAGAAGATGAACTGGTATCTAATAAAACTGAAATAGTTTTGTTAATTTCTGTCAAAATTTTCCTCAATTTCTATTTATCAACAAGCATAATACTAAGTATATATGGTCCGTTTGCACAATTTTTTTAAGTAATAATGCATAGAGATTATTAACTTATGTGTGTCCTGTTGCCAATTAATGTCCCTGTTTTTTAATTAATTCATTCAACAAATAAATAAGTAAAAAATAATTTCAAATAACATAAGAAGATGGTAAGTATTATGAAGAGAAATAAAGCAGGAAAGGAGGATAATAAGAGCAGGGTACGTGTAAGGGAACTCCTCACTAAGAAAATGGCATTGGAGCAAAGACTAGAGTGAAGTAATGTGCCAGCCTTGTAGCAGGAAAACATCCTAGGGAAAAACACTAAGTATAAAGACCACAAGGTATTATATGCTGTCCTAGATGCACACCATGCCAGTGCAGCCTTGTATGGACTAACCAAGGGAGAAAGTGGTAGTGATGAAATCAGAAAGGTGAGGGGAGGAAGTTGGGGATGATCTATCATGAAGAGTTTGCCAGGTCATTGTAATTAGATTGGTGTTTATTCTGAGATGGAAACCACTGGAGGGTTTTAAGTGGAGTACATGATCACCTTAACTATTGTGTTAAGAATGGAGTATAGGAAGACAAAGGAGAAAGATGAGGAGTCAGTGAGGCCTCTAGCACAATAATCCAGGTAAGAAGTTCTAAGTGGCTATCACCAAGCTAGTGGGAAGAGGTCAGGTTCTATATGCATTTTTAAAATTGTGACACTAAGCTTTGCTGACAATTTGTATCAGAATATGAGGGCGAGGGAGGAGTTAAGACAATGCCATGGTTTTTGGCCTGGGCAACTGGAAGGATAAAATTGCCACTAATTAGGTTGACTGAGAATGTGAAAAGCAGGATTGGGAAGAAAAGCTGGAAGTTCCACTTTGGAGATGTGAAGTGTGACATTTCAAATAGACATTCAAGTACAAGTGTCAAGAAGGCAGCTGGATGTACAAAATAGGTCCATGTTCAAAGTACAAACTTGGGCCTTGTCAGCAAATGGACATAAATTTAAATAATAATAATAATATTAATAATAATAATAATTGAATAAGATCGCCAAAGGGTTGAAGGAGCCTGGGTTAAAAAAAAAAAAGTCCACGTGCTAAGCCTTGGATTCTCCAACATTTGGACTCATGGGTTAAGAAGCCAAAAAAGGAGTGAAGCAGCAGCCTCTGATACAAGAGGAAACCCCCAGAGTTTTGTGTCCTAGAAGTCATGTGAAGAACAGATTTTAAGGAAGGAGTGATCAACTCTGTCAGATGCTGCTGATAGATCAGGAAACATGAGCAGTGAAAATTGCCCATTATATTTAGCAGCACAAAACTCTTCAGTGAACTTGACAAGAAACATTTTGGTGGAGAGGAAGGAAGCAAGACCCTGATTGAAGTGATCTAGTGGAAAGTGGGGAAATGATGGCAGTAAAGAAAAGGCAAAACTACTAGAGCAATGTCTGGGTAACCCTGAAGGAATGGGATATAGTTCTCAAGCAGGGGAGTGTAGAATTTATGTGGGAGTGTGTTCTTAGTAACAGAAGAGAGGGCAGAACATATAGGTTCAGATGAAGGCAGGTGGGGAGATGTGACAGTGAATGTATGAGTGGAAGTTCCCTACTAATGATTCTGTTTTCTCAGTGAGTACAAAGCAAAATAGTCAACTGAGAGGAAGATTGAGGAAGGAGATTATAGGGATTTATTAGGAGAAGGCATGAAATAGCCACATTGAGAGTTGATGATTGAAAGATAGTATAGAAAGGTGGACAAGCATTATGAAAGGTCCTGCTGAGGTTCCCAGGAGACAATGGAGGAGAACAATTGAAGTTTTACTATGCCCAGGCATTATGCCTTGGGACTTTCGTGCCTTATCTCATTTAGCCCCAACTGCCATATTAAAAGGTGAGTATTATCCCAGGATAATACTAAGGTGAGCATAAAGTATCTGAGATGAGAAAACCAAGGCTAAAACGTTCTCTTGGCCAAGGTCTCAAAGTCAGCAATTGCCAAAGGTAAAATTCAAGTTCAAATCCATTTTCAAACTGCTTTCTCCTACAAAATCTATAAAACATAAAGATAACACTTCTGCCCTCTTGGAATTTATTGTAGTAAAAAAAAGAGACACATATATCATAATAAGAATACATCCCATAAACAAGATATAGAAAACCTGGTCTAGCAGTGGAGGAGAAAAGGTACTTGCTACTGGCAACATGAGAAAACAGTGATCCCTAAATCCAAACCAGTGAGAGTCCAGAGTAAAGCTGTTATGTATGTATTTGTTGAATAAATATATGAATGAATGAAATTAGACTACTGTTTGAGATTTTTCCTCAGTTTTATCCACATTTATCAATATAAAATGTAATTATTGTTTACTCCAGGTCATATTATCTGAAGAAGGACCTCTTAGTAGAATATCTTCTAATAGTCTCTATGCATTAGTAATAGCACTTATAATTGGTATACACAAGCAATGTTAATACTCTCATTATTTAAACTTTGATTTGCACCACTGGTATTCATGCTGCCACCTTAACACAAATTATCTATTTCAGTGTGCCTTCTTGCTTGGAATCCAAGTAAACTGAACATGGTCTGGAAAGAAACCATTTGAATATCAGCAAGTCTATTTGTATGGTCTCAGCATCAATTAAATGATTTCATAAGCTACAATTTCCCAAATGCACTTATTCTCAAGAACAAAGGAAGTTTGCTTAATGATAAAGATGGAAGCCCAATTCCACTGTCAAATAATCTTCAAGTTTTTAAAGCCTCACTTGTGATGTGCCTAGAGTCAGGCTATGACTATAAACAATTACATAGCTCTGAAAGTGTCACTTTTTTAAAGAAAGCACTAAAAAGAGCTGAGCTGTGCTTATGTCTAGACTCTTCTTTTTGTAATCAGCATACTTACCCTGTAATTTTTGTCACAGTATGATTTTAATTATTTAAATAAAGTGTGAAGCATTTCCTATGGTTATTATGCACATACCTTTGTTGGGAAGTTTGATTTTAATAGTAGCATCCTTCTTAGACATGGTTAACATTTCACTTTTATTTCTACTTAGTTTGAGTTTTTTTTTTTACAACATACTGCCTTTGATTAGTGGTTTATTGGCTATTGTTTATTGATTACTAGTTTATTTGTTGCCTTTCCAAAATCAGTCATTCTAATTTGCACATTTTTTTAAGTTATAGGAGTCAAGTTTTAATTATAAAGTTTTGGTGTGCAATTCAAGCTCTGGATGTTTCCTTGGCAATTTTGTCAAAACGCTGGGTGATTGTAAAATATCACTTAATATGTATATTAGTCATTCAAATACATTTTATATTTTAAAAAAAACTGGCCTTTTTGATTTTTTTTCTGGAGTCAAACTATTGAATACAGACGTAGTCTTAGAGTTTTTAGAGTACTTGATTTAAATTTATGCATTCTGGATCCCATCACTGTCTTTTGGCCATAGTTTCAATTCACAAATTCAATTTCCTCATCCTCAAGACTTTCTCATACTTGTCCAGCAGACACCTTCCCCAGCTCATCTCATGCTCTTTTACTCTGACAACACTCTAATTCCAGCTGTCAATTTTTTCCATTCCAACATTTGAACTATTGAGGAAATAAAGCCTTGCTCTCTGGCTACCACAAATTCACTCTCCTCGTGTTTTCCTAGGGTGCGTATGTTCTTTGGCATCTTTTTATTATTTTAGTTGTGATAAAAAGCATATAACTTAAAATTTACCATTTGTACCATTTCTAAGTATATAGAACTGTTAAGTGTATGCACATTATTGTGCAACAGATCTCCAGAACTTTTTCATCTTATAAAAATGCAGTGTTATCCTAATTAAACAATAACTTCACATTCCCCTTTGCCTCCAGTCCCTGGCAACCACCATTCTACTTTCTGTTTCAATGAACTTAACTCTTTTAGATACTTCTATAGGTGGAACCATACAATGTTTACATTTATGTGACAGTTTTATTTAGCATAATATCAAGGTTTGTCCATGTTGTAGAATGTGTCAGAATGTTTTTCTTTATTCAGACTGAATAATACTTCATTGCACATATACATGTCATTGTCTTTATACATTCATTTGTTGATAACATTTGGTTTATTTTCTCCTCATGGAGGTTTGCAAATATCTCTTCAAAGCAGTGCTTTCAGTTCTTTTATATATGTATCCAGAAGTTGTATGCTATTTCCCTTTCTATTGTCAACCTTCTCTTATCAGATATTGCATACATCACAAGGTAACAATAAATTCCTCTCCATCTCCTAGCTTATCTACATCCCTTCGTCTATAACCTCATTTCCACTTACCACTTTTCACAGACTATACTGTTCTCTTTCATCCCTTTCTTTTTCTTCTAGGACATTGCTCTATCAGTTATACCTTCTTTCATTACTGCCTCCTTTCCATCTACAAACCTGCTCAAATCAATACACATTCATCTGTGACAGCCAACTCACACTTATACCAAAATGGGGTTTTATTCTTTCACATGACAGAAGAGGTCAAGGATATAGCTGGCTTCAGTCAAAACAGGAAGTAAATAATCAAATCCTATCCTCAGGTATCTGTTCTAGCCCCTGGTTCTGCTTTTCACTGCTGGTTTCATTCTCTGGACACTCTCTACTCCCTAAAAACAAAATATTTGCTGACAATGGCAAGCACACATCTCATCAGCTTAGCATTCCAGCACAAGCAGCTTCTCTTGTCCAATGCTTCCTTCAAAAGTCCATGCATTAGCTCTGATTTGTCCATATGAGGTCACATGCCCCCAACTAAAGCACTTACTAGGGCCAGGACAGAGAAATAGCAGATGAACAAGGCCTGAACTGCCTACCTGGGTTTGGAGCTAGGAGTTGGATTGATCTAGCTCCACAGTTCTCGGGTAGGGTTACCACAGCGCCATAGAGGACATTGGCAATATCTGTAGACACTTTTTGTTTTATTACAGCTAGAAGAGGGGCGTGTTTTGGCATCTAGTGAGTAGAAGCCAGAAATGCTGGTAAACATCCCACATTGCACAGGATGGTCCCCCATGGCAAAGAATTATCTGGTTAAACATGTCAATAATGTCAATTGTGAACCACATGGAACTATGGGAAGGAGGAAATTTCCCAAAGGAAAAGCAAGGGGAAATTCCAGAATAAGGGGCCCAGTTAAAGCAACAAATATCCACCATTTCCTCTGTCTGGAAACAAATGCTCCCCCAAAGCACTCATGTTTCTCTTTAAAACTATCTCCCTTCTTAGAAACAGCTTTTTTTTTTTCTCAAAAAGTTGTTGACCTTAGCTACCTTGATTATTTCACTCATTCTTTTAACAAATAATTATGTAAAATCTTTCTGTATGCTAAGCAATGTTTTAGGTTGTGTGATGTAGGAGTAATAAAATGATAGTCCTCATGTAGCTTTTATTCTAGTGAGGAGAGAAAGATACTAAGCAGATTCACAGATGATAATAAAAATAAGTATAATTTACTAAATTATATAAAGCAGAGAAAGAAAAAGGAAGTTTTGAATGAATGTGCAATTGTTAATAGTGGCTAAGAAAGGCTCATTGAAAGTGTCACACATAAGAAAAGGAACTCCTTGAGATGAGAGAGGAACTAGGAAAAAAAGGGATGATGCCTTTTGTATTTGGAGAAATAACGTGTGCATGTTATGGTAAAAATTCATAGAAAAGGGAAAATAATGAAACAAAAAAGAGAGAGGAGAATTCCTGGAGTGATGTCCTCAAGCAAGTGAGAGAAAATGAAATTTAGCACACTAATCGAGAGAGTAGCCTTAGATAAGGGCATGAACTGTATAACTGTACTAACAGGAGATAAAGAAGCTATATAGGTCAGACAGGTCTTTGAGTAAAGTGATGAGAGAATTTTATGAAAATAATTCTTGATTATTTCTATTTACTCTGAAAGAAAAGCAAAACTATAGAGAGATATTAAGAATGATATAGGAGATATCAGAGTTCAATGTCAATATAAAATATCTGAAATGGTTACTTAAGAGAATGAGAGAGTAAATGGACTAAGCAAATATAATAGAAATACCTGGCAACATTACCGCAGCCCAACTGAAATGAGTTACTAAAGTTAAAAATTAGTCATCAGGAATATGTGTTTTTCTTCAGTCACATTCAGTACACTGGGAACAGGGGCAAAATGGTGGAGAATTGATTCTGATCAGAATTATTGTTTGTCTAAGGAATATAATAAAGTGAGAAAGGGAAAGGCAGCTGAGGTTGTATAAGGTTATAATGATGGACCATAAAATTTAATGATTATAATGACGGACCATAAAATTTAACCTTGTAAAGATGAAAGTGAGGACACTAAGAGGTTTGAGACTGAAATATGATAATAAGATCAATGGGTCGTAGGTACTGAGAAATTCAGATTTTTGAGTCAGAACAAACAAGAAGGACAGGGTTGGTGGTTGGACAGTGGAATGGTTGAAATTCTGGAGGAGCCACAGTTATTAATGTGGACAAGATCTAAAGTAAGATCAAGGACATAAGTTGTGGAGAAAAGTACAAGATCACCGACAGAGACCTTGTTATGAAAGTTCAGGTATTTGAAAATACTATCATTATGAATATTGAATCACTGAGTACAATGACAGGATTAAGAGTAGAGAAGGTTGCTATGCTCAAACCTTCAAAGAATAAGGAGAGAAAGCAGAGGCTAGGAAATTAGTGCAAAAGAAGTGTTAATGAGTGGTATATTCTAATCTCATGTGATGTCAAGCTGGAAAATGGAATCTTCCATTCCCTTTTCCTCAGCTTCCTATCATATGGCTTCTTCTTCCATTGCTCTGGGGCAAATAACTTGAAAGGATGATCAGACCATTGAGAGAATGATATTGGACTTATTTAATAGGAGGTGAAATAAGAGATATTATCAAAGTTGGTATTTCTTGTAATAGAGCCTTGGAAGAGAAGCCTAATGGAAACTAGTGTAAAATAAAACGCAAACCTGAAGGCTGCTCTATTTAGACCATGAGACATAGCAGTCCTACATAATACATAGAAATAAACACAAGTAGGCAGCCAAAATGAGAAGAAAAAGAAACATGTTCCAAATGAAAGGACAGAACAAAGCACCAGAGAAAGAACTAAACAAAACGAAGACAAGCAATTACCAGATGTATCCTTTAGAATAAAAAAAAAAAAGAATCTAAAGCTATCTTTTGGAGTCAAAAACACTGCTTATAAGGATGCTTAATAAACCTCAGGAGAGAGTAGATAAACTCAGTGAGGACTTTAACAAAGAAATGAAAACATAAAAAAGAACCAGTCACAAATGATGAATACAATAACCGAAATACATTAAAGAGAATCAACAGTAGACTAGATGAAGCAGAGGATCGAACCAATCATAACAGCAAAAAAAGAAAAATGAGGATAGTTTAAGAAGCCTCTGGGACATCAAGCATACCAACATTTGAGTGCCCATTGTATGGGTACCAGAAGGGAAAGAGAGAGAGCAAGGAATTGAAAACCTATTTGAAAAAAATAATGACAGAAAACTTGCCTAACCTGGTGATGGAAATACACATACTAGCCCAGGAAGCACAGAGTACCCAACAAGATGAACCCAAAAAGGCCCACACTAAAACATGTCACAGTTAACATGTCAAAGATAAAGCAAAGAGAGTATTTTAAAAATGTCTAGGGGAAAGCAGTTACTTACAAGGGAGCTCCCATAAACTGTCAGTTGATTTTTAACAGAAAATTTGCAAACCAGAAGGGACTGGCATGAGATAGTCAAAGTGATGAAAAGTAAGGACCTACAACCAAGATTACTTTACCCAGCAAAGCAATCCTTTAGAATCAAAGGACAGATAAAGAGCTTCCCAGACAAGGAAAAGCTAAAGGAGTTCATCATCACCAAGGCAGTATTATAGGAAGTGTTAGAGGAATTTTGTTAAGAAGAAAGAAAAAGTTAAAAAAAAAATATTTAAAGAAAGATATGCATTTGAATTAAAAAAAATGGCAAAAACTACACATCTGGCAACAATTACTTTAAGTATAAATGGATTAAATGCTCCAATCAAAAGATAGGGTGGTTGAATAAATAAGAAATCAAGACCATTACATATGCTGCCTGCAAGACACAATTCAGATTGAAAGACACACACAGACTGAAAGTTAAGGGATGAAAAAAATATATTTCATGAAAATGGAAATAAAAAAAACCCGGGGTAGCAATACTTATACAAGACAAAATAAGTCTGAAAACAAAGGCTGTAGCAAAAGACAAAGAAAGACTCAGTAATCCCAATTCTGGATATTTATTTGAAGAAAACCAAAACACTACTTTAGAGGGACATGTGAATCCATATGCTCATTGAAGCATTATTTACAATAGCCAAGGTATGGAGGCTACCTCAGTGTCCATCAACAGATGAATGGATGATATATGTATGAAATAGAATATTACTCAGCCATAGAAAAGAATGAAGTCTTGCCATTTGCAACAACATGGATGGACCTAGAAGGTATTATGCTGAGTGGAGTAAGTCAGACAGAGAAAGACAAATGTCATATGTTAAATATAGAGAACATGATAAACAGACAAGCAACAGAAACAAGCTCATAGATATAGAGAACACTTTTATGGTTGTCAGATGGGGGCGTGTAAAGGGAAGGAGGTTAAGAGGTACAAATTAGTAGTTACAAAATAGTCATGGGTATACAGAGTATAGCATTGGGAATACAGTCAGTAGTATAATAACTATGTATGGTATCAGAGGGGTACTAGATTTATCAGAATGATCACTTTGTAAGTTATATAAATGTCTAATGTTGTGTACCTGAATTAATAGAATATTGTATGTCAACTATCATTGAAGAAAATAAAAATATAAAAATTAAAAAGAAGCATACCTGGCATTTGAGACACTGCCCTTTCTCAGTGAGGGTAGGAGCTGAGACTTGAGTAAGAAGGACAAATGAAGTAAAATAATTTTCTAGAATCTCTGTGTGAGCTAAGGCTACACTTGCTGAATGACATAGGTTTGTGAGACTGTGAGTCTCCATCTGTGAAGCCACACTGAATAGAGAACAGTTTTCCACCTCAAGTGTCTTTCTACCATGAGTAATAGCTATGGAGGACAAAGGAGCTAACAAATTCACTAAAATGGATACTACAATATTTTTTTAAGTCTCTTCCTACTCTTTTCTCTACAGGATTTAATGTTTGGAATTCCTCCACTCTTCACACACATCAGTCCAACTCTTGCTTTAGAAACAACTGACATTCGTTCCTACTAATTTTTATATCTGGGGTTCTTGTCTCAGGGGCCACAGACCTTTGAAGGTTCATGGCTACAACTGACTTTCAATACACTAGCTCCCTTTGTAATTCCATGTACTTTATTTTATGCATTTCAAGATAATTCTGAGAAGGGATCCACAAGTTTGACCAAACATGCAAAAAAGTCCATGATACACAAAAATTTTAAAAACCTCTGCATGGATATGGTTTACAAATTTCAATCTGTTCTCCATATTATTTATTCTATGTGTTATTCCTTAACAATTTTACCAATTCCTGAGATTCTGACCTTCCTCCAACCATTTCCCTTTCAAAAGGCTTCTTATTGGTCCTTTCTAGAAGTCCAGCTTCATAATCAACAAACTTTTTACAACATTCTCACACCCCTGGACCTCACTAAACTCTACCTGTCCCACATCTGTCTTTTTTCAGTAAAAACAAAACAAAACAACAACAAAAAAAACCAGAAACCTTTTATATTTTCCCTTGATCAAGCAATCCTCTCTTTCCCATATTATTATTTTGTTGTTGTTACTACTATAACACCTTGTAGGTTTAAATGCCACAGATTTGTTCTTTTACAATTCTGGAGGTCAGGAGTCCAAAAGGAGTCTAACAGAGCTAAAAACAAGGTGTTGGCATGACTGAAAGTTCCAGGGAAGAATTCCTAACTTGCCTTTTCCAGCTTCCAGAGGTAGCCGTCATTCCTTGGTTTATACAGCATCATTCCAATCTTTGCTTCAGTCATTGTCTTCTGCTCTGATCCACTGCCTTCTTCTAACAAGGACCTGCCATTACATTGCCAACCTATATAATCTGTGGTTATGTCTCTGTCTCAAGATTCTCAGCTTAATCATATCTGCAAAGCCTCTCACGTAAGGTAAGATATTCACAAATACTGGGATTAGGGGGTAGACATCTTTGGGGAGCCATTATTCAGCCTTCTGCAGACCCTCCTTCTTCTCACCCTTGAATTCTTAACCTGGTGCCCCAATGGTGTCCCTCCCATATATTTTTACTTCAATAAGTAGTAAAACCATTCATTTAAAATCCCAGTTTTAATTATCGATTCCTTTCTTTTTTTCACCACTAACTTTCAGAAAGTAACCAAATTACAACGCACTAGCAAATTTTGTTCATTCCATCTCCAATATCAGATCTCACCTTGATGATTTCATAGCCTCCCTACTGGTCTCCGCATATACTATTGCTTTATTCCGTTCCAGTCTCATTACTATAGACAGAAATACAATTAATGCAAATCTGATTGATTCACTCTCTTTTTAAAAACAATTTTTTTTGATGGCTTGGTATAGCTCAATTCAACTCAAAGAACTTGGTTCTCAATAGTCCCCGTATATTGGACATATCGTTTGCAGCTGTTGCTTCAGTACAGACAGCAGGCTTTCATTAGCTGACCTACCCACGCAGATTCCTGCAAAGGGCAAAAAGCTGGGCATATAAAAGCGACACTGCGGAATCCACCCCCTTTGGCTGGAACTGCGCATCCACACACGTGGACTATATCAAGGATATGAAGCGTTGCCACATTTTGATCCTGTGCACAGGTCCCTGAGGTGGTCTCTGGGAGAGAGACTCTCTAGAAACAATGCAAATTGAGCGTAATAAGACCGCACCCATTAAGGGGAAGCTGTGGTTAAAAGCTTTTTGTCCCGGAACCCCAGCCGCGCTCCCCGGACCCCGGGGTGCAGAGCCTGTGGTCCGTCCTGTCACTGCGCTGTGCCATGTCGTCGGTTTTCTTCTGGATCTCGCCGTATTGCTAGAGGTGCCGGGGGAAGATGGGAGCCTCTTCTCTGCGGAGCCCGGAGCGCCTGCGGCCGCTGGCGCCCGCACTCCCCTGCTCGCGAGGAGTTCTCCTGGCGGTTCCGGTGCTGCTCGCGCTGCCGGCGGTCTGGGGTGAGACGCGGGCGCGCGTGGGTGCGGAGCGCACGCGCCGCGCTGGGCACTTGGGGCCCGGGGTGTTGCTTCCAGTGGGCTGAGCACGCGAGAAGGCGACGGCAGGGCGCCCCTGGGATCCCGTCTGTGTCCTTGGACCCTTGTTGCCTCTGGCTAGAGGTTGAGATTTCCTCCGCAGGGGCTGTGTCGTCCCCAGCTCAGAGGAGGGTGCAGACGCTAACTGGGCGCTTCGCGAAACCCCTTGCCTTTGTGTACTAACGACGACTGGCTATGGCAGGACGTGGCGCGTATCCTGATGAAAGAAAGGGGTTTGGAAATTCGACATAACTAAGTTGTATCCTAACAACTTCCTAACTGTGAGGAAAGTTACTACCCTGTCTGTGTCTCCTCATCTGCGAATGAGGAACACTGATATCTCCACTCATGCTGTTGCTACCTAAATGGCATAAAGTGTGACATAGTGCCTGTCACTTAATCAGTTTCTATCCCCCAGCCATTAGCTTTGCACTTTGTTCAAGAGGGTGTTTGGACAAGCTATCCTGGGAGTGCAATTTCCACCTGAAAACTGCCCTGCATTGGTCTGTATTCATCTCACTCACACTCCAAACCAGCATTGCCATCATTAAGGAGCACTTCCAGAACATCTTTGTCAGTTAGGAAATATCTCATGCAGGGCCCTTGGGCTTAAAAAGCTAGCAGAGCCCCAGAACCCTCAGTGTAGCTAGTTGCAGGTCAAAGGTGCTGTAGAGATATTTACTTATTGTCCCATTTTAGTCATGCGTTTGGTACAAGACAAAGCTTATTATTAATGATTATGCAAATCTTGAAGCCACATCTTACCTTTCTTTAAACTTCAAATTAGTAAACTCCTTCAATGAGACCCTCTTGGTCTCCCAGATGTTTTTTTAGTTGTTTAGACTCATTGGCAACATCTCAGTTGATGTCCAGTCTTGACTATTTTTGTCTACCCTCTTCTTGACAACTCAGCTTGCTCTCACTATACATTTGGCATCGTTATTGGATACATTCGTTATATGGTGCTTTCTCTTCCAAGAAAGTAAGGAAAAAGAAAAACCAAATTTCCACGAAAGTTAGTATTAATATTTTATATGCTTAGACATCAGAAAGTAGCCTGTCAGGTGAGAATATGTGACAAGAGTTTTATTTTCAGAAGGGAAGCACCCCAAGCACATCAAACACCCAGTTGTCAGTGCTTAGGAACTGTGCTGGACTTTGTGAGGGTCAGGCTTCCTCCTCACTGGCATGATTTATAGTTTGCCCATGTTTATTAAATTATTGTTATAGGACAATCCCAGATGCTATTAACTGAAAAACAAAATTACCGAGGTTGTCACAATAACCTCCTAATGTAGAAGAGGCTAAATTAAATAATCTAAGAATTTACTTGCCAATGTAATTTAGATAAAGAAAATGCCAATGGAATGTTGAAATGCCACAGTATCATGACACCTTGGATTTAAAAACAAGTATAAGAGAGCTCTGCCCCCAAAATTGATGCATAAGAAGTAAAGTAGTAGGTTTTATGAAATCTCCTTATTTAGGAGAGCAGTATTCTGGCTTTTCTAGCCTCTGCTACTTACCAAATGGTGTTCTTAGACCCAGCAAGTCAATTAATGTTCCTAATTTTTAGTGTTCATGAGTATAAAATTGGCATAATTGACATCCTGCTATCTGAGAGGGTTGTGATAATCATATGAGGCAGTGTTTTTAACAGTGTTTCATAACCTGAAAATCCCCATGTGGGTCTAAGAAAACATGACTAGAAAGTCATGCAGGAGAGCCTAGAGCCCACAGGATGGTTAAAAGGGAAACATCTCAGGTCCAATGATCAGAAAAGGCTGAGTTAAAGGAGCCTGGATTTGGCAGCACTTAGGGGAGGATCTAAAAAAAAAAGTTTATACAGGATGATTTACAGAGATATATAGTTTATATGAAAATTAACACACTAGTTAAGCATCATTAGGACAGTGTTTAATATAGAGCAGTCTCTGGCGCCCTCACCTGGTCCTTGGGTCAGATCTCACTTTGTTACCCTGCTGCGTAGAGATAGATGCAAGGTTGGAAGGAGGGGTGTTTCAGTTTGCATTCTATGTTTTGTGACATGTTTCTGTTTATATATGCTCAAATGAGAAGATACATGCGTTATATTATGTAGTTTTATCTAATATAAGCTTAACAATTGGCAAGTGACTTCAAAATTGTCCTGCGTAGAAACACTAAGTACAGTGATTGCACTAAGATCAATTCAAGCAAACAAGAAAATGGCATAGCTGATACCCACCACCACCACCCCCCACACACACACAGATACACAAACACAGAGACACACAGATACATACACATATACAAGCTCTTTGTCAGAGACATTAAGAGGAAGAAACACTGTCAGTCTAATCACATCTGGCCAAAATTTGACAAAAACAAAAATCTAGACAGTATCAAGAAACTAGTTGAAATATGGCTTCATATTCATTACTGTGACTGTATTTTGTTCCTTTAGATGTTAGTTGATGATCGCATTAACAAAGCATTTAAAATGTTTACTTCATCTGCTTCTTATTTCTTTAAATTTCTATTTATATATAATATACAACATTAGTATACATATTTAATTTATAAACATACAATTATCAAATATATCTATTTAAATATACTTAATATTTTAATGTATAATGTAATGTTTATATACATATATTTTTATATTTATAATTTAGAACATATGTAACATGTTATTTTTTGTTTTATATAATAAGACAAAATTATATTATATATTATAATTATATAATTATATATATAAATTTATTAAGCTATATAATATATAATTATAATATATAATATTAAGTTGTAGTTTGTACATATAGCTTATATATTACATATTCTAATACATAATATTAATATATTTTATGTATAATATACACATCTTATATAATACATATTATAAATTGATACATTATATAATATATAGTATATTGTGTAACATATACTATATAATATACAAAATGTAATATATGTTTTATAAAATATGTAAATATATTTAAATATTTAAATATGAAACTAAAAATTTTGAGAGTGCATGGTTTGTTTTTTTTTGAATGATAAGGCAGATCACACAAAACATTTGCAGCTCCCTTCATTAAGAGTAGAATATATGAAGTGGGGAGCGGCATGTACTCTAGGCTGATAGCTCATGTTTGAACAGCCATGGAAGTAATAATTTATAAATTGTGCTTGTAGCACAGAATAAATCAACCTGCCTTGAATGGAAGGTTTGAATCAGGAGTATTTGAAAGCAGAATGTGTGGTCCAAGACAAAAACTACAATGACAATATATACACACTAGAATGGTTAAAAATTTTTAAATTGATCGTACCAAGTGTTGCAATAGGATGAATTAACTGGAATATTATATACTGCTCATTGGTAAAATGATACAACCTCTTTGGAAAACAGTTTGGTCATTTCTTAAAACATTAAAAACACATTTATCATATAACTAAGCATTTTATTCTGAAGTATTTGCTCAAGAAAAGTGAAAACATGTTCGTACAAACTTGTAAATGAATTTTCTTAGTGGCTTTATTTGTAATAGCCAACAACTGGAAAAATTCACATATTTTTCAACAGCTGAATGGATAAAGTCAGTTAAGGTATACTTGTACAGCTGAATATCACTCAACAATAAAATAATGTTTTTGTATATGCAATAGCCTGGATGAATCTCAAAATATTTATGCTTTGTGAAAGCTAGACCAAACTGAGTTATTTAGTCTATATAAAATTCTAAAAAGTCAAATCAATCTATATTAAGAGAAAGCAGGAGTGAGTTTGCCTAGAGAAGGAGGTAAGGAGATAGCTGGATTACAGAGAAATGAGGAAACTGAAGGTAGTGTGATGGAAACATTTGCTTGTCTTTATATATTTTTTTTTTATTTTGAAGCTTCATTTAAAAATCTCTCACTGTTCATATCAAAGTTACAAGATTGTTTGCATACCAATAGACAGACTATAAACATAGGAAATTTTCATTAAGGAAAGATGAGTTTACTGTAGTTTGATCTTTTATAAAAAAAATTACTGCAAGTTATTGATAACAGAATTTCTCTTTTACTTTCTTAAGTCTAATTCTCTTGAAAATTAAACCAATGTTTCCACTCCTTCAAGCTAAAGTTCAACCATGGTCACCATGGTGCATATGTCAAAAGTCATCAGATTGTACACTTTAAGTACTTTTTTTAAGTACTTTTCAATTATTGTATGTAATACATCTTAATAAAGCTATACAAAAGATATTTTTAAAACTATGATGGATCTTGAGCTTATAGAGTTTACATTAGTATATTTATCATTGGAACTCCCTGTTTGAGATCGGTAACAAACAAGGAAAAGGAAACTAGATCAAGCCTTCTCTAGTGAAGGTTCGTGTATTCCTCTTTATTTGGGCTATAATCCAAATGTGCCCTTTTATTATTGCAAATACTTTTCTTAGAACTCAGGTAAGAATTTTGGATAACTAAAGAAAAGTTTTGCCAATTTGCAATTCCAAGAAGAGTTCATCCCACTGCTTTGTTGCTTTAGATCTCTTTCTAACCTCTCCCTATGAGCTTTGCTGAGACAATCGGCCTCTCCTAGAAACACTTTTGGCAATGAGAGCTCCACTTGGATTCTCTTCCCTTGTTCAGCATCAATGGATGAGAGAAACTTCAAAATTATATTCATTCCAACATAATAGTTGGAGAAAAGGTGAAGGCTTAACATTTGAAATCACAGGAATTGTCATTTACTTGGTAGATTATTATTGTTTACTGCAGTGGTTCTCAAAGTACTGTTATCTATCAGAATCACCTGTGTTAACTTTTTAAAAACACAAGTTCCTGGGCTGTAATCCTGAACCATTGAATCAGAGTTTCCAGGAGGGGGAGGGGTATAACTCGGACTCTTGAGGGTTTTTTAAGTTTTGTAAGCAATTCATCATTCACTTGTACATTGCAACAAGTATGCACTGAGTGCTGAGCACTTGGATTAGGTATAAATTTAGAGGAACGAAAAACAGAGTCTCTGGCCTTCATATTAAGCATGTCTAATCTACATTTCTAATATCTATTGAGAGAAATAGATAGTTTTAAAGCACACAACTCTAAAAAGCACAACTTTTAATAAGTAATATAAAAGAAAAAGGAGAGAGTTTGATAAAAAATTATTATTGGGTGGGATAGAGAAGTAGTTTAGATTTAAATTCCCTGAGATGGTCAAGGAAAGCTTTAATAAGGAAGCAGCATCTTAGCAGAGACATGGAAGAAGAGTAGAAGTTAGAGTGAAGATAAAAGCATATCACACAAAAGAAATATCATAAACAGGAAAAAGAATATATGTCTTAAAGACAAAGGCAAGGCTACATCTCAATTAGAAGACAGAGTGGTACAAGATGAGGCAAGAAAAATACATTGGGGCACCCTTGCTTCACAACTGCTGGTTCAATAAAGGTAATGTGTAGTGATCAATATAAGTATGTCTAAGATTAGAGAAAAATAAGTAAAAAATTATGAGCTTTCTCTGAACACCACCCTTTGCTTAAGTAGAGTATGCAGAGTATGTCCCCTAATTCTGACAAAAGCTGCTAAGCAAGAAAAAAAAAACTTGGCAACAAACCAGGCCTAAAAACTAGTTGGATCTACTTTTTTTCAGGACTTCTCACATTTGTCAGTGGTCAACAGAAGTGATGATAGAGCTCATGAGTTTTAGAAATTAAATCTCAGGCTGAATCTAGGACACACTCATTCAAGAAGGTTTCTGAGATCACTGGTCACCAAGGCCCTCCAGTGCTTTTTCAACAAAATAGTTCATTCCAAACCAGCTCTGCACACATAAGCAGAAAGTAAACTCTTAGAAGCAAAGAGAGCATACCCATTTTTCCAGAATATTCAAATCTATCTCTTAGTATTTTCCTTTTCTATGAATGATAACTATACTAATATTTGTCATGTATATATGTATTAGGTGCTAGTAAGAGCTTTGCCTTTTGACCCTACCAGCAAACTTGCCAGGTAAATATTATCATTACCTCTATGAAGATGAAACTGAGGTTCAGTGAAACTAAGCAGCTGCTTTAAGACCTCAGTGCTGGTAAATAGAAGACTTGGAGTTCAGATACAGGTCTCTATGAATTCAAAATTTTTAAGACTATATGCCATTATCTTTTGTATTAGTTTCTTATTGATGTTGTAACAAACTACCACAAACTTAATGGCTTAAAATAACAGAAACTTATTCTCCCACAGTTCTGGAAGTCAAATCTAAAATGGGTCCACAAAACAGGTTTCCTTTCTCAATCTTCCAGAGTCTGCCTACATCCTTTGGGCTCATGGTTCCTTCCTCTAACTTCAGAACTAGCAATGCAGCATCTTTCAATCTCCTTCTCTCTCCTTTGATACTTTGTCCCCCTCTTATAAAGACCTTTGTGATTATATTTAGGACCCACACAGATAATTCAGGATAATCTTCCCATATCAAGATTCTTAATAACATTTGCAAAGCCGGTTACAATATTAGGTGACATTCACAGGCTCCAAGGATTAGGGCATAATGTCTTTGGGAGCTCATTATTTAGCCTATCATACATTTCTCCATATATTTTCAAAATCTGAGCTGAGCCTGCTGAGAAAATCTATTATTATTAGGGTCCAGCTTTGTAGCAAATGGTTACAACCCAACAAACAACCTGCAGTGTATATATTGAATACGACTAGTGGAAGTTTAAAATATATGTAGAATTGAAATACATGATGAGTATAGAACAAAAGACAGGAAAAAAGTGAATAGAGTTAGCATTTTCAGTTGTTCTTGTACTGTTGGGAAAATAATTGTTAATAATATGTTAATATGTTAATATTGTATGTTTTCTTTAAGGGAGCAATAAAAGAATGTGTAACTAATAATCTAATAAAAATAACAATACAATAATAACTATAATTGATCATCACAAAAAGGGTGAAATAGAAGGTAATAAAAAATAGGTCAAATAAAAAACAAATAGTAAGATAGTAAATCTAATTCCAAATATAGCACCAATTATCCTAAATATAAACAGACAATTCCACTTTAAAAACATAGATAGTCATTCTGCCACAATTTCTAAACTGTGGGTTGATGTGCCCTGGGGGCCTCCATGAACTCACACCGGGCCTGTGGGATATTTTCAATTTTCAGTGGAAACCTAGCAATACTCATATTTCTCAGATACTGTGAACATTACTAGCTCATAGTGGCTCCTGGTTACATTAGATTGCAGTAGGTTCCTCTTGATGACATTAAATCTTTGCAAAGCTGGATTTTTGGCTGTAATAAAGGAAATGTACCACTCTTTCTCGTGGCTCCTTGGAGGCAGTAGGTTGCTTCTGGATGAAACTGAATGTTTCTTTCTCAGTCACTGGCTGACAGAAGCTCATTGGCGTGGGTGATGAACATAAACTTTGAACCTCTTATGAGAAGCATATGCCCACAGAAGTTGCTGTGGAAGCTCTGGGTGAAGAATGAATGGTTTATGTGGTTCTAATCAGTGGGAATAACAAACAAGGTTTCCCAATGAAGCAGGGTATCATGAGCCACAGCTGTGTTTGCTTGCTACTAAGTAAGGGGCTTTCCTGATTTAGATCAAGGAGGACTGCAGAAAGAAAGCACAAATCTCTTCGAGGTTGCATTGTGGATGCTGATCTGAGTGTTCTCAACTTGGTCACTGTTAAAAGGAGAGAAAGATACTTCTGGTCTCACTGATACTACTGTGCCTAGTCACCTGGGGCCTAAAAGAGCGAGCAGAATCTATGAACTTTTCAATCTCTCTGAGGAAGATGATGTCTGCCAATAGTTTGCAAGAAAGCCCCTAAAAAAAGAAGGTAGGAAGAAACCTAGGACAAGAGCACTCAAGATTCAGCATCTTGTTACTCTATGCTTATTGCAACACAAATGTTGGTGTGTTGCTCTGAAGAAACAGCATACTAAGAAAACAAAGGAAGAGGCTGCAGTATATGCTAAACTTTTGGCCAAGAGAATGAAGGAGGTCAAAGAAAAATGCCAGAAACAGATGGCCAACAGATAGACTTTCTTCTCTGAGAGCTTCTACCTTTAAGCCTGAGTCCAGACAAAAATGAGATTTTATAAGAGTACGAATAAAAAAGACCAGACATAAAGAAAGAAAATGTATGAAATAAAAATTATGTGAAATGGGAAATGAGATGGCAGTTTACAATCTGATTCCAAAGTTTGAGAATTTGAGTGTTCAGTATTCCATTATTAAAAATTATGGTGAACACCAGACTTATAAGTTATTTGAACCTAATAAATGGAACTGTTAAGTGTTTCTCTTTTGGCTAGGAATGACACAAAAATATTATTGAAACCCTAACCACTATGAACTAAGTTTTGGAGCCTCTAGTTAATTAAAAATAAAAACTATATAGTGCATACAACAGAAACAGTATACATGTTCATACATGACAAAATGACAACATGACAAAGTCAATGAATATAAAATGAAGAAAATATACAATGCAAAAGAAAACAAAGAAAGCTGTTTTGGTAAATATGGCATTATAGCAATCTTTATCCTTAAATTATTATTTTGTTTATATTTAAAATATTTATTGATATATTGAGGATTAATCTATGATCTTATTGTTTGTTTTGTATTTATCTTAAAATAAAGTAGATAAAATAGAATTTGAAACAAAACTTATTACTAGACATAGACATAATCAACTGCAAAACATAATAAATAAAATTAAAATGAACAGAATTTAACACAACTCTTTTAGTATCTGGTACAATAAGCAGACCACTCCCTCATCCCCCAACCAGTAAGTATCTAAAAGATTTGAACAAATATGATTGTTGACTGGGCCTCACCAGCATACCCACAACACTACACTCACCACAGACATACCGTTTTTTACAAATACGTGTGACAGAGTTCTCTCAGCTAATTATATACTGAGCCAGACAACAAACATCAATTTCAAAGCTTGATAATAAATATACAGGTTTTAAAAATTTCTCAAATGTTTGTAAATTATGCAAAATATTTCTAAATAAGCCATGGGTCAATGAGAAAATTAAAATGGCCATTATCAAATATTTGGAGCTAAAAAACAAAAATATGGCACTTTAAAACATTTGGAATGCAGCTAGATCTATGCTTAGAATAAAAATAACAATCTGAATATTTATTTTAGAAACTGTGAAAAGTTGGAAAAAACCCTGTTATTATTTTAGGAAATTTATTTTTTTTTAAGTGCAGCAAATTAACACAAGGAAATTTCAGTAAAGATAAAAGGAAGAAAAGTTAACAGTAAATCAAATGCAAAGATTGATTCTTTAAAGCCTCATAAAATTGGACAATTGATGGATCAGGCTCAATCTACCCTCCATGATTTGAATTAGTTAGTAGGGCCGTGTGGGGAAGAATGGGTGGTTAACCAAGACAGAAGAGATTCCCAAAACTAATGTAAAATGATAATACTTTTCCAACAGATATTTCTTCTTGATTGTATATTATTTAACTCTAAGTGGTATTTTTATTACCTTAACTTAAACTTTTAGGCTTTAAGGGGAACTAATTGAGTCTAATATTTATTTCAAGATATGTATTTTAAAATATATACTCTCATAAAACCAAGTGTAGCTTTAGTTGTTGAGCTTTGCTTACAAAGCATGTGCTGAATTTCCTTTGTACTGAAACAACTGACATCTGTATATTAGCAACATCTTTTAAGACTTTTGACTGCTCCTGAAGGCCAGAAGAGGTTTATTATAGCCCTGCTAGGTCTGGGTGGTTCACTAGAGTGAAGATGAACAGTGAAATGCATGAAGGCATCTTAATACACAGAAGAATGTAAATGAGGATGGGATAAATAAAGCCAGGGAACAACACTTCCTGGTTGGCTAAAATTTGAAGCTTTAATTAGTTTTCCATTCAGTGAAAGAGTGGATAGATTAGACTTCCTTCTCATATTCTCTTTGGGGTTTGAAGGTCAGAGTGAGCATCTCCAGGGCCATTGGAGGAAGATGGCAGTGGAATCTCATGTAACTCAGGAGGAAATTAAAGAGATGAAGAAGTGAATTGACTGGAAGATTTTCTCACTGTTGCGGTGTGCCTTCAACAGCAACAATGGGTCACCACCACTGCATGGACGAGTTCTCCCACAGGAACATGCAGTCAAGCAAACTGCAGATCTACACCTGGATGGATACAACCTTGAAACAACTGGCTAGTTTAGTGAAAGAGGTCTACCCAGAAGCTAGAAAGGAAAGCACACACTTTAATTTTGCAATTGTTTTTACAGCTATCAATAAACCTGGCTATCGAGTAAAGGAGATTAGCAACACCTTGTCTGGGAAAAAGGAGATGGAGAAGCCCATGACCCTGCAACTGCAGAAGTTTCATATAGGAGATTATTTGGGCATAGTAATAACCCCTCTGAATCGAGCACCACCTCCTTCAGGGTGCATGAAGCCATATTAAATTGTATAGACTAATTCTTGAGTCTAATTTTGATCCAATTATATATAACAAATCTACCCTTTTCATTTCCCTCATTTTTGTTGTCATTAAGCCTTTAAACTCTAAATAAATTGTAACATCTATTTAGGATTTAGGTTTGGCTATGTTATGGTTTGAATATTAATAGAAAGTTTATATTTCAAGTTCTGTAAAATATGAAGAATGTACTCTTAGCATTCTATGTAAAACTGTATTGTTAAATATATGTGTGTAATAAAAAATAATAGATATATTTGGATGGTAAACACACAATAGAATATACAGATGTCAAATTATAATGTATACCTAAAAAATTATATAATTCAATTAACTAATGTTACCCCAATAAACTTAATTTTGAAAATAAATAAAAAATAATAGATTAGATATAGGTATAAATATATATCTATATACATATAAAGATACAAATATATATAGAGATATAATATAAATATAGCTATATCTCAATGGCCTTGAAAATAGCAGGGAATTTTTAAATGGGTGTATGCTGGTTTAAAACCTCATTTCTAAGGTTGCTGCTAAGGGAAGCAATCATTTTAACATAATGAAAGTGTTCTTTTTCAAATATAGCTTAAGTTGTTGAGCTTTGTCTACACAGAATATGCTAAATTTCCTTATGCTGAAATAATTGACTTCTAACAGTGGTGACTGTTACTAAAGACCAGAGAAGAACCTTATAGTCCTGCTAGGTCTGGATGGTCCACTAGAGTGAAGATGGACAGAGAAATGCATGAGAACATCTTATTACACAAGGGAATGATAAATGGGGATGGGATAGATAAAGTCAGGGCACAACATTTTGTGACTGACTTAAATTTGAAGCTATGATTAGGTTTTTCTTTGATGAAAGAATAGAGATAGAGATATATCTCAATTTCTTTTAAAATAGCTGGGACTTTTAAAATCAGTAATTAGTGATTTCAAAAGCTCATTTCTAACATTGTTGTTATGGGAAGCAATCCTTTTACTATTATTAAAGTCTTTTTATCTTTAATTATATCTATAAATCATGTTAGAGAGAAAGAGGAGGTGAGAAGAAGTTCCTCCATTGACTTTGATGTTGCTGTGATCTTGGTCTCCAGGTCAATGCAAAGCCCCGGAGCACTTTCTATTTGCCAAACCTGTAAGACTGACTGATGAGAATGAGTTTCCAGTTGGAACATCTTTACAGTATGAATGCCGCCCTGGTTACCACAAGAATGTGTTCCATATCACTTGCCAAAAAAATTTGGTCTGGTCAAGCCCTAGAAAATGTTCACGTAAGTAACTCTGGACTGAGAACTCCTCTGAATCAGTTAAACATCCATAAGATCTGACACAATTGTTCACATTTGGAACTGAGAGACAGGATTTGGTAAGTTTGCCTGAGGTGCAGGAGATGTGAGAGCTATTCTTGTAGGTCATATCTTCCTACTACTTTGAGTTCCTGGCACTTTCATTACAAGTTATTTCCTGACAAGTGACCATTACAAGGCATGATTAAGGGTCTCCATTCACTAAAGGTCTCTCATTTTCATAACTGAAACTAAGAAATGAATGACTCAAGAGAAAAAAGAAAAGTGCTGGTGGAAAGAAAAGTCCAATGTTTTAGACTCTTACTATATACTGGTTGACTCACAGAGTAAACATTTTGGTAGCAAATAAAGTTTACATTTTTTCTGGGAGGCACAATATGGAGGTGAGACAGAACTGGAGGGGAGGTCTTTTTAAAAGCGGTCCTTAGTAGGTGGTTGATTTTTTGAGGTATCTTGTGAGATTCCTCAAGGTGGCAGAATCTGTGTAATTACAAATACTCTTCAGTAAGCTATAGCCAGGTTGGGACCTTATGTCTAAGAGAAGTTCCAAGTATTCTACACCCAGTTTCCAAATTCTGCTTCTTTCTCTTAGGTAAATCATGTGGCTCTCTTCCAGACCTCATAAATGGCAAAATGGACACAAAGGGAGATAACCGATTTGGATCAGTTATTTATTACTCTTGTAATGAAGGGTGAGTTGACAGTAACTTTGTTTGGTATGACAGTTCAAGAATTATAACACTAATCTCTAAACAATAGTACTAGATAGAGAGTTAAATTGCCTGTTCATTAATAGCAGTCAGATTTCTGAGCAGAGGTAGTGGTTTGAATCTGGGCATTTAACTACCCTTGAAATGACTAAACAAATATTTCCAAACAAAAAACAACAACAACAAAAGACAACAACAATAACAAAACATCTGTATCAATACTAGATACTTGGGGAAAACGAATGCCTATTGCACACCAAATTAATGAACCTCAAACCAAGCGAAGCCTTCATTAGATGAAAAAACCAGCTCTCTAAAGGAGAAAATGTAACAAACACTAGATGACCTGCACATCTATTCTTACCTCAAAGCAATGAGAGCTAGATATATGTGGTGGATTCAGGAAGCTGTGGGAAAGAATGATTTTATTGAGATGATGGAGCAGATAGTGGAAATGTGTAGATTTCAATTGCTATAATTACTATAGCACCTCTCCTGTACACACAGTGCAGGAATCTTTCTGTGGGCATATTTTTGGTTTATCCTTGGGGAAGACAAGTAATTTAGAAAAAAAATAGAGAGACTGCTTTATCTTATATCTTAATGTTTGCTTTGATTTTATTCCTTATTGCTCACTTACAATTCACACAAAAAAGCAAATGAAAAATTAAAATAACAATAATTATAAAATAAAATTGAGTGAATACATTACTGACTTTAAGAAACATTGCAATTAAGATCGCAGAGTAGGTGAATGCAGTGCTTTCTTCCTCCTATGACCAAATTAAAATTACAACTAAATTATAGACCTGGAAAACCATCTGAAGAGTAGTTAAACAGTCTTATAACTAAGCATATAAAGAAGAAGCCACATCAAGACTGGTAGGAGGTGCAGAGATATAAAACAGGCTGGTCCCACACCTACATGTGACAGTTGAAAATCAGGAGATATATCTCTCAGCTAGAGAGGTCCCCCCTGGGACTATGGGGTTCTAGCCCCATGCAAGGCTCCCCAGCTGGGAGCACCAGTGCCAGAAAGAGGAACGCCCTAACACCTAGCAGTGAAAATCAGCTGTAGTTCCATTTAACTGGATGAGACAGAAGACTGTTGGAAACCCAGGCATCCCAGTCACTAACCATGGGCTCTGGTGGAGAGACCTTAGCTGGGAAGTATCAGACATACAGAGGAAGAGGCTGAATTTTCTGGTTTCAGGGCAAGGGTGGGAAGAACAGCTGCCATTGTCCCTTTGTTGAGCCTTTCTCCCCTGTGGTCAGTGGCAGGTGCCATCTTTCCTGTGTTGAGTCCTCCCTCAACAAAGCCAAATCGGAATGTACATTGACCTGGTGAACACCACTTGCCCCATCCTGGTGACTCCCTGAGACTACGCTTCAACCAACTCTCATACTGCCATGACTCTTTCAGCAGCTGAGCCTTATGACTAGCCCACAGGTAGCAGTGACCTAAGGGTGCACTGAGCCTTTTGCTGAGCTGACCTAGGACTGCCACTGGTAACAGCCAGCATCTGTTTGCAGCATGGCCTCTCCTATGCACCTCCAGGTTCAGCACAAGAAATGACCAGCCATGGATAACTTTGTGACTTTTACCAGGTAGCCCCAACAGCAACTAACATTGGTTGGCAATGGAGCCCCTTTCAAGAAGCCAAGGGCCAACACACCCGGTGTCTCACTTAGGACCACAGCATAGTACTATGCATTTAGCCCCACAAGTGGCACACCCAAAGGGTGATCTTGGCATACACAAGAGCTCACTGTGGCAAATCAGACTCCATGACATCGGTCCCCTCACAGCAGCTAGTACACTGTGGTTGTGGTCAATATTCACGGCCAGTTTGCCTGAGAGTCCATCTTACTTACTGAAATGCCAACAGCAACCAAAGCTCAACTATAACAAGATGGCACACACAGCCCACACGAGGAGCATTCCTGGACCACCTAGCTCAGGGGATCAGGAGACTGCACCAATGGGCCCCACAGGACACCTACTACATAAGGCAATTCTGCCAAGACTAGGAGATGTAGCAGGTCTACCTAATAAATAGAAACATACAGAGAGGCAAAAAGAAACAGACACAAATGAGGAGACAAAACAAAAACAAAAACAAACAAACAAAAAACCCATGTCTCAAATAAAAGAACAGGAGAAAAACCCAGAAAAACAACCAAACAAAATGGAAGCAAGCAATCTATCATATACAAAGTTCAAAACACTGGTTATAAGGATGCTCAAGGAAGATAGTGAGAACGTTAACAAAGAGATAGTAAGCACACATACACACACATTATAGAAACCATAAAAAAGAACCACTCAGAAATGAGGAATACAATGACTAAAATAAAGAATATACTAGAAGGAATCAACAGATCAGATGAAGCAAAAAATGAAATCAGTGATTTGGAAGACAAAGTAGCAGAAAACACCCAACTGAAAGACCAGAAAGAAAAAGGACTTTTAAAAATGAGGATAGTTTAAGGAACCTATGAGACAGCGTTGAGCACACCAACATTTGCATAATAGGGATAATAGAAAGAAAAGGGACAGAGCAAAGAATTAAAAATTTATTTCAAGAAATAATGACTGAAAACTTTCCTAACTTATTAAAGGAAATAGATATGCAAGTCCAATTACAAATAGTCCCAAACAAGATAAACCTAAAGAGGCCCATACCAAGACACATCATGGTTAAAATGCCAGTTTAAAGACAAAAAGAGAACCTTAAAAGCAGCAAGAGGAAGACAGTTAGTAAACTACAAGATAGCTCCCGTAAGGTTGTCAGCTGATTTCTCAATAGAAACTTTGCAGGCCAGAAGGAACTGGCAAGAAATATTCAAAATGATGAAAAGAAAGGACCTACAACCAAGACTACCAAGCTATCATTTACAATTGAAAGAGAGATAAAGAGCTTCTCAGACAAGAAAAATCTAAATAAGTTCATTAACATCCAACGAATATTATAAGAAATGTTAAAGAGACTTTTCTAAGAAGAAAAAGAAGACAAAGAACATAAAATGGCAATAACAATGTAACTACCAATAATCACTTTAAATATAGATAGATTAAGTGCTCCAACCAAAAGGCATAGGATAGCTGAATAGATAAGAAAACAAGACCTATACATATGCTGTTTATAAGAGACCCACTTCAGACAAAAAGACACACAGAGACTAAAAGTAAAGGGATGAAAGAAGATATTTTATGCAAATGGAAATGAAAAAAGCTGGGGTAGTAATATTTATATCAGACAGGGTAAACTTTAAAACAAAGGCTATAATAGGAACAAAGAAAGGCATTTCTTAATAATAAGGAGGTCAATCCAACAAGAAAATATAATTCCTGTAAATATTTATTCACCCAACATAGGAGCACCTAAATATATAAAGAAAGTATTGATGAGCATAAAGGGAGAAATCAAGAGTAATATAATAATAGTAGGGGACTTTAACATCCCATTGACACCAATGATCAAATCTTTCAAACAGAAAGTTAACAACAACAACAACAAAAAAAAAACAGCAGCCTTAAATGACACATTAGACCAGATGGATTTAATAGATATTTTTAGAGCATTTGATCACAAAGCAGCATACATTTTTTTAAAGTGCGCATGGAACATTTTCCAAGATAGATCTCATGCTAGGTCACAAAACAAATCTCAGTAAATTTAAGAAGATTGAAGTCCTATCAAGTGCTTTCTCTGACTACAATGGTATAAAACTAGAAATCAATTATAAGAAAAAAACTGAAAAACACACAAACACATGGAAGTTAAATAACAGACTAATAAACAATAAATGAGTTAACAGTGACATCTAGGAAGAAATCTAAAGATACTCCAAACAAATGAAAACAGAAACAGATGACCCAAAATCTATGGGTCACAGAGAAAGCAGTCCTAAGATGGAAATTCATAGAAATACAGGTCTACCTCAGGAAACAAGAAAAATTTCAAATAAAAAAACTAACCTTACACTTAAAGAAATAGAAAAAGAACAGCAAAAAAGCCCAAGGTGAGTAGAAAAGGGAAATAACAGGATAACAGTAAAAATAAATGAACTAGAGTCTAAAAAGACAATATGACAGCTTGTTATTTGAAAAGATAAACAAAAATTAATAAATCCTTAACCATTCATCAAGAAAAAAAAGAGAGAGGTCCCAAATAAATAAAATCAATAATGAAAGAGGAATGACAACTGACACCATAGAAATCAAAAAGATTATTTAAAAAATATTATGAGCAGTGCTGACAAATTGGACAATCTGAAAGAAATAAATAAATGCCTAGAAATGTAAAATCTGCCAAGATTGAATCAAGATAATACAGATCTAAACAGATTGATTACTACTATCAAAATTGATTCAGTAATCAAAAAACTCCTCACAAACAAAAGTCCTTAACTACATGTCTTCACAGGTGAATTTTACCAAGTATTAAAGAAAGAATTAACACCTATCCTTCTCTAATTATTCCAGAAAATTCAAGACCCTGGTAAGCTCCCAATCTCATTTTATAAGGCCTTCATTATCCTGATTCCAAAACCAGAGAAAGACACTATAAAATAAGAAAACTATAGACCATTATTCCTAATGAAAATAAATGCAAAACTCCTCAACAAATTATTAGCAATTCGAATTCAGCAACATTAAAGAAATCATACCCCATCGTCAAGTGGAATTTATTTCTGGGATGCAGGGTTGGTTCAATATTTGTAAATCAGTTAACATAATACCAAATAAACAAAATGAAGGCTAAAAATCACATGATCATATCAATTGATGAACAAAAGGCATTAGACAAAATCCAGTATCCTTTATTATAAAAACTCTCAGCAACGTATGAACAGAGGGAACATACCTCAAACTCATAGCTAACATCATACTCAATGGTGAGATGCTAAATTGTTTTTCCTTAATATCAGGAACAAGACAAGTATGTCTACTTTTGCCACTTCTAATCATATTGGAAATCCTAGCCACAGCAATAAGACAAGAAAAAGAAATAAAAGAAATCTAAATTGGAAAGGAAGAAGTAAAAAGAAAAAGTCATTATTTTTTGATGACATAATATTATATAGAGAGAACACTAAAGAGTCCATCAAAAACTATTGAAACTGATAAATAAATTCAGAAAGTAGTAGAACACAAAATTAATATTCAGAAATCAGTTGCATTTTCATACACACATAACAAACTATCAGAAAGAGAATTTAAGAAAACAATACCACTTACCACTGCATCAAAAAATAAATAAAATGCCTAGGAATAAATTTAATCTAGAAGTTAAAATACCTGTACTCAGAAAATTAAAGACATTGAAAAAAGAAATTAAAAAAATACAAATAAATGGAAGCATATACCATGATCATGGATAGAAATAATTAACATTGTTAAAATGTCCACATTTACTCAAAGCAATCTATAGATTCGTTGCAATCCCTATCAAAATAACAATGGCATTTTTCATAGAACTAGAACGAATACTAAAATTTATACAGAACTGCAAAGACATCAAAAACCACAGCAATCTTGAGAAAGAAGAATAAAATTGGAGACATCACACTACTTGATATCAAGCTATAGTACAAGGCTATAGTAATCAAAACAGCATGGTACTGGCATAAAAACAGACATATAGATCAATGGAACAGAATGGAGCATCCAAAATAAATCCATGACTATATGGTCAATTGATCTATGACATAGAAGGCAAGAATATACAGTGAGGTAAAGATAGTTTATTTGATAAGTGGTGATGAGAAAACTAAATAGATACAAGCAAAATAATGAAACTAGACCACCTTCTTATACCATGTATATGGATAAACTCAAAATGGATTGAAGACTTAAATATAAGACCCCAAATCATAAAACTGTTAGAAGAAAGCACAAGCAGTAAACTCTCTGACAGTGCTCTTAGTAATATTTTTTTTTCTGATACATCTCCTTAAGCAAATGAAATGAGAAAAAATGAACAAATGGGACTATATTAAACTAAAAAGCTTTTGCACAGCAAAAGAAGTCATCAACAAAACAGAAAGATAATCTACTGAATTGGAAAAGATGTTCCCAAAATACACATCTAATAAAAGATTAATACCCAAAATTTATTTTAAAAAGTCATAAAACTCAACACCAAAAAGATACTCTAATTTAAAAATGGGCAAAGGACCTGAATAGACATTTCTCCAAAGAGAACATACAAATGATCAATAGATATATGAAAAAATGTTCAACATCAATAATCATCAGAGAAATGCAAATTCAAACCATAATGAGATGTCACTCCACACCTATCAGAATGGCTATCATCAATAAGTCAACAAACAAAGTTAGGTGAGGGTGTGTGAAGAAAAGGGAGCCCTTGTGCACTGTTGGTGGGATTGCAAATTTGTACAGCCACTGTGGAAAGCAGACTCTAATTCCTTAAAAATTTTTAAATAGAACTACCTTATGACCAAGCATTTCCACTTCTGAATATTTATCTGAAGGAATCCAAAACACTTATTCAAAAAGATGTATGCACCCACATGTTCATTCCAGCATCATTTACAATAGCCAAGATATGGAAGCAACCTAAGCACCCATTACTAAACAATTGATTAAATAAGAGGCAGTAGATATATACAATGAAATATTATCAGCCATGAAAAAAAATAAGATTTTACCATTTGCAACAACAGGGATGGACCTATAAAGTATTATGCTAAGTGAAATAAGTCAGAGAAAAACAAATACCATATGATCTCACTTATATCTGAAATCTAAAGAACAAAATAAATGAACAAACAAAACAGAAACAGACTCATAGATAACAGAGAACAAATTAATGGTTGTCAGAAGAGAGGGTTTGTGAGGCTGGGTGAAAAAAATGAAGGAATTAAGAACTGCAAATTGGTAGTTACAAAAAGTCATGGGGATGTGAAGTACAACATGGGGAATATAGTCAACAATGTTGTAATACCTAGATACAGTGCCACTTGGGTGTTAGACTAATCAGGGGGATTACTTTATAAACTATATATATGTCTAACCACTACACTGTACACCTGAAACTAATATAACATAATATAAAATAAACCAAAGGTGTCCCTATGTGAAGGAAGAATTAAAACAATTTCTGTTTGCAAATGACAAGTTTCGTATTGAATGTCAGCTCTAATTGAAAAATAAAAATTAAAAAAAAGGAAAACACATCTTGTACCAATGCAAATTTAAAGAAAAAATTAAATAACCTAAACAGAACTCAATTTACATATTCTTGGGAAAAAAATATGTATATAAACATTACTAATACTGGAAACCTCCTGTGTGCCTCTCCCAATTCTCATTTCTCCACCTCCAGAACCCATCCAGAAGTAGCTACCATCTTAAATTCTGTGTTTTTCATTTTCTGGCATTTCTTTTTGATTTTCTCCTATGTATAGTCCTAATCAGTGTAATTTTATCTCTATATAAATAGCATGATATTATATGTACTTGTCTTTAACTTTTTTTCTTTATTTAATAGTTTGTTTCTAATACTTATCCATGTGGTTGTCATTCATTTGTTTTTACTTCAGATGGCATTCCCTTGTATGGCTAAACTACAACTTATTTATTTGTTCTTAGTTGTTTGTTAGATAGTGGATTGTTTCTACTTTTGTTTCGCTTTGTTTGTTTGTTTGTTTTTTGGCTACTATAAGCATTACTGATATAAATACATTTATACATGTCTTCTGGGACACATGTGCATAAGTTTCTCTAGGACAATGGTTTTGGTTTTTAAACTTATTTACCATGACTCATAGCTAAGAAATACATTTTTACAGCATTTGTACACACACACACATATACATACACATATCACACACACATTTATGTAAATTAAAAGTGCTCTCAAACTTTCCATCATTTTTATACAACATTGTACCAAAGGTTCTAGCCAGGACAATTAGGCAAAAGAAATAAACCAAAGGTATCCATATGCGAGGGAAGAATTAAAACAATTTCTGTTTGCAAATGACAAGTTTCATATAGAAAATCCTAAAGATTACAGACACACACCAAAAAAACCTATTATGGCTAATAAATACTTCTGCAAGATTTCAAAATACAAGATGAATATGCCAAACTAAATTACATTTTTATACACTAGCAATGAACAATTTGAAAATGAAGGTAATTCAGCTTGCAATAGCATCAAAATAATAGAATAGTTAGAAATGAACTAAACCAAAGAAGTATCAAAGTCTATACTGAAAATTACAAAACATTGTTGCTACAAAATTAAAGAGGACCTAAATAAAGGAAAGATCTTCCATGTTCACTCATTGGAAGATGTAATATTGACCTATTGACATATTGACCTATAATATTGATCTCATTAAATTGACCTACAGAGTCAATGCAATCTCTACAAATGCTAGCATTCTTTTGCAGAAATCAACAAGCTGATCCTAAAATTCATATGGAAATGCAAGGCACCCAGACAGTCAAATCACAGTTGTTAAAGAAAAACTTCTCAATTTCAAAACTTACTATAAATCTACAGTAGAATGTATGGTACTGTCAAAAAGAGAGATATATAGTGTTAGAGAATAGCTTGAGAATCCACAATTAAATCCATATATTTATAATCAACTGATTTTTCAACAAGGGTGTCAAGACAATCCAATGGTGAAAAAACGGTCTTTTCAACAACTGGTCCAGTGGTAACTGAATAATCAAATGCAAAAGAATTAAGTAGGACCATATCTATAACCATATATAAAAATTAACTCAAAGTGGATAAAAGATCTAAATTAAAAGCTAAAACTATAAAAATCTTTGAAGAAAACATACATATAAATCTCCATGAACTTGGACTAGGCAACAGTTTCTTAAATATGACACCCAAAGTACAGCGAATCAAAAAAAAAAATAAGAAAAATTACACTTCAAGAAAATTAAAAACTTGTAAAAAACACTCTCGAAAAAGTAAAAAGAAAACCCATAGAATGGAAGAAAATATTGGAAAATTAAAGATTTCATATCTAGAATATATAAAATACTCTACAACTCAATAAAAAGATAATATGGGTTTTTAAATGGGCAGTTTTTAAATAGATATATCTTCAAAGAAAAATAAAAATGGCCAGTAAGTACATAGAAGATAGTCAACATCACCAGTCATTAAGGAAGAACAAATCAAAACCAGAGTGAGATACGACTTCATATCTACAAAGATGGCAATAATTTAAAAGACAGTCAACAATAACTGTTAGTGAAGATATGAAATAATTAGAAGCTTCATATATTGCTAGTGGGATGTATAATGGTGCAGTTGCCTTAGGTAACAATTTACCAGTTACTTAAAAAGTTAAACATAAAATTGGCATATTATTTAGCAATTTCACTCCTGGATATATGCCTTAAAGAACTGGAAACATGTCAAACTTAGAATGCTATAATACTATACTGGTGGTGTATAAGTCACTTTTAATTGAATGTTTGTTAATACATATACAATATAAAATATGTAAAGTGTAACATCAGCAGCATAAAATGTGGAGCTGAGGGGAGAAGTAAAACTGTAATTTTGTATGTGATTGAAGTTATTATCAGCTTAAAATGGACTGTTATAACTATAAGACATTTTATGTAAACTTCATGGTTACCACAGAGGAAAACCTGAGAAATTTGAGCATAGCATTACAAAATTATTAATAGCGCACAAGGAAAGATAACAAGAGAAAAAGCAGAACAACAAAATAGAAAAGAATTAACAAATTTGCAATAGTAAGTTCATACCTATAAATAATTACTTTAAATATGAATAGATTAAATCCTCCAAAAAAGACACAGAGTAGTCAAATAAATTTAAAAAACAAGATATGACAATATGCTGCCTACAAGAGATTCATGTTAGCTTTAATAAAGCACAAAAGCTGAAAGTAAAATGATAAAAAATGATATTCCATATAAGTGGTAACTGAAAGAGAGCAGGGGTGACTATACTAATATCAGATAAAATAGATTTTCAGTCAAAATTTGTCACAAGAGTTGAAGAAGGTCATTACATAAACATAAAGGAGCCAATTCATCTAGAGGACATAACAATAGTAAATATATATGCATCCAACTTTGGAGCACTATACTATATAAAGCAAACATTAACAGAATTGAAGGAAGAAATAAACAGCAGTACAATGATAATAGAGAATTTTAATACTCCATTTTAGACAATGGATAGATCATGCAGAGAGGAAATCAATAAAAAAAAAGTTGCAAATAACACCATAAAACAAATGGACATAATAGAAATAATACAGAACACCTAACTCAATAGCAGCAGAATACACATGGAAAATGCTCAATGGGTAGATCATATGTCGGAATACAAAACAAGTCTTAAATTTAGGAAGATTAAAATATTATCAACAAGTATCTTTTCCAACCACAGTGGTACAAAACTAGAAATCAGTAACAGTAGGAAAATTGAAAAATTTCACAAATATGTAGAAATTAACACACTCCAGAACAACCAATGAGTCAAAAAAACAAATCAAAATAGAAATCAAAAAGTATTTGAGACAAATGAAAGTGGAAAAGAATCATATGAAAAGTTATGGGATTCAGAAAAAGCAGGTCTAAAAAAGAAGTTTATAGTGATAAAGGTATATATTAAGAGAAACAAAAAAAGATCTCAGGTAAACAACCTAATTTTACACTTTGAGAAAATAGGAAAAGAAAAACAAATGAAGCCCAAGTTAGCAAGAGGAAGGAAATAAAGGCCAGAGTAGAAATAAATGAAACAGAGGTTAGGAAAAAAAACCCGAGAACAAAGAAACTAAGAGTTGCTTTCTTAATAAGATAAACTAGATGAATTTTTAACTAGACTAACCAAGAAAAAAAGAAGAGAATTCAAATAAATAAAATTAATGAAAAAGGAAACATTACAATCAATACTTCAGAAATGCAAAAGATTATAAGAGACTACTATGAAAAATCATATGCCAAGTTTGACTAACCTAAAAGAAATTAATAAAACCCTAAAAGCATATAGCCTCCCAAGACTGACCTATGCAGAAATAGAAAATATGAACAGACCAATAACAAGTAAAGAATTGAAGCAATAACCAAAAACTTCCTAATAAGAAAAAACTCAAGACCAAATGGCTTCATGAGTAAATTTTATCAAACATTCAAAGAAGAATTTAATACCGAGCCTCAAAGCTCTTAAAAAAAAATAAAAAGACCATTAAATGGAATATTATGGGTTATTAAATAAAAATGAAATCCTGTCATTTGGGGAAATATTGAACTAGAAAACATCATGAAAGAAACCATACACAGAAAACCATATACTATATGATTTCTCTTATATATGAAATCTAAAAAAGTGGACCCAGAGAGTAAATAAGTGATTGCCAAAAGCTGAGGGGTTGAAGGAAATGAGGAGGTGTTAGAAGATATAACTTTCAATTATAAGATGAATAAATTTGTGGGATATAATGTACAACATGGTGAATACACTTAGTTATTAATACTCTATTGTATATTTGAAATTTGCTAAGAGAGAGTATATATTAAGTGTTCTTGCCACATGCACAAAAAACCCCGAACTAGTAACTATATGAGGTGATTGCTGTGTTAACTCACTTAATTGTAGTAATGTTTTACAAGGTATATGTATATTAAATCATCATGCTGTACACCTTAAAAACTTGTATACAATGTTCATGGCAACATCATTCATGATAGCACCAAAAAGGAAACAAGCTAAACACCCATCAATTAATGATAAATAAGAAGTGGTACTTGCACACGATGGAATATGGAATATTACCCAGACATTAAAAGAAATGGAGTACTGATACATGCTACAACATGAATGAACCTTGAAAACATTATGCTAGTGAAAGATGTCAAACACAAAGGATCACATTTTGCATAAATCTATTTATTTGAAATGTCCAAAATAAATAGGGAAAGTAGATGTTTGTAAAGGGTTGGGCACAGGGGGAAGGGAAATGGGAGTCACTGCTAATGTGTATGGGTTTTCTTTGGGGGGAGATGTAAATGTTCTGAAATCAGATAGCAATGATAGTTGTATGACCCTATGAATACACTAAAAACCACCTAATCACATACTTTAAATTAATGGATTTGATGGTATGTGAAATTAATCTCAATAAAAATATTTTTAGATGTGTCACAACACAATACTTGCTACATGAAACATACTCATATTTTTATTCTACTGTATTTCATTTTTATGCTATTTCCAATTTACTGTGTTGATTCATGACACCTTACATTGTTTTCCTGACAATCAATGGTCCATTGTAACTCTAAATCTTGATTGGAATTACATTATAACTCCATATTAATTTTCAGAAAATTTATAACATTATAATAAAATCTTTCAAATTACAAATAATTCATTTATGTCTTCTTGTATGACTCTCAATAGAAGTTTCTAATATTCTTCATAGAGTTTTGAAATATCTTTTTAATATATTTATTCTTAGATATCTAATATGGTATACTATTATAGTAGTATTTTATTTTATTTTGTTACTGGTATATAGCAATTGAATTTTAAATATTAATTTAACATACAAAACCTGAATAACTCTCTTTTCAGTTATTATATTTTAGCTATAGGCTCTTTTGGATTTTTCAAGAGTATAATCATAAACTCAAATAACAATTTCAATTATTTCTTTCCAATTCTTGTTCTTTTTATTTATTTTTCTTGCCTTGTGCTGGCTGAAATCTCCACTATAATGTTATGTTGACAATGGGCTAATTGCCTCATTTCTAATCCCTAGGAGACAGCTTTCAATAATTCAACATTAAATATGATGTTTGCTATAGGGTTTTATTATAAATTCTTTTTTGAGTTATATTTCTAATTTGCTAAAATTTTTATCATGAATAGGTTTTGAATTTTGTTAACTGTATTTTCTGCATCTTTAGAGATGATAATATGATTTTTATCCTTTAATCTGTTACTGTGATAACTACATTAACAGATTAAACATGAAATTTTATGATTAGGAATGTACTTGATCTAGGAAATCAACTTGAAGTCTAATAAATATTTTCTATATGTTATTAGATTTGTTTTATAATATTTTGTTTTAGACCTTTTTCTTTTATGCTCATGAGTGCCATAGTCCTAATAATTTCACTTATACTATCCTTGTCTAGCTCTACATACAGCTAAGTTATTTTTATTAATAAACAGAGTATGTTTCTTTTCTAACACAGACTTGATCTACTGGATCTTATAATAGTCATTTTTCTTTCAATTTATATCTTACATTTCTGTCTGTTTTCTGTTTATATCTTTGAGGCTATGTAATTAGGTGCATACACATTTCCTACTTGCTTGTTTTCTAAGAGTATTACAATTTATCATTATATAGGGTTGTTATTTGTCTCTAGCAATGCTTTTTGAGTGTAAGACTATTCTGTATGTAGATTTAAATTCTTTATTTTATTTTTAATATAACCACAGTATTTTCTTTTGATTATTATTTTCATACTCTTTTTTTATCTCTTTACTTTTTTCCTTGCTGTATCATTATGTTTTAGGTGAATCTATGGTAAACACTTAGATTTCTTTAATCCAATCTAATCTCTGCATTATAACTAAAGAGTTTAATCCATTTGCTTTTAATGTAATACTAATATATAAAATTAATGCCTATCATCTTATTTTGTGCTTTTTATTGGTATTATTTTTTTTATGACTTTATGTTTTTTACACTTTTAAAATTTGTTGATTAGGTTTTATATTCTTATTCCATTATTTCTTTTACTAATTTAGAAATTATAGCTCTGTTTATAATAGTCTTAATGTTACCATGGAAATCTTCTTAACTTGTACACTTTAAATTTTAACACTTATAATAATAAAATTTTATTACTATGATATGAGTAATAATTTCTGTGAAGAAAAATATGTAGGCTGAGAGAATAGAGAACCTTAAGGAAGAATGAAGGTGCTATTATACAAAGAGTGGTCAGAGAAGATAACTGAGACAGTAAAATTTGGAGACTTGTAGAAAATAAGGGACTGAGCCACATGGGGGAAAGGCCATTTCTGACATCAGAAAAAAGTTTTATTAGATTAACGTGTTTGGACCTGTGAAGGTTCAGTAGGGAAGCCAGCATGACTATACCAGAGTGAGTAAAGAAAAGAGTGACAGGAAAGTGGTCTGAAGAATAGCCAGAGCCAGATCTTGCAGAGCTACGCAGACCACAGTATGGGCTTTAGACTTTAATCTACATTTGACAGGAGGTCACTGGAGGTTTTAAGCAAAGGAGTGACATGATCTGATTTAGGATTTTAAAAACTCACTTCAGCTGTCATATGAAGGATCTGTTGTTGGAGGGCAAATGAAACAGGGAGATAAGTTAAGGGCTATTGTTTTGTCCAGGTGAAAGACGACCCTGGCCAGTGGTTCTGAAAACAGTGGTTCTCAATTTAGCACTCTGGAGACATTTTTGGTTGTCACAACTGAGAGGGAGCTACTGGAATTCCAGTGGGTAGAGGCCAAGGATGCTGCTAAATATGCTACAATGCACAGGGCATTCTCCTCACACCACAGAATTATTGGTCCAAAATATCAATAGTGTCTGGGCTGAGAAACCCTGAACTAGCATGAGAGTCATGAGAAGTGATTGTATTCAAAATATATTATGAAGGTAGAGATTGAAAAATGTATGAATGGACCAGAAATAAAAAGAGAAGTATGGATGACTCCAAATTTTTGGTTTAATATGAAAGCAGGAAAGAAGAAAATATCATGAATGGAATTGAATAATTTTTTCTAACACTTAACACTAAATGACAGTGTTTTGATTGTGCTCTAAATTATTCTCTAACAGCCAAGCTATCATTTACATGCAAGAGTAATGGATAAGCAAGGTAAAACTAACAAATTATATCAAGTTGGAATGTTTTCTGCAAGAAAGATAATTCCAATCAACCCAAAATAACAACTCAAAAGTTAGAATGATGTGATTTAAAAACTTACCAATGAGATATAAAACTTGTAAAATATAGTCATCAAATTATTTATTTTTAATATGGGAATTTTTCATTTAATGTGAAATAAGATCATTTTTTAAAGAGGGATTTAAAGATATAATTATATCTAAAATCATAGAGTATAACAAGAAAGTTAGAAATTAAAGAAAAATTTTCAAGCGCTAAATTTATAGTATGTGTCTCATTCTTGACCTCAAAAATCAAGAAAACAAATACATGTGAATGGTTCATACATATTTTTAATGGATATTACCATAATAGAATAAAAAATTTTAAATATAACTTCTGACTGAAATCATTAGTCATATATATATAGAACATACATACATACATACATACATACATACATAACAAGATGGAAGAAAGTTATTAAACTGAATTTCTCTTAGAATAAACATTGTATTTCAAAAAGTTGTGACCTCCAAGGGGCTGTTCTGTACAAGGTAGAGAAAGAAGTTGCTCGTTAGTGAAAAGAAGGAATAGAAAGACAAATGAGGGATAGAGTAAAATGCCTATTGGCATCCACTCCACAGTGTAACATCTCCATATGACTTCCCCAAATTAAAGAAAATAGGTTTTGAGCAGATACCTAGAAAAAGGCTGAGCTTTGCTGCTGGATAAAATGGAATGCAGAATCCGAAGTCAGCAAAGATAGACTCAGTAGTGTGGAAGCAGAGAGAAGTGTGGGGAAGTGAGTCCTGGACACACAGAAATCCTGGGGATGAAAGAAGACTGTTACACAGCTGAAAAATATGTCCTGGTCCACTTTAACCACACCTAACAGTTGATATTCATGTTATGTGTATATCTCTTTATTGAAAAGACTGAAAAAATTTACTCTCAGCTCCTACCATCCAAAAGTGGTTCACAGACCAGCAAGATTACTATCTCCTGGGAGCTTGTTAGAAATGCAGAATTTTCACACCCACTCTATTCTCATTTCAGTTATAGAGTTTGGGTAATTTTTTTTCTATTACTGAAATTTTCTGTACCTTTCTTTTTTCCCCACATGAATTAACTTTAGTAATGAGCTATTAAATAGTTATTACTGAAACTTTCAGGTCCAGGACAAGGTGGGCAGGCTCACTTTTTCCTGCTTCTCTCTTTACACATAACTAAATACCCTGGAAATAGTTTAACATACAATTGTGAAAGGAACATAGAAGTTAAAAAGATGGTGGATTGGCTAGGGACCACAGAACTGAGAAAAGGATATCATCCCTGTATTTTCTTTTCATCTTTCAGTCTGAGTGGTGGAGAGAACTGCAAGGTGGAACAGGCCAACAGGGAGAGGAGAGGAGAAGAGAGGAGAGGAGAGGAGAGGAAAGGAGAGGAGAGGAGAGGAGGGGAAGACAGCAGAACTTTTTTTTCTGGTCATAGTACTGGGAAAGAAGAAGCCAAGCAGAGACATAGTAGAGAGACTTATACTTAGTGGCACTGGTGGTCCAATCTGCCCATATTAACAGCAGAAGCGAAAATGGAGATGGAGGAGTCTGTCCTTCCCATGTTCCACACTCACGGGAAATGGCAGGCCCACCACCTCTGCCCCTTTTCCTCACCAGGAGCTGCATAAACAGCAGATTCTGGGTGGACTGCGTCTCATGCCCCACATTAACCAGCATAGTGGGCCCTATTCTGCCTAGAGTGTCACTGTCAGCAGAGCCTGGTTGGCAAGATCTAGAGCAGCAAGAGGGCCCCTTTACTGTTATCAGGGATGCCAGAGGCCCAGTGTCCTCCATGAAGCTTTGGCGAGCAGACTGAGGCCAGTGTCTCTCAACCCTATGACCACAGCAGTGAGTCTCCAACCAAGTATCAGAAAGTGAACCAAACTTAGGGTCTTAGATCCTCCATCCAGTGGAAGTAATGCTCCTAGATTCATGCCTCCTGGTGCTCTACCCAGCAACAAAGGACAACCTAGGTAGATGCCTCATTCCCCTGTTGGCACCAATACTAATATGTGGAAAGTCCACCCTCCCAGGTAGCCAGAAAACAGGCCAGATGGAGAGAGTTTACTCTCCATCCCAAGAGTTGAATACCCTGCCCCATTCTCCACCAAGTGACACCAGGAAGCCCAGGAAAGCACTTCGCTCTCATGAGCAGCTCAGCGGGGACACCTCAAGAACTTAAGTGGAGCCAAAAAGAATGAACCAGGCCAGATTGGGACTGCAGGCTCAGAAGATGAAACTGTTATTGGAACTAAAGCTCACAAAAGTAGGCCAGAATCTACACATTAACCTAAATAACATCCACTGCTGTCTCATTTTTCATTTAATCTCCATTTAGCCCATTTTGCTGTTTGAAAAGAGTTTGTGGTACCATATTTTCTTGTATATTTATAAGGTAGCATTCTAGCTCTACCAAATAACTCTTGACTATTATTTGAAATTATTTTTTTTAATTTGTAGTAGTATCAAGTTTGACCCTACTTTATACCAATTCTCATGAATGGGTCAGCCCAGTGTTCCATCATTATAGAGAGTGTCTGTTGAAGTAAATATAAATGTCATTAATTTTTCAAACTTTATGGCACACTTTGATCAGTTTGTGGCATACTGATTGAGAAATTTTGCCTTTAATATTTAAATTCTGAAATTAATGTTCAACTCTTCTGCTTAGCTTTTTTTTGGTTATAGTTTGATGAATATATTTGCCTTACATTTATATAAAAATTTTCTTAACCTAATAAAGAAGAGAGATCCTATCCAGTTTAGAAGGTATAAAGGAAATTTAAAAGTCCAAATACAAACATAAAATTTGAGAAAGTGATAATACTTTGACAAATGGAAATTGTCCTTTTGAATTCTCTAAGATCATAATCTCCTATAAGTAACAATTTAAACAGGGATATTACCTGTGTATTTTGAATATAATATTTATTCTTTGCCTCTAGATACCGACTAATTGGTGAGTCCTTTACCACATGCGTCATCTCAGGCAATACTGTCATTTGGGATAATCAGGCACCTGTTTGTGAGAGTAAGTTGAAATATTTCTTTCTGTTACCTTTACCGATAGATTCTAAGTTTCCACCTGGAGTTATAAAAATCTAAATCAAATTCTTTTTGTACAATCTCCTCAGATAGTTGAAAACAACTATACCATTCTTAAAAATATCTGTGGGTTTCCTGGAAACAGTTTCCTTAAGTTCTTCCTTATCCTGGGATGTTAATTTCAGAATGTGGGCATTTTAATGTATAAAAGCCTCCAAACTTTATTTTTACTTTAATTAATTTGGAATTGTGTTGATTCTTTCATCTCCAGTATAATAATCATTTTGATTGGCATATAAGTAAAAATTTTTAAATTGATATTCTCCGAGGACAAGTCAACATTTTCACATACTGAGTAGTCAGCAAACCCTCTTGAAAGGCATCATGCACTATAAGCCTCAAAAGCAGGCATGTATTTTAACCCATTTCTCATATTTCATATTTAGGAAATAGACACAAAGTTTTGCAAGTTCACTGTAAACTTTTCATTGTAGCATTCTTTATAATAACAAAGTTATTAAAGTAAACTAAATGCACTACATGTTTCAAAATATGGTTTAGAAATAGTCTACTGGAAGGAAAGAAACATGATAAAAATGAATATATAAAATTCTCTCTATGGCCATGTTACCCTGAACAAGCCCAATCTTGTCTGATCTCAGAAGCTAGACAGTATCAGGTCTGGTTAGTACTTGGATGGAAGACCACCTAGGAAATCCAGGTGTTGTAGCCATAAAATATTAAAAAATTAAGGGATTGTAAACTGACAAGATCTTTGTAATCTGTGAAGTCAAGCAAGGGTTGCTAAAAGCAAAACAAAACAAAAAATTATCTGAGAAACATAAAACAGCCATGCAGAATTATAATAAATATATTTATACTTTGGAATATTAGTCAGCCATATAGGAAAGATATCATGAAAAAGCACTTAATGACATACAGAGATGTTTATGGTACACATTTTATATGAAGAAAAGTCAGATCACATAATAGTTTGTATGGTAAGATATCATTTTATTAAAAGATAGTATATCTATACCTATTTCTATAATTTCATCTCTATCTCTAATTCTGTAACCTTTTCTATATCCAAACCTGGTAAATGACTTTAAGCCTCCTTGGTGAAGATTAGGAGGCAAACTTACATATACGTTTTGGCTGTGTAGCAGGTACTCCCTCAAGAAGATCAAATTCCCCATTTATTCAAGCTCCTCTGTGTCTGCAATCTAGTTCTCAAGTCTTGGAATTGGTCGATGAATAACCATAACTCTCTTGTAGTGTTTCAAGTCAGACTTCTAGTCACTAGATCTTATCTGCTTATGCAAATCAAATAACACATTAGTCCACTATTAATCTACTTCACTTTGAGACTCCATGATTAATTAACTGATGTCAAAGATCTCTGCAGATAAATCATTATGATTCCTGTTTTAATAGTCTCTGGCAATTAAGTGTTGCCACTTGGTCTCTGCCATCTTGCGTTCCTTTCATGCCCCTTGAATTCAGGGAACCCAGTTCAATAGCAATGATTCCTACTGTTATTCCTGGACTACGGAGAATAGCCATCACAAAGCTCTTCAAAGGTGCTGGAACTACTGCATGAAAGTATTTCTCAAAGCATTTGGGGAAAGATCACTCTTCCAACCCTAACCTTCCACCCCCATGGACTTAAGGAGTGGATGAATATGTCTGACATAATAACTCTGTTCTAGCATTCTCAGTTTTTAAATCTAAGCCACAGGATTGCTCCCTCTGCTGTACATTAATAAAGTGCTGGTGTTTCAATTCCCTTATAGGCCACACTCAAACTAACACATTGAATTCAAAATCTCAGGTTTTTTTTGTTGTTGTTGCATTTTGTACTTTTCCACGGGTCATAATTTTTATTCTCCCTACTCCACACACCCCCGCACCCCCAGTTCTGACAAGACCTAAATCTGGTCAAAGGACTAGAAAGGATGTGAAGTGGTAGGAGTAGTTTCTAAGAACGACATCAATCCTTGCAATTTATATTGTCAGATTTAGTAAATAAGAATACAAGGTACCTGTTAAGTTTGAATTTCTGATAAGCAACAAATATATTTTTAGTATAAATATGTCTCATGTGATTTGGGGATATACTTATAAATATGTTGTTATTTTGCTGAAATTCAAATTTAACTGGACTACCCATATTTCCTCTGGCAATCTTATCAGGGCAGCTACCTTCAGCAGAGGCCATTATAGTTTCTTCAGGCAGGGAGATATGACCTCCTCAGACAGAGGAGGAAGTGATGCTTCTAGTAAAAGAGGCTCAGCTGAATTTCCAGGTTCAAGTATTCAACTCCATTTGGATCTGTCTATATATCTCCATCTCAGTTTTCAGATACCTCTTACAATCAATGCTACAATTTTAGTGCAAGAAACCCTGTGAAGAAATCGGGACTTCAATTTGCATTGGAATTCAGCCACCGGATTAGATGTTGGATTTGTTTTTCAGAAATCTTGGCCCTATGGCTACAGAACATAAGTGTTTCTTTTAGGGTAGATATAGAAGCTTTTAGATCCAGACTTTGAACAAAAATTTAAAGCTTTGAACTCATGATTTTCATTCTCTTAAGTTCTATAGTACATTTGGAAGGAAACAACCAACCTCTTTACATGCCTTTCTTAAAATGTTGTAAGACAGCAACCACTTGGTCACTCAAAACCTTGCTCCTATTTCTTATGGCTATAGGTGATAGCTATGATTTTTTTGTCACTATGATTCAGGGGAGGGCAAATTTCCTCTAAGTGGGCCTGCACCAAGAAAGAGGGTTCTTTGAGTGCAAGAAAAAATTCAAACGCATGCCAGAGTTAGAGTCAAAAGAAAAGTTTATTAGAGAAGGGGTAATGCTCCACAGACAGAGCATAGATTCCTCTCAGAGTCAGAGAGTAAGACAATCTGAAAAAGACTAAGAGGGACAGAGAGAGAGAGACAGAGACAATGACAGTGAGAGGGACAGAGTAAAGACACTGGGAGAAACCGCAAGTGTTCGAGTGTCCAGGAATTCAGTTTATATACCTTTCTTTACTTTCTCTGAATTACAGTTTAAAGACTTTGCTTTCCTATTTTCCTTTAATGGTATAGACATACATCGTGAAAGGATAAGAATATATAGCGTGATAGCCTTCTGGCAATTCCCAGCCTTTGATCCACAGGTTCCCCATGATTTTAGCTGTAAAGAATGAATGATTTTATTTCGTGTAGGGCAAGACCTAAAGTCTCTGTTTTCTTGTTTTTCCTTCCTGGTGGGGGAAAAATAGTTTGTTAGCAATCCCAGCAGAAATATTCATTTGTTCTATAGGTTTCCTTGTGGTCTGGCTGTAGGGCTGATCAGCATGTTGCAATCTCTGAATATAGCTTGATTTAACATTTAAAATGTGTTACCTATGTGCCACCAACTAATTGTGTGGGATAAATTTTGGTCCAAATATGGAAGCAGAATTACTGTCAGTGTTATGAAATAAGAGATTAGTTATGGAGCTAGACCCTATTGTGTGAGATGCTGCTCTAAAAAGATCAGAAAAATCACTAACCAGGTGCCTGGAAGTCAGTGCTTTCAAGAAGCTAAACAAATCTGGCTGCTGGAGTACAATGGTGAAAAGGGCTGGTGGAGAAAGCTGTTAAAAGGACTGTTGGCTCTTCAAGGCTGCCACTTCTGTAAGTCCGCAGTGACACACCTGAGACTGGTTTGGAATCACTGTAGGTGAGCAGGACCAGCATGTGAGAGGAGCTGGATGCAAAAATAGGGAGAATAACAACAAACTGAAATCCACAGCTCCTCTGCATCTATCTGTCCCCTCGCCACCACAAACCAAGGATGGCTTTCAGTAGGGAATGGCTGTTTCTTCACTTCTACCTCTCAAATTCCATGCCAATTTCTCAAGCTCTAACCTTAACCTAGAGCCACACAGGCAAAGTAAGTCTGGGAAACCTAGTGCTGGTTTAGCCTGAATGACATTATATGAAGCCACAAGATAATTATCTTTTATTTTCCTCCCTTTTTCTTTCTCCCTTTTCGTCTCTCCATCCTCCTAACTTCCTCTGCCCTGCCTCTCCCCTTTGCTAAATTTCTATACCTTTTAGAATGAATATTGGAATATTGTATTTTTCTTTATATAATTTAGATTTGCAAATATAGTTTCATGAATATTCAAATATATAAGAATACATTCAAATTTATTTTACTACTGTTGTACATCTGTGTTGTCTCTCTTCCAATAAACATTTTATTTAGCAAGAATTTTTAAACAATATTTTTAAAGCTATATCCAGTTAATAACAAAAATGAAAAATGATATGGCACATGGAAAAGAGTAAGGAGAAAACCAAGTGAACTATGATATAACTTTATAATCAAAGAGTTATTTACAATGAAAAGAATGTGAATTGAATTAATAAGTGCAGATGTTTACAGGAAATAATACAAGTAGCAACGATGGAATACAGGATAAGGTGCTCAACTAAATTTCAACTTTGTAAAACTTAATCTACATGTTAGCAAAAATTAAAAAATAACACATGTAAAAACACAATTTAGTATCTCAAAGGATTTCTCTCACTAATTCACTATTGTTTAAGTTGTTGTTCATTTTCCAGGAATTCGTTGTGAGCCGCCGCCAGTCATACCCAATGGAGTTTTCACCAACAGAGAGCATTACCAGTATGGAATGGTCGTGACCTATCACTGCAGAGTTGGAGAGAAGAAGAAAAAGCTATTCGACCTTGTGGGCAAGGCATCGATACACTGCACCAGCAAAGACAACCGAGTCGGCATTTGGAGCGGGCCTCCCCCGCAGTGCATTGTACCCAACAAATGCACACCTCCAGACGTTGAAAATGGAATAAGGGTGTCTGAGAACAGAAGCTTGTTTTCCTTAAATGAAGTCGTGAGGTTTAGGTGTCAGGCTGGCTTTGTCATGAAAGGACCCTCCAGTGTGCGATGCCAAGCCCAAAACAAATGGGAGCCCAGGTTGCCCAGCTGCTCCAGGGGTGAGTCTGACTGAGGCCTCGAAGGGGCCTACAGATGGCACGAGTTGTAGAAGGATCAGGAGGTCAGCATTTGTCCTGGGGGAAAGATGTGTGGTGAGCAGTGTGATTGAGCAAATTTTCTTGGGAGAGAACATGATATATAAAGAAGGTGTGTGTAAGTGAGTGTGTGCATGTGAGTGTGTGATAAAATGGAGAAGCAAAGGTCAATCTGGGCACAGAATATGAAGTATGTCCTCTGCATTCTTATAAACAGAAGTTCTCTATATACTTCACTACTTCCATTCTTCATCATCTATCAGTTATTTGGGACTACAATCCTTGCTAACAGGTGCTGAGTCATTTCTCTATCAGTTACCATAACACGGGCTCTGTGTGCACTTATTTAATGCTGAAAACAAAGATATAAGGTAGGTACTACTACATTTCCCATGTTTGCAGATAAAATGAGTCTCAGAAAAGTGAGATAACCTACCAAGATTAAACAGATACTAACTTCCAGACTGAGGACTGGAACACAAGTCTGCCTGACTCCAGACCCATCGAAATCAAAACCCATTCTAGATGTTTCAAGGGGTGAGAGACTTAGTGTCCATGACAGGACACAAGGATGTTGGAGGGGCAGAAAGAGTAAAAGGAGGAAGGCAGTGTTACCAGAGAGCGAGAAGCTGCCATTCTTCCAGGTCTAGGGCACAGACATGTGCACTCACTGCTGAAACTATCTCCGAGAGCACAAGCATCTCCTCCCATGCTGCTAAAGACGCAGGAGCCGCCACTGCTGCCAGTATATGGCTGAGATGGCTGGAGCCAAAGTCATGGTATTGCTAGAAGTGAAGTTGCTGCTGCTAAGCAAGAGCCATTGACAATGCCATTTCCTGAGCCTCCTTTAGAGGAAGAATGGCTTTTATTATCTTCCACCTTTTAGTTCTTTACACATGCCACCTATTGACAGAGCCTAATCAGAACGTAGAGGGCCAGGAAGATAAAGAGTTGTAGTTTGCAGGCTTCCAGTCCCGAGAATCAAAGATAATGCAGAGGTGTTGGCTCTGTCGAAAGAAATGTAAGCGACACAGCACTTAAAAATTCACATCATTGTGCATTTATCAATCAAGGGAGCCAGTGGGTAATGAGCCCTGAACATAGGTGTTATAACATCAGAGTATTTACAGAGTCCTGGAGGGGGTCATCTGTTCTAGTCCAGTCCCCACTGTTATACTTGAGAAAGCCCAAGTCCAAAGAGTGGAGCTGACCTGCTCTAAGCCTGAAGGAAATTATTTGAAATGTTTCGACGATTTTATAAAATTTAGTTGAGACGCGAGTGCATTCCGATTCTGAGTTCAAACCTACTGTTTAAAGAGATCATTTTTGACTCAGTTACAATATGCCATATGCAGTATGCACTCTCATTACGAGGACTGTAGCTTGTTTTAAGAAGACGTCGTTCAGTGGTTGCAAATCTTTTCATTGGAATGAAATGAATGTTTGAGCAACACCTTGATATACAGAGTGCAGAGAGGAAACTCACAGTTCTCTTCCAACCCATGTCAGGTGACTCCTGAGAGAAGGAGTTGCAAGGGGCTGAGAAGAGATTTAAATTCTGTTTGGTGCACTCGGGTGTGATTGGCGATTGGCAAGTCAATTAGATGAGACTTGGGCACAACATTCCTTATAGCCTAAAAGGTGGACAATTAATTGATGATGCCTTTTCAGAAAGGTAGTACAAAGTTATAAAATTCCTTCAGTCTTAACAACTGTGTACCAGGTGGCCAGTAAGAGAAAGTATTCTAGAAGAGAACTATCTGCTGTATAATGTTCGTGAGTACTTTAGATGAAAAACAGTTGAATCAAGGAGATCTCAGTTTGGTCACAGCTCTGCAGGGTTTCAGTTCCATGGCTTTGGGCGAGGCACTTCCTCTCTTTGTATCTCTGTCTGTCTCTGTCTCTTTCTCTCCCTCTCTAATTTTGCCATTAATAAAATGAGAGTGTTAGCCTACCAGATTTATAAACCTAATAGACTTACAGTTATGATTCTGTTGGCGAATTTAACACCGAGGAAAAGTTAATCTCACACAACTAACAATACATGGTTCTCTTTGCCAAGTATGTCAGCCGCCTCCAGAAATCCTGCATGGTAAGCACACCCTGAGCAATGAGGAGGACTTTTCTCCCGGGCAAGAAGTGTTCTACAGCTGTGAGCCCGGCTACTATCTCCGAGGGGCTGCTTCTCTGCGCTGTACGCCCCAGGGAGACTGGAACTCAGCAGCCCCCAGGTGTACAGGTGCCTACACTCTCATCTGGTTTGACGTTTTTACCTTGTGTGGCTATTCTCCCCACGCCAGTGTTATTTCTGTTTGTTTTTCTTTTACTCCAGTGAAATCATGTGATAACTTCCTAGACCAACTCCCTAATGGCCGTGTGCTCTTCCCACTTAATCTGGAGCTTGGGGCAAAGGTGTCCTTCTTTTGTAACGAAGGGTGAGTATGAATTTCCCTGGCCCACTGGACGTGGAAATCAAAGTTAGAAGTGCATTCAAAAAGGGAAGGTGTTGGGAAATAAAAACTTCAGGGACATTAAATTCTGGAAGTATATATGGGAAGTAAGAGTATGAAGCAAATTGAACTAATAATATGACATGTGAAGGAAAAACGGGGACATGTATTAAATGGAAGGTGCCAAGACGAATATGACCAATATACATAGGTGACACATTAAGTGAAAAACATCATATTTTCCAAGCAGAAAAGAAGAAGAGTAATTTGAAGAGCCCAGAAGTTTGATTTGTAATAAAAGTAACAGTTTGGAAACAATAAATTTGTAACCAATTATATATCTTCTAGTTAGTAATGGGCTAAGGGTTTTGAATTAGGATCACGGTGGCTGAGGATAGTGTTTTCAGTAAGGCTATTAAGCTGTTTATGTGAATCTAGTGCTCTTCGTGGTGTACACATCTCTACATGGGAAGCATCAAGCATGAATTTACTCTTCAATACCTCAACATGCTGTTTGAGCCATCTTCACAACCATCACAAATGCAGAAGCAAAAGAAAATCTTTGTTCCTTTTCCAGTTATTCTCTGCTTTGGCAGTCCAAACCGGGTGCTGTTTTACTTGCTACCCTAAAAGACTGGGTTTCCCATGAAACAATAAGTAGATTTATCATGTTAATCACAGGATGATCAGCTAGAGATTTGCTTCTCTGGGTCTGAGTCCAGTGTCAAAGAGATGACAGTTATGCTATGACTGCTTTCTTCAACACAGGCTAGGACTATGTATTATGTGACCAAGTTACGGTCCTTTACTGTCCTACCTTAAAGGAAGCTGTGACTTGTTCAGAGCGACGTGGCCTCTGAACCTCTGCCTCCTGTTTCAGGTCCTCAAAATGCTGAGATTTTGCAGGGACCAAGTTTGCAAACTAATGGCATTTGGGCTGAAACATCTTACTTATTCACTACCATTTTCTTCTTTAGATTCCAATTAAAAGGGAATTCTACCAGTCATTGTGTCCTGGTTGGAATGGAAATGCTTTGGAACAGCAGTGCTCCTGTTTGTGAACGTAAGTAGAAGGAAGGACACTTTAGGCCAATCTCCCCCCCTCAATTTGTTGAGTACTTGGACCTGTGGCTTCCCCTGTTGTTGTTTTCATATTTTCTAATCGGAATTATTGAGAAGTTGTTGCCATTGTAATAGTATTTATTTGTGATCAATTTGGTTTTATGACTTTGATGTGCATTATGTGTTTGGGGACCACTGGCTCAGTCTCTGTCATTTTGAATTCTGTTTTCTATGTCATGAAAGCAGCAGTGTTTGCCTCTAGGTCAGAAGAGATTAGATAATGTGAAGCTATTTCCTTTCCTTCTTTCTTCCTTCCGTCCTTCCTTCCTTCCGTCCTTCCTTCCTTCCTTCCTTCCTTCCTTCCTTCCTTCCTTCCTTCATTTCTTCCCTCTTTCCTGTCTTAGTTTCTTCCTTCTTTTTTCCTTACTTTTTTCCCTCTTTCTTGTTTTTTTTTCTACCAGCAAAGTGCAATCTTTCTACAATGTTTCTATTTGCCAGTATATAAATGTGAAACATTCATTCGTTCAATCGATTATTTACTGAGCGCATACTATGTGTTTGATGTTCTTCTAATCACTTGTGTTATAGCAGTTAACAAGATAAGTTAATTCCCTGTCCCCATGTTCTTTACACTGAAGTGAGCAGATGGTCAGGAAAAACAATAAACCAATAAATGTTATAGAAATGATGAATCAAAGTCATTCAGGAATGAGGGAAAGGTGGGGAGCAAGAGTATGCAGGGTAAGCAGTGTAAGACTCCTTAAGCTCTCAAAACATGTACCGAAATAAATTACGCTGAAAAATTTAGAAAAAAATAGCTGATTAAAAAATGAGTCTCCTACGTGCAGCATTACTAGTAATTTCTCCTGGTCTACCCATGTATATATTCCCCAGTGAAAGACAGGACTTTGCTTCATCTCTTCATCCGAACGATTGGAAAATGCCTATTTTTTAAACAATCAAATTTTACTACAATGTTTCTGTTGCTAGAAACCTACTCAGACATCATAATGTGCTTTTAATGGTAAACTTATGAGAACATACTTATATACAGACTACTGCTATCCAAGAAACAGTATTCCTTGATGTAACATGACAGGTGGCTGGCCTACTGGCATGCATTCTCGTTCAGTTATTGATTGGATTTTCTTATTTTTCATGACTCTTACTAGCTGATGTGTTTTCCTCCAAACCCCAAACCTAGGTAGAAATGTCAGTTAGAAGTGAGAAAGAAACTATTTTAAACAGGCAAGCAGATACTAGGTAGAAGTAAAAGTTGGGGGCCTGATAAAAAGTAAAGAAGAAAAATAAATCATCGATCCATACATTTTAATAAACAGCGCAGTTCTAATCGTTACAGTTTCAGTTCATTGGGTCAGCACTACTATCATAATCAGGACTGATAGCCAGTGTCAATAAGTTATCAAGAAAAGTCTTCATATCTTTAAGGTGATTAGTACACGTGGAATACATTATAGAAATGCTGGCCGAGAATTTAAGCTCCTTGGAGGACAATGACTTTATCTGTGCTCTTTACCACTCTATACCCAGGCCCTGATGAGTGGCTAACCCAAAATTAGTACTCAACTAATATTTACAGAGCAAAGGAATGAGTTAGCCACTGAATGGTTACTTTTCTTCTTTAAAACTTTTGGTGCTTATCTAAGGGTATTAAGTTTTTATTTCCTGGAAAATTTAACTAGCTGAAAGAGTCAAGATCAGTACATTTCTTTTGTTCAAGAAAACACACAATTAAGATCTCATTTTGTTTAGTCCATCTCATCAAAGGCTTCCACCGAAGGTATAGCGCCATAACTGTTTTTGAGGCAGCACCAATCATAGCAGCTATGATCTCTGGTGAAAACTCCTCAGTGAAACTTAGAGCTCTTGCCTTCTTTCCAGAAATCGTGTCCAAATCCTCCAGATATCCTGAATGGAAGCCACACAGGAAAACCTCTGGAGGTCTTTACTTTTGGGAAAGAAGTAACTTACTCATGTGACCACCACCCAGACAGAGGGGTGACCTTCAACCTCTCTGGGGAGAGCACCATCCGCTGCATAAGCGACAGTCAAGGGAATGGGATTTGGAGCAGCCCTGCCCCTCGTTGTGGACTTCCAGGTGAGTGCACACTACCCCACATTCTAAATGACTTCAGAATGTTTAAACCAGAACTTCCACATTTTTGCAATTACACTTTTATGTTTATTTGTGCACTTGACACAATTAAGTGCCAAATCAGTGATGTGATTTTTTTGTTGTTGTTGTTAAAAATTATTGGGGTGACATTCACAAAATCAAGTAAATTTCAAGTGTATACTTCAACAGTATGTCATATGTATATACTGCATTGTGTGTTTGCCACCTAAAGTCACATTTCCTTCCATCACCAAATATTTGACCGTTTGTAGCCCTATGTACTTCTGCCCTCCCTGCTTCACCTGGAATAAATGGTTTTAAGATATGTCAACATGTACAGTTCTGACAATTTTGCTGCTAGAAGGCTAATTAAAAAAAGAGAGGGAGTGGGTGGATGATGGTTCTAATTCTCACTCAGATTGAAAAGAAGATGCTTTCAACGTATAGGAGTTGGAAGCAAATACCTGTGAACGTTAACTAACAGTGATGCCATCTTCCCGGGTTTGGGAGGAAAGCATGGGCCAGCAGGGAACAAAGTGAGGCAAAACAGCTTTTAAGTATCTGTTTAGCCTGGGAGCCCTGTGCATTCTGTTGAAAGCTGTGTTTCACCGTGGATGAACCACAAAGATTTCTTTGGCCAGTTTGGACTAAGTTGTAAATTAAGATAAGGTGTACTTCTTAGCCCACGTTAATTTTAGCTGTCAAAAAGACTTCCCACTGTGGTAGAAAGGAAATGCAAAGACATATGAATTCAAGAGAAAATGCTAAAGAAAGAGAGTGTGTATTGCTAAGGTCTGGAGAAGTCTCCTTAAAACGCCAAACTCCCCTAAGGCATCTACCCTCAGAAAGGGAAGATGGGAAAGAGAAAGTACATTTGTAAAAGGGACCCTAGTCCTGACATCACATACTGACTTCTGGGGAACTCTGAGAGAAAAGAACAATTCCAAAAGGTAAAGGACCAAGTGCCAGTCAATTAGGAGTCATTTTTGTCCTCACTCTCCTATTCCAACACCAACTGGGTGCACCTATGGGCCAATGTACTGATGTAATGTCCTAATCCAGACTTACTGAATCAATAGTGAGAGGTAATCTTGCCTTCTATTTTATCATGTTTTCATCAGAACCCTACCTGAGATGGAAAGTCTAGTTTCATCAGCTAGATTTTTAGATTGGAGAGCTACTGCCAGGCCATCTTCAGGTGGGATTCGGCCTTTGATGGTAACTTTTAGTCATAATTGGGGACTTCTTTGCCTAGAAACGAGGAGCGCTAGTAGTGAAGCTCTAAGATAAAAAGTAAACAGGCAATAATGATGGACAAATTTCTCATGAAAAACCTTGAAAATTGCCAAACTTTTATACTGAGATAAATTATTGAATTATGTTCAAGAGACAAGAAATTGGTTTTCAACTCTCCATAAAAGGGTTCTCTGGGTGCAGGACTGGCTCAAGAACAACCATTACTATTTAAATAAGTAATTGGAAAAGAAGTGAAGGACAGCTGAAAGAGAAGCTTAAAGAGAAGGTGTTGTCAAAACCAAGTGGAAATGATTTCCATTTTTTCAAACGTATGTACTTTGAGTTCATACTACTTGAATCCAAACTGAGGTTTTCACTCCTTGAGGCTATAGCTAATAGACCATCATGGGAATGGAGCTAAAGCTAGAATTGGATTCAACGTACACTTTGAACAATGTTTTCTTATAATGACAACTGTACTGTTGTTTGTTTGTTTCTTGTTATTTTAAGGAGATGCTATTGGTTTCCTTCTTATGTTGGAATGGTTGGCTTAGGATCAAACCTACAAAACTGATGGCTGCTGCTTCCTAGTGACAAGAAATACCTTGAGTTCTCAGTTCATGGTTGTGAACCCTCCGCTGGGGTTCTGATGTACTGAAGAACAAGGAAAGCAGGCAGGAACGGTGGAACTTGGGCAGGAGCATTGTTTCTTGCTCTGTAAAAATGTGGAAAATTGAATTGGAGCTGTTTTTTACAGTAAATTATACGAGTAAAGTGTCTATATAGCAGAATACCTTTCCAGATGCTATATGTGCTAAGGGAACTTTTCCTTCCAAGGTTACAAGGACATTATCTTTTCAGAACTAACATTTTCTTTTGATTTGGCATTGAACCAATAAGAGAGAGAAAGAGAAGAAGAGAATTTGGTATCTTTGTGTTAAATCTGACGTCTTGATATCTTGGTTTCTAGGTTACTGTAATGCCCCAGATCATTTCCCATTTGCTAAGTTGAAAGTCCAAACCAATGAATCTGAGTTTCCCGTTGGGACGTCTTTAAATTATGAATGCCTCCCTGAGTACTTCAGGAAGTCATTCTCTATCAAGTGTCTAGAAAACCTGACGTGGTCAAGTGCCAAGGATTTCTGTAAACGTGAGTACACCCTACATTGGCGCTTTCCCATGTCTGTCAAATCATCCTTAGGATCTTTTTTAACTATTTAAAATTTGAGAGATGAGAAAACTTTGCTTATCAAAAGTGTTCACAGAGGCAGATGTAGGAGTTGGCATTATAGGTCTTCCCTAATTATTGGTTGAAATACGATTTCATAAGACTGTGTCAAGAAATGTGTACAAGAAAAAGACCATTTCCTATGGGAAAGTAAATAGTGAATGTCTCCAGAACAGGAAAAATACATAAGGAGAGGGAAACTGTTTGCATGACCAAGTGGGAAGGATGTTATTATACTGGTACTACATAGACTATAAAAAACCTTTTTATTTTGTCGAGAGATTTCGGGGAGAGAGAAGACAGATCTAGATGGGAAGTCTTTTTGAAAATGGTGTGTAGTAAGTGGCTGATTGTAAGGCAAAAAGAAAAAAAAAACCGTGGAAACATCAAAATTGCATATTTTCTTAAGTATGCTACAGTCAGGTAGGGCCTGCATACTAACAAAAGTTCAGATTACTCTACTTTGCTCCAAACTTCTGTTTATTTCCTACAGGTAAAGTATGTAGAACTCCTCCAGATCCTGCGAATGGTGTGGTGCACATAGACACAGATGCCCAGTTTGGATCCAGAATTAATTTTTCTTGCAATAGAGGGTGAGTGAGCAGGAATGTCTCTCGGTTCAAGATTGGCAGAATAGCAATACTGCCTCCTAGGCACATATCAGAAAGAACAACGAGGCTATTGCTATCTGCTCTTTAAAAGTCTGAATATAAGAGTTCAACTCCTGATTGAAATGAACAAATGTACGATAAGATTCAGGGAGAAATCTGAAATCTTGCTGGAAAGCACATACAAGAAAAGTAAAGTGCTTACCTGGTAGAAAGAAAAAAAATGAGTTCATGTATTTGGGGGCAGGGGCATAATCAAACCATACAAACAGCCCTAAATCAGGGCAGACATAGATGGAAGAAAGTGACAGCCATAGAGCGAGTGAGCAAGTGAGAAAACAAATCTTAAAGTTAATTGCACTAATTAGTTTGCTAGGACTTCCATAACAAAGTATGACAGACTGGGTGGCTTAGAAGAAGAGAAATTTATTCTCTCACAGTTGTGAAGGCTGGAAGTCCAAAATGAAGGTGTCAGCAGGACACGATCTCTCCAAAGTCTCTGAGGAAAGATCACTCCCTGCCTCTTCCAGCTTCTGGAAGCCTCAGGCCTTCCGTGGCATGTGACAGCATCACTCCCATTTCTGTCTCTGCCTTCCCATGGCCATCTTTCCTGTATGTCTGTGTTTGCACGTGGCATTTCTGCTCTCTGTATGGATCCACGTCCAAAGTTCTCTCTTTATATTAGGATGTCAGTCCTATTGGATTAGGGCCCACCCTAATGACCTCATCTTGACTTGATTACCTCTGCAAAGACCTTATTTCCTGACAAGGTCACATTCACAGGGCTTAGCGGTTAGGACTTCAACACAGCTTTTTGAGGAAAACTATTCAACCCATAACAGAACTCCCCTGTGAAAATGTCAGACATAACATGTTTACTGAGCAGTGCCCCTGTCCTTGGTGTGTACCGTGACTCAGCACAAATCAGAACCTTGACCACAGGCTCAGTCTGAGCAGCTGAACCTCGCAGAGAATCTGGGCTAAAAATAACACTGACATGATAAACACTGAAAAGCCAGTTGTGGTCTCCTGCATATTTGCCACCCTAGGCATAACAGTCTAGAGCACCTGTAACCTGATAAAATAAAATTCGAGTAAATCTAAATACTTGTCTGCTTCTCTGAGAATTTTTAAGTATGACCTACAAATTCTCTGACTGTACCCTTGCATTACTCAATAAGGGTGAACTGTATCTAGTGTGAAAAAGAAAATCTTTATTAAACTATAATACCTGCAAAAAATTGATGTACATTGACATCACACTGATCCTTCACAACATTAAATTGCAGAACATAGTGTTTCTATTGTGCCAAGTTTGTATTCACATCCTGAGTCTCTTAAATAGACATTATAAGAAAAACAGGACCCCACAATTATACCACTTCAGTATACATTCTGGGAAGAGAAAACCAAATAAATCCAGCAATGCACTAATAATTTTTTTTAAAATGGCAAAGTGCAAAGTGCTGTGCAAAACTAGTAGAAAAAAAATTTTTTTTTTTTTTAAAAAAGCATGGTCAAATATTTTCAACAAAGTTACAAAACTAAATACAAGTACAGAACTGATTGTTTGAAAGTGAAAATTTTGCAATGTAATCATAATTTAAGAACAACCTGTAAAGTTATAAAATATATCCACAAATCTAGAACAAATTTGAATCGATACATCTTCTTGTTGAAAGACAAAGGCTTCTAAATAGGATTTAACATGTCAAGTGTTCTGGTATTTATAAAAAACATACCTAAGATAAAATGACATGGCACTGTTAATTATATGTGTCTATCAGGAAAACGCGAATAAATTTGTTAAATGGCAATTATGAGGGTTAAAATAAAAACAGAATTTAAGAAGGAAATTATCAAACAGGTCTACCAAATGACTGTCTTATGTTAGTACCTGGTATAATCCACAATGGAGCCAAAAATTAAGAAGCAGAGAGTGCCACGAGGAATTACAGAGGAAATAGCCCTTTCAATAGTGAGCAGATAAGAAAAGGGAAGTAAGAAAACTCAGATAGAATATGTGGAGCTGAGGCTGGTCCTTACACTCTCCCAGATTGTGATTCTGTCAGATTTGTCATGCATGCATGCTGTGAGGAAGTTGATGGGAGTTGGATAGCATAATTAATTTTCACTTCTTGCCTTTAGGTATTTTCTAATTGGTCACTCATCCGCCAAATGTATCATCTCAGACAATAAGCCCATTTGGGAGACGGAGCCCCCACTTTGTGAACGTGAGTTGAAATCTCTTTCGCCATCTATCCTACAACTGGAGCCTCTCATTGCTCCCCCCACTCCTTCACCCCAGGAATTACAAAGAATCAGACTCATCCCTCCAGGCAATGCTATCCTTCCAATATTTGAAGAAAACAGTCAGATCCTGAAAATCGCTCCCCATGTTCCATCCTTCTAGTTCCTCCTGTTTTTCCTCATCTTGGGTATAACTATTTTAAACAATGATTTCTATCTCGCTAAAACAGCTCCCACTTTCCTCTTTGTTGGTTGAATACTTCCTAGTTTGCAGATCATTCTCTCCAGCGACATCAACAAATACAAAATTAGCAAAAGTAGCCCTGCTTCCTCTCTGCCAACTCTTAACACCAGGTGGTGTATTGAAGCAGTCTCGCTCTCCCTTGCTCCTTGTTCTTTGTCTGAATAATGACATTCCATCTTCCTATGAATTGTTTGAAATAAGAGCTTCCTACACTTTGGGTTACACGGAGAGATGAGCAATTTCAAAGAACAGAGACTATGAAAAGACATAAGCTTGGGTTTGGTAATAATGTGCATAAATCAACACTCTCAGACCTAGCTGCTGATAGGATAAGTGGGAACAAACTTTCTAAAAGACCAGTGTCCAGTAGGTATCAAAAACCTTAACTGTATACATGCCTTTACTTCAAGAAGTCAACATTTGTTTTTAAACATCACCATGGTTTTTTTGCAAAGATATTGCTATACAAACATTTACCTACATTATTGGTCGTGATAGTGAAAGAGTCAGAATAATCTAAATGTTGAGTATATTCTAAACAATGTTTCAGAAATAATCCATTGAAAGGAACAAGGCACATGTCCTGAAAGTAAAAAGAAAAGTTTAAAACATGCCAGAATACGTTAGCCAAGAGACAACTCTCGCAAATGGAATCAAATAGTACTTCTAATAGCAAAGATAAATTGGAAAAAGATATGGTTTGGTGTGCATATTAAAGATTACGCAATTAACAATCAACAGTGGTTCTTTCTTCTACATAGACTTGAAATACTTTTTTATGAATTTTTTACAAGACGCACGCATCTGAATTATTTTCTTAAAAGTAAAAATAAATAAATAAACAAAGTGTGCCGACTTTCAGGTCTACCTGCCAAAAATGATAGAAATATTCTCTCATATGTTACAGATTGATTTAAAATGCCTAGGAGTTATCTGTTACTTGGATATCAGATTAGAGTTGTCTGTAAAATTATCTGCGCTTTCTATGTTCTTAGGAGTACATCTGTGATACATTTTTCCTACTTCCTCTACATTTTACCCTTTCCTGACTCAATATTGGCAAAAACACATCTATATCCTTAATATCCACATTCTCTAAGGTATTAGCCTAATGTAGAGCACATTTGATTATCTTTATTACTTCTGAATCAGTGATATTGTGTTTGTCATGTGTAATATAGTGTAATTGTGCCTTATTACTTTTATATTGGTTGTTGCAGAGCTCTTTGATTTGACTTATTTGATGAAGAGTCGACATCTATCACTAACCAATAGAATAAAGCCAAGTGCCTCTACAGAGATAGAACTGAATTAACAATAGTGAAATAACATATAAAGTCTCGGCTGAAATGAGAAGCATGTGGACTCTGATACTATATGGACACATTTAATGAAATAACGTTAATTGAGAAGAGCAGAAGCAATAATGCTGCGGTTACTGAATTTACACTTGTGTCAAAAACATGTCTTTACTTTATGAAACATTAGACGAGAGCAGACGTGCTGTGGATATTCATTTTGGAAATTTGGGCTTTTGATAAAACTGGTTACCAGAATTTATCACCTTGAGAAATTGAGGTTTTGATTAACTCGCTGTTCCTTTTGTCAGGTATTCACTGTAGGCCGCCTCCAACCATCGCCAATGGAAATTTCTGGAGCTATAACACAGAGTATTTTCCGTACGGAGTGGTGGTGACCTATCGCTGCAAAGTTGGGGAGAGAGGGAAAAAGCTGTTCGACCTCGTGGGCAAGGCATCGATACACTGCACCAGCAAAGATGACGGAGCCGGCGTCTGGAGCGGACCTCCCCCGCAGTGCATTGTACCCAACAAATGCACACCTCCAGACGTTGAAAATGGAATAAGGGTGTCTGAGAACAGAAGCTTGTTTTCCTTAAATGAAGTCGTGAGGTTTAGGTGTCAGGCTGGCTTTGTCATGAAAGGACCCTCCAGTGTGCGATGCCAAGCCCAAAACAAATGGGAGCCCAGGTTGCCCAGCTGCTCCAGGGGTGAGTCTGACTGAGGCCTCGAAGGGGCCTACAGATGGCACGAGTTGTAGAAGGATCAGGAGGTCAGCATTTGTCCTGGGGAAAGATGTGTGGTGAGCAGTGTGATTGAGCAAATTTTCTTGGGAGAGAACATGATATATAAAGAAGGTGTGTGTAAGTGAGTGTGTGCATGTGAGTGTGTGATAAAATGGAGAAGCAAAGGTCAATCTGGGCACAGAATATGAAGTATGTCCTCTGCATTCTTATAAACAGAAGTTCTCTATATACTTCACTACTTCCATTCTTCATCATCCATCAGTTATTTGGGACTACAATCCTTGCTAACAGGTGCTGAGTCATTTCTCTATCAGTTACCATAACACGGGCTCTGTGTGCACTTATTTAATGCTGAAAACAAAGATATAAGGTAGTTACTACTACATTTCCCATGTTTGCAGATAAAATGAGTCTCAGAAAAGTGAGATAACCTACCAAGATTAAACAGATACTAACTTCCAGACTGAGGACTGGAACACAAGTCTGCCTGACTCCAGACCCATCGAAATCAAAACCCATTCTAGATGTTTCAAGGGTGAGAGACTTAGTGTCCATGACAGGACACAAGGATGTTGGAGGGGCAGAAAGAGTAAAAGGAGGAAGGCAGTGTTACCAGAGAGCGAGAAGCTGCCATTCTTCCAGGTCTAGGGCACAGACATGTGCACTCACTGCTGAAACTATCTCCGAGAGCACAAGCATCTCCTCCCATGCTGCTAAAGACGCAGGAGCCGCCACTGCTGCCAGTATATGGCTGAGATGGCTGGAGCCAAAGTCATGGTATTGCTAGAAGTGAAGTTGCTGCTGCTAAGCAAGAGCCATTGACAATGCCATTTCCTGAGCCTCCTTTAGAGGAAGAATGGCTTTTATTATCTTCCACCTTTTAGTTCTTTACACATGCCACCTATTGACAGAGCCTAATCAGAACGTAGAGGGCCAGGAAGATAAAGAGTTGTAGTTTGCAGGCTTCCAGTCCCGAGAATCAAAGATAATGCAGAGGTGTTGGCTCTGTCGAAAGAAATGTAAGCGACACAGCACTTAAAAATTCACATCATTGTGCATTTATCAATCAAGGGAGCCAGTGGGTAATGAGCCCTGAACATAGGTGTTATAACATCAGAGTATTTACAGAGTCCTGGAGGGGGTCATCTGTTCTAGTCCAGTCCCCACTGTTATACTTGAGAAAGCCCAAGTCCAAAGAGTGGAGCTGACCTGCTCTAAGCCTGAAGGAAATTATTTGAAATGTTTCGACGATTTTATAAAATTTAGTTGAGACGCGAGTGCATTCCGATTCTGAGTTCAAACCTACTGTTTAAAGAGATCATTTTTGACTCAGTTACAATATGCCATATGCAGTATGCACTCTCATTACGAGGACTGTAGCTTGTTTTAAGAAGACGTCGTTCAGTGGTTGCAAATCTTTTCATTGGAATGAAATGAATGTTTGAGCAACACCTTGATATACAGAGTGCAGAGAGGAAACTCACAGTTCTCTTCCAACCCATGTCAGGTGACTCCTGAGAGAAGGAGTTGCAAGGGGCTGAGAAGAGATTTAAATTCTGTTTGGTGCACTCGGGTGTGATTGGCGATTGGCAAGTCAATTAGATGAGACTTGGGCACAACATTCCTTATAGCCTAAAAGGTGGACAATTAATTGATGATGCCTTTTCAGAAAGGTAGTACAAAGTTATAAAATTCCTTCAGTCTTAACAACTGTGTACCAGGTGGCCAGTAAGAGAAAGTATTCTAGAAGAGAACTATCTGCTGTATAATGTTCGGTGAGTACTTTAGATGAAAAACAGTTGAATCAAGGAGATCTCAGTTTGGTCACAGCTCTGCAGGGTTTCAGTTCCATGGCTTTGGGCGAGGCACTTCCTCTCTTTGTATCTCTGTCTGTCTCTGTCTCTTTCTCTCCCTCTAATTTTGCCATTAATAAAATGAGAGTGTTAGCCTACCAGATTTATAAACCTAATAGACTTACAGTTATGATTCTGTTGGCGAATTTAACACCGAGGAAAAGTTAATCTCACACAACTAACAATACATGGTTCTCTTTGCCAAGTATGTCAGCCGCCTCCAGAAATCCTGCATGGTAAGCACACCCTGAGCAATGAGGAGGACTTTTCTCCCGGGCAAGAAGTGTTCTACAGCTGTGAGCCCGGCTACGATCTCCGAGGGGCTGCTTCTCTGCGCTGTACGCCCCAGGGAGACTGGAACTCAGCAGCCCCCAGGTGTACAGGTGCCTACACTCTCATCTGGTTTGACGTTTTTACCTTGTGTGGCTATTCTCCCCACGCCAGTGTTATTTCTGTTTGTTTTTCTTTTACTCCAGTGAAATCATGTGATAACTTCCTAGACCAACTCCCTAATGGCCGTGTGCTCTTCCCACTTAATCTGGAGCTTGGGGCAAAGGTGTCCTTCTTTTGTAACGAAGGGTGAGTATGAATTTCCCTGGCCCACTGGACGTGGAAATCAAAGTTAGAAGTGCATTCAAAAAGGGAAGGTGTCGGGAAATAAAAACTTCAGGGACATTAAATTCTGGAAGTATATATGGGAAGTAAGAGTATGAAGCAAATTGAACTAATAATATGACATGTGAAGGAAAAACGGGGACATGTATTAAATGGAAGGTGCCAAGACGAATATGACCAATATACATAGGTGACACATTAAGTGAAAAACATCATATTTTCCAAGCAGAAAAGAAGAAGAGTAATTTGAAGAGCCCAGAAGTTTGATTTGTAATAAAAGTAACAGTTTGGAAATAATAAATTTTTAACCAATTATATATCTTCTAGTTAGTAATGGGCTAAGGGTTTTGAATTAGGATCACGGTGGCTGAGGATAGTGTTTTCAGTAAGGCTATTAAGCTGTTTATGTGAATCTAGTGCTCTTCGTGGTGTACACATCTCTACATGGGAAGCATCAAGCATGAATTTACTCTTCAATACCTCAACATGCTGTTTGAGCCATCTTCACAACCATCACAAATGCAGAAGCAAAAGAAAATCTTTGTTCCTTTTCCAGTTATTCTCTGCTTTGGCAGTCCAAACCGGGTGCTGTTTTACTTGCTACCCTAAAAGACTGGGTTTCCCATGAAACAATAAGTAGATTTATCATGTTAATCACAGGATGATCAGCTAGAGATTTGCTTCTCTGGGTCTGAGTCCAGTGTCAAAGAGATGACAGTTATGCTATGACTGCTTTCTTCAACACAGGCTAGGACTATGTATTATGTGACCAAGTTACGGTCCTTTACTGTCCTACCTTAAAGGAAGCTGTGACTTGTTCAGAGCGACGTGGCCTCTGAACCTCTGCCTCCTGTTTCAGGTCCTCAAAATGCTGAGATTTTGCAGGGACCAAGTTTGCAAACTAATGGCATTTGGGCTGAAACATCTTACTTATTCACTACCATTTTCTTCTTTAGATTCCAATTAAAAGGGAATTCTACCAGTCATTGTGTCCTGGTTGGAATGGAAATGCTTTGGAACAGCAGTGCTCCTGTTTGTGAACGTAAGTAGAAGGAAGGACACTTTAGGCCAATCTCCCCCCCTCAATTTGTTGAGTACTTGGACCTGTGGCTTCCCCTGTTGTTGTTTTCATATTTTCTAATCGGAATTATTGAGAAGTTGTTGCCATTGTAATAGTATTTATTTGTGATCAATTTGGTTTTGCGCACTTTGATGTGCATTATGTGTTTGGGGACCACTGGCTCAGTCTCTGTCATTTTGAATTCTGTTTTCTATGTCATGAAAGCAGCAGTGTTTGCCTCTAGGTCAGAAGAGATTAGATAATGTGAAGCTATTTCCTTTCCTTCTTTCTTCCTTCCGTCCTTCCTTCCTTCCGTCCTTCCTTCCTTCCTTCCTTCCTTCCTTCCTTCCTTCCTTCCTTCATTTCTTCCCTCTTTCCTGTCTTAGTTTCTTCCTTCTTTTTTCCTTACTTTTTTCCCTCTTTCTTGTTTTTTTTTCTACCAGCAAAGTGCAATCTTTCTACAATGTTTCTATTTGCCAGTATATAAATGTGAAACATTCATTCGTTCAATCGATTATTTACTGAGCGCATACTATGTGTTTGATGTTCTTCTAATCACTTGTGTTATAGCAGTTAACAAGATAAGTTAATTCCCTGTCCCCATGTTCTTTACACTGAAGTGAGCAGATGGTCAGGAAAAACAATAAACCAATAAATGTTATAGAAATGATGAATCAAAGTCATTCAGGAATGAGGGAAAGGTGGGGAGCAAGAGTATGCAGGGTAAGCAGTGTAAGACTCCTTAAGCTCTCAAAACATGTACCGAAATAAATTACGCTGAAAAATTTAGAAAAAAATAGCTGATTAAAAATGAGTCTCCTACGTGCAGCATTACTAGTAATTTCTCCTGGTCTACCCATGTATATATTCCCCAGTGAAAGACAGGACTTTGCTTCATCTCTTCATCCGAACGATTGGAAAATGCCTATTTTTTAAACAATCAAATTTTACTACAATGTTTCTGTTGCTAGAAACCTACTCAGACATCATAATGTGCTTTTAATGGTAAACTTATGAGAACATACTTATATACAGACTACTGCTATCCAAGAAACAGTATTCCTTGATGTAACATGACAGGTGGCTGGCCTACTGGCATGCATTCTCGTTCAGTTATTGATTGGATTTTCTTATTTTTCATGACTCTTACTAGCTGATGTGTTTTCCTCCAAACCCCAAACCTAGGTAGAAATGTCAGTTAGAAGTGAGAAAGAAACTATTTTAAACAGGCAAGCAGATACTAGGTAGAAGTAAAAGTTGGGGGCCTGATAAAAAGTAAAGAAGAAAAATAAATCATCGATCCATACATTTTAATAAACAGCGCAGTTCTAATCGTTACAGTTTCAGTTCATTGGGTCAGCACTACTATCATAATCAGGACTGATAGCCAGTGTCAATAAGTTATCAAGAAAAGTCTTCATATCTTTAAGGTGATTAGTACACGTGGAATACATTATAGAAATGCTGGCCGAGAATTTAAGCTCCTTGGAGGACAATGACTTTATCTGTGCTCTTTACCACTCTATACCCAGGCCCTGATGAGTGGCTAACCCAAAATTAGTACTCAACTAATATTTACAGAGCAAAGGAATGAGTTAGCCACTGAATGGTTACTTTTCTTCTTTAAAACTTTTGGTGCTTATCTAAGGGTATTAAGTTTTTATTTCCTGGAAAATTTAACTAGCTGAAAGAGTCAAGATCAGCACATTTCTTTTGTACTTTTTCAAGAAAACACACAATTAAGATCTCATTTTGTTTAGTCCATCTCATCAAAGGCTTCCACCGAAGGTATAGCGCCATAACTGTTTTTGAGGCAGCACCAATCATAGCAGCTATGATCTCTGGTGAAAACTCCTCAGTGAAACTTAGAGCTCTTGCCTTCTTTCCAGAAATCGTGTGTCCAAATCCTCCAGATATCCTGAATGGAAGCCACACAGGAAAACCTCTGGAGGTCTTTACTTTTGGGAAAGAAGTAACTTACTCATGTGACCACCACCCAGACAGAGGGGTGACCTTCAACCTCTCTGGGGAGAGCACCATCCGCTGCATAAGCGACAGTCAAGGGAATGGGATTTGGAGCAGCCCTGCCCCTCGTTGTGGACTTCCAGGTGAGTGCACACTACCCCACATTCTAAATGACTTCAGAATGTTTAAACCAGAACTTCCACATTTTTGCAATTACACTTTTATGTTTATTTGTGCACTTGACACAATTAAGTGCCAAATCAGTGATGTGATTTTTTTGTTGTTGTTGTTAAAAATTATTGGGGTGACATTCACAAAATCAAGTAAATTTCAAGTGTATACTTCAACAGTATGTCATATGTATATACTGCATTGTGTGTTTGCCACCTAAAGTCACATTTCCTTCCATCACCAAATATTTGACCGTTTGTAGCCCTATGTACTTCTGCCCTCCCTGCTTCACCTGGAATAAATGGTTTTAAGATATGTCAACATGTACAGTTCTGACAATTTTGCTGCTAGAAGGCTAATTAAAAAAAGAGAGGGAGTGGGTGGATGATGGTTCTAATTCTCACTCAGATTGAAAAGAAGATGCTTTCAACGTATAGGAGTTGGAAGCAAATACCTGTGAACGTTAACTAACAGTGATGCCATCTTCCCGGGTTTGGGAGGAAAGCATGGGCCAGCAGGGAACAAAGTGAGGCAAAACAGCTTTTAAGTATCTGTTTAGCCTGGGAGCCCTGTGCATTCTGTTGAAAGCTGTGTTTCACCGTGGATGAACCACAAAGATTTCTTTGGCCAGTTTGGACTAAGTTGTAAATTAAGATAAGGTGTACTTCTTAGCCCACGTTAATTTTAGCTGTCAAAAAGACTTCCCACTGTGGTAGAAAGGAAATGCAAAGACATATGAATTCAAGAGAAAATGCTAAAGAAAGAGAGTGTGTATTGCTAAGGTCTGGAGAAGTCTCCTTAAAACGCCAAACTCCCCTAAGGCATCTACCCTCAGAAAGGGAAGATGGGAAAGAGAAAGTACATTTGTAAAAGGGACCCTAGTCCTGACATCACATACTGACTTCTGGGGAACTCTGAGAGAAAAGAACAATTCCAAAAGGTAAAGGACCAAGTGCCAGTCAATTAGGAGTCATTTTTGTCCTCACTCTCCTATTCCAACACCAACTGGGTGCACCTATGGGCCAATGTACTGATGTAATGTCCTAATCCAGACTTACTGAATCAATAGTGAGAGGTAATCTTGCCTTCTATTTTATCATGTTTTTCATCAGAACCCTACCTGAGATGGAAAGTCTAGTTTCATCAGCTAGATTTTTAGATTGGAGAGCTACTGCCAGGCCATCTTCAGGTGGGATTCGGCCTTTGATGGTAACTTTTAGTCATAATTGGGGACTTCTTTGCCTAGAAACGAGGAGCGCTAGTAGTGAAGCTCTAAGATAAAAAGTAAACAGGCAATAATGATGGACAAATTTCTCATGAAAAACCTTGAAAATTGCCAAACTTTTATACTGAGATAAATTATTGAATTATGTTCAAGAGACAAGAAATTGGTTTTCAACTTTCCATAAAAGGGTTCTCTGGGTGCAGGACTGGCTCAAGAACAACCATTACTATTTAAATAAGTAATTGGAAAAGAAGTGAAGGACAGCTGAAAGAGAAGCTTAAAGAGAAGGTGTTGTCAAAACCAAGTGGAAATGATTTCCATTTTTTCAAACGTATGTACTTTGAGTTCATACTACTTGAATCCAAACTGAGGTTTTCACTCCTTGAGGCTATAGCTAATAGACCATCATGGGAATGGAGCTAAAGCTAGAATTGGATTCAACGTACACTTTGAACAATGTTTTCTTATAATGACAACTGTACTGTTGTTTGTTTGTTTCTTGTTATTTTAAGGAGATGCTATTGGTTTCCTTCTTATGTTGGAATGGTTGGCTTAGGATCAAACCTACAAAACTGATGGCTGCTGCTTCCTAGTGACAAGAAATACCTTGAGTTCTCAGTTCATGGTTGTGAACCCTCCGCTGGGGTTCTGATGTACTGAAGAACAAGGAAAGCAGGCAGGAACAGTGGAACTTGGGCAGGAGCATTGTTTCTTGCTCTGTAAAAATGTGGAAAATTGAATTGGAGCTGTTTTTTACAGTAAATTATACGAGTAAAGTGTCTATATAGCAGAATACCTTTCCAGATGCTATATGTGCTAAGGGAACTTTTCCTTCCAAGGTTACAAGGACATTATCTTTTCAGAACTAACATTTTCTTTTGATTTGGCATTGAACCAATAAGAGAGAGAGAAAGAGAAGAAGAGAATTTGGTATCTTTGTGTTAAATCTGACGTCTTGATATCTTGGTTTCTAGGTTACTGTAATGCCCCAGATCATTTCCCATTTGCTAAGTTGAAAGTCCAAACCAATGAATCTGAGTTTCCCGTTGGGACGTCTTTAAATTATGAATGCCTCCCTGAGTACTTCAGGAAGTCATTCTCTATCAAGTGTCTAGAAAACCTGACGTGGTCAAGTGCCAAGGATTTCTGTAAACGTGAGTACACCCTACATTGGCGCTTTCCCATGTCTGTCAAATCATCCTTAGGATCTTTTTTAACTATTTAAAATTTGAGAGATGAGAAAACTTTGCTTATCAAAAGTGTTCACAGAGGCAGATGTAGGAGTTGGCATTATAGGTCTTCCCTAATTATTGGTTGAAATATGATTTCATAAGACTGTGTCAAGAAATGTGTACAAGAAAAAGACCATTTCCTATGGGAAAGTAAATAGTGAATGTCTCCAGAACAGGAAAAATACATAAGGAGAGGGAAACTGTTTGCATGACCAAGTGGGAAGGATGTTATTATACTGGTACTACATAGACTATAAAAAACCTTTTTATTTTGTCGAGAGATTTCGGGGAGAGAGAAGACAGATCTAGATGGGAAGTCTTTTTGAAAATGGTGTGTAGTAAGTGGCTGATTGTAAGGCAAAAAGAAAAAAAAAACCGTGGAAACATCAAAATTGCATATTTTCTTAAGTATGCTACAGTCAGGTAGGGCCTGCATACTAACAAAAGTTCAGATTACTCTACTTTGCTCCAAACTTCTGTTTATTTCCTACAGGTAAAGTATGTAGAACTCCTCCAGATCCTGCGAATGGTGTGGTGCACATAGACACAGATGCCCAGTTTGGATCCAGAATTAATTTTTCTTGCAATAGAGGGTGAGTGAGCAGGAATGTCTCTCGGTTCAAGATTGGCAGAATAGCAATACTGCCTCCTAGGCACATATCAGAAAGAACAACGAGGCTATTGCTATCTGCTCTTTAAAAGTCTGAATATAAGAGTTCAACTCCTGATTGAAATGAACAAATGTACGATAAGATTCAGGGAGAAATCTGAAATCTTGCTGGAAAGCACATACAAGAAAAGTAAAGTGCTTACCTGGTAGAAAGAAAAAAAATGAGTTCATGTATTTGGGGGCAGGGGCATAATCAAACCATACAAACAGCCCTAAATCAGGGCAGACATAGATGGAAGAAAGTGACAGCCATAGAGCGAGTGAGCAAGTGAGAAAACAAATCTTAAAGTTAATTGCACTAATTAGTTTGCTAGGACTTCCATAACAAAGTATGACAGACTGGGTGGCTTAGAAGAAGAGAAATTTATTCTCTCACAGTTGTGAAGGCTGGAAGTCCAAAATGAAGGTGTCAGCAGGACACGATCTCTCCAAAGTCTCTGAGGAAAGATCCCTCCCTGCCTCTTCCAGCTTCTGGAAGCCTCAGGCCTTCCGTGGCATGTGACAGCATCACTCCCATTTCTGTCTCTGCCTTCCCATGGCCATCTTTCCTGTATGTCTGTGTTTGCACGTGGCATTTCTGCTCTCTGTATGGATCCACGTCCAAAGTTCTCTCTTTATATTAGGATGTCAGTCCTATTGGATTAGGGCCCACCCTAATGACCTCATCTTGACTTGATTACCTCTGCAAAGACCTTATTTCCTGACAAGGTCACATTCACAGGGCTTAGCGGTTAGGACTTCAACACAGCTTTTTGAGGAAAACTATTCAACCCATAACAGAACTCCCCTGTGAAAATGTCAGACATAACATGTTTACTGAGCAGTGCCCCTGTCCTTGGTGTGTACCGTGACTCAGCACAAATCAGAACCTTGACCACAGGCTCAGTCTGAGCAGCTGAACCTCGCAGAGAATCTGGGCTAAAAATAACACTGACATGATAAACACTGAAAAGCCAGTTGTGGTCTCCTGCATATTTGCCACCCTAGGCATAACAGTCTAGAGCACCTGTAACCTGATAAAATAAAATTCGAGTAAATCTAAATACTTGTCTGCTTCTCTGAGAATTTTTAAGTATGACCTACAAATTCTCTGACTGTACCCTTGCATTACTCAATAAGGGTGAACTGTATCTAGTGTGAAAAAGAAAATCTTTATTAAACTATAATACCTGCAAAAAATTGATGTACATTGACATCACACTGATCCTTCACAACATTAAATTGCAGAACATAGTGTTTCTATTGTGCCAAGTTTGTATTCACATCCTGAGTCTCTTAAATAGACATTATAAGAAAAACAGGACCCCACAATTATACCACTTCAGTATACATTCTGGGAAGAGAAAACCAAATAAATCCAGCAATGCACTAATAATTTTTTTTAAAATGGCAAAGTGCAAAGTGCTGTGCAAAACTAGTAGAAAAAAAATTTTTTTTTTTTTAAAAAAGCATGGTCAAATATTTTCAACAAAGTTACAAAACTAAATACAAGTACAGAACTGATTGTTTGAAAGTGAAAATTTTGCAATGTAATCATAATTTAAGAACAACCTGTAAAGTTATAAAATATATCCACAAATCTAGAACAAATTTGAATCGATACATCTTCTTGTTGAAAGACAAAGGCTTCTAAATAGGATTTAACATGTCAAGTGTTCTGGTATTTATAAAAAACATACCTAAGATAAAATGACATGGCACTGTTAATTATATGTGTCTATCAGGAAAACGCGAATAAATTTGTTAAATGGCAATTATGAGGGTTAAAATAAAAACAGAATTTAAGAAGGAAATTATCAAACAGGTCTACCAAATGACTGTCTTATGTTAGTACCTGGTATAATCCACAATGGAGCCAAAAATTAAGAAGCAGAGAGTGCCACGAGGAATTACAGAGGAAATAGCCCTTTCAATAGTGAGCAGATAAGAAAAGGGAAGTAAGAAAACTCAGATAGAATATGTGGAGCTGAGGCTGGTCCTTACACTCTCCCAGATTGTGATTCTGTCAGATTTGTCATGCATGCATGCTGTGAGGAAGTTGATGGGAGTTGGATAGCATAATTAATTTTCACTTCTTGCCTTTAGGTATTTTCTAATTGGTCACTCATCCGCCAAATGTATCATCTCAGACAATAAGCCCATTTGGGAGACGGAGCCCCCACTTTGTGAACGTGAGTTGAAATCTCTTTCGCCATCTATCCTACAACTGGAGCCTCTCATTGCTCCCCCCACTCCTTCACCCCAGGAATTACAAAGAATCAGACTCATCCCTCCAGGCAATGCTATCCTTCCAATATTTGAAGAAAACAGTCAGATCCTGAAAATCGCTCCCCATGTTCCATCCTTCTAGTTCCTCCTGTTTTTCCTCATCTTGGGTATAACTATTTTAAACAATGATTTCTATCTCGCTAAAAACAGCTCCCACTTTCCTCTTTGTTGGTTGAATACTTCCTAGTTTGCAGATCATTCTCTCCAGCGACATCAACAAATACAAAATTAGCAAAAGTAGCCCTGCTTCCTCTCTGCCAACTCTTAACACCAGGTGGTGTATTGAAGCAGTCTCGCTCTCCCTTGCTCCTTGTTCTTTGTCTGAATAATGACATTCCATCTTCCTATGAATTGTTTGAAATAAGAGCTTCCTACACTTTGGGTTACACGGAAAGATGAGCAATTTCAAAAGAACAGAGACTATGAAAAAGACATAAGCTTGGGTTTGGTAATAATGTGCATAAATCAACACTCTCAGACCTAGCTGCTGATAGGATAAGTGGGAACAAACTTTCTAAAAGACCAGTGTCCAGTAGGTATCAAAAACCTTAACTGTATACATGCCTTTACTTCAAGAAGTCAACATTTGTTTTTAAACATCACCATGGTTTTTTTGCAAAGATATTGCTATACAAACATTTACCTACATTATTGGTCGTGATAGTGAAAGAGTCAGAATAATCTAAATGTTGAGTATATTCTAAACAATGTTTCAGAAATAATCCATTGAAAGGAACAAGGCACATGTCCTGAAAGTAAAAAGAAAAGTTTAAAACATGCCAGAATACGTTAGCCAAGAGACAACTCTCGCAAATGGAATCAAATAGTACTTCTAATAGCAAAGATAAATTGGAAAAAGATATGGTTTGGTGTGCATATTAAAGATTACGCAATTAACAATCAACAGTGGTTCTTTCTTCTACATAGACTTGAAATACTTTTTTATGAATTTTTTACAAGACGCACGCATCTGAATTATTTTCTTAAAAGTAAAAATAAATAAATAAACAAAGTGTGCCGACTTTCAGGTCTACCTGCCAAAAGTGATAGAAATATTCTCTCATATGTTACAGATTGATTTAAAATGCCTAGGAGTTATCTGTTACTTGGATATCAGATTAGAGTTGTCTGTAAAATTATCTACGCTTTCTATGTTCTTAGGAGTACATCTGTGATACATTTTTCCTACTTCCTCTACATTTTACCCTTTCCTGACTCAATATTGGCAAAAACACATCTATATCCTTAATATCCACATTCTCTAAGGTATTAGCCTAATGTAGAGCACATTTGATTATCTTTATTACTTCTGAATCAGTGATATTGTGTTTGTCATGTGTAATATAGTGTAATTGTGCCTTATTACTTTTATATTGGTTGTTGCAGAGCTCTTTGATTTGACTTATTTGATGAAGAGTCGACATCTATCACTAACCAATAGAATAAAGCCAAGTGCCTCTACAGAGATAGAACTGAATTAACAATAGTGAAATAACATATAAAGTCTCGGCTGAAATGAGAAGCATGTGGACTCTGATACTATATGGACACATTTAATGAAATAACGTTAATTGAGAAGAGCAGAAGCAATAATGCTGCGGTTACTGAATTTACACTTGTGTCAAAAACATGTCTTTACTTTATGAAACATTAGACGAGAGCAGACGTGCTGTGGATATTCATTTTTGGAAATTTGGGCTTTTGATAAAACTGGTTACCAGAATTTATCACCTTGAGAAATTGAGGTTTTGATTAACTCGCTGTTCCTTTTGTCAGGTATTCACTGTAGGCCGCCTCCAACCATCGCCAATGGAAATTTCTGGAGCTATAACACAGAGTATTTTCCGTACGGAGTGGTGGTGACCTATCGCTGCAAAGTTGGGGAGAGAGGGAAAAAGCTGTTCGACCTCGTGGGCAAGGCATCGATACACTGCACCAGCAAAGATGACGGAGCCGGCGTCTGGAGCGGACCTCCCCCGCAGTGCATTGTACCCAACAAATGCACACCTCCAGACGTTGAAAATGGAATAAGGGTGTCTGAGAACAGAAGCTTGTTTTCCTTAAATGAAGTCGTGAGGTTTAGGTGTCAGGCTGGCTTTGTCATGAAAGGACCCTCCAGTGTGCGATGCCAAGCCCAAAACAAATGGGAGCCCAGGTTGCCCAGCTGCTCCAGGGGTGAGTCTGACTGAGGCCTCGAAGGGGCCTGCAGATGGCACGAGTTGTAGAAGGATCAGGAGGTCAGCATTTGTCCTGGGGGAAAGATGTGTGGTGAGCAGTGTGATTGAGCAAATTTTCTTGGGAGAGAACATGATATATAAAGAAGGTGTGTGTAAGTGAGTGTGTGCATGTGAGTGTGTGATAAAATGGAGAAGCAAAGGTCAATCTGGGCACAGAATATGAAGTATGTCCTCTGCATTCTTATAAACAGAAGTTCTCTATATACTTCACTACTTCCATTCTTCATCATCTATCAGTTATTTGGGACTACAATCCTTGCTAACAGGTGCTGAGTCATTTCTCTATCAGTTACCATAACACGGGCTCTGTGTGCACTTATTTAATGCTGAAAACAAAGATATAAGGTAGTTACTACTACATTTCCCATGTTTGCAGATAAAATGAGTCTCAGAAAAGTGAGATAACCTACCAAGATTAAACAGATACTAACTTCCAGACTGAGGACTGGAACACAAGTCTGCCTGACTCCAGACCCATCGAAATCAAAACCCATTCTAGATGTTTCAAGGGGTGAGAGACTTAGTGTCCATGACAGGACACAAGGATGTTGGAGGGGCAGAAAGAGTAAAAGGAGGAAGGCAGTGTTACCAGAGAGCGAGAAGCTGCCATTCTTCCAGGTCTAGGGCACAGACATGTGCACTCACTGCTGAAACTATCTCCGAGAGCACAAGCATCTCCTCCCATGCTGCTAAAGACGCAGGAGCCGCCACTGCTGCCAGTATATGGCTGAGATGGCTGGAGCCAAAGTCATGGTACTGCTAGAAGTGAAGTTGCTGCTGCTAAGCAAGAGCCATTGACAATGCCATTTCCTGAGCCTCCTTTAGAGGAAGAATGGCTTTTATTATCTTCCACCTTTTAGTTCTTTACACATGCCACCTATTGACAGAGCCTAATCAGAACGTAGAGGGCCAGGAAGATAAAGAGTTGTAGTTTGCAGGCTTCCAGTCCCGAGAATCAAAGATAATGCAGAGGTGTTGGCTCTGTCGAAAGAAATGTAAGCGACACAGCACTTAAAAATTCACATCATTGTGCATTTATCAATCAAGGGAGCCAGTGGGTAATGAGCCCTGAACATAGGTGTTATAACATCAGAGTATTTACAGAGTCCTGGAGGGGTCATCTGTTCTAGTCCAGTCCCCACTGTTATACTTGAGAAAGCCCAAGTCCAAAGAGTGGAGCTGACCTGCTCTAAGCCTGAAGGAAATTATTTGAAATGTTTCACGATTTTATAAAATTTAGTTGAGACGCGAGTGCATTCCGATTCTGAGTTCAAACCTACTGTTTAAAGAGATCATTTTGACTCAGTTACAATATGCCATATGCAGTATGCACTCTCATTACGAGGACTGTAGCTTGTTTTAAGAAGACGTCGTTCAGTGGTTGCAAATCTTTTCATTGGAATGAAATGAATGTTTGAGCAACACCTTGATATACAGAGTGCAGAGAGGAAACTCACAGTTCTCTTCCAACCCATGTCAGGTGACTCCTGAGAGAAGGAGTTGCAAGGGGCTGAGAAGAGATTTAAATTCTGTTTGGTGCACTCGGGTGTGATTGGCGATTGGCAAGTCAATTAGATGAGACTTGGGCACAACATTCCTTATAGCCTAAAAGGTGGACAATTAATTGATGATGCCTTTTCAGAAAGGTAGTACAAAGTTATAAAATTCCTTCAGTCTTAACAACTGTGTACCAGGTGGCCAGTAAGAGAAAGTATTCTAGAAGAGAACTATCTGCTGTATAATGTTCGTGAGTACTTTAGATGAAAAACAGTTGAATCAAGGAGATCTCAGTTTGGTCACAGCTCTGCAGGGTTTCAGTTCCATGGCTTTGGGCGAGGCACTTCCTCTCTTTGTATCTCTGTCTGTCTCTGTCTCTTTCTCTCCCTCTCTAATTTTGCCATTAATAAAATGAGAGTGTTAGCCTACCAGATTTATAAACCTAATAGACTTACAGTTATGATTCTGTTGGCGAATTTAACACCGAGGAAAAGTTAATCTCACACAACTAACAATACATGGTTCTCTTTGCCAAGTATGTCAGCCGCCTCCAGAAATCCTGCATGGTAAGCACACCCTGAGCAATGAGGAGGACTTTTCTCCCGGGCAAGAAGTGTTCTACAGCTGTGAGCCCGGCTACGATCTCCGAGGGGCTGCTTCTCTGCGCTGTACGCCCCAGGGAGACTGGAACTCAGCAGCCCCCAGGTGTACAGGTGCCTACACTCTCATCTGGTTTGACGTTTTTACCTTGTGTGGCTATTCTCCCCACGCCAGTGTTATTTCTGTTTGTTTTTCTTTACTCCAGTGAAATCATGTGATAACTTCCTAGACCAACTCCCTAATGGCCGTGTGCTCTTCCCACTTAATCTGGAGCTTGGGGCAAAGGTGTCCTTCTTTGTAACGAAGGGTGAGTATGAATTTCCTGGCCCACTGGACGTGGAAATCAAAGTTAGAAGTGCATTCAAAAGGGAAGGTGTCGGGAAATAAAAACTTCAGGGACATTAAATTCTGGAAGTATATATGGGAAGTAAGAGTATGAAGCAAATTGAACTAATAATATGACATGTGAAGGAAAACGGGACATGTATTAAATGGAAGGTGCCAAGACGAATATGACCAATATACATAGGTGACACATTAAGTGAAAAACATCATATTTTCCAAGCAGAAAAGAAGAAGAGTAATTTGAAGAGCCCAGAAGTTTGATTTGTAATAAAAGTAACAGTTTGGAAATAATAAATTTTTAACCAATTATATATCTTCTAGTTAGTAATGGGCTAAGGGTTTTGAATTAGGATCACGGTGGCTGAGGATAGTGTTTTCAGTAAGGCTATTAAGCTGTTTATGTGAATCTAGTGCTCTTCGTGGTGTACACATCTCTACATGGGAAGCATCAAGCATGAATTTACTCTTCAATACCTCAACATGCTGTTTGAGCCATCTTCACAACCATCACAAATGCAGAAGCAAAAGAAAATCTTTGTTCCTTTTCCAGTTATTCACTGCTTTGGCAGTCCAAACCGGTGCTGTTTTACTTGCTACCCTAAAAGACTGGGTTTCCCATGAAACAATAAGTAGATTTATCATGTTAATCACAGGATGATCAGCTAGAGATTTGCTTCTCTGGGTCTGAGTCCAGTGTCAAAGAGATGACAGTTATGCTATGACTGCTTTCTTCAACACAGGCTAGGACTATGTATTATGTGACCAAGTTACGGTCCTTTACTGTCCTACCTTAAAGGAAGCTGTGACTTGTTCAGAGCGACGTGGCCTCTGAACCTCTGCCTCCTGTTTCAGGTCCTCAAAATGCTGAGATTTTGCAGGGACCAAGTTTGCAAACTAATGGCATTTGGGCTGAAACATCTTACTTATTCACTACCATTTTCTTCTTTAGATTCCAATTAAAAGGAATTCTACCAGTCATTGTGTCCTGGTTGGAATGGAAATGCTTTGGAACAGCAGTGCTCCTGTTTGTGAACGTAAGTAGAAGGAAGGACACTTTAGGCCAATCTCCCCTCCTCAATTTGTTGAGTACTTGGACCTGTGGCTTCCCCTGTTGTTGTTTTCATATTTTCTAATCGGAATTATTGAGAAGTTGTTGCCATTGTAATAGTATTTATTTGTGATCAATTTGGTTTTATGACTTTGATGTGCATTATGTGTTTGGGGACCACTGGCTCAGTCTCTGTCATTTTGAATTCTGTTTTCTATGTCATGAAAGCAGCAGTGTTTGCCTCTAGGTCAGAAGAGATTAGATAATGTGAAGCTATTTCCTTTCCTTCTTTCTTCCTTCCGTCCTTCCTTCCTTCCTTCCTTCCTTCCTTCCTTCCTTCATTTCTTCCCTCTTTCCTGTCTTAGTTTCTTCCTTCTTTTTTCCTTACTTTTTTCCCTCTTTCTTGTTTTTTTTTCTACCAGCAAAGTGCAATCTTTCTACAATGTTTCTATTTGCCAGTATATAAATGTGAAACATTCATTCGTTCAATCGATTATTTACTGAGCGCATACTATGTGTTTGATGTTCTTCTAATCACTTGTGTTATAGCAGTTAACAAGATAAGTTAATTCCCTGTCTTCATGTTCTTTACACTGAAGTGAGCAGATGGTCAGGAAAAACAATAAACCAATAAATGTTATAGAAATGATGAATCAAAGTCATTCAGGAATGAGGGAAAGGTGGGGAGCAAGAGTATGCAGGGTAAGCAGTGTAAGACTCCTTAAGCTCTCAAAACATGTACCGAAATAAATTACGCTGAAAAATTTAGAAAAAAATAGCTGATTAAAAAATGAGTCTCCTACGTGCAGCATTACTAGTAATTTCTCCTGGTCTACCCATGTATATATTCCCCAGTGAAAGACAGGACTTTGCTTCATCTCTTCATCCGAACGATTGGAAAATGCCTATTTTTTAAACAATCAAATTTTACTACAATGTTTCTGTTGCTAGAAACCTACTCAGACATCATAATGTGCTTTTAATGGTAAACTTATGAGAACATACTTATATACAGACTACTGCTATCCAAGAAACAGTATTCCTTGATGTAACATGACAGGTGGCTGGCCTACTGGCATGCATTCTCGTTCAGTTATTGATTGGATTTTCTTATTTTTCATGACTCTTACTAGCTGATGTGTTTTCCTCCAAACCCCAAACCTAGGTAGAAATGTCAGTTAGAAGTGAGAAAGAAACTATTTTAAACAGGCAAGCAGATACTAGGTAGAAGTAAAAGTTGGGGGCCTGATAAAAAGTAAAGAAGAAAAATAAATCATCGATCCATACATTTTAATAAACAGCGCAGTTCTAATCGTTACAGTTTCAGTTCATTGGGTCAGCACTACTATCATAATCAGGACTGATAGCCAGTGTCAATAAGTTATCAAGAAAAGTCTTCATATCTTTAAGGTGATTAGTACACGTGGAATACATTATAGAAATGCTGGCCGAGAATTTAAGCTCCTTGGAGGACAATGACTTTATCTGTGCTCTTTACCACTCTATACCCAGGCCCTGATGAGTGGCTAACCCAAAATTAGTACTCAACTAATATTTACAGAGCAAAGGAATGAGTTAGCCACTGAATGGTTACTTTTCTTCTTTAAAACTTTTGGTGCTTATCTAAGGGTATTAAGTTTTTATTTCCTGGAAAATTTAACTAGCTGAAAGAGTCAAGATCAGCACATTTCTTTTGTACTTTTTCAAGAAAACACACAATTAAGATCTCATTTTGTTTAGTCCATCTCATCAAAGGCTTCCACCGAAGGTATAGCGCCATAACTGTTTTTGAGGCAGCACCAATCATAGCAGCTATGATCTCTGGTGAAAACTCCTCAGTGAAACTTAGAGCTCTTGCCTTCTTTCCAGAAATCGTGTGTCCAAATCCTCCAGATATCCTGAATGGAAGCCACACAGGAAAACCTCTGGAGGTCTTTACTTTTGGGAAAGAAGTAACTTACTCATGTGACCACCACCCAGACAGAGGGGTGACCTTCAACCTCTCTGGGGAGAGCACCATCCGCTGCATAAGCGACAGTCAAGGGAATGGGATTTGGAGCAGCCCTGCCCCTCGTTGTGGACTTCCAGGTGAGTGCACACTACCCCACATTCTAAATGACTTCAGAATGTTTAAACCAGAACTTCCACATTTTTGCAATTACACTTTTATGTTTATTTGTGCACTTGACACAATTAAGTGCCAAATCAGTGATGTGATTTTTTTGTTGTTGTTGTTAAAAATTATTGGGGTGACATTCACAAAATCAAGTAAATTTCAAGTGTATACTTCAACAGTATGTCATATGTATATACTGCATTGTGTGTTTGCCACCTAAAGTCACATTTCCTTCCATCACCAAATATTTGACCGTTTGTAGCCCTATGTACTTCTGCCCTCCCTGCTTCACCTGGAATAAATGGTTTTAAGATATGTCAACATGTACAGTTCTGACAATTTTGCTGCTAGAAGGCTAATTAAAAAAAGAGAGGGAGTGGGTGGATGATGGTTCTAATTCTCACTCAGATTGAAAAGAAGATGCTTTCAACGTATAGGAGTTGGAAGCAAATACCTGTGAACGTTAACTAACAGTGATGCCATCTTCCCGGGTTTGGGAGGAAAGCATGGGCCAGCAGGGAACAAAGTGAGGCAAAACAGCTTTTAAGTATCTGTTTAGCCTGGGAGCCCTGTGCATTCTGTTGAAAGCTGTGTTTCACCGTGGATGAACCACAAAGATTTCTTTGGCCAGTTTGGACTAAGTTGTAAATTAAGATAAGGTGTACTTCTTAGCCCACGTTAATTTTAGCTGTCAAAAAGACTTCCCACTGTGGTAGAAAGGAAATGCAAAGACATATGAATTCAAGAGAAAATGCTAAAGAAAGAGAGTGTGTATTGCTAAGGTCTGGAGAAGTCTCCTTAAAACGCCAAACTCCCCTAAGGCATCTACCCTCAGAAAGGGAAGATGGGAAAGAGAAAGTACATTTGTAAAAGGGACCCTAGTCCTGACATCACATACTGACTTCTGGGGAACTCTGAGAGAAAAGAACAATTCCAAAAGGTAAAGGACCAAGTGCCAGTCAATTAGGAGTCATTTTTGTCCTCACTCTCCTATTCCAACACCAACTGGGTGCACCTATGGGCCAATGTACTGATGTAATGTCCTAATCCAGACTTACTGAATCAATAGTGAGAGGTAATCTTGCCTTCTATTTTATCACGTTTTTCATCAGAACCCTACCTGAGATGGAAAGTCTAGTTTCATCAGCTAGATTTTTAGATTGGAGAGCTACTGCCAGGCCATCTTCAGGTGGGATTCGGCCTTTGATGGTAACTTTTAGTCATAATTGGGGACTTCTTTGCCTAGAAACGAGGAGCGCTAGTAGTGAAGCTCTAAGATAAAAAGTAAACAGGCAATAATGATGGACAAATTTCTCATGAAAAACCTTGAAAATTGCCAAACTTTTATACTGAGATAAATTATTGAATTATGTTCAAGAGACAAGAAATTGGTTTTCAACTTTCCATAAAAGGGTTCTCTGGGTGCAGGACTGGCTCAAGAACAACCATTACTATTTAAATAAGTAATTGGAAAAGAAGTGAAGGACAGCTGAAAGAGAAGCTTAAAGAGAAGGTGTTGTCAAAACCAAGTGGAAATGATTTCCATTTTTTCAAACGTATGTACTTTGAGTTCATACTACTTGAATCCAAACTGAGGTTTTCACTCCTTGAGGCTATAGCTAATAGACCATCATGGGAATGGAGCTAAAGCTAGAATTGGATTCAACGTACACTTTGAACAATGTTTTCTTATAATGACAACTGTACTGTTGTTTGTTTGTTTCTTGTTATTTTAAGGAGATGCTATTGGTTTCCTTCTTATGTTGGAATGGTTGGCTTAGGATCAAACCTACAAAACTGATGGCTGCTGCTTCCTAGTGACAAGAAATACCTTGAGTTCTCAGTTCATGGTTGTGAACCCTCCGCTGGGGTTCTGATGTACTGAAGAACAAGGAAAGCAGGCAGGAACGGTGGAACTTGGGCAGGAGCATTGTTTCTTGCTCTGTAAAAATGTGGAAAATTGAATTGGAGCTGTTTTTTACAGTAAATTATACGAGTAAAGTGTCTATATAGCAGAATACCTTTCCAGATGCTATATGTGCTAAGGGAACTTTTCCTTCCAAGGTTACAAGGACATTATCTTTTCAGAACTAACATTTTCTTTTGATTTGGCATTGAACCAATAAGAGAGAGAGAAAGAGAAGAAGAGAATTTGGTATCTTTGTGTTAAATCTGACGTCTTGATATCTTGGTTTCTAGGTTACTGTAATGCCCCAGATCATTTCCCATTTGCTAAGTTGAAAGTCCAAACCAATGAATCTGAGTTTCCCGTTGGGACGTCTTTAATTATGAATGCCTCCTGAGTACTTCAGGAAGTCATTCTCTATCAAGTGTCTAGAAAACCTGACGTGGTCAAGTGCCAAGGATTTCTGTAAACGTGAGTACACCCTACATTGGCGCTTTCCCATGTCTGTCAAATCATCCTTAGGATCTTTTTTAACTATTTAAAATTTGAGAGATGAGAAAACTTTGCTTATCAAAAGTGTTCACAGAGGCAGATGTAGGAGTTGGCATTATAGGTCTTCCCTAATTATTGGTTGAAATATGATTTCATAAGACTGTGTCAAGAAATGTGTACAAGAAAAAGACCATTTCCTATGGGAAAGTAAATAGTGAATGTCTCCAGAACAGGAAAAATACATAAGGAGAGGGAAACTGTTTGCATGACCAAGTGGGAAGGATGTTATTATACTGGTACTACATAGACTATAAAAAACCTTTTTATTTTGTCGAGAGATTTCGGGGAGAGAGAAGACAGATCTAGATGGGAAGTCTTTTTGAAAATGGTGTGTAGTAAGTGGCTGATTGTAAGGCAAAAAGAAAAAAACCGTGGAAACATCAAAATTGCATATTTTCTTAAGTATGCTACAGTCAGGTAGGGCCTGCATACTAACAAAAGTTCAGATTACTCTACTTTGCTCCAAACTTCTGTTTATTTCCTACAGGTAAAGTATGTAGAACTCCTCCAGATCCTGCGAATGGTGTGGTGCACATAGACACAGATGCCCAGTTTGGATCCAGAATTAATTTTTCTTGCAATAGAGGGTGAGTGAGCAGGAATGTCTCTCGGTTCAAGATTGGCAGAATAGCAATACTGCCTCCTAGGCACATATCAGAAAGAACAACGAGGCTATTGCTATCTGCTCTTTAAAAGTCTGAATATAAGAGTTCAACTCCTGATTGAAATGAACAAATGTACGATAAGATTCAGGGAGAAATCTGAAATCTTGCTGGAAAGCACATACAAGAAAAGTAAAGTGCTTACCTGGTAGAAAGAAAAAAAATGAGTTCATGTATTTGGGGGCAGGGGCATAATCAAACCATACAAACAGCCCTAAATCAGGGCAGACATAGATGGAAGAAAGTGACAGCCATAGAGCGAGTGAGCAAGTGAGAAAACAAATCTTAAAGTTAATTGCACTAATTAGTTTGCTAGGACTTCCATAACAAAGTATGACAGACTGGGTGGCTTAGAAGAAGAGAAATTTATTCTCTCACAGTTGTGAAGGCTGGAAGTCCAAAATGAAGGTGTCAGCAGGACACGATCTCTCCAAAGTCTCTGAGGAAAGATCCCTCCCTGCCTCTTCCAGCTTCTGGAAGCCTCAGGCCTTCCGTGGCATGTGACAGCATCACTCCCATTTCTGTCTCTGCCTTCCCATGGCCATCTTTCCTGTATGTCTGTGTTTGCACGTGGCATTTCTGCTCTCTGTATGGATCCACGTCCAAAGTTCTCTCTTTATATTAGGATGTCAGTCCTATTGGATTAGGGCCCACCCTAATGACCTCATCTTGACTTGATTACCTCTGCAAAGACCTTATTTCCTGACAAGGTCACATTCACAGGGCTTAGCGGTTAGGACTTCAACACAGCTTTTTGAGGAAAACTATTCAACCCATAACAGAACTCCCCTGTGAAAATGTCAGACATAACATGTTTACTGAGCAGTGCCCCTGTCCTTGGTGTGTACCGTGACTCAGCACAAATCAGAACCTTGACCACAGGCTCAGTCTGAGCAGCTGAACCTCGCAGAGAATCTGGGCTAAAAATAACACTGACATGATAAACACTGAAAAGCCAGTTGTGGTCTCCTGCATATTTGCCACCCTAGGCATAACAGTCTAGAGCACCTGTAACCTGATAAAATAAAATTCGAGTAAATCTAAATACTTGTTCGCTTCTCTGAGAATTTTAAGTATGACCTACAAATTCTCTGACTGTACCCTTGCATTACTCAATAAGGGTGAACTGTATCTAGTGTGAAAAAGAAAATCTTTATTAAACTATAATACCTGCAAAAAATTGATGTACATTGACATCACACTGATCCTTCACAACATTAAATTGCAGAACATAGTGTTTCTATTGTGCCAAGTTTGTATTCACATCCTGAGTCTCTTAAATAGACATTATAAGAAAAACAGGACCCCACAATTATACCACTTCAGTATACATTCTGGGAAGAGAAAACCAAATAAATCCAGCAATGCACTAATAATTTTTTTTAAAATGGCAAAGTGCAAAGTGCTGTGCAAAACTAGTAGAAAAAAAATTTTTTTTTTTTTAAAAAAGCATGGTCAAATATTTTCAACAAAGTTACAAAACTAAATACAAGTACAGAACTGATTGTTTGAAAGTGAAAATTTTGCAATGTAATCATAATTTAAGAACAACCTGTAAAGTTATAAAATATATCCACAAATCTAGAACAAATTTGAATCGATACATCTTCTTGTTGAAAGACAAAGGCTTCTAAATAGGATTTAACATGTCAAGTGTTCTGGTATTTATAAAAAACATACCTAAGATAAAATGACATGGCACTGTTAATTATATGTGTCTATCAGGAAAACGCGAATAAATTTGTTAAATGGCAATTATGAGGGTTAAAATAAAAACAGAATTTAAGAAGGAAATTATCAAACAGGTCTACCAAATGACTGTCTTATGTTAGTACCTGGTATAATCCACAATGGAGCCAAAAATTAAGAAGCAGAGAGTGCCACGAGGAATTACAGAGGAAATAGCCCTTTCAATAGTGAGCAGATAAGAAAAGGGAAGTAAGAAAACTCAGATAGAATATGTGGAGCTGAGGCTGGTCCTTACACTCTCCCAGATTGTGATTCTGTCAGATTTGTCATGCATGCATGCTGTGAGGAAGTTGATGGGAGTTGGATAGCATAATTAATTTTCACTTCTTGCCTTTAGGTATTTTCTAATTGGTCACTCATCCGCCAAATGTATCATCTCAGACAATAAGCCCATTTGGGAGACGGAGCCCCCACTTTGTGAACGTGAGTTGAAATCTCTTTCGCCATCTATCCTACAACTGGAGCCTCTCATTGCTCCCCCCACTCCTTCACCCCAGGAATTACAAAGAATCAGACTCATCCCTCCAGGCAATGCTATCCTTCCAATATTTGAAGAAAACAGTCAGATCCTGAAAATCGCTCCCCATGTTCCATCCTTCTAGTTCCTCCTGTTTTTCCTCATCTTGGGTATAACTATTTTAAACAATGATTTCTATCTCGCTAAAAACAGCTCCCACTTTCCTCTTTGTTGGTTGAATACTTCCTAGTTTGCAGATCATTCTCTCCAGCGACATCAACAAATACAAAATTAGCAAAAGTAGCCCTGCTTCCTCTCTGCCAACTCTTAACACCAGGTGGTGTATTGAAGCAGTCTCGCTCTCCCTTGCTCCTTGTTCTTTGTCTGAATAATGACATTCCATCTTCCTATGAATTGTTTGAAATAAGAGCTTCCTACACTTTGGGTTACACGGAAAGATGAGCAATTTCAAAAGAACAGAGACTATGAAAAAGACATAAGCTTGGGTTTGGTAATAATGTGCATAAATCAACACTCTCAGACCTAGCTGCTGATAGGATAAGTGGGAACAAACTTTCTAAAAGACCAGTGTCCAGTAGGTATCAAAAACCTTAACTGTATACATGCCTTTACTTCAAGAAGTCAACATTTGTTTTTAAACATCACCATGGTTTTTTTGCAAAGATATTGCTATACAAACATTTACCTACATTATTGGTCGTGATAGTGAAAGAGTCAGAATAATCTAAATGTTGAGTATATTCTAAACAATGTTTCAGAAATAATCCATTGAAAGGAACAAGGCACATGTCCTGAAAGTAAAAAGAAAAGTTTAAAACATGCCAGAATACGTTAGCCAAGAGACAACTCTCGCAAATGGAATCAAATAGTACTTCTAATAGCAAAGATAAATTGGAAAAAGATATGGTTTGGTGTGCATATTAAAGATTACGCAATTAACAATCAACAGTGGTTCTTTCTTCTACATAGACTTGAAATACTTTTTTATGAATTTTTTACAAGACGACGCATCTGAATTATTTTCTTAAAAGTAAAAATAAATAAATAAACAAAGTGTGCCGACTTTCAGGTCTACCTGCCAAAAATGATAGAAATATTCTCTCATATGTTACAGATTGATTTAAAATGCCTAGGAGTTATCTGTTACTTGGATATCAGATTAGAGTTGTCTGTAAAATTATCTGCGCTTTCTATGTTCTTAGGAGTACATCTGTGATACATTTTTCCTACTTCCTCTACATTTTACCCTTTCCTGACTCAATATTGGCAAAAACACATCTATATCCTTAATATCCACATTCTCTAAGGTATTAGCCTAATGTAGAGCACATTTGATTATCTTTATTACTTCTGAATCAGTGATATTGTGTTTGTCATGTGTAATATAGTGTAATTGTGCCTTATTACTTTTATATTGGTTGTTGCAGAGCTCTTTGATTTGACTTATTTGATGAAGAGTCGACATCTATCACTAACCAATAGAATAAAGCCAAGTGCCTCTACAGAGATAGAACTGAATTAACAATAGTGAAATAACATATAAAGTCTCGGCTGAAATGAGAAGCATGTGGACTCTGATACTATATGGACACATTTAATGAAATAACGTTAATTGAGAAGAGCAGAAGCAATAATGCTGCGGTTACTGAATTTACACTTGTGTCAAAAACATGTCTTTACTTTATGAAACATTAGACGAGAGCAGACGTGCTGTGGATATTCATTTTTGGAAATTTGGGCTTTTGATAAAACTGGTTACCAGAATTTATCACCTTGAGAAATTGAGGTTTTGATTAACTCGCTGTTCCTTTTGTCAGGTATTCACTGTAGGCCGCCTCCAACCATCGCCAATGGAAATTTCTGGAGCTATAACACAGAGTATTTTCCGTACGGAGTGGTGGTGACCTATCGCTGCAAAGTTGGGGAGAGAGGGAAAAAGCTGTTCGACCTCGTGGGCAAGGCATCGATACACTGCACCAGCAAAGATGACGGAGCCGGCGTCTGGAGCGGACCTCCCCCGCAGTGCATTGTACCCAACAAATGCACACCTCCAGACGTTGAAAATGGAATAAGGGTGTCTGAGAACAGAAGCTTGTTTTCCTTAAATGAAGTCGTGAGGTTTAGGTGTCAGGCTGGCTTTGTCATGAAAGGACCCTCCAGTGTGCGATGCCAAGCCCAAAACAAATGGGAGCCCAGGTTGCCCAGCTGCTCCAGGGGTGAGTCTGACTGAGGCCTCGAAGGGGCCTACAGATGGCACGAGTTGTAGAAGGATCAGGAGGTCAGCATTTGTCCTGGGGGAAAGATGTGTGGTGAGCAGTGTGATTGAGCAAATTTTCTTGGGAGAGAACATGATATATAAAGAAGGTGTGTGTAAGTGAGTGTGTGCATGTGAGTGTGTGATAAAATGGAGAAGCAAAGGTCAATCTGGGCACAGAATATGAAGTATGTCCTCTGCATTCTTATAAACAGAAGTTCTCTATATACTTCACTACTTCCATTCTTCATCATCTATCAGTTATTTGGGACTACAATCCTTGCTAACAGGTGCTGAGTCATTTCTCTATCAGTTACCATAACACGGGCTCTGTGTGCACTTATTTAATGCTGAAAACAAAGATATAAGGTAGTTACTACTACATTTCCCATGTTTGCAGATAAAATGAGTCTCAGAAAAGTGAGATAACCTACCAAGATTAAACAGATACTAACTTCCAGACTGAGGACTGGAACACAAGTCTGCCTGACTCCAGACCCATCGAAATCAAAACCCATTCTAGATGTTTCAAGGGGTGAGAGACTTAGTGTCCATGACAGGACACAAGGATGTTGGAGGGGCAGAAAGAGTAAAAGGAGGAAGGCAGTGTTACCAGAGAGCGAGAAGCTGCCATTCTTCCAGGTCTAGGGCACAGACATGTGCACTCACTGCTGAAACTATCTCCGAGAGCACAAGCATCTCCTCCCATGCTGCTAAAGACGCAGGAGCCGCCACTGCTGCCAGTATATGGCTGAGATGGCTGGAGCCAAAGTCATGGTACTGCTAGAAGTGAAGTTGCTGCTGCTAAGCAAGAGCCATTGACAATGCCATTTCCTGAGCCTCCTTTAGAGGAAGAATGGCTTTTATTATCTTCCACCTTTTAGTTCTTTACACATGCCACCTATTGACAGAGCCTAATCAGAACGTAGAGGGCCAGGAAGATAAAGAGTTGTAGTTTGCAGGCTTCCAGTCCCGAGAATCAAAGATAATGCAGAGGTGTTGGCTCTGTCGAAAGAAATGTAAGCGACACAGCACTTAAAAATTCACATCATTGTGCATTTATCAATCAAGGGAGCCAGTGGGTAATGAGCCCTGAACATAGGTGTTATAACATCAGAGTATTTACAGAGTCCTGGAGGGGGTCATCTGTTCTAGTCCAGTCCCCACTGTTATACTTGAGAAAGCCCAAGTCCAAAGAGTGGAGCTGACCTGCTCTAAGCCTGAAGGAAATTATTTGAAATGTTTCTACGATTTTATAAAATTTAGTTGAGACGCGAGTGCATTCCGATTCTGAGTTCAAACCTACTGTTTAAAGAGATCATTTTGACTCAGTTACAATATGCCATATGCAGTATGCACTCTCATTACGAGGACTGTAGCTTGTTTTAAGAAGACGTCGTTCAGTGGTTGCAAATCTTTTCATTGGAATGAAATGAATGTTTGAGCAACACCTTGATATACAGAGTGCAGAGAGGAAACTCACAGTTCTCTTCCAACCCATGTCAGGTGACTCCTGAGAGAAGGAGTTGCAAGGGGCTGAGAAGAGATTTAAATTCTGTTTGGTGCACTCGGGTGTGATTGGCGATTGGCAAGTCAATTAGATGAGACTTGGGCACAACATTCCTTATAGCCTAAAAGGTGGACAATTAATTGATGATGCCTTTTCAGAAAGGTAGTACAAAGTTATAAAATTCCTTCAGTCTTAACAACTGTGTACCAGGTGGCCAGTAAGAGAAAGTATTCTAGAAGAGAACTATCTGCTGTATAATGTTCGGTGAGTACTTTAGATGAAAAACAGTTGAATCAAGGAGATCTCAGTTTGGTCACAGCTCTGCAGGGTTTCAGTTCCATGGCTTTGGGCGAGGCACTTCCTCTCTTTGTATCTCTGTCTGTCTCTGTCTCTTTCTCTCCCTCTCTAATTTTGCCATTAATAAAATGAGAGTGTTAGCCTACCAGATTTATAAACCTAATAGACTTACAGTTATGATTCTGTTGGCGAATTTAACACCGAGGAAAAGTTAATCTCACACAACTAACAATACATGGTTCTCTTTGCCAAGTATGTCAGCCGCCTCCAGAAATCCTGCATGGTAAGCACACCCTGAGCAATGAGGAGGACTTTTCTCCCGGGCAAGAAGTGTTCTACAGCTGTGAGCCCGGCTACGATCTCCGAGGGCTGCTTCTCTGCGCTGTACGCCCCAGGGAGACTGGAACTCAGCAGCCCCAGGTGTACAGGTGCCTACACTCTCATCTGGTTTGACGTTTTTACCTTGTGTGGCTATTCTCCCCACGCCAGTGTTATTTCTGTTTGTTTTTCTTTTACTCCAGTGAAATCATGTGATAACTTCCTAGACCAACTCCCTAATGGCCGTGTGCTCTTCCCACTTAATCTGGAGCTTGGGGCAAAGGTGTCCTTCTTTTGTAACGAAGGGTGAGTATGAATTTCCCTGGCCCACTGGACGTGGAAATCAAAGTTAGAAGTGCATTCAAAAAGGGAAGGTGTCGGGAAATAAAAACTTCAGGGACATTAAATTCTGGAAGTATATATGGGAAGTAAGAGTATGAAGCAAATTGAACTAATAATATGACATGTGAAGGAAAAACGGGGACATGTATTAAATGGAAGGTGCCAAGACGAATATGACCAATATACATAGGTGACACATTAAGTGAAAAACATCATATTTTCCAAGCAGAAAAGAAGAAGAGTAATTTGAAGAGCCCAGAAGTTTGATTTGTAATAAAAGTAACAGTTTGGAAACAATAAATTTTTAACCAATTATATATCTTCTAGTTAGTAATGGGCTAAGGGTTTTGAATTAGGATCACGGTGGCTGAGGATAGTGTTTTCAGTAAGGCTATTAAGCTGTTTATGTGAATCTAGTGCTCTTCGTGGTGTACACATCTCTACATGGGAAGCATCAAGCATGAATTTACTCTTCAATACCTCAACATGCTGTTTGAGCCATCTTCACAACCATCACAAATGCAGAAGCAAAAGAAAATCTTTGTTCCTTTTCCAGTTATTCTCTGCTTTGGCAGTCCAAACCGGGTGCTGTTTTACTTGCTACCCTAAAAGACTGGGTTTCCCATGAAACAATACGTAGATTTATCATGTTAATCATAGGATGATCAGCTAGAGATTTGCTTCTCTGGGTCTGAGTCCAGTGTCAAAGAGATGACAGTTATGCTATGACTGCTTTCTTCAACACAGGCTAGGACTATGTATTATGTGGCCAAGTTACGGTCCTTTACTGTCCTACCTTAAAGGAAGCTGTGACTTGTTCAGAGCGACGTGGCCTCTGAACCTCTGCCTCCTGTTTCAGGTCCTCAAAATGCTGAGATTTTGCAGGGACCAAGTTTGCAAACTAATGGCATTTGGGCTGAAACATCTTACTTATTCACTACCATTTTCTTCTTTAGATTCCAATTAAAAGGGAATTCTACCAGTCATTGTGTCCTGGTTGGAATGGAAATGCTTTGGAACAGCAGTGCTCCTGTTTGTGAACGTAAGTAGAAGGAAGGACACTTTAGGCCAATCTCCCCCCCTCAATTTGTTGAGTACTTGGACCTGTGGCTTCCCCTGTTGTTGTTTTCATATTTTCTAATCGGAATTATTGAGAAGTTGTTGCCATTGTAATAGTATTTATTTGTGATCAATTTGGTTTTGCGCACTTTGATGTGCATTATGTGTTTGGGGACCACTGGCTCAGTCTCTGTCATTTTGAATTCTGTTTTCTATGTCATGAAAGCAGCAGTGTTTGCCTCTAGGTCAGAAGAGATTAGATAATGTGAAGCTATTTCCTTTCCTTCTTTCTTCCTTCCTTCCTTCCTTCCTTCCTTCCTTCCTTCCTTCCTTCCTTCCTTCATTTCTTCCCTCTTTCCTGTCTTAGTTTCTTCCTTCTTTTTTCCTTACTTTTTTCCCTCTTTCTTGTTTTTTTTTCTACCAGCAAAGTGCAATCTTTCTACAATGTTTCTATTTGCCAGTATATAAATGTGAAACATTCATTCGTTCAATCGATTATTTACTGAGCGCATACTATGTGTTTGATGTTCTTCTAATCACTTGTGTTATAGCAGTTAACAAGATAAGTTAATTCCCTGTCCCCATGTTCTTTACACTGAAGTGAGCAGATGGTCAGGAAAAACAATAAACCAATAAATGTTATAGAAATGATGAATCAAAGTCATTCAGGAATGAGGGAAAGGTGGGGAGCAAGAGTATGCAGGGTAAGCAGTGTAAGACTCCTTAAGCTCTCAAAACATGTACCGAAATAAATTACGCTGAAAAATTTAGAAAAAAATAGCTGATTAAAAAATGAGTCTCCTACGTGCAGCATTACTAGTAATTTCTCCTGGTCTACCCATGTATATATTCCCCAGTGAAAGACAGGACTTTGCTTCATCTCTTCATCCGAACGATTGGAAAATGCCTATTTTTTAAACAATCAAATTTTACTACAATGTTTCTGTTGCTAGAAACCTACTCAGACATCATAATGTGCTTTTAATGGTAAACTTATGAGAACATACTTATATACAGACTACTGCTATCCAAGAAACAGTATTCCTTGATGTAACATGACAGGTGGCTGGCCTACTGGCATGCATTCTCGTTCAGTTATTGATTGGATTTTCTTATTTTTCATGACTCTTACTAGCTGATGTGTTTTCCTCCAAACCCCAAACCTAGGTAGAAATGTCAGTTAGAAGTGAGAAAGAAACTATTTTAAACAGGCAAGCAGATACTAGGTAGAAGTAAAAGTTGGGGGCCTGATAAAAAGTAAAGAAGAAAAATAAATCATCGATCCATACATTTTAATAAACAGCGCAGTTCTAATCGTTACAGTTTCAGTTCATTGGGTCAGCACTACTATCATAATCAGGACTGATAGCCAGTGTCAATAAGTTATCAAGAAAAGTCTTCATATCTTTAAGGTGATTAGTACACGTGGAATACATTATAGAAATGCTGACTAAGAATTTAAGCTCCCTGGAGGACAATGACTTTATTTGTGCTCTTTACCACTCTATACCCAGGCCCTGATGAGTGGCTAACCCAAAATTAGTACTCAACTAATATTTACAGAGCAAAGGAATGAGTTAGCCACCGAATGGTTACTTTTCTTCTTTAAAACTTTTGGTGCTTATCTAAGGGTATTAAGTTTTTATTTTCTGGAAAATTTAACTAGCTGAAAGAGTCAAGATCAGTACATTTCTTTTGTTCAAGAAAACACACAATTAAGATCTCATTTTGTTTAGTCCATCTCATCAAAGGCTTCCACCGAAGGTATAGCGCCATAACTGTTTTTGAGGCAGCACCAATCATAGCAGCTATGATCTCTGGTGAAAACTCCTCAGTGAAACTTAGAGCTCTTGCCTTCTTTCCAGAAATCGTGTGTCCAAATCCTCCAGATATCCTGAATGGAAGCCACACAGGAAAACCTCTGGAGGTCTTTACTTTTGGGAAAGAAGTAACTTACTCATGTGACCACCACCCAGACAGAGGGGTGACCTTCAACCTCTCTGGGGAGAGCACCATCCGCTGCATAAGCGACAGTCAAGGGAATGGGATTTGGAGCAGCCCTGCCCCTCGTTGTGGACTTCCAGGTGAGTGGACACTACCCCACATTCTAAATGAATTCAGGATGTTTAAACCAGAACTTCCACATTTTTGCAATTACACTTTTATGTTTATTTGTGCACTTGACACAATTAAGTGCCAAATCAGTGATGTGATTTTTTTAAAAAAAATTATTGGGGTGACATTCATAAAATCAAGTAAATTTCAAGTGTACGGAGTGGTGGTGATCTATCGCTGCAAAGTTGGGGAGAGAGGGAAAAAGCTGTTCGACCTCGTGTGCAAGGCATCGGTACACTACACCAGCAAAGATGACTGAGCCGGCGTCTGGAGCGGACCTCCCCCGCAGTGCATTGTACCCAACAAATGCACACCTCCAGACGTTGAAAATGGAATAAGGGTGTCTGAGAACAGAAGCTTGTTTTCCTTAAATGAAGTCGTGAGGTTTAGGTGTCAGGCTGACTTTGTCATGAAAGGATCCTCCAGTGTGCGATGCCAGGCCCAAAACAAATGGGAGCCCGGGTTACCCAGCTGCTCCAGGGGTGAGTCTGACTGAGGCCTTGAAGGGGCCTACAGATGGCATGAGTTGTAGAAGGATCAAAAGGTCAGCATTTGTCCTGGGGGAAAGATGTGTGATGAGAGGTGTGAGTAAATTGGGGGAGGTAAAGCATGAAATTAAGACATTGTTTGTGTGTATGTTTGTGTATGTGCCTTTGTGTGTGTACACTTTTGTTCATATATATATCTTGAGAAACCAGATCTTAATCAAAGAAGGAGACATTTGAGACTCTCATATTAAGCAATCCTCAGGGCAAAGTACCAGCTCCAGTGTCTCTTAATTAGATTGAAAAATGATGTGATTAATTGTCAGCTGTGTGATAAGCAGTTTACATGCATTATTTTATCTGTGGTTTATAACCTCCTTTGAAATAATGTTTATATCCATATGACAGCAAAGTTACCTTGGTCTTTCAGATGTTAAATAGATAGTCCAAATCACATGCTACCAAGTGGCATACTCAGAAATAGAATGCATGTATGTGTTAGACCCCAGAGCCTGGATGTTATGGGTTCTTTCCATACTTCTATCAACATCTATCACAAAAAGAAAGAAACTTGCTTATGAAGACATATCAAACTCTCAGAATAGTCACAGAGGTTTTAGAGTTTATCTTTTCTAATCCACCTCCTATATTTTATTGCTAAGAATCTGAAGTTGAAATTAAAAATAACTTGCTCCAAGTCAAACAGATTCTTTATTCATCTTTAATTAGATATATATTAGGTTGAAGTTCACAAGTTCTGATACCCTCAGCACACACCAAAAGGGCTATGAATGGAGACAGCCAGACCTTGACTTAAATACTTTCTGGGCAATAGGCTCTCTCATTACAAGGGCTAACTTATTGAAGGAATGTTGTTCTCAAGTGTTTGATGTCTTCTTATGCCACCATAGCTGGTTTAGAAATGGATTGATGATATTCATGGATAATATATTGGGACAGAGGGAGCTTACAGTTCTTCCACCAACACACATACCCCTTATACAATCACTCAGGGAACAGCTGGGAGGACAAACAGACAGAGACAAAAATGATTATTACTACACTTTGATTTTCCAAGTACAATAAAAGAGACAAAGAGAAATTTGTTAAACAGATTTCAGCTCAGAAAACCTAGTTACCTTAAAGATGAGGCTGTATTGGATTGTCACTCCAGCAAATATGTGGATGGAGAAGCCTGCCAACACAAATAACTTTATACTGAATAACCAGCACTAGAAGAAGGGACTCCCATACCTGGTGCACATATGAATGTATTTTAGACCTTGTGCCAGAAAGGAGTGGGTTCTAATTCTCTACCTTGAAGATTTTGACTATAACTCTCCCCTATTCTTAACTTCCACATTAGTAAAATGAGATGGCTGGAGTATCATTTGTCTTTGTTAGACTTGAACTTCTTTAATTATGAGTCTCTAACTCCTTAGAAGGGCTAAGATTTAGCAAAAGATATTTTCTCGCATCTGAACAGAAACTTTGGACTTGTTCTTTTCCCAGTGTGTCAGCCACCTCCAGAAATCCTGCATGGTAAGCATGCCCTACGGGACAAAGACAACTTTTCTCCTGGACAGGAAGTGTTCTACAGCTGTGAGCCTGGCTATGATCTCATAGGGGCTGCTTCTCTGCTCTGTATGCCCCAGGGAGATTGGAGCCCAGCAGCCCCCAAATGTGCAGGTACCTTTATTCTTATCTGGTTTGCAGATGAATCTCTTTTTACTCCACATAACAGTCTTACTCCTGATTTTTTTTTTCTTTAGTGAAATCATGTGATGACTTTTTGGACCAACTCCCTAATGGCCATGTACTCCTTCCACTTAATCTTCAGCTTGGGGCAAAAGTGTCCTTCGTTTGTTCTGAGGGGTGAGTGTGACCTGAAATTGAGACCAGAGACTCAATGCTGGATGCTAATATGCTGACACCCTAGACAATGGAGATTTATTTTAAAAGGGGGGCTAACTAATGGAAAAGAAGTACTAAAAGAGCCTAATATCTGAAACAAAGTTCAGAAAGTATGGTAAGAACCATATTAAACCATGAATGGATGTTACTTAAAACGTGAGCATTAGTCTTTAAAAGGAAAAATGGTAAATAAACTGAACAGTAGAAATATAACGACAGATCTTGACTATTTTTGTGGAATATTAAGTATATGGATAAATAGTAATTTGTAGGCATAAAGAGATAAATATTCCAGAAGCGGTAAAGTTTGATAATTAAAAGAGTGTTATTGCAAGTAACATGCAAGGAATGTTTTAGGAAATTTTTAAACCAACAGTAGAATTTAGAACAGAAATAAAAGAGTAAGTGGTATTTTTTAATCTAATTATATATCATCTAATTAGTATTGAGTTCATTGAAGGATCATAAAGACATGCTCATGTTTCAAGTAACATCATCAACTTTCTGTGAATCTAAATGATCTTGGTATTATGTTTCAACACCATTGGCAGGTACAAAGAATGAACCATAGAGTAGTTCCCAATCTATTCTGTTAACCAATGGTCATGATGCCAATTCAATGACAACAGGGATTCCCAATTCGGGGTGCAGTGAAAGGGGAGAATTTATTTAGTGCTAACAGCTCCATTGTGATACAGCTTGGCTGTATAACAATGTGGCTGTGAGATGACTACATAGTGTTACAGTTCAAGTATGATACAGCATGGCTGAAGAATAGCATGGCTGTGAAGCCACCCTGGGACATAGTGGCCCTGGGGCCCCTTCCTGGCTAGATAGCTTTACTATGCTACAGTCCATCAAGAAAGCTTCACTGTTATAGCTCCAGCCAGAGAAATGCAGACTTAGGTGGAAAGAGAAAGTGTATTCCCAGAGCCAGAAGGCAGCTGACATGTTAAAGTCCCTGCTTTATGTTCCTGGTTGGTTCATAGTCATGTAAATGAGGACTCCAAATTTTAATTGGTCCAAAAAGCATTGTTCTGATTGATAATAATAGAGCCACTCTGACTAGTCAATAAAGATGCCAATGAGGATACTGCTGTGCAGCTCCAATTGGATGGGGAAAGTCTCCGTCCTATTGGTTGAAATATGATTTTAGGAACTCTATAATGATTTGTTCAGATGGCAGGAGCACAATGCAGGTGGCAGTTCAGTGGGAAGCAGAAATTCCAGTGTAGGCAGTTAAGTGCAGGCTTCTCCCTGAAGCATGGCTTTCATGTAAGGTGCATTTAGCAACAGCTGTTAAGCTCTGTTTATTAATTTCAGCCCAATTAGGCACCAGGAGCCATTATTAACAGGTACATTCATTCTTCAGGTCAACAATTTTAAGAACTCCTTGATAGGCATTAAATATCAGTCACTCAATAAAGACCTGCAAGCAATTCAGGAAGCCATTGGTCTAACAATAAACCAGATGTTTTAGGATAATTGTGCTCCAAAGAATTCTCTCTTCTCATCTTTTCTTCTTTTTTCTAGTTAATTTGACTCTCCTCTTCAATAATCTAGATATGTCATAAGTCTCATTTAGGAATATTCCAAACGTATTGGGGAAAACAAAAACAAAAACAGTCTCTGATATCTTTCCTCACATTCTCTGCTTTTCCAACCTAAATCAGAATCTATTTTCTCCCTAATCCACTATGAGAGGAAAATGCTACCTTTTGCATTAAAGGACAGTTTCTTCTCATAACAAAAAAAGGGGCTGCCTGAGAGTAAAGAAAGATGACCTGAAGGTCTGGGACCAGCCCAAAGAAATGCCTATCTGTGTTTTTTGTTCCTTCTTCAGTTCAGACCTTTCTGATTATTGAGCTTTGGCAGTTTTTATTATTTTGTCCCTCATTGGAAGTTGCAGTCTTTCAAAATATTTTGGTTCTGAGACTCTATCAGCTGAGAAACCAAATGAGTTGAGCTTTTTCACCTGAATTTATTGGTATTAAATTGTATTTTAACAAATGGGAAGTTAATATCTGTCAATGAAGGAAAGAGAGAAATAAATGGTGTGTTCACCCAGTCACTACTGCTTTTGTTCTTTAGGTTTCATTTAAAGGGAAGTTCAACTAGTTACTGTATCTTGGTTGGAATGAAAAGCCTTTGGAATAACAGTGTTCCTGTGTGTGAACGTGAGTAAAAAAATATATGTATATATCTATTCAGGTCAGCATCTTTCCTCTTGTTTATTTTTTTTATTTTTCAATTTCTTAATACATTTTGCCCCATGAAATAATCAAATGTCTGCCTCTCTGTTTATCTTCATTTTTGATATAAAAATTTCTGTGTTGGAATAGTTTAAAGGAATGTTTTCTTGGGAAATAAATCTGAATGTCATGTGTTTTGGGGTACTACCCTATAAATATTTGCAAACATACTATGTGCTATAAGTGGGAAGAAATGCTTCATGGATGAAGAAAAATTTATACCCTAAAGGTTTGCCAAATTTTCCCTTTTTCTTGTCAACAATGATAGCCACACTTCAGCTTTTCTACCCTTTCCTAAATAATCCAGTCATTCACATACTCATTCAACAATTTTTTAGCACCTACAATAATATATCAGTCTTCTAGACAGTAGTAGTATGCCTGTAAACAAGAAAAACTAGGTCCCTGCTCCCATGTTGTTTATATTCTTCTGCAGAAAGAACGATTCAAAAAAAAAGGTAAACAAGAAAAACAGATAATTTCAAATAGTACTAAGTGTTATTAAGAAAAAAAAAACAAGGTAATGCAATAGAGTAGTTAATGTGAAGTAGGATAAGGAAAGCTAGGAAAAGAATAAAGTTCCCATTTAAAATAAGGTGATTCAGGAAGTCCTTACTGAGAAAGTAACATTTAAGCACTGATGGCAATTATTTGACTACCAATGTGCATACACAGAGGAAAAACTTTCTATTCAGATAAAACAGAAATTATAAAGGCCTAAGGTAGAAATGTTCTTGGCATTTCCTTTGAAAAGCCTGATCTGACATTTTCTCAGAAGCTTTATATGAGTGATACAGAGTGAGCAAATACAGGAGTCGTAGGAGGTAATAAAGAGAAGTAACTTTACATACTATAAAAACTTAGGTGTTCACTCAGAAAGATGGAAAGCCATGGAGTATTAGGAGTAGAAAAGTAACATGATATAAGTTATTTTTAATATCATTCTCGCTACTCTAGAGAGAATTAAGTTGAAAGAGATATGTCTTAGATTGGAGATTCCCCAGTGGTAAAGTTCATGTTATAATATTCAGTTGGAGGGTGCAATCTCAGGACAGGAAGAGTTGAGAACAAAAAAGGAGGCAAGGAGAAAAGATCTGCAAATAAATAAAATATATTGTGTTGACAAAGTGGCCATAAGCTTTACAGGAAAAAGAGAGAGTTTTTTTGGTCATGTAAGACATCTGGAGAGGTTCTATGGATCCAGAATTATCCATTAGGAATAGAAAAAACAATTTTCTATTGTAAGTTTTCTGTATCCTGTCTCCTGTTTATCTCAACGGTATTAAGCCCTGGCTTTCATGTTGTATTAATTTAACTGTGTGATCAGACTCTGGGGACACCTCACACAACCTGCTACGCGGTGCTCCATCTAAGCCTAGATGTGGTAGAAGAAGCAGGAATGGCCATGGATCCAATTGTGTTGACTTAATTGTGAGAGTTGCTTTGACGTCTATTGTAATGGGACAGTAGAGACCATGCAGGAGCCTATCTTTCACCCTTGGAGAGGCCAAAACAGCCAGTGTTGTTAGGAACTGAGGTAACAGTGATATCAGTCAGCATTCTTGATTGAGAAAGCAGCTGAGGGGACATAAGGCAGGTGCAGCCAAGAAAATCTAGGGGGTACAACTGAGGGTACAAGCTGGGAGCTACTGCAAAAATTAATCAGAGATGTTGGCCCAGGTTAGCAGTGAGGGAGGTAATATGAAGTGGTTAAATCCTGGATACATTTGAAAGGTAGAAATGACAGGATTTGCTAATGGTTCAGACATAGATATTAAAACAGAGACTAAATGAGATTGCCTAGGGAGTCAGTGTGGCCACAGAACAGATGCATGGTCTAAGTCTTATAAATCCAACAATAAGGACTCAGAAAGATGATAAGCAGTTAGCAAAAGAGATGAAAAAAAAAAACAAAAACAGCCAGTGCATTAAGAGAAAAAAATAGGAGGATGAAGTATCTTGGAAAACAAGTGAAGAAATTCTTTTAAGAATATGAGACTGAGCAACTGTTTCCAATTCTACAGAGAAGTCAAATAAGATAAGGACAGAAAATTATCATTATATTTAGTAGTGACTTGGAGGTAACGAGTGACCCTGACAAAAATAGTTTCAGTAGAGTTGTGGGGGCATATGCTTGATAAGAATGAGTTCAAAGGAAAATGAAGGAGAGGAATGGAAGTTCATAGATGATATCTTAGAAGAATTCTAATGTAAAGGGAGCAGAGAGAAGGGACTATAGTTGCAAAGGGAAGTGGAATTAAGGGAGTTATTTTTTTTGTTTTTATGATGACAGTAATATAGAGTGTTAAATAAAGAAACACTACCAATGTATCCAGTCTGTCCATGTGTGTCTTGGTTGGAATGAAGAGCCTTTGGAACAGCAGTATTCCCGAGTGTGAACACAAGTAGAAAGAATAACTGTGCAGCCTGAGTATCTCTCTTTCTTTTTATTTCCAGTGATTTTTGCCTCATGGAATCACCTGTTGTCTGGATATTTATTTAACTAATAAAATATTTTTTGTTGGGAAAATTTCAAAACAGGTCATGTAGGTCTTATACATGATATGTTTATGTTACTAATCTGTAAGTCACTAGGTTAATGCCAGTGTCAACATTTATGGAGAACATGTGGGGAGACACTGGGTGACATGAAGGTCCACCAAAATGTATTTATTTATTTTTGAGTTTTGTCACCTAGAAGTAATTTCTCTTAAATTTATATGTCTCTTTATCCCCTCACATATCTAAACTATTTATTCATCCTGTTATTTAGTCCATAGCATTTATTGAGGAGGGGCTTTCTACATGCCAGGACTTCATGTGAGGAGAGTACTGCTCTCTTGAGTTCAATTTCTTGAGGAGACAGACTATGAACTAAGAAAATAAGTAAACATATAAAAAATTAAGACAGTATATTAAAAGTGATGTGTTATAGGTAGAATAAAACAGTAACATGATAAATTAGTATGGTACAGGGAAGTGAGTCCATATTTTAAATGATGAGGTAAGCTTCCCTAAATTCTCAAACTACTCACTTAGAAAAAGCATTTGGAGGATTCAGAAATTGAGAAATGGGTAAGTATTTTATACACCAAGATATTACTAATTTTTCCTTCTTTGTTTATTAATATAAGGCAAGACCTATTTTCAATCCACTTTTCCTGATGTTTGGAAATGTTCATTTTAATTTGGATTTTGATAAAATATCTTGCTAGAAACTATTTGAACACTTTATGGAAGCATTGTGGAACTTTAGGAGAACATTCCATGTGTATAAAACTTAGAAATCCAGTAGACTCAACCTTCCTGACACGTATAAAGCTGAAAATAAATTTATAAGTAAACTTCGGATAAACACAAATAGATAGTTGAAATCCAAATATGAGAAGTCAATCATTGTTTAATATACTAAGGCCCTCATTTTGTTTATACATATAATTCTGACAAGTTTGGGTATCTCTTCTTAAATTTATGTAAGATTAGAAGTAACAAATTAGTTTTAGGGAAGGAACTGCTAGAAATAGGTACACTAACTGCAAGAAGAAATGACATCAGATAGCTCAGAAGAAAGAAAAAAATGAAAAAAGGAGAGGAAAAGGAAGCTTCCTGGTTCCCTTTAATTTGGCTATAAAGAACTCTATAAGAATCAGCGTAGTATTCTTTTGACACTATTATGTATTATGGATGATAATAGTCATGAGTCATCAAGAAAGAGTTACATCTGCTAAAAATGATAGTCCCTGTCTAATAAACTTCACCAAGATTCCCCTAAATTTCAGATCTTTGACGGCCAAAACTGTATGTCTTGTACCCCATTGTCAGCCCAGGTCTGTGAAAATACCTGACACAAGGTAGGAGATCAAATGACTGCTGAAATATTAATTATCTTCAAAATTGATTAAAAACTTAGCTACCTGGAGGGTCTTTTGGACTTTTGCAATAAACAGTAAACTAAGTCTCACCTTTCCTAGTACCTTCTCAGAAAAAGCTTTATATATTTAAATTTTATCCACCTTTGTTATGTTCTCATAAAATGAAAATGTGTTTATGACACAGTCCCAGGACACCATTATTGTATAATCATTATAGTTGAAACTCTAATGGAACCTAATATTCTTTTTATCTTTCTAGAAATCTTCTGTCCAAATCCTCCTGCTATCCTTAATGGGAGTCACACAGGAACTTCTCTTGGAAACATTCCTTATGGAAAAGAAATTACTTACACATGTGACCCCCACCCAGAAAAAGGGATAATCTTCAACCTCATTGGGGATAGCACCATCCACTGTACAAGTGACAGTCAAGGGAATGGGTTTTGGAGTGGCCCTGCCCCTCGCTGTGAACTTTCTGGTCCTGCTGGTCAGTGTACACTTCTCAATAAAGATGGATCAGTATATCTGGGCAAGAACCTCTATATCTTTTTAATAACAGTCGTTCAAACTTCTGAACACAGCTTTGTTATGAATATCAGATACAGAATTGCCTGCCAGGCAAATAATAGATGGTTTTAGCAGTGTTTCACATCCCAGTTGGTGGTATTCTAATGACCCTTCCCACTGGGGTGAGTAGTGTAGGATGATGAATAGAGGAGGGAATAGAGAGTGGAAGGAATCAGTGAGGCATAGATTTTATAGAACATATTTTCAAAGCAATGAAAACAAATGCTACAGAAAATATTCAGTTATGCCATCTCTATTACTAGTTGGTTCCATACTAGATAGATAGGTGTGCAGAGCAAAACATGCATGATAGTAATTTACATTAGAACTGTTAATGCTATAGAAATAATCAGGAAAGTACCGATATAGGTGTTTACATTCTTTATGTTACTTCTAAGTATTCTGCTCAGCCTGTGATTGCATGTTGTTGACCCTTCATCTCACCTCTAACAAAGGGAACTCAGGCTGCCCTAGAGGAATGAAGTCTAAAATTGTGCTGTCGGCCTCTGTAGTTCATTCCTTTTTATATTAGAATGGCTTTATATGACAGTATTTGTCATCGGAGGATCCTTTGTGGCTTTGATTGTCCACATAAGCTCTGTCCTCCAGTAGGACAGACAACACTGAATTGGCAGTTTATAGATCCCACTGGTACTTCCATTTGGTGCAGTCTGCAAGTAGAGAATATAGGCCGAGGGGTCTGGGTTTAGATAATCAGTCTTCCAACTGAAAAGCAAACATTTTATGTCTTGGAACCTGTCTGCCTGCATCTTCAAGTGATTCTAATAGAGATATTATTAAATGTGTTGATGTGTTCATACTTCTATGTTTAATTGAATGTCTTTTCTTGTGTTTTGGGGGAAACTTGTTCTCAGCATGCTCACATCCACCCAAGATCCGCAATGGGCATCACATTGGAGGACATGCATCTCCATATCTTCCTGGGACGACAGTCAACTACACTTGTGACCCAGGCTACGTGTTGGTGGGGAATGCCTTCATTTTCTGTACACACGAGAGAACCTGGAGCCAATCTGATCTTTATTGCAAAGGTATCTCTTATTTTTACTGGGTCTTTATGGAAAATTGATGCATAACGCTGAGAGATTCTTTCTGAAAGGATCATGAAATGACTATCAATAGTGGAGGAGAAAAGCAGAACTAACATTAGGAAGGAAGGTTGCCCAAGGATCCTCAGCTCTACCAAATAAGTAGGAAGAACTGATGGAATTTCCAGTAATATGATAGATTTTGAACAAATTTTAAATGCTTTACAGGCTTTTAAATAATAAAATATTTTAGCTCAAGAGGATCTCCAAGGGTCACAGGTGGTCCTTACAAATATCCTTAGAAAGTCAGTAAGAGACAAGAGGCACAGTCTGTTGCAAGGAGAATTGAAGCCTGAAGTGAGGTTGAACGCAATTAGCTCCTGGAATTACGGGATGTGGAGCTATACAATAATCTCCAAGACCAAAGATGAGGTGTTTATTTCATCTCTTCCCTGGAATAAGTCATGAGAAATATTTCCATTATTTCTTTCTATGTTTGCAAAAAAGATACCTGATTTACAAATCTTTGTTGGCAATATTCTAAAATGCTACAAAAAATAAAAATAAAAATTATATTCTGTAACCAAGCATTTTGAGTTGAGGTCTAGATGTCTATTTTTAACAAATCCATCAGAATAGTCTGATGTTAGAAGACCACAGATCATACTGTGAGAATAGCACTTTACCTTGTTGGTACTTATAAAGAAATAAAAATTAGGCTAATTTTGAGACTATTTACAGCTGAAAAGCAGGCTTTGCTTAAATTGAATTTGTTAATAGCTGGGGAGAGAAAGAAACAAAGTTTGACCAAATAAGATAAATTAAATTAAATAGAAAATTGACATTTTAATTTCAGAATCATGATTTGCTAACCTTTTTGTCCTATGTATAAAAATGACCAGAAACATGCATTAATCAAGAGGCAAAATACCAATATTTATAGTATTCCTAGAAACAGTTAACATGATATTCCTATTTCCATATATGACCCAAGTGGATCCAGAGCTAGCATGTAGTTATCCTAGCTCCTCATCTTTCTACAACTTTCCAGTTGCAGAGTTATCCATAACTGAAAGCAGATTATAATTCTTTCAATATTCTCTTACTTTACCTAAGAAATTAAAATCAAAGAACTTATATCATATGATGTGGTGCTGTGTCAATGATTCTTGATTAAAAGCATGACTGATCTTTGCTGAAGAGAAAGTAGGTTTGAGTCATAGATTTATATTAGGGCAGTTACAACTAACAATTATCAATAAGCTATCAATTTTCTTCTAATTTTTCTAATTTCAGAGATTAAATGTAGCCTCCCGCAGTTTATAAATGGAATATGGAAGGAGTTGGAAGTGAGAAAAGTATTTCAATATGGAGATAATGTAACCTTGAGGTGTGAAGATGGGTATACTTTGGAAGGCAGTCCCTGGAGCCAGTGCCAGGCAGATGACACATGGAACCCTCCTCTAGCCACATGCATACCTCGTAAGTGCAAATACAAACAAAAAACATACATACCTCCCAGTAATGGTACTATTTATTCATTCATTCATACTATTATCAAATATGGTGTGATGCTTATAGGATGTGGCAAGGGATAAGGAGTGCAACAGAAGTTTCAAATTCTTCTCAAAAAGTCCTTAGCAATCAGGCCAGCCTTGCTCTTCTCATACTTCTCAACCCATCCATCTCTCCCGGGGACTCCCTCTGTATCATTGTATTGTTGCATGCATCCCACACTAATGATTTGTTTATAGCCTGGGAGCCTTAAAAGTCAAGAGCACATCAGAGGCAAAGCAAGCTTATTAACCAATGTCACCCCAATAAATTTAATAAAATAAAAACCTATTAAAAATGTTTTCAGCATGAGTCAGGAAGCACCTTCCAAGCTACAGAAACCAGCTGCTAGGTTGCCTCACTGGTGCTGGCTACAATTTTAAATTGGTACAACAGATACAGCAGATTTAGAAATCATCTGTCATCAAGCTCTGTAGAAAAGTAGCCCTCTGATGGCAACTAGAGGGTAATGTAAGATAGAAAATCCTAATCCCTGACCTTGTACAATACAAGGCAAGGAGTTGATGACCAAAACTAACAATAAGTAAATTTCCTTAATCCAAGTAAGTGCTGGGCTGCTCCCCAATACATTCTTATGATTCTTATTTATAAATATTTGAATACAAAGATTGTTCAAGATAAAAATGTTTTTACAGTTAATTCTTTAAACATTCTAGCTAATCGGATTTACAAATAATTTGTCCAGATCGTAAACTCAATACTCCCATAATATCAAATTATATTCACTTCTTTGACAAAAGTTCACTGCCTAACTGAATGAATGCCTTTGGAGCATTCTGACAATGAAGCTGTGAAATACAGAAAATTCACACAATTGGGAAACAACTCTACCAGATATTAAGACAAAATATAAAGCCACAATACACAAATCTCTTTATAACAGTGCAAAAATACCTATTTTTATAAATAAGTGGAAAATTATATTAATAAAATAAAGGTTATACACAAAAATAAAGGTATCTTATGAATAAAATATAATAGCTGAGACATGCTCAATCTATGTGGAAGAAAAAGATAATCAAATAATATAGATAGCATTGAAAAACTTTAGAATTTTTCTTTTTATTGTACAATAAATGCCAGATGTTATAAAAAGTTAAAAGTTTCAAAAGTAAACATAGAAAGCCTAACATAAAAAAGTAAAAGTTTACCAAACCACTAGAAAGCCAACTTTTTAAACTTTTTGATGTGATAGAAAAAGTCGTAAAATATCAACGAATTTGACTTACAACTTATGTGTATACTTGAAAAGTAAATAAGAAAGCAGTCAACAGATAAGAAATATGTGAAAAATATAATTAAAGGTTAATAGTGTTATCACACGAGTAGCAGCAGTAACAGGTGCAGTGGTAGTAATGGTTATAAAAGTTAACATATATTGAACACTTAATCCCACTGTGCAAAGATGAGATAGATATAGAGATTTTATAAGTATGTAAAAACTGAGATGCATGGGAACGTGTACCAGAAGGAAATTTACCAAAGCACTTCATGGTAGTAAGATTAAGTGTGGTATTTTTTTTCTTCTGTTTTATAAATTTTTGCTGTGATTCTATTGCCTTTATGATAAAATATTAAGTTAAAAAGAAATACAACAGGCTATTGAGTTTACAAGATAAAATGATTTTATCTGAGTAAAACCAATGGTTTTTCTTTCATATTAGAAAATAAATGGACACTGTACTGATAAAAATCAGGATAAATTGTTCCAGGGTGAGAGCTCCTGTTTAATCATGGTGAAATGCTAGAATGATGCATCTGTGGCCTTTGTCTTCCTTTTAGGCTCACATAATGGTTTCATTGTCGGTAAGTTCTGTAAATGGTTTGCTGAGGAATTCTAGAATCTTTAACAGTAAGTATTCACTTATTCACTTATAATGAATGAAATGTTATAAAAGATCAAAATATCTTACTTTGCTACTTCATTAGAAAGAAAAGAGTGATAAACTCAGGCCATGGTACAGCAAAACTGATATGTACCACTTATATGTAAAGAGTGATTTTTTTATCAAAGGTTCCTATTCTATCTTTGAACTATTACAAAGGAACAATCATTTACCTTATTTTATTGTAGCTGGAGAATACAACTAGTAATAATCTTCAAGTTGGTAGTGTGCCTATTTGCACAAATTGAAACTCAGCAAAAACCAATATTCAAGCCCATTTCTGTGATCTGCATATTAAAGGGGAATAGTTTTATGACAGAGTTTTCTTTAAAGGCAATTGGTTTAGTCTGTTGTATAGAATAGGACCTCCAGTGTTGTTCTCACATACTTGCTGAAAGGCTGCTCGGTTGGACTGAAGGTCACAAAACAGCTCTGCTTACCCCTCATCTATAAACTCATGGTAGTACAAATGTCCTATACTAAATAAGGAGCAGAGGGGATATCTTAAAGGTAATCCATGGGAAGGTGTTTTTAAAGCAGAATTTACAGTTACTCTTTTAAAAATCATTGGCAACCTCTAGAGGGACTAGGTATTAAGGTAGAGTTAAAAATCTATGAGTTATGTTTTCCATGCTTTTAATCACCTTATTTTACTGCCTAGGCACGTTCTTTGGTGTGACCTTCTTTATAGTATCCATTCTTGTTTTCTGTTGGATGATTCTAAAGTGGAAAAAAGGGTAAGTATAGCCATATTCTCCTAGAAAATATTTATTAATTTATTTGTCTTCTCTTGGAAGCCAAAGAGAAGTAAATGAAAAAAAAAAACCTACTACATATACAGATGCAGTAATTCTTACAAAGAAGGCCTTTGATGCACATTATGCATAGAGAAGTATTTACATTAAAATAAATATATTATGATACTAAGAACACTTTCCTTTAAAAGCTTAGAATTTTAAAAAGGAATCGAGTTTTACAAAAGAGAAAATATGCTGAAGGAATTTTTCCAAAGGTGTTGATGAGGCAATTGGTATTCCAGTTTTGCTGAGGGTCTACACACAGACCCTATACGGAAACTGAAAGATAGTGTGTCCCATATATGTCACAGGCTGCTGGTGTGAAATAATTGAGGCTTTGCTTTGGGTATTAAAAAAATAAATCTTTTATAAACGCCACTTACTTTCTAAACTTGCAAAAGTGTTGCAAGTTTTAAGATCTAAATAAAGAAACATTTTTCATTGAGAATAGAACATACACAACTTTTGCATTAGTTGGTTTAATTATAACAAAACCAGTGACTCGGAGTCAAAGAGATGTTACATGCTTGATTAGCAAGTTCTAGACTGATGAAAACCAGTGTATAAATTTAGATGAACAGTTTTATAAACAAATGTAGTCTCCTAAGAAGCATTATAGAAATAGAAGTTCTAACATTTCACCAAGGATGTGCCAATATAAACTTTTTAAAAGCCAAATATCACCGCAGGACTTCTCGCAAACAATCTTCCTCCCTCCCCACTTTGAATTCCCCACATTTTATTAGCTTATTTTTTATGTTCTTAGTCTCCACTACATTCCTTACCGTGCCCCTCCGCAGACCATGAGCTCCTTGTAATCAGGGACCACCTATAAGCACTCAAAATTTAATGATTTTTCGCTTCTACTTTGCAGTAGTTAACATTAATGATGAGAATAGCAAAAGCTAACATGTTTGTTTATATAATGTTTTACCATTTATTGTCTTCTTTAATCCTCATAGCAACTCAGTGAGGATAACGTTGTTATCCCAAGGCAGAGAAGACAGATTCAGATCAATTTAGCAACTTGCTTAAAATCATACCAGTAGGAAGTTGTTAAGAATTAGGGCTTTAGTCCCAATTATCTGACTCAAAATCTTAACCCTGTTAACCTAAAAATAAAAGAACTTTCAAAGTGAGAATCAACAGCATTTATTTGAGATCAAAGAACCACTATTTCGGTCACACTGATTTAGAAACTCAAATAATGTTTTCATTAGGAGACAAAGGCCAGGGGTAATTATGAGAAAGGGAGGGGGAAATATTACATCATAAGAAGGAAGGCATTTCTATAGACATATATAAAATAACTTAGTGATGTTTATTCTAAAGAATGTCTTTAATTTCTAATCTGGTAGTCATCAGTCCTGTGGCCATAATATCTTCTGTGGCCATAATATTCTGCTTTTTTGTTATCTTTGCAAACAGTTCTTTGGGGTATAATATTGCTTTATGCCCAGTCCAAAAGTTATTTTGCCCTGTTTTAACATTCCAAAGATTTGAGCTATAAGACATGCAAGGCAGTTCCTCTGGAATGGCAGCTCTGACTTCATTTTAAAGTGTGTGTGTGTGTGTGTGTGTGTGTGTGTGTGTGTGTGTGTGTGTGTGTTTCATGTGACCAAAGAGCTATCCAGGAGTCATCCATAAGCCCACCCAGAGTCACCTCTTTTAAACAAAAAATGTTCCTAGTGCTCTTATCACTTAAAATTATACAAGGATTTCAGGAGATCTGTACCAGAAACTGGGGGCAGAAACAATGTACATTTTCTATTATCACATAACCACCATTAACCAACTGGATTGATATTTAACATTACTCACTCACATGGAATGTATTCTCTCACATCCCATGTGCCATTCATCATTCAAGACCACTTTCAGGCCATTAATTATCTAACTACATAGTCCCTACCTCTTGGGAGCCCATCCCATCTGGTCTTCCTTCCTTCCTCTTGCATAGATCTCAAGTTTGCCCACCCTCATCTTATGAAAACTCTGGCTCCTGACTCATAGTCTTCTTCTTTGGTCTCAAGTGATGCCCTCATTTTAGTTTCCATGAGAGAGTAAAGAGTGAGCAATAAGGAAGTAAAGGAAAGTGGTAGAGTGAGTTAACTCTTTGTGCTTTAGTTGTTAAATTCCTAAAACCAAAGCATACTTGAAATCTAAAGACACTGGTATTATTTATCATTTTATTTACATAAAATGAAGTATTTATTAAATAACCCCAAAAGAGGCAGAGTAGCACTCCAGGAAAGGCCATGGGCTTTGTGATCAGTAAGGCCTGTGTTCACACTCGCTTAATAGCTTCGAACCTCTGAGCAAGATACTTATTTTCTCTAAACTTCATTTTCATTGTAAAATAAGAATAATAATAGTCCTACTTTGCTTAACACAAAGTCTCACTTATAATGACTGTTAGAAAATGTTAGCTTTTATTATTTACACATGACCGTTGTTACTGACATTTAAAAGTGATAAACACTTCTTTTTACTGTCAATTTTCATTTACCTTCATGACAAATACTGTTGCTCTTTTAACTGTGGGTATTAATTGTGAAAAATACAGAACTTATATCTTAACTATAAGGGAAAAAGGAAGCCCTTGAGTAAGATGGCAATACAAAGCCATTTACATTGTGAGGTTAAGTATTACAAACTTATAACAGTATTTACTAATCAATATTATTTGGAAATAGAGAAATGTGTTGTTTTAAAGCATGGACACTTGTCTATAAGCAATTTGGAGAACTAATACAACATGTGGGATAGTTTTAGTATTATTTCTTAATCCAAGTTTTTACTTAATCTTGAAAAGTAAGATTTGGTTCCATTTTTATTTTTAGATATTTTACAAAGATTTCAGAAACCTGAGGCAAATATGCCCTAAATTTCAAAATAAAAACTACTGACTAATTTCTTTCAAAACTGAAATGTATATAATTAATTTATTTTTTCTATCTTTTTATCCCTTGCCAATCAGCCATAATACAGATGAAAAATCTAAAGTGAATATCTGTTTACATCCTCAAGGAAGCAGCTGTGATCATGCTCAGTCTCTCCAAACAAGTCAGGAAAATAAGAGGTACTTAATACACATATTGAATTCAAAATGTTTTTAACAACTCAAAAATCAAAAAGGAAAATGAGATTTGAATATGATATTTCATTGATACCAAAAAATTAGAAAGTACTTCAAAAGTCAGAAACGCCTTTTTTTTTTTTCTTGGATTATCTTTATGACTTTGGGTAAAGACTCTGTCAGTGCTGTGCACAGACATTATTTTTCAAAGCACCTCTATATTTTTGTCCATTTGTGCTATGATCCTTTGAGAAGTATTAAACGTTTTGTTTGTTTGTTTGTTTGTTTTATGGAACCCAAGCATTTGTCACTCGGGTGTGCCTCTAAAACCTTCAGTTCCCCTTAAATGTGCAGAACTTCTTAAGGATCCTGTGGAGAATTTCATCTTATCTTTTTCCCTGCTTTCTGACTTTATTGAATTCTGTCACCCACCTGGCCTCCTATGACTGCTCTCTTTTCTGTCCTCCTCAACTTGAGCTTGTTACCTTAACCTATCTTTTCATTCCACCTACTCAAAGTAGCATTACCATAAACTGTTGTGTAGTAAATGTTTAGCCATTTGCTAAAAGTTTGGGGTGAAAGGGAAAATTACACTACAACATAGTGGCACATGACATAAAATTAAATACTGGAAATCACTGAACTAAAAAGTAACTGTTTTTGTAAATGAAGTTTTACTAGAACACAGATAGCTACACCTACCCTTTTCCCTACTGCCTATGGCTGCGCTCACACCATAAGAGCTGAACTGAATACACTGGCTGCCCCACCCGCAGGGTATGCATTCAAAGAACCCCACTGGATTCCTGATACTGTGGATAGTACTCAACCTTACATATGTTGTTTTTTCTTTTTCTATGGTACATACGTACCATGATAAAGTTTAATCACTTTCCATCATAACTATACACCTATCATCAACTGTGGCCCTAACTTTTGCATTTTGAGGAGTGACAGCAAAACTAGCCCAATTTTATTTTTCCTACTTTATGATTTTACCCATAAAAGATTTATTCTTCCTGTAGATCTTAGTAACCTCAAAATATGATTCTTTTTCTTTTCTGAAGTCAAAACCTTTTACCTTTTCAATAAAAGAAGCACTTTAAGCTTCTCTTTGGCATATCAAATTGCCAGCATCACTACTCTTGCACTTTGGGGCCATTATTAAGTAAAATAAGAGTTACTTGAACACAAGCACTGTGATTCCATGACAGTCGACCTGATAACCCAAAGGGCTACTATGTGACTAGTAGGTGAGGAGTATATACACATGGATACACTGGACAAAGGGATAATCTATGTCCAGGCAGGATGGCACAAGATTTCACCATGTTACTCAAAACAGCATATAATTTAAAACATGAATTATTTATTTCTGCTTTTCTTTTTAATATGTTCAAAGTGTTGTTGACCATGCATAACTTAAACTGTGGAAGGCGTGACCAATAGATAAGGGGGGATGACTGTAGATGCCACAGAGATTCAGAGACTGCGTGAAAAACAAAGGCAAAATATTTATTGTCTGGACATAAAGAAGAAAAGTTTACAGAAGCCTAAACTATATCACACTATGAGGATTTTCTCACTACATCTCAAATTGTATACAATGACCATTGACTATCTTTTAATAATAAGATAGGAAGTTCTTAATGAATTTGCCTCAAATTTCTCTTTTAAGATTCAGAGTTCTACAAGAGAAGGTTAATTGTGTGAGGCAACATCTGGCATACAAGGAGTAAGTTGGAGTCTGTACCAAGTTGAAGACCTGTGTGCCCAGGCCAGGTGCAGGGATAGAGGGGATAACATAGGTAAAAAGGCAGCTCCAAAGGCACAGATGCATGTTGAAGGACATGAGAATGTTCAATGCTGATGCAGGTGACACATAATGTTGGAAGACTTTATTAGCTAGAAAGAGAACAACAATGAGGGACCTGGTGGGAGTAATTACTGGGGGTGTCAAGTAAGCTGATAGGCCTCATCAGAGGTCCATGGCCTCAAGGAAGAGGAGAAGCTTTAGCATGGCCAAAAAAGCACTTATATACCTTAAACAAGGGGTTCTCAACTCCTAGGCCATGGATTGACACTAATCTGTGGGCTGTTAGAAACCAGGCCTCACAGTAAGAGGTGAGGAGAGGAAGAGCATGCAAAGCTTCATTTATATTTGCAGCCACTTCCCAGCATTAGCATCACGTTCTCAGCTCCACCTCAGTTCATCAGGCATTAGATTTTCATAAGAGCACCAGTTCTTGGTGCCAGAAAGGTTGGGGACCGCTGCCTTAGACTATATATAATACATTCTTTCAGTCTTCACTGTGATTAGTGGAGGACATGAAATCTGAAGCTGACCCTCCTCCAAACTACTATGTCCTGTTTACTCCAACCCCCCCGCCCGCCCGACACAACCACGGTTCTGAAAAGAAATACCACAAAAGATTTTGTATGTTAAGAGAAATCTGTATATTTTTTAGAATGAGGCTCTTTCTATTTAATTGCTAAATTCTGAAAACAATTTCCTTTGACAAAAGAAGAAAGGGAGGATGATCGAGTTATCCATTAATCTTTCTCTTATCTATTCAGTTACTCAGTTTTTGCTATACCACAACAAAGGGCAATAAACACTTTTTTTAAGATTGTAATTTGTGTGTAATGCCATCAGCATGATTATCAGCATACAAATTCTAGGTAGTTCAGTTGTCAACCATCTAAATAAAAATTTCTGTTATTTCAGTGTCCTGCCATCACAAAGTACTATAAAGCTGGAGAACACCTCGAATTAAAATGATTGTTGAAAAGGAGCCAATTCATTTCAGCAAAGCAAAATCTGAGACTCATAAAATTCTTGAACTGACTTCACATGTGCACTTGAAGATGATGATGCTCTCCCAGTATCTAGAAATGTTCCCTCCTCTCAGTTTAGATTACTGTCACTCTGTATCCTCTTTCCTTGTGCTGAAAGCACACACTATCTATTCAGGGGGAAAGACTGCACTTACAATATAGAAATAGTCTCAACTACTTAAAAGAGGAGAGTGTTGCCTAGGATTTCTGTTTATAAGTTTGTCATTTTTATTCTTATTTTTGATTGTTTATACAGATGATCATTTATACTATGTTCTTTATAAAAATGTGGGCATTAGTGGTGATGCTTAAATGAAAATACTTTTTCTAATCTTCAGTTTACTGAATCCTGGATACAATGGGGAGATGGAGGGCCACTTGTATATTTATTGAAAAATATCCATGTATAAGTGGGCCCATGCAGTTCAAACTCGTGTTGGTCAAGGATTAACTGTAATATGGAATATACACAGTAAGGAAAATTTTGGAAAATGCAAGAGGAAGATATCAAAACCAAATAAGTTGCATATAATTATACTACCAAGTAATAACCACTGTCAATATTTCAATTCACATTTTGTTAACTTTTCTTCATATGTTTCTTTATTCACACGTTTTGTTTTATTAAATATCTTTTTTTTTATAGAGCAGAATGTACTCCTTTTAGACAGATTGGAGTAAAATATATGCTATATCAGTTTTCACTTTTTTAAAAAAATAAGTAATTTCTGTTTATTAAAAAGGCATTAAATGACGGGGAATATGGATCGAGACTATTTCAGAGAAATATCTGGGGAAATATAAGCTTTAGATCTTGCCTACACTCTATTTCAAAAGCACTTTGTACTATGTTCTGTATAAAAAAAATACAAAATTTAAATAAAAGTATAACTTTTTACATAAAAGTAACCAGCTTACATTTGAATGGATTTGTAATACACTAAATTGACTAAGAAAGTATGACTTTTAAGACTTTGTGAAATTAATAAACCTGTATTAATGCTTTTCAATAAGTGGCCCTGGAGTCTCTTAGGGATCTATATCCTTATAGATCAAAAATGTATTTGATATGACATTATGAGCCATGCCAATGACCACCAGAAAATATTAAAATCTTTCTGAATATTTAAGAATAGATGTGATATGACTACTTCTAACTTCTATGTAATTCTGGTTTTAATTATTGTCTTTAAAGTGTATTCTGCCATATTTACTTGATAAATATAAATAGTGAACTAGACATCAACTTGAAGTTTAATTTTAAATCATACAAGAGAGAAAAAAAACAGTATAACTAAAAAGTCGACTGACAAACTGGGAGGGAAAATTGCAATTTATATCACAGACAAATAGTAATAGAATTAATTGAGAGTTAATAATTCAAAACCAACTCACCCCCTAGCTGCCCCAGAATGTGCAAAAGATATATGTAAATATATCTGGGTCACCAAAAAAAAAAAAAAAAAAAAAAAGAAGAAGAAGAAGAAGAAAATAACTAGCCCACGAATATATAAAAAGATGTTCAATGGTTTGCTTAATTGGAACTTTAACACATCTTATTGTTTATTGGATTTTGAAAGAAGTAAAATTTAAAGGAGGACTTAGAAATTAATATTTTAGAAATTGGCCTTTCTTAGAATTTAAATCCCTATTATCCCTATTTTTTTCCAGAATGGAATGAACAATATGATTAATAGATATCTGATTACTTTGACTTTTTATTTTCATTTATTTTTATTTTTCAGACTGAAAGGTCCCTGGCCCTTTAACAAACTTTAAATGGACTACTAGCCCACCAAGTGATCAGTGGATCTCTGATTGTTGAGCTCACACTATAATTTCCTTGTATAGTCAGTTGAGAGGACAATTTTTTGCTCCAAACAGCATTGTTCACATATATTATGAAAAATGAATAAAATTAGTATACTGTTCTTATGTTTTAAAACTGTGCTATTAGTCTAATTATAATACAGATCTAAAAAGGGATACAAATCCAGTAACACAATCACACTTTACTTTTAACTTCTTTTTGTCCATAAATTAAGGATCACCCTTTTAACAGAAAATACAAGATTTCATTGCTTCTATATATCTTCACCGTTTAGTATTTAACAAGTCATGTTTAGCTATTTGCCTTATCAGAAAAGCCTATTAAAGTCATGAATTTGCCAATTTTGTTTGATGCTGCATATTTTCTTTTTCTGTGGCTTTTTAATTGCAAGAAATTTGTGAGATTTTTTAAACATCAGTTATCTATGGAAAATACTATTTACATACTAACAATGTATAAAATAACAAATTGCCTAATTTTAGTTGTATTATTGAGCAATTCTGTTAACTTCTGGTTTTACATTTTTCATCTGAAAAGCAGGAGCTGAAACAATTACTCTCCAAAGGTATATCTAGAGCTAACATCATAACATTTGTTTGCCTTTTTGTACACCTAAGTGTGACTTGTTAGTTAGTTTAAGTCTATAATGTTTAAATGAAATTTTCTGTCTCTAGCATTATAATAAGAAAATAATAAAAAATTTTATATTTGTAAATCTACTTATGGAATACGGTTTGCAATATATCTACTTCTTAAAGCTTTCAGTGCCAAGAGGAAACAAAATGAATATTATTCCATTTGAGAAATGTTCTTCAGTTTTTGCTACATTTCAGAATCCTTGTGTCAACTGTGGTATACCACGGTAACGCTGCTGCCAGTAACAGCTATTGGCTGGCAGGTGCTTACAAGGTACAATAGAGGAGGCATAGCTCCCAGGGCCAACATCACAAAGATGGCTTAACTATTCTCTGTCTAACCATTCTCTTTCAGGTTTTCACAAATCCTGATACATAATTCACCAGGTCTGTGGACAACCTTTTCTGAGAGCATTCATGCTACTACTCTCACCTCAGGAAAACATAGTGTAAATATCCTAATTTAAGGGGCAAAGAATCATCTAACATTGTTGTATTTTTAAAAAGTTGATGTCTTTTTAATGACATCCACACAGACTTACTGCCATCCTACTGACATTCATAAAGCCTTAAAGGAGATCCACCACACTGCTCAAAACCTGGTTTACAAACATGTGTATTCTCCATTTTCTCATTTTCTTTTGGCAGTTTGACAACATCTTTAGGGAAAGTTGGAGGAACCACTAGTGTTTACCCTCCTACTTCATTCAAAGCCTTGATTCTCTTCAGTTCTATTCCTGTCAGGACCTTAGGAAGTTCACTGTTCAATACTTCCCCTTTGACCTCAGTCACTAAAATGATCTCAAGGCTAAGGGACAGACATTATCTCCCCTTCACAGGCCAACTTGCAACACCTGATTTAAGGAGGTTTTCTGTGCAGACAGTTGAAACGCATTCCTTTTAGAGACTAATCCAGCTCTCTTCTTAGTGTCTAAAGTTATTAAAATCAAAATCTCTCAGAATTCTCCAGCATTTGGTAAATCAATGAATTGGCAGAGACATGTTAAACACAGCTGACAGCAATGTCCACTTATTTCATTTGGTATTTAATACCAAACTATGCATCTTCTACAGGCCTAGAATAGTCTGGGCACAGGAGATATAGCAAAAAGAACAACAACAAAAACAACAACAAAAAACAAAAAACAAACAAACAAACAAAAAACCCTCTACCTCTATCCCTGACGCATGGAGCTTGTCCAGAAAAATAGGGAACAAAGTTTGGAACAGAATGGTGATAAACCCTGAGTATAAAAATTTTACCAACTAAAGGAAAGTTTCAGTAAAACGTTAGTCTTTGAACCTACTCTAGAACTTGTAACTAGGTTATTAAACTCTTTTGAATTCCTCATGAGAAAATACACACACACACACACACACACACACGTACACATTTCCAAACCTAGAAATCGATGAGAAAGTTATTTCAGCTTTATTGTGATATAATTGACATATAACATTGTGTACAAATGGTTGTAGAGAACAATACATTTTCTGTTTTCACAAATAAGCCACAGACTATTTCTGTTATATCACTTTTCCAACTGTAAGAATGAACAGAAATGATAATCCCTTTCACTGAATTTCCTATTCTTGGTCTCCTTAATTATACCTCCTTCAATTAAGTGTCATTAAGAAGTGTCTGGGTTTAATAATTCAGGGTTCTAAGGTGTTTATTTTAGACATCACCTCCACACTTAGTGTCATCTTCTGCCAAAAATCCAAACATTGTGTTGGTCTGGGAAGAAGAGGAAATTCCATGATTTGTTGAACACAGAAAGTCTTTAGTACATCTCAGATGTAGAATTGTTTAACTATATATAAAGTTTTGTAATTCCAGAAGACACATTTAAGGTTTATAAGGAGAGCTTCTATTTCCTCACCATCCTCTCATACCTTAACCTATATATTATATCTTTGTCATCTATGAATAAAAATCAACATTGATATATATGTTAGATTTATTTTTTTTCTCTACTTGATTCCAATGTAACAGGTCAAAAAATAAAAATAAAAAGCACAAAGAAAATGAACTAGCCATAATCCTATTAAGTATTAGTTAATTCTTTTTATGTTTACAATATATTACTTTTTGTTTTAATAAAATGAATACCCAAATTTGGAGTCTGCTTTTTCCACTTACAAATATGACATAGTTTCTCACATTTATATATATTTTTTAATCTGCTTGCTTCATAGAATTTTATCTCACAAAGCTACCTACCATCAATTCCTTGCTAGATGCTTAGGGTTTATGTTTTTGTCAAAATTATAATTTTTACTCACATCTCTGATGATTTCTTTGGGATAACATCTACATAGAACTGGTTGTTTAAAACCTTTGTCCATTCTTAATCTTTTTACATATGGAAAAGTTATGTTAAAAACTAAAAGGTTAAGGGTGTTGGTCCCCTCAAAATGCTTACATTAGTTGATGCTCATATTCTTTGCCAACTAATAGGAAGAAAATGTTAACCACTTTTGTTTGCTCTTTAATGCCTATTGTTACTCTTTTTTTTCTTTTAACTAGTAATACAGGTGTACTCCTAACTCTACAAAAAATCTTTCTCATTCTTAACATTTTAGTATTGTTTGAGAGATTATTTCACCTGAAAAGTTCTCCCTACCTACTTCACCTATTTAATTTCTATCTAATTTCAATGACATTCATTGCTTCCAAGAATTTGCCATTTAGTACACCCTTGTCCTTAACTTTTTCAAGCATGTATATTTTGTCTTCAATAAAAAAAAAAAAAAATCTGAAAGGTAATGGGCACCATAGATTGAGGCCCAGTAGGGCAGTGTTGATTAATTATATACCTTCCCAGGAGTCCTCTAAAGGGAGTCGGGGGCAGAGTAATATTACATTAGGAGTTAGGAGTGCAGCAGCCTGAAACAATCTTTGCAATTTTGAATTATAACAAGCTTTGATGGGATTCAGTAGCAGACATTCAACCATGTAAATGTCAAGTGTTGTCTCTAATTATGCCTGAGTAATGCTGTTACCAGAGAGTGGGGATCCTCGTCCAGCATGTTGTCCAGGTTCTCGATGCCTTGAACAAAGAATTGAGCAAGCCTCTGAAATATAGTAGAAAACAAAAGTTTTATTAGAAGGGAAAGTACACTTTCAGATGTGGATGCGGGCCTGAGAAAGAGAAGTGTGGTGCAAAAGGGCTGGTAACAAAAGCCTTTGGGGCTTTTATCCCTTTTGCTGCAGGTGGTTACTTTTCATAGAGGCATGGGCTTCCTTGATTAACAACTAAGATTGACAGGGCTCAGTGATTCATCATTTTGCTTTCTGCACAAGTTTGTTTCCAGAATTTAGTCTGTTACAATGATATTAATGAACTTCCAGGCATATGCATCATATTATAATGATGGTATAATGAGGCTCAGGTGAGTTGAAGGTTGTTGGAACTCTTCATTGCGCAGGTGCAAGTGACTAGCTTAAACAGGCACCTAATTCTCTGCCTACTGATTTCTTAGTGTAAGTTAAAAAAAAAATGCCTTCTGGCTTGCTTAATTGTGGGCAGATTAGGGATCCCTTCTAGGATAGGATAACCTCGGTGTCTTTGCAGGCGGATCTGAAACCGCCTAACTTTCCTGCCTACCTCTTTTCTAAGAGCCATGAACCCCCTTATTATTAGTATGGATGTTGAGGGACCAGAGGTCTCTTCTTCGTATCTGCTTCCTGCTGAGAATGGCCGTGGCCCCTGCCTACAGGGGTTTCATGGAGCTCTTTCCCTTTCTGCCTCAGTCAGGGTGGTGGCTGGGTTTCCTGCCAAAGTGCCACCTCAGTCCCTAGACAAGGACAAAGAAGATACCAACTTATTTAAATCGTATATCTGTTAATTTTATTATTGATTTTCCTATTAAGTGAGTAGAGGAAAACAAGCTTGGTTAACATATTTCTTAAAGAGTAAAAAAATACCTTTGGCTTAAAGTCCCCTCCCCCCTCAGACTCTAAGGACCCTGCCTGGTTTAACACCATCTCTGCTTAATAAAGGGCTGATGACTCTTATCAATAGCCAGAGGATTTGAGGAAGAGGGCCTTTTCCATAGGAAGGAGGGAAGAAAATTTACACCTAGGCTTACTGAAAAGATTAACTCTGCAAGAGATGTACCATTTCATTTCCTGCTAAAGATGTCCTGGCTCAGTGCCAAATATTAACTAAAGACCCTGGTAATCCTGACAGACTGGAGACCCCAGAACAAAGGGCAGCCTTGAGGGGCGTTGGCCCTTGGGCGCCCCATTGGCTAGGCTCTGGGTTTCTATTTTCAGGTGGATTCACTTTTGCTTTTCAATCCAGTCTTCCCTGGGAAAAAAAATAAATAAATAATGACTTAATTGTTAATTTTTCGGAGCTGCCAGCTCCCTGACTTGGGTCAGCTGGGCCACCCACCGCTCCCTCCAGCCTCACCCCCGCCGGCCCCTGCGTCCTGGCCCCGCCTCTCTGCTCGCTGATTGGCCCCGCAGGACCCCAGCCCCCGGGTCACTAACGCCCTGTCGCCCGGGGTGTCACGCCCCTCCGAGGTTCCTCGCTTGAAGCTTTGTGAGCCTGCGGATTGTTGCGTCTGGTATCTGCACTCAAAAAGGGATGTAAACGCTCGCCGTCCCTGCGCTTTCCCGCGGATCTCCCGCACAATGACCGCTGCGTCTTGCGCGGTGCACAGAGCACCTCCCCGCTGTACCGAGAGTTCCTTTATTTCTTGGTGGTTGGTTGGGATACTTTTGGGGGCTCTTGGGTTCCTGCTACCTACGTTCTCCGGTAGGGGCCTGGAGCAGAGGTGCACTCCGGGGCACCGTGGAACGGGGTTAGGGAGCAGGCAGGCTGCCCGACTCGAGGGCCGGGAGGGAACCTTGGTGGTGGGCCAGGTAGGGGCGCGGGGCCGGGTCGACCCCGCTGTCGCTCGCGGAGTTGGGGTGAAGGCCTGCCGGAGGTCCCGGGCGGTGTGTGCGGTGCGCGGATCCGGGGCGGTGGCAACCCTGTGGTTGGTGCCCACGGTGAAGGTTGCTGGGTGGTGGGCACCCAGCCCTGCGGGGCGCGGGGCGCGGCTGGTGTTTGCTTGCCCAGGGCCAGAGTGTGTCCCTAGAAAGAGCGTGATGGTGTTTGGGCACCGAATCAGGCTGGGGAACTCGCACCCAATGCCCAAGGTGAGGGCTCGCTGTTGAGTGCCCAGGTGTGTGGGGATGTTGCTAGGGCCCTACTGTGCCACTGAGGAGGGTTTGTACTGTGTTTCCTGGGCGGGGTGAAGCCTTGGTTCGTGGGGCGTTTGTGCCCCCCCGTGGGTTGGGCTAGGGGCCTCCGAGCCAGGCGTTATCGGTGACAGGCCAGCGGTGCAGCGTGTGGGGCATGGAAACTCCGTGTGCTTTGTGCGAAGGCTGGGGAACGCCTGTCGTGCGTGGAGCCTTTGAGTAAAAGCAGGCTTCGGACGCCAGTCTTAGAGGAAAGGGAGCACAGTGCTTTTTACACATAAGGTAACAGGCTCCTGTGGCCCCAAATCATAATGGTGATATTAGTATGCAGGACTAATTTTTTTCCTTCCTTCCTTCCTTCCTTCCTCCCTCCCTCCCTCCCTCCCTCCCTCCTTCCCTCCCGCCCTTCCTTTCTTTCTCTTTTACCATGACTTATTTCATATTCCCATATAATACAGGCAATGTCCTGTTCTATTCCCTAATGTATTTGGGTCCTATTTGAAGGGAGACCCGAAGCAGCCTCAAAATGTTGAGCCAAACCTAGTGAGAAATGAGAATTGAAAGAAATAATAAATAATGGTAATATGATGTTCCCCAACAGCTCATAAACTAAAGCAAGCCAGTCACTAGTTTGTTTCATGTTTCACTGAATAATGAAATATATATTGTATATATATGTATGTACATAAATATATATATATATCTAAAGGTACTTATTCTATTAAAAAGTCATATTAGACATTTTCTTTCCTTTGATGCTTTCAAAGGAAAGCATAAAATAATGGATACTTGTATGATTTAATCGCAGACCTGCTGTTATGTGATTTCTTTCTCAGTGGTTCCAGGAAATTCTAGGATGATGCTGTGTATTTGTGTCTAAATGGAATTATACAGAATTTCTAGCTCAAATTTGTTTTTCTATTGTTAGAATGTCTGGCTCAGGGTATTCAGTAAATAATGCTATTAATAAAACTCACCTTTCTACTAATACTCTTCAAACAATGATTTAATTACTAGGGCTTTTTTGGTTGGGTTTCTGCATTTGTTTCATTTTGTGCAGCTGACTGAGGAACATTCAAATACCAAGGTCAGCACAGTAGAAATGTTGAAAATGTTAGTGCAACAGGTGGATATCAGGACATGATGGAAATGAAATGTTAGACTGTGTATATACAGAGAATTTTAGAATTTATAATATAATATGAAATAAGAGTAAAATTCACTTGTGTTGTATTCTTGACCAGTCATAAGACCAATCCAGGCAGTAAGAAAAGAAGGGCTCCTCAGGGATGAAAATATGTCTATCATCTTTTTCCCTAGGTCCTTAGCCTTATAGGAGAAGCCCTGTAAGCCTTCTTTTCAACCTTTAGGACACTTTGTGTCTCCATCATATTAACTTACATGTTGTTCTAGCATATTTGTTAGATTTTCAAGCCAACAGATAATTAAAAAGTAGAGAAATTGTAGAAGTAAAAATGGCACTATTCTAGGGAGAAAAAATAAACTATAAGAAAAAAAACTCAGAAGTAAAAAATTTTAACGGCATAGCATTATAGTAGCATTATTGCAGGGATATATTCAATACACAGCCCAAACAGCTACATCAGGGAAACCCTGAGAGAATGCATGAACCATTGGTCAGTGAAGGAAGATTAAATTATATTTAAAATAATTTTCAAGAATGTATTTTTTTGTTAGGCTATTCAAAGTCGTAATTTTTGATATTTAAATAGTATCTATTCACTTAAGAAATGTTCAGTTCGCTAATATGACATACATGAAATGAAGTCTCATATTTTGAAAAACTTTTGTCCATATTTATTTTGTTCTATGAAATCCACATTGCCTATACAGTAATCACCTCCTACCATATCATTTCATTTTTTATATCAGAAATCTTTTATATTTGTATCATGGTGATATTGGTTAACGAAATCCAGTAAGTTTCAGGTGTACAATTAAACAGTAAGTCAAAAATATTGCATTGCGTGTTCACCACCCATAGTTAGATTTCTTTCTGTCACCACATATTTGACCCCTGTTCTCCCACCTACCTCCTACCTCTCCCTCCCCTCTACCCTCTGGAAACTGCTAGTTTATTGTCCATATCCATGAGTCTCTGTTTATTTGTCCTGTTTGTCTATTGCTTTTAGGTTTATATCCCACATGTAAGCGATATCATGTGGTTTTCAACTTTTTCTGTCTGGCTTATTTCACTTAGCATGATGATTTTGAGGTCCATCCATAGGTTGCAAATGGCAGTATTTCATCCCTTCTTATGGCTGAGTAATATTCCATTACATATGCACCAAAGCTTCTTTATCCAATCATCTATCATAGAACACTTCAGTTGCTTCCATGTCCTGGCCACTGTGAATAATGCTGCTATGAACATCAGTGTGCAAATATATTTTTGGATATGTGTTTCAAGTGTTTGGGGTAGAAGGATAGCTGAATCATAAAGTAGATTAATTTTTAGTTTTTTGAGGACCCTCAGTACTGTTTTCATAGTGATTATACCAATTTTCGATCCCACCAGCAGTGTATGAGGGTTTTTTTTAATCTGCGTCCTCTCCAACATTTGTTATTTCTTCTCCTATTGATTATAGCTATTCTAGCAGATGTGAGATGGCATCTCATTGTGGTTTTGATTGTATTTCCCTGATAACTAGCGATGTTGGGTATCTTTTCAAATATTTATTTTTGATACTTTGGTATTTGACATTTGTATGCCCTCTAGGGAGAAGTGTCTGTTCAGGTGTTCTGTTCATTTTCTGATTGGGTCATTTGTTTTTCTGTTGTTATTGAATTGTTTGAGTTCTTATATTTTGAGTATTATTCCCTTATCAGAAGCGCTGCTGGCAAACATATTTTCCCATTGAGATGGTTGTCTCTTTACCTAGTTGACAATTTCTTTTGCTAAATAGAAGCTTTTTGGTTTGATGTAGTCCCATTCATTTCTTTCTGCTTTTATTCCCCTTGCCTTTGAGGTCAAATCCATGAAATCCTCTTTAAATCCAAGGTCCGTTAGTTTAGTTCCTATGTTTTCTGCTATGCAATTTATTGTTTCAGGTCTTACATTTAACTCCTTAAACCATTTTGAGATAGTTTTGATGTGTGGTGGTTAGCAGCAGTCTAATCTCATTCTTTTGCAGGTGACTTTTCAGTTTTCCCAGCACCATTTATTGAAGAGGCTTTTCTTTCTCCACTGTATGTTTTGGCTCTTTTGTTGAAAATTATTTGCCTATGTAAACAGGGGTTTACTTCTGGACTCTCGATTCTGTTCCTCTGATCTTTATGTCTGTTTATCTCTCAATACCATGCCATTTTGATTATTGTTGCTTTGCAGTATAATTTGAAGTCAGGCAAAGGGATGACTTCAGACTTGTTCTTTTTTCTCAGGATGGCTTTGGCGATTCAAAGCCTTTTGTGCTTCCGTACAAATCTAATGATTTTTTATTCTATTTCTTTAAAAAATGCCAATGGGATTTTGATGGGGATTGTGTTAAGTCTGTGTAATGCTTTAGGTAATAAGGTTATTTTAACTATTGTTGATTTTTCCGATCCAAGAACACAAAATACCTTTTCTTTATATCTTTTTTTATTCCTTTTAATAGGGTCTTATAGTTTTCAACATATAGGTCTTTCACATGTTTCGTTAAATATATTCCCACATATTTTATTCTTCTTGTTGCAATTGCAAAGGTTATTCTTTTTTCCACTTCTTTTTCTCATAAATCATTATAAGAGGATAGGAAAGCTATGGATTTTGTATCAATAAATTTTACTGTGTTTACTTATTTTTTCTAGTAGTATTCTTGTGGAATCTTTAGAGTTTTCTATGGAGAAAATGATGTCATCCACAAATAGTGACTGACTTGTTCATTTTCTATTTGGATGCCTTTTATATCTTTCACTTGTCTGATTGTACTCGCTAGGGCCTCCAATGTTATATAGAATAACAGTGGAGATAGTGGACAGCCTTGTCTTTTTTCTGATTTTAGAAGAAAGGGTTTTAGTTTTTCATCATTAAGTGTAATGTTGGCTGAGGGCTTTTCATATATGGCCTTTATTACATTCAGGTACTTTGCTTCTATACCAATTTTGTTAAGTGTTTTGATCATAAATGAATGTTGTATCTTGTCAAAGGCTTTTTCTTTATCTATTGATATGAATCTATTGATTATATGATTCTTATTTTTTAATTTGTTTATGTGTTGTATCACGTTAATTGATTTCCGTATGTTGAACCATCCCTGTGCCTCTGGGATGAAGCCAACTTGATCCTGGTGTGTAATATTTTTAATATGTTGCTGTATTCGGTTTGCTAATATCTTATTTAGGATTTTTGCATCTGTGTTCATGAGAGATATTGGTCTATAGTTTTCTTTATTTGTGTTATCTTTACCAGGTTTTGGTATCAGGGTAATGGCCTCATAAAATGTGTTAGAAAATATTGCCTCCTCTTCGATTTTTTGTAAGAGTTTGAGAATAGATATTAAATCTTCTTTGAATGTTTGGTAGAATTCACTGGTGAAGCCAACTGGTCTTGGACCAGTTGATAATTTTGATAATTTTTTTAATTTTTATACTGCTGATCAGTCAATTTAGGTTTTCCAGTTCTTCTTGATTCAGTGTAGAAGGTTGTATCTTTCTTAGTACCTGTCCATTTCTTCTAGGTTATTAAATTTGTTATTACATACTTTTTCATAGTATTCTTATATAATTATTTGCATTTCTGTGGTATCTGTCATAATTTCTCCTCTTTCATCCCTGATTTTGTTTATTTATGTCCTTTCTTTCTTCTCTTTAGTGAACCTAGCCACGGGTTTGTCACTTTATTAAACTTCTCAAAGAACCAGCTCTTTGTTGTATTTATTTTTTCAATTTTTTTGTTTGTTTTCAATTTCATTTCTTTCTCCTCTAATTTTGAATATTTCTTTCTGCTTTAGGATTCATTTGTTCTTCATTTTCTAGTTTTTTAAGATGAATCATTAGGTTGTTTATTTAGGCTCATTCTTATTTTCTTAGGTAGGCCTATAACGATATGAACTTTCCTCTTATTACTACTTTTGTCATGTCTCAAAAGTTTTGATATGTTGTATTATAATTATCATTCGTTTCTATGTATCTCTTAATCTCTCTTTTTATTTCTTCTATGGCCCTGTCCTTCTTCAATATCATGTTGTTTAATCACCATATATTTGTGGTTTTTCCCACTTTTTACAGTTGATCTTCAGCTTCAAAGCATTATGCTCAGAGAATATGATTTCAACCGTCTTATATTTGTTGAGGCTCTCTCTGTGTCCCTGTATGTGGTCAATCCTTGAGAATGTTACATGTGCAGTAGAGAAGAATGTATAATCTTTTTGCAGTGAAAGGCTCTCTAAATGTCTGGTTTGTCTAATGTGTCATTTAGGGATGTTATTTTCTTATTGATTTTCTGTTTGGATGATCTGTCCATATCCAACAGTGGGGTATTTAGGTCTCCTGCTATAGTGTTTTGATCTGTTTCTCCCTTTAGTTCTGTTAGTAATATTTTTTATATATTTTGGGGCTCCCCAATTAGGAGTAGAGATATTAATAAGTATTATGTCTTATTGTTATATAACTCCCTTTATCATTATGAAGTGTCCTTCAGTATCTTTTTTTACATTTTTTATTTTGAAGTCTATTTCATCTGATATTGGTACTGCTACTTCCACTTTTCTTTGAATGTCATTTGCTTGAAATATCATTTCCAACCTTTTACTTTGAGTCTATATTTGTTCTTGTGTCTCCTGGAGGCAGCATATGGTTGGGTTTTGCTTTTTGGTCCACTCTACAAGTCAGTGCCTTTTTATTGGTGGGTTCAGTCTGTTTACATTTAGGATGATTATTAAAATATGAGGTTTTTCTATAGCCATTTTATTTTTTGCTTTCTGGTAGGTTGGTGTTTCCATTGCTTCCTTGTCTTTGTGTTTCTGTTTTGTTTTGTTTTGTTTTTCTTGTTGGGTTTTGTGGATTTTCCCTCTGGTCCTTCTTGTTTTATGTTATATACTTCAGTTCTGAATCTTTAGCATGTGGTTACCATTATGAATATGTAGAGGGTAGTTATCTATATAGTGGATCATTTTCTTCTGTGTGTACCTTATCTCCATTCCCCTTCGAATATTCCCCTTTTCTGTCATGCTTGTCTCAGTTTGTCTCTATGTGTGATAAACTTTCATTACTATCTTGTAATAGTAAATTTCTTGTTATTTATCCTTATAATACCCTACCCTTAATAAGGGTTGCACTACTCTGCTTCCATCTGCCCGAGAAGCAGCTTACTCATAATTATGTACTATTTTGTCATTTTGTTGTAGGTGAGTTAACCCCTTTCAGTATTTCAGGCTTTGTAGTAAAGAATTTCCTCAATTTTTGTATGTCTAGAAAGGTCTTTATTTCTCCTCATATCTAAAGTAGAGGTATCCTGGATACATTATGCTTGGCTGGTAGTTCCTTTCATTTAATAGTTTGAATATTTGATTCCACTCCTTTATGGCTTGTAAGGTTTGTGCTGAGAAGTCTGATGATATTCTAATGAGCTTTTTTTGTTTTGTTTTGTTTTTATGTAGGTAACAGTCTTCTTTTACTGGCTGCCCTGAAAATTCTTTCTTTATCTTTGATTTCTGATAATTTAATATGACATGTCTTAGAGAACGCCTTTTTGCATTGAGATAATTTGGTGTTTGTTGACTTCTTGAATCCCAAGCTCCAGTTCATTCCTTAGATTTGGGAAATTCTCATCAACTATTTGTCTGAAAATGTTTTCTAATCCCTGCTCCTTTTCCTCCCTTTTGGGAATTCCCATGATCTCCTGGTTCCTCTTCTAATGGTATCAGCTAGTTCTTATATTTCTCTTTCAATGTTTTTTATTTTTTGGTTTCTCCTTCCTTCCTTCTGTTTTATTTCTAGATTTCTGTCTTCAATATTACTGATTCTTTCTTCCATTAGGTCAGCTCTATTTCCTAAGCTTGCGATTTAATCCTTCATCTCTTTCAGTGTACTGTGTTCTTTATCTCCAGAAGTTCTATTTGGTTCTTTTTAAGGGTTTCAATCTCCTTGCTACAAAACTCATTCTGCTGATCTAGTTGTTTTTTCAATTGCTGAAATTGTTGATATGAATTATTTGGGGTCTTATTAAGTTTTCTCAGAAGTACCATCCTGAATCCTCTGTCATTTAAGTTGCATATTTCTATGTCTTTTAAGTTGCATATTTCTATAATTTTTCTCTTTCTTTCTGAGCTGCCTTTTCACCCTGGTTGTTCATGGTGTTTAATGGACTATTTCTCCACATGGACATTAAAGGAAGCATATTCTGCTTTTTTTTCCCAGAAAGAGGATTTATTATATAAATGTCTCTCTTTAGCCTGTTGCTAAGAAGGTATTTTTCTTTTGGTTTTCAGTAGGTGGTGTATAAGCCTCTTGGATCCCTGTTTATAAAAAGTCTTAATCATGCCTTTTTCCCCCTTATAAATATTTAATCATCCTCACTACCCTCAGTCTCAGTCCCTGTCAGTGTTAGTGACAGTTTCTGCAGTATTTGGTCTTGAAGGATATGGGGGTAGGTGCCATCTGGGTTGGGAGAGGGGAGCTGCTACTCAGCCTCATGTTTTGCAACCCTGGCTGGTAATAATCAACTTGTTTCTCCACCTTCTCCATTTCTCTGCTTTCTGCCCTGATCCCTGGGCACTGCTGCTGTGTGGAGTCCACAGCTCTCTCAGGCAGGGCTGTTCAGAGAACCCACCACACTTTCTCTCTTCTTCCCTTTTACGACAGGAAGCTCTGGCTGCAAGAGGCAGCTTTTTTGTTTCTCCTAGTCTACCACCTAAATCCTGGGGTTCTGACTTATGGTAGCACTTATTCACAGATCCCTTGCTCTGATGTGCTTGTGTGCAGATTGAGTGTTTTTTGTTGAGTTTTAGATGTTCAGCTTAGTGTTGTTTCAAGGAGAGAGATCTGGGGACATCTCTCACTCTTTCATGTTTCTGGCATTGTTCCATATCATTTCTTGAACATCTGCTGGGTACAGAGTGAAGTAGAAAAGAAAGGCATATGATTCCTGACCTCTAAGAGTTTGTCTCCTGAGAGGAGATGAAGCCTGAAGTGACAAGTGACCATAAGTTTGTTTCAAACTATGAAAGAGTAACCTGAACATAGTGCTATATACTATAGAAAATTTCTTATTAGAGGGGAAGTGAGTTTCACAATGAATTTAGAAAGAAGTGGGGAATGATGTATTCCTGTATATATTTTGAAGGCCAAAAATCTTGATTTTGTCTCTTCAGTTTACTTTTGAAAAAAAAATTGAGTTCAGTCTACAGCCATGCTACCCTGAACAAACCTGACCCCAGCTGATCTTGGAAGCTAAGCAGGGTCAGACCTGGTTAGTACTTGGATGGGAGACCACCTAGGAAGACCAGATGCATAAATAATAAAAAAATAAGGGATTGTAAGCTGAAAAGGTCCATGCAATTTGTGAAGGCACCAAAGAAAGAAAAAAGAAAAAAGAAAGAAATTAAATTAATTCCTCAACAAACCAAAAGCTGATAGTATGTTATTTAAAACAAGCACAGCACATCCTCCAGTACTACCGCCACTTTGGTGAAAACATGGAACAGTTATTTAAAATCTTGCCAAGGACCTTTCCATATATTATGTACTACCAGCCTATACAGTCCCTGGCTGGTCAAAGAGATTAAATACTATTTTTATGTTCTTATTTTCTTATCTCTAGATGCCTGTGGTGAACCACTACTGTTTGATTCTATGACGTTAAAGGGTGTCCCTAAATCTTCGTATTCACCTGGGGAAAAAGTATATTATTATTGTAAACCAGGGTACTATCAGTTACTATTTCATTCCACTAATACCTATTGTGAGGAGAATGGCACATGGCACCCTATCCCTGAAGGTTGTACCAGTAAGTAAATACCTTGTGTGTTTGTCATGTGTGCCTGTGTCTGTGTCTGTGTGTGTGTGTGTGAATGCATACATGTGCATCTTTGTGTGTGTGTGTACGTATGCTCTGGTGAGTTTTTTTTACACATTTTAGAGTTCATTTTCCATTACGACAATGATGATTTTTCTTATGTGACACTAGGTTTTAGAGAATAATACCTTTTAGGCTTTAATAAATCTAGGAATTTTTTGTAAGCAATTGATTGCCTGGGTGAATGTGAATTTTACAGTTGCCCTTTAATAGTTAACTGAAGAAAATAATATTGTATGGACTTAAAATAGCAGTGTAGAATTTTGATCCTAATTCAAATTTGTTATGAAACTGATATAAAAATGAATTTGAAAATTCTATTTTAGGAAAAGAATGTACATTTCCAAAAGTCTTAAATGGTGGAGTATTAGACCCAAATTATACTGTTTCCATGGGCTTTCAGTTTGATAAAGAATTTCACTTTTTTTGTGATGAGGGGTAAGTAAGTTGCTCCTTAGAGGATATAAGGTAAATAATACCAATTTAATTTTTGTTCTGTTACTCTTAAGCATTCTTGGAAAGTTATTCTGTTATGCTTCCTGTGTGACAAGTTGTAGTAACCAATCAGTTATTGGGCTTTTTACAGAGACTAAAAAATATGTACTTAATAGAAAGAAATTTAAATTAAAGAAAAGCATATTATATAATACTTGTGACATGTAATGATAAGGTTATTGTAAGCATCAAAAATGTACTAATCATGATGACTTTATCTTTGATAATGAAGTGCACCTTTTTAAAATAATAGATTCTCAAAGTTGAGGACGGACACACAAATGTTTTGTGGAAGTCCTCTAATTCCTTACATACCTTCTGTCTGATTGTTCCATCCTTTATTGTGTTGGAATATTGAAGTCTCTATTATTATAAAAATGGCTATTGTATGTATGTCTCCCTTCACTTCTGTTTTTGCTTCAAGTGTTTTGATGATCTGTCATTAGGTGCATAAATGTCTATAACTGATTTTTTTGTTACATGAACCTTTTATTAATATTTAATGTCCTTTGTTTCTTGTAACCTTTTTTATTTTAAGTCTATTTATCTGAAATTAGTATAGCCACCCATGCTCTTTTTTGGTTACTGTTTGCATGAACATCTTTTTCCATCCATTCAATCTCAACCTGATTTATCTTTGGATCTCAAGTGTGTCTCTTGTAGACAGCACATAGTAGGATCATGTGTTTTTATTCATTCTGCTAACCTCTTTCTTTTGACCAGAGCATTTAAGCCATTTAAATTTAAAATAATTAGTGACAAGGAAGGACTTTTGACTTTGTGCTATTTGCTTTCTATATGCTTTATAGTTTTTTTTAATCCCTCATTTTCTGCATTACTGTTTTTTTTCCTTTAGTTGTCTTTTGTAGTGAAATGTCTAAATTCCTTTTTCATTTCCTTTTGTGTATATTCTATGGCTTTTACTTGTAGTTATTAGGGAGATTATTTAAAATCCCAGTTATGTCAATCTAAATTAGAATTTTTATGAGCTTAACATAACATCAAAAATTTAGCTCCTTCTCAGCTCCATTCTCACCCCATTTGTTTGTCACCATCACAAAAATCTCATCTTTATATAATGTGTGTCCCAAGACATAAATTAATAGTTCTTTTAAATGCATTAGTTTTTTAAGCTTATATAGAAAACAAAATTTGGAGTTTAAAAACACAGTTACAGTAATGATAGTTTTTACAATAATAATTGTTTTTCTTTAAATATATACCTCTTAAATTGTGACGACAAATATTACAGTTACAAACTATTGTTACAATAATATGAGCTTTTATAATTGCCCATGTATTTAATTTTAATGGGATGTTTATTTCTCCATCTGACTGCCATCACATTTTAAGGTCCTTTCATTTCACCTTGGATGAATCCCTTGAGGATTTCTTGCAGGAGTGGTCTAGTGGTCAAACTCTTTAGCTTTTGTTTATCTAAAACTTTTTAATTTTCTTCTACTTTTGAAGACACTTTTGCTGAATAAAGGATTTTTTGTTTAAAGATTTTTTTTTCCTTTTAGCACTTTTAGTATTTCAGCCCACTGTCTTCTGGCCACCAAAATATTCTTTTTAAGAATATTTTCAATTCTTAGTTGGTTAAATCCACAGATGTAGAACCCGCAGATTCATAGGGCCAACTATATTATGTCTTAGTGTGGATATCTTTGAGAGCATTTTACTTGGAAGTCATTGAGCTTCTTGGATGTTTATATTCAAGTCTTTTATCAAATTTGTGAAGTTTTCAGCCATGATTTCTTAATGTATTCTCTTTGCCAATTTCTGTCTTAGATATTTCTACTTTATTAACACATAATTTTCTTGACTTTCTTCATTTCTTCATTTAGTTCTTTGAGCTTCTTTGAGGTAGTTATTTTGAAGATTTTGTTTAGTAAATCTGCCATCATGCCTTTATCAGGGACAATTATTTTGATATTTTTCTTTTAAATGGTTGCACTTTTCTTTTTCTTTGTATGTCTTGTGATTTTTTTCATACATTATGACATATTTGAATTTAAAAATCTGGCAACTCTAGAAATCAGCTTCTTCACCTTCCTTAGAACTTGCTAGGTTTTGTTATTTTATTTATTTATTTATTTATTTATTTATTTATTTATTTATTTATTATTTTTTGTCTTTGTGCTGAGGATGAGCCTGAGATGTAAACTGAATATCTCATTTTGTTCCTGAGCCTTTCCCTGAGCACATGAACTCAATTTCTAATTTTCCATATATACACAACTGTTTTTGAAGATACTGGTTTTTAATGTCTGGCTCCTGAGAGGGGAAAAGTGAAAAATAGAGTGGGAAACAAAGGGTGTATGATCTTTAAATCTCTTGAAAATTACTTCAGCTTGGGGAGAAAATGGCTTGGTAGCGAGTGAGGAGATGCTGCAACAATGGCTGTGCATCTCTTTGTTTGCTTCTCTGTGATTAGAAACGGCAATCAGAGCACAGATCCCTGATATTTGGAGGATAATTTTGCCCACCCTGGCTACTGCAGCCTGTTCCAAGAACTCATAACACAGCTGCCTGTAACATTGTTGAGGGTCAGAGATGTGTAGCTGCTATTTTCCTGACAGCTGAAATTGAAATTACATTTACTTGTCAGAACCTTCCCCTGGGAGCTGAAAGCCTTCAACAGACTTTAGAGTTCCAAAATAGTTACATCAGACAAATTCTGCCATTACAATTTTTGTCTAGTTGGAGAGACAGTCCTAGTGCATCCTACTCTGCCCTCTTCCCAGAATTCTCTTTTAAAATAATAAAATATAGAGACAATGAATGAGCATTGATGGGTAAGTCAACTAGAACCATGTACAAGTGGTTTCACTATTTTTTAACTTAATCAAGTAAAAATATGGGAACATCCAGTTAATAGTTCAGATAGAGAAACTGCTGAAGCATGTTGAAGGATACCAAATACTTAAGACATAGATTCTTCTCTTAGATGTAGTTGCCTTACTGACAAACACAATCTATACAGAGAACTTTCAGAGCTATAGTAAATAAAAAGTACCAAATAATTATTAATGATTATTACAATGAGAGTCTAAAAAAAGAGTACTGTGAATTTAAATCATCAGCATAGTTTTCATCAAATGGTATGCCTGAGCTATTCCTAGAAAGATATCCTGATCTAAAGAATGTATGTATATCCCATTATATTGTGCTTTGCTTTATTGTGTTTTGCATATGTTGCATTGTCATTAACATCAAGGTGTAACCCTCCACCAGTAAAAATGTTGCAACTCATTGAAGGCTCAGATGATGGTTAGAAATTTTTAGAAATATATTTTTAGGTTAAGGTACGTACATTGTTTCTTTAGACATAATGCTATTGCACACGTTATAGACTACAGTGTAGTGTAAATATAACTTTTATATGTACTGATAAGCCAAAACATTTGTGTGACTCAATTTATTATGATTCTTACTTTATCGTGGTGGTTTGGAACTGAACCTCTAATATCTCTGAGGTATGCCTGTACTAAGAGCTAAAACCTAACACACTCTATGTGCCAAATGCTAACTCATTAATACTCAAAACAATCCTACAAGGTCTATACTATTATTCCCTTTTCATAGATGAGGAAACTGAGCAAGAGAAATATTAAAGGACTTGGCTAAGCTCAAATAACAAGTCAGTTGTGGAGCTGGGACTTTAATACACACAAGCAAGCTCTAGGGCCTTATGTCTCTAATCAGTCATTAGTTGTGATTAAGCAGAATGGAAGGACCAAAAGCAAAGTTAATATGCATGTGACTGCCAAATGTTGCAAAGAGGCCAGACTGACAGGCATGATAGATTTATTTAGATATCTTTGTCCTTGCCAATGTGTGTTCAAATGCAGAAAGCGTTAATGTAGTTAAATTCCAAACATGGTTAGCACTTTTATTATGTTATGTCTTTTAAGGAAATTTCTCCTCAAATTATGGTAGTACAGAAAAAAAAAACATGAAAAATTTTGGCATTATCATGCGTATGTTGTTAACTGTTAAAAAAAAAACAGTAACCTTTTCTTTTTTTCATTTAGTTATTACTTAAAAGGAGAAAAAATTCTTACTTGTAAACGTTCTGGAGACAAAGTGTATTGGAACTATGATTTGCCAAAATGTGAAAGTAAGTAAATTTTTACTTTAGAATTTTGACCAGCAATTCTCAGCCCTTTTGGCCTTAGGACTCACTTACATGGATTTTTTTTTTAAAGTATAGCTAACATGTGATATTATGTTAGTTTCAGGTGTACAACAGAGTGATGTGCCTTACAATGTGATCACCATGATAAGTCTAGTAACCATCTATCACCATACAAATTTATTACAACATTATTGACCATATTCCCTGTTCTATATTACATTCATGTGAATTATTTATTTTATAATGGGAAGTTTTATTTCATATTCCCCTTAACCTTTTACACCCCTCTTTTCAGGCCCCTTTGTTCTGGCAACCATGTTTGTTCTCTGTATCCATGAATCTATTTCTCTTTGTTTGTTTTTCTTAGATTATACATATAAATGAAATCGTGTGGCATTTGCTTTCTCTGTCTGACATTTCACTTAGTATAATACCCTCTAGGTCCATTTATGTTGTTGCAAATTGCAAGTTTTCATTCTTCTTTATGTCTGAGTAATATCCCGTTGTATATGTATGTATGTGTGTATAGATATGTATCTCACGTCTTCTTTATCCATTCAACTACTGATGGACACCTAGATTGTTTTTATACCTTGGCTGTTATAAATAATGCCTCAATGAACCTAGGGGGGCACATATCTTTTCAAATTAGTGTTTTTGTTCTCTTCAGATAATATCCACAAATAGAATTGCTGGTTGTATGGTAGTTCTATTTTTAATATTTTGAAGCACCTTCATAGTGTTTTCCATAGTGGCTGCACCAATTTACAATCCCAACAACAGTTTACAAAAATGTTTCTCTTTTTTCCACATCCTTTCCAATCCTTGTTGTTTGCCCTTTATGCTTTTAAATGAACAAAGATCCCAAGAAGCTTTCTTTATGTGGGTTATGTTTATTAATATTCATTATGTTGTAATTAAAAGCAAGTTTCTAAAATATATTAATTTTTTAAAACAGAAACAATACATGATAACACATAGAATATATTTTTATGAAAAATAAAATTGAAAGCAAAAATGAAGAAAAACCTCATAGAGACAAATATTTAGTAGTTACTAGAGGGAAAGTGAAGAATGGGAAGGTAGATTTGGGTAACAGGGGTTAAATATTTAGTGACAAAAGGAAATTCAACTTTGAGTGGTGAACATACAATATACATATGACATATTATTGAATTGTACACTTGAAACCTATATAATTTCATTAACCAATGCCACCCTAATAAATTTAATTTAAAAAGATTAAAACAAAATTTCCAAAACAAATAGAATAGTGGCATTGTTTTACATTTTCATAATCTCTTCAAAATCTGGCTTAAAGGAAGACATATGGATTCAGTCTGTTACAAAATAACACTATTACCAACACACATTCATAAGTATGAAAGCAAAAAAAGATAATATCTTGGTATTACTGTGAACCAATAATTTAGCAAATGAATATATTTATAAATTACAAAGCATTTCTCAGGTAGCAGTGAATTTTATCTTTAATCACAAATATATTTTTTCATTAAATTTTTAGTGACTCTTATGACTAGAACAAAACTTAGCATGGCCTTTTATATAAACATAGGTATTTTATATAAGTATCTAAAAAAGTGACTTTTGTTTTGAAAGCGTATTTCTACATGGTTTGACTTTGGGGAAATACATTTTCTCATAAACACCTTCCTCTAAATGGGTAGAAGTCATATGTTAATGAATTTATTGAAGACAGTTCATAGGACTTTACTAATGTGTTTTAATCTTTCACCTTTTCTTTTTTCTTGCATTTCTTTCTTTTCTCTTCTAAAGAAATTTTTTGTCCATCACCTGGAAAAATAAAAAATGGAAAGCACACGAATAGTTGGAGGGATATATTTGAATATAATGAGTTAGTAACTTATAGTTGTGACCCTTCAAATGGACCAGAGGAATATTCACTTGTTGGAGATAGCAAGCTTATTTGTTCTGGGCCTGGCACATGGAGTACTTACCCTCCTGAGTGTAAAGGTAATAGTATTTCCATTTCTTTCTTTCTTTATTTGTAAATACTGTGGAAAGACTTTGTAGATAGTTTACCTGTAAGTAAACAAAGTCACATATACTTCCTCTTCTTGTTACTTTGACTTCTAACTTAATATATGTCAAGTTAAATCAAAAATAATTCTAATTGTAGAATCTCCTATCCCCAACTTCACATGTTTCTGGCATTCTAATTTATACAATGTGAACTACTGTGTAAATGTATGAGTTAGGATTTTTTTTTTTTCTTGAAAGAACCAAAAAACTCAAAACACACTGGCTGAAAAATAAAAAGATTTTCTTATATTAAAATGTCTGAGTGGACACCCAGAAGAAGGATTGTTGGGTCATATGGTAATTCTATTCTTAATTTTTTCAGAACCTCCATTCTGTTTTCCATAGTGGCTGTCCCAATTCACATTCCCACCAGCAGTGTATGAAGGTTTAATTTTTCCCCATAACCTCTCCAACACTTATTATTGTCTTGTTAACAATAACCCTTCTTACAAGTATGTGATAGTATCTCATTGTGGTTTTGGTTTGCATTTTCCTAATAGCTAGTGAGGTTGAGCATCTTTTCATATGTCTATTGTCCATTTATATACCATCTTAGGAGAAGAGTCTGTTCAGGTCCCCTGACCAATTTTAATTGGATTATTTGCTTATTTGTTGTTGTTGAGTTGTATGAGTTTTTTATATATTTTGGACATTAGCTCCTTATTGAAAGCATTGTTTGTAAATATCTTCTCTTATTCAGAACATCACCTCTTCATTCTGTTGATGATTTCTTTTGATATATGCACCCCGCTATTCATTGCAGCTTTATTCGCAGTGGCCAAGACATAGAAGTGATCAAAGTGTCCTTTGATGATTATATAAAAAAGATGTGGCACATGTATACAATGGAATATTACTCAATCATAAAAGATGAAATACTGCCATTTTTGATAACATGGATGGATCTTGAGATTATCATGCTAAAGCAAAATGAGACAAAGGAAAAGTTAAGAACTATGTGATTTCACTAATATGTGGTACATAAAACTGAAAGCAACAAACAAAAACTCATTGACACAGAGAAAAGTTTAATGGTTACCAGAAGGGAGGGTAAAGGCAGTCAAATATATGATGACAGAAGATGTGACTTTGGATGGTGAACACACAATGCAATATACAGATGATGTATTATTGAATTGTTTATTTGAAACCTATATAATTGTATTAACCAATGTCACCCCGATAAATTTATTTATTTATTTATTTATTTATCTATCTATCTATCTATATCTATCTATCTATCTACCTATCAATGTATTTATTTATTTGTTTGTTTTTTGTTTGTTTGTTATTTAAAAAAAAACAGCCACAGGGATGTGAAGTACAGCATAAGGAACATAGTCAATAATAGTCTAAGACCATGTATGGTGTCACTATCCAACCTGCACAACAAGAATTGCTAAAGGAAGTTTTTCAGGATGAAAGGAAATAATATCTGATGGAAATTCACATCACAGGCAACAAGGAAGAACACTGTTCTGGTTCAAAAGGCTATACGTTATGGGCCTTTTTCTATTGCTCAGATTTAATCTCATAGGATGTTCTCCTGCAATCACTGCCCAGCCCATTGATTTTTGTTTTCCATATTCTTCCAAACCCTTTACTAGATCCTGAAGTCAATCTGGAAGGTCATGGCCAGCATTTTACTTCCTGAGAAGTACAGTAGAATGGGAAATACCAATGTACTAAGATGAATTCTAAATATTAACTTTTAAATTTACCTCAGGCCTGTAGGATTATATACTGGTTTACAATGTATAATGTGGTGTTTGATCTGTGGGTTATAGTCTAAAGGTTTAGAAAACATGGCCCTAACTCCACTGGCCTTTCTATTTCTTGAACATCCCAGTTCATATATGCTGTTGCTACCTGAGGACTTTCTATTTGCACATCTTTGCATGGCTAGCTCCTTTTCAGTTTTTACATCTGAGCTCAAGTATTACCTTCTCACAAGAGTCTTCCTGCCTTTCTAAAAAGCAAGGTAGTATAATCAGTGTCAGCATGCATTTTAAAAAATATCTAGACCTATAGAGTACCAAAAGTTGCCTTTGAACTTATCCAGAATTTGTATCTGATAGTTACACCTTTCTCAAAATTTGCAGAATATACAAATTTAAAAGATAATAAATAAATAAATAAATAAATAAATAAATAAATAAATAAATAAATGTAGGAAATCGATAAACTATAATGAAAGTTTGTTCTAGGTGTAAAAACTTTACTAGATTTCTCTAAATTTGTTTACCTGGAATTAAAATGCACAAATAGTCATTTTTTTTTGTTAGCATTTTGTCTTTCATTCCTTCTCTCTTTTCACAGAAATCAATGCTTTGCACTATTTTTTCCTATACTTTATTAAAGCAACTTTCTATTGTTTCTGGTATTTCTCTATTTCTCAGTGGTCAAATGTGAATATCCAGTACTCGAGAATGGAAAACTGGTATCAGGAATTAAAGAAAAATTTTATTATCAAGCTGTGGTTTTATTTGAATGCCTGAAAGGTTTCTACCTTCATGGCAGCAACCCAGTGTTCTGTGGTGAAAACAATACTTGGGAGCCTGAGATGCCAACATGTATTAAAGGTACAAATTTTATCATTTTCCATCTTGTTTTTTTTTTAAGACTTTATTTTTGACATTAAGTATCAGTGATACAGAATAATTGAAAAGAGGTGATTTTAGTAATTAATTCTGTCTTGTATTCCTATTCATGAAAGATGTATGACATAAAATTCACATAGAATTATGCTGTTTTGATTTTGTATTTTTTCATAGGGTTCTTAGCACATTATGTACATCACACAGGTATATAAATTTCTCTTATTTGATATTTTTATGTATAAAAATGGACAGCAACCATTTTTCACAATAAATTGAATCATTAGAGTTTTTACTAAGTAAGTGAAGAATTAAAACCATAATTCATATAAATGAAAGGAAAGTTGTTATTCCCAAGTGATTGATCCTACATTATTATGTTTTTCAATGTCAGTCTTTCTTAATACAAAAATCTCTTATTTTGACTCATTCAAATTTAATAACATATTGCTTACACTTTACAGAAATTCTTTAAATTCATGTATTTATACTCATTCATTACTTTTAGTAAGAGAAGTGAAAGATCATATTTGCAGCCATTTTCATAGTTAGTGATTCTAAAATTATTTGCCATAGTCTGCAGATATAAATAGCTATGTAAACCTGGGCAAGTTAATTAAACTACAGATGTATTTACTTATATGTAAAATGATTTAATGCCTTCCTTGTTGGGTGATATAAAGCTTAAATTAGTTGCACTTAAAGCACTTAGCACATTATCTAGCATATAGGATACTCTTAAAAGAAGTTCACATGTGACTTACAGTATTACTCCAATTGACATAGTAAAGAGCATTTGTTTTCTAATGTATTTTTTTGTGACACTGACTTTTTAATTTCAGTTTATTTAAAAAATAATGTTGACACATTGAAAGTTTCTTTCTGGTCCAGGGCTATGTTTCAGTTTCTAGACTGCAACCAGTTTAGCTCTTTATATTTAGCACTATTTGAACTGGGAAATTTCTGCTGTCTTCTAGAATAAGACTAGTATTTCTACTACCACCACCCTACCCCACCTCATACAATTATTCTTTTCCCCCTACTGAGCATGTCCATTTTGAAACAATTTCATAGCAACAGAAAGGCACGAAAAGTCCTCATTTATTAAAATAAAATGGTGTATTTTATGCTCTGCTTTAATGCTCTTTAATGCTCTCCTAAAGACTAGAAAGATTATTTTGATATGGTGGAAGAAATTGCCTTTCAGATTTCAGTGCTGCTATTTCTGGCTTCTTTTTGGTTTAAACAGAAACAAGAGACAAGAAGAATATTAGGGAAAACATTAGCCTGAGCTGAACTTGATCAGGGTCCTAGTTTTGCTCTGCTTACTGTGGGCTTTGGTTTTCTGATTAATAAAGGTGTTGAACTCAAATAAATCTCAATTACTGGTTTCTAATTTATTTGTATATTTCTTGTCCTAATATTTATTTTAAAGAATTGAGGGGAATTATGCATGTTAATACAATAATTAGAACACCTTTTTATAATAATTCCTGTACATCTGGTACCTGGTAGCCTCCTTGAATATATTAGTTGAGTGCTGTGAGGTTTGGGGGTGATAAGGGGGTGGTAAAAGAGATGGGTTTTTGGTGGACTGAGAAATTAAGATTGTATGTGCAATTTATTCTCATCAACTCATCCACATTTACTCACATAGTGTTAGTGCACTGTAGGATACTGTTTTTGTTGATAGGCTCTGTTGAAAGAATTGACCATAAGAATTAATTTAAGGATTTATAAACACTGAGACAGTTTAGTGTTTCAAAGAAGAGAATTGATTGTAAGAAAAAGCTTATAAAGAGGAGAAACAATGGGGAGCTTTTTTAAAGACGAAAATTCAAAACTCATGGAATTATTAATCATTTTTTATCATCAGAGATAAATTATGGAAAGGATCAATAGCAACATATAATGTGATATAGTAGATCTGATGATGCTAGTATGAAAAAGTGCTCATGAAATATAAAATGAAAAAAGAAAGTATACAAATTATGTGATATGATACTATCTGGATGGTATTTTTTAAAAATATATTTACTCTGAATACATTATTTTTATACTTGTTATTAACTTCTGGGATTTATAGTATAGAATATAAAATTGTAATGAACATTTATGTACCTGTGTAAAAATATGTTTAGGTTATGTTCTCAGAAGTAGAAATGCAAATTTCAGAAAGTATGCATATTTTTTATTTTGAGGAATAATCTTTCTATGAAAAAAATTAAATTCATAATTTTTATCAATAAGGCCAGTGAATGGAATCAAATTTATATTTTTAGGTTTCAAGCCTACTCATCCAACCAAGCCTCCAGTTTCAAGATATCCAGGTTCAATAACTTTTAATTCTACTTATATTGTTAAGAACTTTATAAGGTGATGGGTAAAAAGTCATGTCTTCTTTTAATTTGCATTTATTTAATTACTAATCATGCTGAACTTTTTTGTCTACATTTATCTATTCATGTCCTTTGCACATTTTTCTGTTAGGTTTCTAAAATGTTATTTTTGTTGACTGTGAAAGCTTATTATAAATTAAAGTCCTTTAAAATGTAGTGAGCTTTTTTTGTGTGTGTGCAATGGTGGATTACTCAGCCATAAGAAAAGATGAAATACTGCTATTTGCAATATGGATGGATCTGAAATTATCGTGATAAGCAAAATAAGTCAGAAAGAAAAAGTTGGGAACCATATGATTTCACTTATGTGTGGGATATAAATTGAAAGCAACAAACTAACAAGACAAACAAATGAAAACTTAGAGACACAGATAACAGTTTAGTGGTTACTAGAGGAAAAGGGGGAAGAGTCAAAGATAGATAAGGGGAAGGGTCAAATATATGGTGACAGAAAGAAATTTAACTTTGGGTGGTAAACACAATATAATATACGTGTGACATTGAATTGTACACATGAAATCTATATAACTATTAACCAATGTCACCCAATACATTTAATTAAAAATAAAATAAAATAAATGTAATTAAAATATAATGTAATGAACATTTTTACAGGTGTGTTTTAGTTTTACTAGTCATTTTTTTTCTAAAATATTTATGCTATACTATTGGATATGATTCCTTTTTATAACTTCGTTACTTGAGCAGAATACAAATGTATTTTTGTAAATTTTCACATATTATAAAAGTGTACAGAGTAAAAAATTAGTTCTCCTACTCTCTCTAGCCCATTATCTTAGTTAATCACTGTTAAGTTTAGCTGTCTTTTTGTCTATTACTGTACATCAGTATCTTTATATACGTAGTTATATATATCTTGGCATTTTTTATTTTTTGTTAACCAGAAATGGCATCATGCTGTTTATATTTTTCTAACACTTTCACATTTTACCCTTACTACCTTAGATTGGTGTTGTATTTAGATGTATTTTCATCTCTTTTAATGATAACTATTAGTGGTCATTTATGTATGCAGAAGGTTTACATTAATAGGTAATTGGATATGTCAATATTTTTCCTAATGGTGGTAAGAATTGTCTTTCTTACAAGAGCTTTAAGTTTTCCCATGTTCAAATTATATAAACATTTCAACTATGTATTCTGATTGCATTCTTTGAATTTAATAACTGGTATATCTGAAATTCATTATAGTATATGGAATGAGACTGGGTTCTTCTCCACTCCACCCATTCCCATCCAGTTGGTTAAGTAGCACTGTTTCTGGAATAAATTGTGTTCTCTCCAACTGTTGTATCATGCATTAATTCATAGGTGTTCTAGCCTCTCTTTTGTTCCCTTGACTGTCTAGTCCTGTGACAGCATCCAATTATTTTTTTTTAATAAAGTACTATATGTTTTAATATCTAGCAGAACATTTCCTATTCAGAAGTGTTCAGGCTACTCTCATGTTAATTTTTCCAGATCAATTTTTATTTAATTTTTACCATTTTAACCATTCTAATTGTACAAATCACTGACAAAAGTTCATTCACATTCTTGTATAAACATCACTACTATCTATCTCCAAACTTTTTATCTTCCCATGCTGAAATTTTATACCCATTAAACAGTCACTCCCCATTCATACTCCTCCTCCTTGCACCCATCATTCTTATTCTAATTTCTATTTTTATGAATTTGAGAATCTTAAGTACCTCATACAAGTGGAATTTTACATTTGTCCTTTTATGTCTGGCTGACTTCATATAGCATGATGTTTTCAACATTCTTCCATCTTTTAATAGCGTGTATCTGAACTTTATTTTTTTTAATGGCTGAAAATATTCCACTGTTTGTATATATCCCATGTTGTTTATCCATGTATCTGTTGGTAAACACTTGTGTTTTATCCACCTTTTGGCTATTTTCAGTATGCCTCTCTGAGTTTTGCTATTCAAGTATCTGTTTGAGTCCCTGTTTTCAATTTTGGGGGTGCATACTTACGCCTAGAATTGCAGGGTTCTTTGGTCATTATGTGTTTAGTTTTTTTGAGGAACAATCATATTGTCTTCCACAATACCTGCACCATTTTACATTGCCACCAGCAAAACACAAATATTCTAATTTCTCTCTCTATTTGCCACTGTGTTATTTTCCGGGTTTTTGTTTGTAATAACAATCTTCATACATATGGTGAGTAAAATATGTGAAGTAGTATCTCATTGTGGTTTTTATTTGCCTTTCCCCCTTGATCAGTGATGTGTAGAACATCTTTTCATGTGTTTATTCTCTATTTATATATCTGCTTTGGAGAAATGTCATTTAAGTCCATTTTTAAATTGGGCTAGAATTTTTGTTATTAGTTTTTAGAGTTCATTATATATTTTAGATATTAATCCCTTGCCAGATGTATGATTTGCAGATGTTTTCTTATATCCTATGGGTTGGGTGGCCTTTTCACTCCATTGATAGTGATCTTTAATATACAAAAGTTTTTAATTTTGATGCTGTTCATTTTATCTTTTTCTTTTGTTGCCTATGCTTTTGGTGCCATATCCAAGAAATCATTGCCAAATTCAATACCATGAAGCTTGTCCTCATTTCTTTCTAAGAGCATAATAGTTTTAGTTCTTTTTTTTTTAATTGATTTTTCTGTATAGTGTATAGTAAGAGTCGAACTTCATTCTTTTGCTTTAGTTTTCTCAGAACCATTTGTTGAAAATCTACTCTTTCCCTACTCAGTGTTCCTAGAAGCAGACTATGGACAATCATTTGACCATATATGCAAGGCCCTCCATTCAATTCTAATGGTCTGTATGTATTTATGTTGGTGGGATTCTGTTTTAATTATTGTAGCTTTGTAGCAAGTTTCAAAATCAGGAAGTGTGAGTGCTCTCAATTTTGCTCTTCTTTTTCAAGATAGCCTTCCCTACACCAAGTACCTTAAGATTTCATACAAATTTTAGAATGGATTTTTCTATTTCTGCAAAAAATTCCTCAGGATTTTGATAAGGGTTAAGCTTTAGTTGTAGTAATTTTTTTGTAGTATTTGCATATTAACAATATTAAGTCTTCCAGTTTATAAACACAGGATGTCTCTTTATTTTTCTCTCCTTTAATTTTTTTCTGAAATATTGTGTTTTCAGTGCATATTCTTTTACCTCCTTTTCAATTCCAAAGTATTTTATTCTTTTTGATAAAAGAATATTTATTATTTTGAATGGAATTGTTTTCATAATTTCTCTTTTGGATTGCTTATTTTGATGTATAGAAATGTAACTGATTTTTGCTTGTTGATTTTATAGCCTATAATTTTACTATATTTATTTATTAGTTCTATCAGGTGTGTATGTGTGTGTGTGTGTAATCTTTATAGTTTCTATGTAAAAGATTATTTCATTTGTAAACAGATAATTTTATATTTTCTATACTAGTGTTGATGGTTTTCATGTCTTTTTTACCTAATTACTCTGACCCAAATGTCCAATATTATGTTGAATAGAAGTGGCAAATGTGGGCATCCTCTCCTGTTCCTGATCTTCTTTTTTTAATCTATTTTTAAATTAAGTTTATTGGGGTAACATTGGTTAATACAATTATACAGTTTTCTGGTGTACATTACCATTTGACATCTGTATATTCTATTGTGTGTTTACCACCCAATGTCCAGTTTCCTTCAGCTACCATATTTTTGATACCCTTTACCCACTTCTTCCTCCCCCTAAATCCTATATTTGACTCTCTTTACTCTGTCTACCTCCCCCCACTTCCCCCACTCCACTAGTAACCACTAGTCTATAGTCCATATCTATGAGTCTCTGTTTGTCCTGCTCATTTGTTGCTTTTAGGTATATATCCTATACATAAGTGATATCATGTGATTTTCACCTTTTTATGTCTGGATTATTTCATGTAGCATGATAATCTTGAGTTCCATTCATGTTGTCACAAATGGCAGCATTTTATCTTTTTAATGGCTGAGTAATATTCCATTGTATATATATGTATCACAGCTTCTTTAGTCAATTATTTATCATAGGACCCTTCAGTTGCTTCCATATCCTGGCCACTGTGAATAATGCTGCTATGAACATTTATGTGCAAATATTTTTTTTGAATATGGGTTTTTAAGTCTTTGGGGTAAATACCCAGTAGAGGGATTGCTGGATCATGTGGTAGATCAATTCTCGGTTCTTTGAGGATCTTGTTCCTAATCTTAAGGGGAAAACTTTCAGTCTTTTGTTAGCTATGGGTTTTTCTTTTTATAAATGGTCTTTAGTATGTTAAAGTGTTTTTCTATTTCAGAGAAACTTCTAAATTATTTTTAAAACCTCCACTTTTAAAATTTTTTAAAATTTTAATTTGAGTTCACATTGAACTCAAGCTTTATTCTGAGAATACAGTAATGATAAATTTGTGTGCTATGCTGCACAACATTCTCACAGGAAATGTCAGTGAACAGGAAGAAGAATGATGTTGACATAAATTTCTAAGATTTTATGATGCTATCTTTAATGAGAAACAATGATATAATTTATAAGAAAAATTAAATTATAAGCAGTCTAATACACAGACAAAAAATCAAAACCAATGAATTTATAGATTTTTAAGCTTCATTTAGTGTTTCTTTTTTACTATTTTCTTTTTTTCTTTCTTAGGATATCCCAATCCCAGTGAATTTCCATTATATGAAGAATTTAAAGAATTAGGTATCAGTTTATTTATTAATAACCCTGTATTATGAAAACTTAAAGTTCTACATGAAAATATTGTGTTCAATTATTTGTAGTTAGGGAAGAAATAAGATGTCACTAATTATTGGTGATTATTGACATTTATAGTTAGTTTAGTATTGCATACTATGACAAATGTAAGTGGTGGTATATGTAGACACGTGTAGGTAATTTTCTCTAATCTTATAAATTCTAATTGTCCTATTAACTTTTACCAAAGAACCTGATATAGTAACTACAGCACAAAACAATGAGGGGCGAGGTTCCTATTAAGAGTTTCTCAAGGTAGATCCAATAACTGGAATCTATTTGAAGTGTTGTATTATCAAAGTAACTTAGATGCACTAACAGTCATGCTAAAACTAGACTGATAGGTTTTTTTGCTGTAGTTTTTATTTGATCTGATCAAAATGAAAATGCATCTGCTATCTGGGACCCATACATGCTCAATCAATATCTTCAAAACTTTTTATTTTTTCTCAGATCCAGGAATCATTGCTTTAATTATTCTTACTATACGTAAGTATCCCAAACTTGGATACCACCTCAATCAAAATATTACTGTGATGAAGTGTATTATTTTAAATGATTTTTCAGTTTCTATAGTTTTTATAGTTTTAAATTAAGTAAAACAGTCTATAAATACCTGACCTTTAATATTATATACCACCTTGTATTGAAGATTGTATATTCTTTTATAGTCTATGTGTCCACTTAGTAACAAACCTTAAATAATACATGTTTTCCCAAGATGATTAGTCATATGAGTTTTTATCCCAAATATGCTTTGGGTAATTTTCTAAATTAAGCAAGGACTCTACTATGACTTATTGTATGGACTTTTTAAGTGATTCCAGAGAACTGCATTTAGACAGTGAAGAGTTGGATGAAATATAAATGTATATGGGCTTAAATAAAATAACACTTCTGAAAACTGAAATATAATCAACATTAATTTCTTCTTCTAGGTATTAAATCTTGGAAAATATTTTTCATAGTTACATGTCATTTGTTTTCTGGTTTCTTTTAGTTGTTGGCATTGCAGTAATTTGCACCTGCTTGTACAAATGTCTTCACAGAAATAAGAAAGGGTAAATTAAAGCATGTTTATTCTAATTAATTGGTGCTTCTCACTCTCGACATACTTTTATGCAGCTTTTATTTGTACTCTGTATTGCAGGTTGTCCTTTTTTAAGAAAAAAAAATGTGCTGCCTGGGTGTGGCATCAGAATTGCATTTCTTTATTAAAAATATTTTAGTCATTTTTAATATCACCATAGCAAGACTAATCTGTGAAGAGCTGTGTTAGCTATTATGACTGTAAGAAAAATTTCTTATAGATTTAAGATTGAAATTCTGCAGCAAATCATCTACTGTTGTGGGCCCTTCCTTACCCTAGGTATATCTTAATTCCTAAATTTGACTGGTGGCCAGGATTAAATTTAAAATAATTCACTGTGGAGACTTTGACAGTTGTATTCGCTGGAATGTTTAGGATGAAAGCTTCTATTTGTCTGTATAACTTATGTAGTTGTGAGAAGCTGTGTAGGTATCTCATTCAAATGCCCGATTTGATTTCTTTTCATTTAGAGCTTTTATTTTTTACAAATTAAACTGGAGAATTAGAAGTGATTTCCCTCTTATGTTCTCTTAATCTACTGCAACTGCTGGGTTAAACTTAACTGAGAAGGGTAAGATTTCCAGGGCACTTAATTCAGTTTTCTGCCTTCTTATCTATAAAAATCAAAAAGGGTGGACCAAGAATAGAAAAAAAGTGAGAATAGTGTTTTTAAGCATCAAACTTAAATTTTAATGTAATAATTTACAATTTAATAAAAGATGTACAATAAGACCAAAAGTGGGTGATTTGAAATTTCTGATTTTTAGTGACTTATTTTTCCTGTAGCTTTTGAAATACCTTTGAAACCAAACATAATAATTGTAAGAATTTTGGTATTTTTGGTTTTATGATGTTAATTTAAAAGCGAAAATGAGAGCCAACAAGCTTGTATTTGGATCAAAGAATTGCAATTCTTGCAGTAGAGATTCAGAAAGAAACCCATAAAATGTCCTTATTACAGAGCAAAGCCATAGAGGTTTTATGAGAAAAAGAAAGGAATAATTATATAAGAAGAAAGAATTTCCATTGCCATTGATGAGCAGTTATTCTTTAGCTATGCATGATTGTTTACTAATTCTATCTTCACATTGAAAGTCCATAGTTATTAGTCCTTGTAGTCAGAATCTGCAGTCCTGCTGGATTTACAAACATTTGTTTTAAGACATTGTTGCTGTGGCCCAGTCCAAGATTCCTTTGCTCAGTTCAAACATTCCAAAGGTTCAAGAAATAAGACATTCAGGCCAGTTCCTCTAAAATGGCTGCTCTGGCTCCATTTTAAAATGGCTCCACTTATGTCAACTTTTACAGTGATATCTTTTCCTTTTATAGTAATCATTTGGTTTGGGCTATGTAATAAAAATATGTTTTTTACTCATAAAAAGTTCAATTTTTTTATATTATTGGCTATCATTTTAAAATACCCAAAATGCTTTCATTTGAATCATAAATCTTATATTTATGGAACATATTATATCCATATTTATATTTCAATCAATGGCATTTTAAAATAACTTTTCAATTACAGTTAATATACAATAGTATATTCATTCGAGGTGTACAACATGGTAATTAGACATTTATATAACCTAAAAATTTATCACCCTGATGAATTTAGTACCCATCTGACCATCTGACACCACACATAATTATTACAACACTATTGACTATATTCTTCATGCTATACATTACATCCCCATGACTGTTTTGTACCGGTTTGTACTTAATCCCTTCCCCCTTTTCACCCCTCCAACCCCTCTCCCATCTGGCAACCATCAAAATGTTCTCTGTATCTATGATCAATGAGTTTAATTTGTTAAGATTGCACATGTAAATGAAATCACATGGCATTTGTCTTTCTTTATCTGACTTACTCCATCACTCAGTACCTTTTAGGTCCATCCACATTGTTGCAGATGGCAAGATTTCATTCTTTTTATGGCTGAGTAATATTCCATTGTGTATATATACCACCTCTTCTTTATTTATCCATCCATTGATGGACACCCAGGTTGTTTTCATATCTTGGCTACTGTAAATAATGCTGCAATGAGTATATGGGTTCACATGTCCCTTCGAAGTAGTATTTTGGGTTTATTTGAATAAATACCAAAAGTGGGATTACTGGGTCTTTCTTTGACTCTTGTGACAGCTTTTGCTTTAAACCCTATTTTATCTGATGTAAGTATTGCTACCCTAGCTTTTCTGTTTGTTTGTTTTCATTTTCCTGAAATATTTTTTTTCCATCCCTTTACTTTCAGTCCATGTATGTCTTTTGATCCAAAGTGGATCTCTTGTAGACTTCATATATAAGGGTCTGGTTTTCCTATCCATTCAGCCACCTAAGTCTTTTGATTGAAGCATTTAATTCAATTACATTTAAATTTATTGCCATTTTATCATTATTTTTTTTAACTTCTTCTTCCTCTATAGAAGTCTCCTTAATTTTTCCTGTAATACTGGTTTGGTGGCAATGAACTCTTAGATTTCTCTTGTTTAGAAAGTTCTTCTGTCCTTTAATTCTAAATGATAGTTTTTGCTGGGTAGTGTAATCTTTGTTGTAGGTCCTTGCTTTTATTACTTGGAATATTTCATGCCTATCCTTTCTGACCTGAAAAACTTCTATTGAGAAATTTGTTGACAGTCTTATAGGAGCTGCCTCGTAGGTAACTGGCCTCTTTTCTCTTGCTGCTTTGAAATTCACTTTGTTTTTAACCTTTGGCATTTTAATTATGATGTGTCTCAACGTAGACATCTTTGAGTTCACCTTGTTTGGGACTCTCTGTACTTCCTGAGCTTTACATCTATTTCCTTCACCAGGATAGGTATGTTTTCTGTCATGATTTCTTCAAGCAGATTTTTAATTCCTCATTCTCTTGAAACTGCTGTGATGCAAATGTTGGTATGCTTGAAATTCTGCCAGAGGCCCCTTACACTATTCTCATTTTTAAAAATTCTTTTTCCTTTAACTTTCAATTCAGTGTTTTCTGTTACCTTATTTTCTAGATCACTGATTCAGTTCTCTGCTTTATATAATCTAATATTGATTCCCTCTAATGTATTCATTTCAGTTGTAATCTTTTCTGATTGCTTCTTTTTTTAAGTTTTCTATCTCCATTTTTATGTTTTCTATGTCCTCATTCACTGAGTTTATCTACTCTTTCCCTAAGTTTATTGAACATCCTTATAACCAGTGTTTTGAACTCTGAATCTGGCAGATTGCTTGTCTCCATATCGATTAGTTCCTTTCCTGGAGTTTTGTTCTGTTCTTTCATTTGGGCCATATCTCTTTGTCTCCTCATTTTGACTGAGTTTGCTTATATTTATTAGGTAGAACTAGTATGTCTCCCAGTCTTAGGAGAATGGCCGTATGTAGTAGATATCCTATGAGGCCCAGGGGCACAGTGTTCCCTGCTCATCTGAGCTGAATAGTTCAGGTTTGTCCCTTGTATGTGTTGTGTGTGTCCTCTTGTTGTATTTGAGCATTGGTTGTGGTTTACACATCAGTGGGAGAGACTGACCCTTGGGCTAATTGGTTATGAGGACTAGCCAGAGAGGGGCTGACCCTAAGGAGCTCTAATGCCTGCCTAGTCTGCTCTTGGAGTATGTTGTTCTGGAATGTGACCCCACGGGATGCTCCAGCTGTGTTTGAAGCTGGCCACTGGGTGTGCTGGCCCTGGGGCCCCACTATAGGCCAAGTTCAGCCATAGACTGTGCCCTGCCTGGTGCCACCTGGCAAGACTCACCAAGAAATCTATAGATAGCTGCCACCCATACTGGGCTGGGAGTTGCCTGGAGAGGGCAAGCTGCAAACCCAGGTAGGCTGCTGCTAGTTCCAGGCTTGAGGCTGTTCAGCAAGAGATATGGAGCATGCTGAGGCCTGATGCTGCTTGTTTGGGTTTTGTGAACCTTTGAGAGATTTTAGGAAAAACCTCAGCAGGACCCAAGACAGGCCATTTGCATGGAAAAAACACTGGGAGTGGCTTGGAGGTGCCCTCAAGTTGGGTGGGGCAGGGTCTCAGGGAATCACATGTGCTGGATGACCAATGTTAGCTGGGTTGATGGAGACTCAGATATGGCATCCTCCTGCAAGTGCATAGCTTGAGTGGGGAGGGCCCAACAAAAGAACAATGGATTCTACCAGCACTTCTCTGTCTGGGAGGTAACTGCTCCTCTAGCCCTCATCCTGAATCCATACAACTCAGTTCTTCTCCATATGTTCCTGGCACCTTTCAATAGCTTTCAGTCATAGTGCTGGAGCTTAGAGTGAGTGAGTCCACCAGCCAGTAAGTCCATACACAGGTCCAGTAAGAGGAATGTCTGTGCCTCCAACTGCCCTTCATCTCATTCAGCCACAATCTCCACTAGTTTTAATAGCCAGAAATTGTGGGGACTTCTCTTCATGGAACTGGAACCCTAGGCTGGGGAGCCTGGTGAGGGCCTGGGATCTCTCGCTTCTCCAAGTGGGCCTCCATGCAGCTGAGATATCCTTCCCAATTCTCATCTGCCACACATGAGGTATGGAACTAGCCCATTCCATGTCTTCAGCCCTCTTATTAATCTTGAGTTGGCCTCTTCTATGTGTTCCCAATTGTAAAACTTCTATTCAACTAGGCTTCAAGTAAGTCCCAATGATGGCTGTCCTAAAGTTTAGTTGTAATTTCAATGTGGTTGTGAGAGGAGGCAACACAGTATTTATCTACTTCACCATCTTGACTGAAACTCAGTTTTTTTTTAAATACATATACACAATGTTATGAATAAGAAATACTATCAATTGGATATTTTTATACATCCAAAAGGTTTGTATAGTATGGACAAAAAGAAGTTATATAGAATGTAACCTTACAGGGTGATCTGGTAAATTCCTAATTGGCAGGTCATGATGGACAATCACCCCCCAGGCATATGATAGTTTTAGTAAAGGTTTATCTTTGTCTTAAGCAAAATTTTTCTATTGTTCTTGTTCATCTAGGTTTATAGACCTTTGAAATAAGCAAACTACACTCAAGAGAGTACATAATTTTATTAACTACCCTGTAATCCAATCCCTTCCTTGCTTTCTCTCACCTTCATGTAATCCTCTGAATATTTCTCCCTTAATTTCAAGTGCATAAAAGATACTGCAAAATTAACATTCTCATACTTATCTGAGATCTTGCTTCCCAACAATTGTTGGTTTTGGTCAAATAAAGGTATAAAAATTTTCTACAGGTTTGGACATTTCTTATGTTGACAGTAGAAATAACTTCTCAAGAAAACAAAAGAAAATTGTTTTTTTACTCTTCACTATCCTTTTTTGTTTAAAATATCACTGAACCAAAATATTTCAAGGTTTCTTAATGAGTATAATAAAACTCTCTGCAGCTACTGCTTAATAGGTCTTTTTAGCTGAGCATCCACTTTCAAGGTGGTAACATAGGAGGATCCTGAACAACAGCAAAGCTACAGCTACAGACAGAACAATTCCCTCTGAAAGAGACCCAAAAACTAGCTTACCACTTTCTACACATCAAGTGGAGAGGGGGGGGATGCATTAAAAGTGGCTAGAAGAGGTTGATACACAATCTCTTCATATATTCTGCTCACGGCACAGTGACCCGCAGTCAGCTGTGATTCATGTCTCTGAGCTTCTCCCAGAGGAGTGAAGTATTTGAATATCACATTTGGTGCCACATCTTCTAAGTTCTACACTTGAGAGATGAGCCCCCCAAACACTTAGTTTTGAAAGCCAATGGAGCTTATGCCCATGAGACCAAAAAGGCTATAGTGAACTGACAGTCCTTTTTTCCCCCCTCTTTAATTTCCCTCTGCCCTACTTCCACCCCTGACCTATGGATGTTGCCCTCTCCCCTTAAGAACTGGATCTCTGAAGGTGGGGCATCTCCTTCCACGTACTTATGGCAAGGACCAGGTGTCTGGCACCCCCAGCAGACCCAGGGGGCCCGGCAGACCCTGGGGTATGGTCTGTGGCTTCACCTGGGGCATGAACCCAAGACCTTCTGCATGTAAAACAGATGTGTTAATCATTACACTATGGAGTCACCCCCTGAGATACAGTTCTTAAAGGACTCAGCCTACTGGCTATGGCAAACCCCCCAGGACACAGCACAGAGGTACCTGCCTGAAACATACAAACCTTTCTGTGAAAGAGATCTATTTACTTATTTTAAAAGCTTCAGCCCAACTTTCAATCTAGATGGTGGAGTAGGTAAACTTTGTGCTTCCCTCCTCCTACAATCATGTCAAAATTACAACTAAATTTTTGAACACCTATCATTGAGAACCACCTGAAGACTAGTTGAACTATTCCAAAAATTAAAGAGGAAGGAAACCACATATGCTCATTTTTTGAAGCCAGTATTACCTTGTTGCCAAAACCAAATACATTAAAAAAGAAAGAAAATTATAGACCAAAATCCCCAATAAACACAGGTGCAAAAATTCTCAGCAAACTATTAGCAAACCAAATTTAGCAATACAAGGTTGGATCAATATCTACAAATCAATTAACATGATACACCACATAAACAAAATGAAGGATGTAATATGATTATATAATCATATCATCAGGTGCAGAAAAAGTGTTTAATAAAATCCTGCAAAAGCATTTAACAAAATCTAAAATATATAAGGAATTCAACTTAATACCAAAAGCACAATCTGATTAAAAAATGGGCAGAGGACCTGAACAGGCATTTCTCCAAAGAAGATGTAGAGATAGCCAACAGACATGAAAAGATGTTCAGTGTCACTAATCATCAGGTAAATGAAAATTGAAAGCACAAAAAGATACTTCTTCACACCTGTCAGAATGGCTATTATTAATAAATCAACAAACAAGTGTCAGCAAGGATGTGAAGAAAAGGGAAACTTCATGCACTGTTGGTGGACTGCAAATTGGTACAGCCACTATGGAAAAGTTTGGAGGTTCCTGAAAAAATTAAAAATAGAATTACCTTTTGACCCAGAAATTCCACTTCTGGGTATATTGTTAAATGCTTTGCTGATAAAAATTTTCAGCAAAGTAGTAACAGAGAGAACATAACTCAAATAATAAAGGCCATACATGACAAACTCTCAGCTAATATCCCAGTCAATGGTAAAAATAAAAGTGTTTTTCTTAAGATCAGGAACAAGACAAGGATATCCACTTTTAACACTTTTATTGGACGTAGAATTGGAAGTCCTGCCCATAGCAATCAAAAAAAGAAAAAGAAAAGGCATCCAAATTGGAAAGGAAAAAGTAAAACTACCATTATTTGCAGATAATTTGATACTATAAAGAACCCTAAACATTCCACACAAAAAAAATTATTAGAACTAATAAATACATTCTGTTAAGTAGCAGGATACAAAATCAATATTCAGACATCGGTTGCATTTTATACACCAATAACAAACTATCATTTTTAAAATCCCATTTACAATTACATCAAAGAATTAAAATACCTAGAAATTAATTTAACCAAGGAGGTAAAAGACCTGTACCCAGAAAACTATAAGACATTGAAGAAAGAAACTGAAGACACAAATGAATGGAAGAATATATCATGCTCATGGATAGGAACAACTAACATTATTATAATGTCAATATTGCCCAAAGCAAGCTACAGATTTAATGCAATCTCTATCAAAATACCAATAGCATTTTTCACAGAACTAGAAACAATCATCTTAAAATTTATATAGAACCATGAAAGATCCCAAATAGACAAAGCGACATTGCAAAAGAACAAAGTTGAAGGTATCATTATATTGATATCAAACTACATTACAAAACTCTAATATTCAAAGCAACATGATGCTGGCATAAAAACAAACATAGATCAGTGAAGCAAAATTGAGAGCCCAGTAATAAACCCCATGTGGCCAATTAACCTGTGACAAAGGAGACAAGAATATCTAATAAGGTAGAGACAGTCTATTCAATAAATAGTGTTGGGGAAACTGGACAGATATATGGAAAAGAATGAAGCTGGATCACTTTCTTACACTATATAGAAGAATAAATTTAGAATGGATTAAAGACTTAAATGTAAGGCCCAAAACTATAAAACTCCTACAAGAAAATATAAGCAATAAACTTTGACATTGCTTTTAATAATATCTGTTTTGGATGTCTCCTTGGGCAAAGGAAACAAAAGGAAAAAATAAATAAATAAATGGGATTACATCAAATTAAGAAGATTTTGCTCAACAAAATGAAAAAGCAACCTGATGTTTGGGAGAAGATATTCAACAATGATATATCCAATTAGGAATTAATATCCAAAATATTTAAGAAACTAATACAACTTAACATCAAAATAACCCAAACAATCCAGTTAAACAATGGGCAGAGTATCTGAAATGACATTCTACAAAGACAACATACACATGGCCAATAGACATGAAAAGATGCTAGACATCACTAACCATCAGGAAAATGCAAATTAGAACCACAATGAGATATCACCTCACATCTATCAGACAAGAGTTGGTGGGGATGTGGAGAAAAGAGAATCACTCTGCACTCTTGGTGAAATTGTAAATTGGTGCCGCCACTATGGAAAACTATAGAGGTTGCTCAAAAAATTAAAAATAGAACAACTATATGACCCAGCGATTCTACTTCTGGGTATTTATCTAGAGAAATCCAAAGCACTAATTCAGAAAGACATGTGTACCCTATGTTCATTGCAACATTATTTACAACAGCCAAGATGTGGAAGCAACCTAAGTGTCCACCAATAAACAAGTGAATAAAAAAGAAGTGGTACATAGAAACAATGGCATATTACTGGGCTATAAAAAAGAACAAAACCTGGTCATTTGAGACAGCATGGAAGGACCTAGAGAATATTTGCTAAGTGAAATAAGTCAGACAAAGACAAATACTACATGATTTCACTTATACCTCAAATCTAAGAGACAAAATAAACAAAACAGGAACAAACACATATACACAGAGAACAAATTGATAATCACCAGAAGGGAGGGAAAACAAGGTGAAAGAGATCTTGCCAGTTATAAAAATAGTCATGGAAATGTAAGGTACAGCATAAGAAATGTAGTAAAGTTTATAACAACTGTGTATGGTGTCAGATTGGTACTAGAGTTATTGGGGTGATCACTTTGTAAGTAATATAAATGTCATTCACCTAAATATTATACCTAAAATTAGTATAATATTGTATGTCAACTGTAATTGAAACTTAAAAAAAATAGTAAGCCATACTGCATTTTACCTCAGCCTTTGTCAAGGGTCAGCAAAGCCCTTTCCTGTGGGTCAGAATATCTAGAGTTAGTGGGCTCTTCATATATCACCATGGGCCCAGGCTCTCTGGATGGAAGAGGCATGGCTATGAGGAATTTAATGTTTCATGCACTCATTCTTGCTTTCAAGCATGGGAGTGTGTTGTTAGGAATCATAGAAACACAAAGTGAAACTTCTGGGATTTTAGGGCTCATTTAGTCCAATGCCTTCACTTTATAGGTAAAGAAGGTGAAGTCCAGGAAAAAGAAGAGGCAAGCTCAGCACAGAGCTACATACAAGCAGTTAGGCTAGAACCTGACTGTCTTGACTTCTAGTCCTGTCGACTTTATAAAATGGAGAGAGCTGCCACCCATTTTTTTTAGGAGAGCACAAAGTCATTATTTTCCATATTCAATCATTTCTTGTGGTCTTCCATCATGTCTGTCTATCTGCATGTCTATCAGAACAGCAGACACAGAAATATGCCCCAAACAGCCAAATACATCAGGGAAAGGGGCAGCATAACTGATGAGTACTGTGAGAGGCCCAATTTTAGTTTTCACCTGAGAAATGGACACCCCTTAGCCCACTTCCACAGTTCCAAGCTGGCTCTGCACCCAAGCTGAGCCTCCACTTTCTTATAAGTGGAAGCAAACAAATAACCTGGCCACTAATCCATCTATTTGAAGTACTGCAATGCTTCACAGACATAGGAGCCACACTTCTCGGGAAGAAAGAGAGAAGAAAGGGAGGAAAGAAAAAAAGAGAAGGAAATGGTAGAAGTAAAGAAGGATGTAAATCAACTCTACCAAGAATAAAAAGATCCAACCTAGCCCACTAGGCAAAATTTCTTAGTACTAACACCCCGTTGCCTCTCTTATACTTCAAGCCCTGGAAAAGAAGTTTTGCTTTCTCATTTCTCCACCCAAAATAAGTTCAAACCTCTCACTTCCTCATCTTTGCACTTCCAGCTCACATCTTAGAAACTGCATCTTCCACACTTACTTTTGTGGCATGTCTAGCCCACTCCCCTGCTGCCTTGAATGTCACAAGATATTTTCTCAGCTGTAAATATATTTTACCACTTTCTTTGCAGCTTCCATGAATTCTTGGTTTTACAAAGCTACTCTAGCATCAACCAGGATTTTTCTGAGATCCAAGCTGCTGTTATGAATGAAGTGCTTATATACCCTAAGGCCTAGCTGAGGGGACCTGGCAGTGAGTGATCACTGTATTACCAGAAATCTCACCTGTTAGTACATGTCACTTCGACCATCCCTGATCTCAGAGTCAGATGCTTTTTTCCACATTATTAAGGTACAAAGACAGTGTTTGAGATGAATTGTAAGTTTATATGTATAAATTTCTCTCTGTGCTTGTTATTTTTTAGTTTCTGAGTTCCTCACCCTCACCTGTCAACTTCTACCCAACATGATGCTGTCAGCCCTCACCTGAGATGCCATGCAACATGGCTTTCTAAACTTGACAATTCTCCAAGTCCTGATATTACCGGTTCCCACCCCAGGCCTTATGCTTTCTCTGCCTAGCTGAGTTTTCCTTTAACTTCATATTTCACCAGATCACAGCTTCTCCTTTGTTTATATCTCACTTCTCCTGCTTTTCATCCCATTAAATTTGCCAAGCATTTATTAAACACCCACTTATGTCAGACACGGGGGAAGCACTTCAGAGTTCGCAAAAAAGCATAAAACATTGTCTCTATCCTCAGAGAATTTCCAATCTAGTAATTGAAATAAGACAAGCATAGAAATGACCATGATGCAAGAAAGAAATGGGTCATTGCCTCTTAAAATGGAGGTGAAGTCAGATGGGAGGGAGAATCATACTGGTCTGAGTAGAAGTAGGTGACATTTGAGGTGGGTCTCTTGGTGTGTAGGATTTTAACAGATGGAATTGGTAAGAAGTCATCTATGGTAGCAGGAAATGCAAGAGCAAAGGCATTAAGGTAAGAGGGAGTATATATGTAATTTCCACACTTGCTTCATCAAGGATGTTTCTAAGGGCTGCAAGTCACTGAAACACCAGTGAAAAGCTGTTTAATAATGAGGATATTTATTATCTCTTGTATCAAGTAAGCAGTCCCAGGGTTGATATAGCAGCTCAATAATATTTGGCCTCTATGTCTGCTTCTCTGCAATTTTCTTGGCCTCCCCTTTCATTTCTGAAAGATGGTATCAGAAACTCTAAGCATTTCATTTTCACACAATAAAGTTCAATAGCAAAAAAAAGGGCATGCCTCTGTGATTCTTTTCACAAGTGAGGAATATGTTCCCAGAAGCCCCAAGCAGACTTGCCTTCATTGGCCAGGGCAGCATCACTTTTTGATGCCTTGACTGATCTCTGATGATAGGGACTAGAATTGACTTAAACAAATTAACATTCACCTCTAGAACCTGGAGAAGAGTTCATGAAGCATTGGGCTGCCAGATAATAGAATAAACTGGGCATTTGAAGTAACAACAAATAGAGAGTTTCTGCCCTTGTATATTTGCTTTCTCACATCTTTATAAGCCTATGTACAGACAATTCCTTCTACCTGGGGTGCCATATTGATACTTCGACCTTCCTACCAGAAGCTCTCCCAAGTTTTCCACATTCCCCTAACCACACTGAATTAAAACAGTCATTTTATTGTTTTCCAGCTCTTTTCTGAGCCTATTAAGAGCTGAGACCATTTTTAATCTACTTTGTGTGCCTAGCACAGTGCCTGGCCTACACAGATGTTCAAAATATGTTTGTTGAACTTAATAAATATTTAGTGAATAAATGAGTGGGTGAGTGAGAGAAATAAAGCTAGGTGGTGTAATTTGAGGAAAGTACCATTTGAGGCTGTTCTGTAGAGGTTATAGGTGGTTTTGCATCTCTTCCTCCTTTGCATCTATATATCCATACCAAACTTCACAGCAGATGATGGGTTAACTGGTGCCAGGCGCCTCAGCACTACCTTTAATAAGCTTATGGAACAGAGACAGATAAACAGTTTTCAGGCTGAACTTCATGGAATGTGTGTAAGTGAGGCCAGGTAGGGGGTGGTGTGGAAAGGGGAAAGTTCTTCCTGAAGAAATTAATGAAATATTCTTGGCTACTTAGTATAATCTCAGAGTTATGATCCTCAACCTCACCTAGATACTTCACAGTTTTTAATTCCAAGTAAAAACCTCATAATAAATTGATCACAACCACAGACCTGAAGAGGCTGAATATCTTTGTGTTGAAAAAGAAAAACTTTCTCTTGATAAAACATCATGGGAATGTACAGCCAGTAAAGATATTTGAAGATTTTATTCAATTCACAACTAGACAGACTGCTAGCAATCGGGCTATAACTATTATCCCCTATAATAAAATCCAAGCAGGAGGAATCCTGGGTTCAGCAGGAGGGACTGTTAGTACCTCACCTAAGCTGTGCGGTGTGCCTTCTTTGTCCCCATGTTGAATAATAATTCCCTCTGTCACTAATTCTGAGAGAAGCAAAGACATAAGTAAGCCATAGGAATATGTTTGCTTTTGTTCTTTTCTTTGTTAACCACATTCCATATCTAGGGAGTTGGGAAATGTTATGTGAAATGAAATGTGCAAACTGAGGTGTCTGAAGCATTAGTGTTATATTGTGGTTAAGAACTCATCCTCTTTAGCAAGAAAAAACTTGGTTCAAATCCTGACTCTGTCACTCATGAACATATGATGTTGGGCTAGTTGCTTACTACACCTCTCTGCATTTGTTTCTCTGTAGTATGAGGCTAATATTAGCATTTCCCTCCTGGAGCTATTATGAGTAAAAGCCATCATGAATGTAGAGCCAAATGCAAGTTACCTGCTAAAGAGGTACTGTCAATATTATCTTTATTTTTTATTATTCTTATAATAAAAAAGGTCTTCTATGGAAACAAATGGGACAAAACAAAAGCCTTCTTAGAGTAAATGAGTGATTTTATTCCACACACAGCTACATGAAATGTCCTTTCAGGAAGAAATGTCCTTTCAGGAAGAGGGACAAAACAAAGTCACCACCAGAGAGTAAGGTTGATTTGTTTTGAAAAATAACTCATGATTGGAAAATAAAACCAAATCTGTTCCATGAAATTGAGCTACAAATAATAAAAGTGTTAATGTGGGAAAGTGTTCTGAATACTGACTATTGAAAAAAAATTCATCATAGTTCAGAAAAACATATATTCAGAGACATTGACAGTATCTTGTTCCTTTCTGTGTCACCCTGGCAGCAGATCTGCTTTGTTTACTGATAACTAAAAGAGAAAAAAAAATGTTATTAACTTAAGGCTGACGCTGTGGGGCCAACATAGCCATCCACAGTAGTCTGTACCGCACCCTGTTCCCAGCCTCACATGTCCTCGGTGGAATCTAGGACTGCATGCAAATACCCTGGTTCCTCTCAGCCCCTGGGTGAGGAACAGCGAAGAGGAACTCCCTCAATTCAGAGTGAGGGCTGGAGAGTCTCCCCAAAGCTTCATTCTTTTCTGAAATTACAGGAGACCCTGTGAGCCTGGCTATTGGAGATGGCAGCCCAGGCACAGCTCCACCAAAGTTGAGAGCCCACCCAGGTGAATGTGAATTAAAAAGTATGTAGTGTCCTCTTCCACGTGGCAGAACGCCTTGAGCAGCCTTGACCCTGTATCACGCTGCACTGGCAGCACGCCCTACTGAAGCATACACAGGGTGGGTGTGCAGTTGTTCCCAGTCCTCCTGAGGTATAATAGATAGCCCAGGAATGCCCACTCCCATGCCAAGATATGGCTCTGGAAATTTTTTCCCTTCTTTAGACCTCCCTGTTTTTAGCCCTACCAAGGGGAGTTATCAAAACTGGTCTTTTATAACTAGACACCATTTTTGGCTAAGGCATAACCTTTGGCTAGTGATAATACCATTATAATCTCATCTGCATTGCAAATACTGTGGCTCTCATCATGCACCTTGCCGGAACCCGCGGGCGAAAGTCGAACAGTCCCTGAGAGGGGGAGTGAGGATGAAAGAAAAGACAGAGACAAGAGAAAGATTCGGGAGGGCTCACAGTCAATAGTGCAGCCTCGAGTTTATTCAGCACACCCTATTTATGCATCATGATTGCATGGGAAACTGACAACTGCTTGCACCTGCACAGGGAACCTGTTGCTCTCTCAAGGCTCCCATTCTCCTTAACAATCAGCTGGCTTTCTGGAGCAACAGGTGCTTCTTAGTCGCTACAAAAGTTGCAGGAAATTGCAAACACCTGCTCAGCAAACAATCTTTTGTTTACCCAGAGGGCGGCCATCAAACAAATGGCTCCTGGCAGCACCTGACACCATAACAGTTCCAAAAAACACCATATTAAGAAAAAGCTCCTGCCCAAAGGGAAAAGACAAGTCTCCATCAATACCGTGTTTCTGGGCCCTGCTCCCAGTAAGAACAAAAGCCCTCCTACTACTCTTTCTCTGCGTCTATGAGTTCGTCCATACTCCCACCTTTCTTTTTGATCAATCTTGCACTTTTCTACTTACTGTTTATTTACCCTTAACTTCTTCTTTTTTTTTTTTTAGCACATAAGATAAGAACTTGGTCACCGGAGGTCCAAGCTCTCCAGCAACACCCCTACCTGTCCCCCTCACAGACTATGGGCTCCTAGGAGGCCAGGGCAGGGTCTTCTCTGCATTGGTACCCTCGTGACCTATTACGGTATCGGGCTTTATTGTAAATTCTTAATACACATGTAGGACACTGAGTAGAATGGAAGGGCACTGCCCAGGAAGAAAAGTAGCAGGAATATATTTTCTCCAAATATTTTTCACGTGTTCTCATTGCTAAGGACACCTCTGAGGAAAACAGTGCTCAAGTCGATGACCGTGTCCGCACCACCCGGACAGCTTTGGGAAACGGCTCTGTCTAGAGATGCGCGGCGAGCCAGCCACGCCCCACAAGTCGCCACGGCGGCTCCAAAGAGGGATGGTGTCCGAGAAAGGTCAGCCCGCTGGGGCGGGGCTTCAGCTGCCAGATGACCTCGACCCAACCCGAGCCAGGGCCCCTCGGCTGTGCCCCAAGCCCGAGTCACCGCCCAGCGCCGAGGCCGCGCCCCGGGCCCGCCGATTGGCCGAGCCCGGCTCCGTGACGTCACGGCCCCGGCCACGCCCCCGGGGCCCGCGCGCCGCACTTTTGAGCCTGGGGATTGTTGCGTGTGATAACCGCGCTCAGGAAGGTAATGCTCACCGTCCCGCAGGCCCCCGCTGATCTCCCCCAAAATGACGGCTTCTCGCGGGCCGCGCCCTGCACCTGTGCGCCTCCCCGAGAGCGCCTTTGCTTCTCGGAGCTCCCTCGGGATCCTTTTGACGGCTCTGGTGCTGCTGTCACCCCCATCCTCCGGTAGGGGCCCGGAGCGGGGGCGCGTTCCGAGGGCGAACGGAGCGGGCTGTGGAGCAGGCCGCCTGGAACCAGGGCGGGGAGGGCGCTTGGCCCGGTGGGTCGGGTCGGAGGCGCGGGGTTGGGTCGACTGGAGGAAGGGAAGACTTTTCTGCTCATCAGACAGGCCAAACTCTGCCTCTCTGGGGCTTCTGCACCTGCTTTCCTCTAAGTCAGGGTACATTCTTCTCCGGCCTCTTGCATTATTGGCTCTTTAACCTTAAAATTCAGTTGTGATGTTACACACTCCAGGGACCTTCTCTAACCAAACTACATCAGTGAGAAACACTTCAGCTCAAATCTCCCATAAGTTGTAGTCACTCTTCTAAAACTGTCTCTTCTGTTCTCTCTTCGCTGGAATGTCAAGGTACTGTCAGTTTGTTACACTTATGGTTGCAAATGGCCAATTTTTCCCCTTAGTCTCAACATTCTTTCATAAGTGCCAAGAAATTAAATATAATATTCAGCCTGGACTTAGAGCCCAGGAAAAATTCTTCCAGCCTTCAGGAGGAAGGTTTTTTTTTTAAAGATCCATGCTGAGGATGACTTTTCTGTGGTGCCCAAAACGCTAAAGCAGGGGAAGCCAAGAGTCAGAGAAGCTCTGTCTTGTCCTATTAATGAAGAGTCTACAGGCCTCTAGACACTCCTGTCATGTTGTAATTGATTAAATAGTTCATTTCTATGGGAGAGGGAAGGCAACCATGGTGGTAAGAAGGAAATGAGAGGAATTTTTAAAAGAAGAATTAACTTTAGAATAGACTTAAACCTAGAAGTTGAAGGAGATGTTGAGAGTTATTTGCAAAAGAAGATAAAGTGGATAGGGTCCAACAGGTAAGGTAATGAAACTAGAAATGAAGAGGAGGAAAAACAAGGTTGAGTTAAAGATTAAAAGGTAAAATCAGGATGAACTAAAACTTAGAGAAAGTAAAAGAAAATGAGAACTCAATATGCTGGGAAGGGAACATATGTGGATAAAATAAACATTTAACTCGTGGAGCAGCTCAGGTGGAGAAGGTTTTGTAAGCAGACAATGTTGTGCTTGGGAGGCTTGCCATTTCAGAGGTAGTTGCCAAATGGCTTAAAGTAGCGGCAGGGAACATTTGTCAAATTTTGGGGACCAATCTCATTTCTCCAGGAGAAGTTTGCTTTTTTGGACAAAACCCAAATCTCCTGTTATGTATGGTGTCTTCTGCCTATTGTCTTTTCTTTCTAATTAAAGAAAACAAGATCAACAAGTGCTTACACAGTAGTTTTCTATGTCTGCATATTACAATGCAAAGACAGCATTCCTTGTCCTGTCAATTGCTAGGTTACCAGAACACTGGGAGATAGGCAACAAAAGATATAACATGGCCCCAAATTTCTCTAGTGCATAAATCTTTAAAATGATTATTTTAAATATTCATTATAGTATATCCTTCACCATTGTTTTCCATTTAACAGCAGTGGTACATTGAGCACCAGATTTTCTTGAATAGTGATTATGAGGGACACACTGTGCTAGGTGATTATGAAGTTTAAGTTAGTTCAAAGCATTTAAAATAATGGTTGGCACAAGTAATGCTTAATATTTGCAATTTTAAAGTTATAAAGGAATGTGGAGAAATGTGGTGGAGTGAGAGATGTCACCAGATCTCTCCCCTTGAAACAACAATAAGTTGAACATCTAAAACTCAACAAAAAACACCCAAAATGCACACCAGCATGTCTGAGCGTGGGATCTGTGCACAAGAGCCACCACAGGTCAGAAACCCGGGTGTCTGAGGTGGACTGGGCTTAATACAGAAGCTACCTCTCACAGCCCCCGAGATTCCTGCCAGAGGAGTGGGAGGGGTGAAGTTAGAGGAACTTCCCTGAACAGCCCAGCCTAGGTCTGCTATGAGCTGCCATGCTGGGCGGAAAGGTCCAGACATCAGGGCAGAGGACAGAAAAGCAGAGGAGACTACAGAAAGCAGCTGATTTTTACTGACTCTGGTTGCAAAACCGAGGATGTGCCACAGTCGCCATACTCCAACTCAGATGGCATCTCACCCCATACTCTTGGAGACTGATCACCGGGGAACTCCATGGGAATCTAAGCAAACCCTACCAAGACTGTCGACAGGATGTGAAACTGAGGGTAGGGAGCATGATTAAATAACTACAAAAAATTTTTTTTCCTAAACGACATTTTAAGGCTTTATATAAAGCAGGGATCCAAGAGGCTTAGACGCCACCTACTGGAAACCAAAAACAACAACAACAAAACAAAAACAAAAAAAAATGCCCTTTTTTGCTATAGGCTAAAGAGATACCTTTATATATTTTTTTTTCTAGAAAAACAACAAAATACACTTCCATTAATGCCCAGGCAGAGAAATAGCCCATTAAACACCATGAACAACTAAGGTGACAAGGCATCTCAGAAATAAAGAAAAAATCTCCAGAAAATAAGCTTAGAGACATAGAAATATGCGATTTAAATGACAGAGAATTCAGGATGATACATCTGAAAACACTCAGTGAGATCTGAAATGAGTCATATCAATGATTTCAGGAATTTAAAAATCAATTGGATGAGCAGGGCGAGGAAACTAAAACCCTCAAGAGGAAAGTAATAGATATTCTGGAGATAAAAACCACACTGCAAGAGTTGAAAAATGAAATAGCAAGCTTAGGAAATAGAATCGACCAAATGGAGGAAAGGATTAGTGATATTGAAGACAGAAATCTAGAAATAAATCAGAAGGAACAAGAAACCAAAGAATGAAAAATAATGAAAGAGAAATTCAAGAACTAGCTGATACCTTTAGGAGAGGAAACATAAGAATAATGGGCATTACTGATGGCGAGGAAAAGGAGCAGGGAGTAGAAAGCATTTTCAGACAAATAGCTGACGAGAATTTCCCAAATCCAAGGAATGAGCAAGAGATTGGAATTCAAGAAATCAACAGAATTCCCAATTATCTCACCCAAAAAAGGCCTTCACCAAGACACATTGTATTAAAGTAATTAAAAATCAACGGCAAAGATAGACTTCTCAAGGCAGCCAGGGAGAAAAAAAAAGGTAACCTATAAAGGTAAACCCATTAGATTATCCTGGGACTTAGTGCAAATGTTACAAGCCAAACTGGAATGGAATGAAATATTTAAGCTACTAAGTAAAAGGAACTACTAGCCTTGGATAATATATCCAGCTAAGCTCTCCTTTAGATATGAAGGAGAAATTAAGACCTTTCCAGATATACAAAAATTGAGGCAATTCTCCACTACAAGGCCTGCACACAGGAAATACTGAAAGTCATCAGTTCATCTAAAACAAAATGACAAAAAAAAAAAAACAAAAACCCATAATTAGGAGTAAAGTGACTATCAGGCAAATAGAAGCAAAGAAGTGCAACCCTTACAAAAACAGTGCATTATAAGCTTAAATAAGAAGAGAATTGTTATAACAAGATCGTAATGAATGTTCAAGCATACATAGGGACAAACTGAGATAACAATGACTGAAAAGAGGGGGATTCAAAGATCCAGATTCTCAAAGGGGAAATAGAGATAAGGCATGTGCGGAAGAAAATGGAGCACTGTATATATATAACTATCCTTTTCATATTTGTTATGGTAACCACATATCAAAAATTCAGAACTGGAGTATATCACATAAAACAAGAAGAACCAGAGGGAAAAACCCACAAAAGCTAACCAAAATAAAGAAAACAGAAGCACAAGGACAAGAAAGCAATGGAAACACTGAGCTACCTAAAAGCAAGAGATAAAATGTCTACAAAAACACCATATTTCAATAATCACCCTAAATGTAAATGGACTGAACTCACCAATAAAAAGGCACAGAGTTGCAGAATGGATCAAAAACAAAACCCAACAGTAAGCTGCCTCCAGGAGACACATCTCAGATCCAAAAATTAACATAAACTCAAAACGAAAGGGTAGAAAATGATATTTTAAACAAATGGCAGTAATAGAAAAGCGGGAGTAGCAGTACTAATATCAGTCAAAATAGACTTCAATATAAAAAAGATAAACATACTGAGGGACACTTCATAATGATAAAGGGAATCATACACCGAGAAGACATAACACTTATTAATATCTATGCTTCCAATCAGGGAGCCCCAAAATATGTAAAGCAATTGCTAACAGAACTAAAGGGAGAAATGGACCAATTCACTACTGCAGTGGGGGACCTAAATACCCCACTGTCAGATATAGACAGATCATCCAAACAGAAAATCAATAAGGAAATAACATCCTTAAATGACACATTAGACCAAGTGGTCATAATTGACATTGACAGAGCCTTCCATCCCAAAACAGCTGTTTATACATTCTTCTCTAGTGCACATGGAGCATTCTCAAGAATCGACCACATACTGGGACACAGAGATAGCCTCAACAAAATATAAGAGGGTTGAAATCATACGAACCATATTCTCTGATAATAATGCTTTGAAACAAGATATCGACTGCAGAAAGAAATCGGGAAGAAACACAAATACATGGAGATTAAACAACATGCTACTGAAGAATTACTGGGTCAGAGAAGAAATAAAAAGATGATAGGACAACATATCAAAATGTTTGGGACATGGCAAAATGGTCATAATAGTAAAATTCATATCATTACAGGCCTACCTCCAAAAACAAAAACGAGCCAAAATAAACAACTTAACGATTCATCTTAAAAAACTAGAAAGGAAGAAGAAGTAAAGCCTAAAGTCAGCAGAAGGAAGGAAATATTCAAAATTAGAGCAGAAATAAATGAATTTGAAAGCAAACAAAAAATAATAGAAAAAATAAATGCAACCAAGAACTGGTTTTTTGAGAAGTTTAATAAAATTTACAAACCCCTGGCTAGATTTACTAAAGAAAAATAGAACACAAATAAACAAAATCGGGTGAAAGGGGAAATTATGACTGATATCATAGAAATACAAAGGATCATACAAGAATACTATGAAAGACTATATAGGATCAAATATAATAACCTGGAAGAAATGGACCAGTACTTAGAAAAATACAGCCTACCTAGACTGAATCAAGAACTGGAAAAATCTAAATAGATGGATCAGCAGTATGGAAATTAAAACAATCATCAAAATCTGCCAAAAAGTAAAAGTCCAGGATCAGATGGCTTCATCAGTGAGTTCTAGTAAATATTCATAGATATAATACCTATTCTCAAACACTTCCAAAAAAATTGAAGAGGAGGCAATACTTCCCAACACATTTTATGAAGCCAGTATTACTGATACCAAAACCAGGTAAGGATAATACAAATAAAGAATACTAAAGAGCAATATCTCTGATAAACACAGATGCAAAATTTCTAAATAAAATATTAGCAAACCAGATACAGCAACATATTAAAAATATTACACACCAGGATCAAGTTGGCTTCATCCCATACAGGGATGGTTCAACATATGCAGATCAATTAATGTGATACACCACGTAAACAAATTAAAAAATAAGAATCGTGATTATATTAATAGATGCAGAAAAAGCCTTCGATAAGATATAACATCCATTTATGATCAAAATACTTAACAAAAATTGGTATAGAATGACAGTAGCTTAACAAAATAAAGGGCATATATGAAAAACCCTCAGCCAACATTAAACTTAATGGTGAAAAACTAAAAACCTTCCCTCTAAGATCAAGAACAAGGCAAGGCTGTCCACTATTGCCACTGTTTTTCAATATAACATTGGATGTCCTAGCGAGTGGAATTAGATGAGAGAAAGATATAAAAGGCATCCAAATAGGAAATAAAGAAACTGTAACTACTTACAGATGACATGATTCTCTATTATAGAAAACCTAAAAGACTCCACAAGAACACTACTGGAAACTATAAGAAAATACAGTAAAGTCTCTGGATAAAAAAAAACAACATTCAAAATCCATAGCTTCCCTATACTTTAATGATGAAGTGTCAGAAAAAGAATGAAGTGGACAAAATAATTCCTTTTGCAATTACAACAAAAAGAATAAAATAACTAAGAATAAATTTAATGAACAAGTGAAGGACCTATATAATGAAAACTATAAGACCTTATTTAAGAGAAAATGAAGACGATACAAAAAAATGGAAAACTGTTCTATGTTCTTGGATTGGAAGAGTCAACATACCTAAAATTACCTTATTACCTAAAGCAGTCTACAGATTTAATGCAATCCCCATCAAAATCACATTGGCATTTTTTAAAGAAATAGAATCAAAAATCATCAGATTTGTATGCAAGCACAAAACGCCCCAAATTGCCAAAGCCATCCTGAGAATAAAGAAGGAGCCTGGAGTCATCACTCTGCCTGACTTCAAATTATACTACAAAATGGTAGTAATCAAAACAGCATGGTATTGGCAGCAAAACAGACACATGGACCAGTAACAGAATCAAGAGTCCAGAAGTAAACCTATATTTATATGGCAAATAATTTTTGACAAAAATGTCAAAAGCATAGTGGAGAAAGAAAATCCACTTCAATAAATGTGCTGGGAAAACTGGAAAGCCACCTGCAAAAGAATGAACTAGACTGTTGTCTTTCATCACACACCAAAATTAACTCAAAATGGATTATGGACTTAAATATAAGACCTGAAACAATAAAATTCATAGAAGAAAACATAGGAACTAAACTCAAGGACCTTGGACTTAAAGAGGATTTTATGAATTTGACGTCAAAAGCAAGGCAAGTAAAAGCTAAAATAAATCAATGAGGCTACATCAACCTAAAAAGCTTTTTTCTGCTCAGCCAAAAAAAAACCAAAATTGTCAACAAGGTAAAGAGAGAACTATCTGAGTGGGGAAATATATTTGCAATCAACACCTCTGATAAGGGCCTAATATCCAAAATATACAAGAACTCATACAACTCAATAACAACAACAACAACAACAAAATGACAAAAATCAAAAAGTGAGAAGTGGATCTGAACAGACACTTCTCCCCAGAGGACATAGAAATGGCTAACAAATATTTGAAAAGATGCTCAACATCACTAGCTATTAGGAAAATGCTAATCAAAACCACAATGAAACACCGCCTCACATCACACCTGTTAGAATAGCTATAATCAACAACAACTCAAGTAATAACAAATGTTGGAGAAGGTGCGGAGAAAAAAGAACTCTCGTACACTGCTGGTGGGACTGCAAATTGGTACAGCCACTATAAAAAACACTATGGAGGTTCCTAAAAAAACTGAGAATTAATCTAACATATGATCCAGCAATCCCTCTACTGGGTATTTACCCCCAAAGACTTGAAAACCCATATCCAAAAAGATATTTTACATTAACGTTCATAGCAGCATTATTCACAGTGGCCAGGACATGGGATCAACCAAAGTTTCCTATGATAGATGATTGCCTAAGAAGCTGTGGTAGATATATACAATCAAATATTACTCAGACATAAGAAGAGATGAAATATTGCCATTTACAACAGCATGGCTATAACTCAAGATAATTATTCTAAGTGAAGTAAGCCAGACAGAAAATGTTGAAAATTACATGCTATCACTTATATGTGGAACATAAACATAAAACCAATAAATAAGCAGGACAATCATAGACTCACAGACATGGACTATAGATTAGTGGTACCAGAGGACTGTAGACTAGTGGTTACTAATGGGGTGGGAGGAGTGGGGAGGTGGATGGGGTAAAGAGGTTCAAATATAGGGAGATAGGGGGAGGGTGAAGTGAGTAAAAGAGATCGAATATATGGTAACTAATGGAGACTGGACTTTGGGTGGTAAATACACAATAGAATATACAGATGTCAAATGATAATGTACACCTGAAAATTATATAATTTTATTAACCAGTGTTGCACCAATAAACTTAATTTTTAAAAAAGAGGGAAGAAATAAAAATAAAGTGATAAATAACATCAGTATTATTGAAGTACTAGAATCTTTCATTACCATACTTTAGCAAATAAGATAACACCTAGTATTTGGAGTTTACCTTTGATAATATTAAAATATTTCGAATCATAGCAATAAAGGAGAATGGGTTCATAATAAGCTAATAAACTAATGAATATTTTGATGTGAAAGAAATTGAAAACTGATAAGGGAAATGTCTATAAGTAAATTTTTAAAATTAATGACTACAAGCATGAAAATAGTAACAAAAAGAAGTATGATTTGGACATATCTTAAGAACAAGTTGACTAAACAGTAAAGAATTTTGATCTAAGAGTGTATAAAAATGGTACTGGTGCTCATTCAGCTCTGACATTAGGTACTAGAATTAGAAATGTAGTGATGAATGAGACATGGTACTCAAGAAGATGACAGTCCAGGGAGTATAAAAAATAAACACTTACGATATTAAACATGCTATAGAGAAGAAAGTTAGGGCAGCACGAGAACACTATATCAATATTTTGAGTTTGAGTTGTCAAGAGCTGCAAGGAAGAAGTGTCATTTAAAAATGAAACTGAAGGATAAGTGCGTGAGAAGAATGATATTGTCTGGTCAAGGCAAAGTAAAATGATCTATGGAGGCCTCACGTTCTAAAGTAATCTTAGTAATTTAATGGATACTAAAAGGAATTGAGAATAGTGTGCACAAATGAGAATGATCCTGATAGTCACAGATTTTAAAAGTTCGTGAGCCATGTTAAGGAGCCTTACACATTACCTTGAAGGCATTGGGTAGCCCTTGAAAAACATTGATAGGAAGAGAGAGTTAGTCACTGTATCCTATCAATATTCTTATGGTAGCAGTTTGAGAAATGAATGATAGTGACATGAGCATCATGGAAGAGTGAAAAGACTCCTAGTTTCTCCCATTAAATTTATAATTAGTTGGACAAACAACTGTAACTCAACAAAACATGCCCTGCTCTAATCACCAACATGTCTGAAAGACCCACCTAAAGTGGGAGTACTGGAAGAAGTAGGGGAGGCAAGCTGGGGGGAAGGACAGACAGTGGCCACTGATGCAGTTTGGCCCACCGCATGGCTCCAGCGAATGCAATTGCTGCCCAAGGGTCGGGCTGCCTCCCTTACAGTATGGCCTGGAGCATGAGAGAGTCAGAAGCAGTTTCCCTCCCAGAAAAGACATCTTTCCATGCTCCTCATTGTGGAAGAGCTGGGTAGAGGTGGGCTAGGAAGCTGGAAACAACACAGTGGGGCCAAATGCCATTACTAGAAGGGGCAGAGCTGCCATACTATGAACTTGCAACTCTTCTGCCCCACGCACCCCATGGAAACCGGTGGAAAACACATCAGAAATAGGAGGTAGTTCTGGGACCTCACAAAACTGGTTCTACCCTCCTCCACATTTCCCAAAACCCTTGTGACTGACACAAGTTGGTCACAGAAGGGCAACCCACTATTTCAGTGAGTACGGGGCATTTTTATTCACGCAAAGCTATGCTGATCCACTCCAATCCAATAGGCACAAATAGTGCAGGTAAGAGAAAACAAGAATTTGCACTTTACCGCCATCTACTGGAAAATAGAAGAAAGCACCTATTATTAACTCAGAATTGTTAAAAGCAACACAATACATAAACAAGAAAAAAAGACCACTACCTCAAATGCATGGACAGAGAAGCAATCCATCAAATACTATGAAAAAACAATGTAACTGGAAGCCCAGAAACCAAATCTCAAAGTCATGGAGGATGTGATTTAAATGCTGGAGAATTTAGGGTTGTAGTTATGAAGAAACTCAATGATATACAAGACAACTAAGAAAGGCATTTTAATGAGCTCAGGAATAAAATTAATGAACGAAAGAGATAATTTACCAAAGAGATTGAAACTATTAAATAATAACCAAATATAAATTCTCAGTAAATGAGACGAGGAATGCATTAGAGACTATTGGAAATAGATTAGTGCAGATGGAAGAGAGACTTAGTGAGCTCAAAGACAGAAACCTAGAAATGACCCAGGAGGGAGTAAAGAGAGAATGAAAAGTTAAAAATATAACGAAAGAACTTTATGAAAACTATCTGACTGTATTAAAAAATGGCAACATGAGAAAAATAGGTCCAGAAGAAGAAGAGAGGGAGAGAGGAAGAGAAGCCTATTCATAGAGATGACTGGTAAGAACTACCTAAGCTTAGGGAAATAACTGGACTTTAAAATAGGCAAAACTAACAGAACACCTAACTGCATGAATACCAGATTCATTCTTCAAGACACATTTTTTTTCAAATCATCAAAAATTGACAAAGGATGCTCAAGGCAGCCAAAGAAAAAGTTCTATAACCTACAAAGGAAATCTTGTTAGATTATCATCAGATTTCTCAGTAGAAACAAGAGATGGTGGAAGGAAATATTCAAAATATTGAAGGAGATGAATCATCAGTCAAGCGTAATGTATGCAACAGAGTTACCTTTTCAATTTGAAGGAGAAATAAAGGTTTCCCCAGTCAAACAAAAGGTGAGAAGATTTTCCACCAGAAGACCCTCATTACAAGAAATGTTGAAAGAAGTTCTTCTACCAGAAACAAAGACAAAAGTATACAAAACATTGAATTCTGTGATTGACAGAAACAGGAAACTTCAGAATAGGTTATTAAACAATTATAACATAAAGGTTAAAGAGGAAAGGGGGCATTAAAAATAACTACAACTCCTGCAATTTGGTAACCAATGCACAGCATAATGAAGGATAATTTCTGACAACAAAATCAAAAGAGGAGGGTGAAAAAGATTGAAGGGTATAGGTGAATGAAATTGAGAGCTAAGAAAGAGGATTGTACAAGACCTTTTACCCAAACTAGCAGTAACCACAAAACAACAGAGCTGAGATACAAAATATAAAAAAAAGAGGAAAAGGACCAAAAAAATCATAGAAAATTATCAAATAAAAGAGACAGAATCACAAGAGAAAAGAAACAATGAGAGATACAAAGCAACCAGAAAACAAAACATAAAATGGCTGTAGTAAGACCTCATATATCAGTAATCATTTAAATGTAAATGGAGTGATCTCACTAATCAAAAGGCACAGAGTAGTGGGATGGATTAAAAACAAGACCCAACTTTATGTTGCCTTCAGGAGACTTCTCTTAGCTCCCAAAGAAAACATAGGCTCCAAGTGAAAGTGTGGAAGGTGATACTTCAAGCAAATAGCATCCAGGAAAAGTCAGTGCAGCCATACATATATTATACAAAATAGATTTCAAGATAATAAAAGGTAATGAGATAAAAATGAATAGCTTATAATGATAAAGGGGACAATTCGTCAAGAAGACATAACATTTATCCTTATATATGCACCCAGCCCAGGATCATCAAAAGATATAAAGCAATTGTTAACAGACCTAAAAGGAGAAACTGACAAAAATATAGTTAGTTATAGTAGGGGACCCATTGACAATATAGACAAACCATCCAGACAGAAAGTCAATAAGGAAATATTGGCCTTAAATATGATGCATTAGTCTATATGATCTTAATTTATATTTATAGAACTTCCTATCCCCCCAAAATAGAATCAACATGCTTTTTAGTGAGCATGGTACATTCTCAAACATAGACCATATGCTGGTGCACAAAACTGTTCTCAATAAATTTAAGGAGATTGAAGTCATACCAAGCAAATTTCCCAACCTCAGTGGTATGAAACTAGAAATTAAATACAAGAAGCAAGCTGGGAAACAAAACACAAGTAGGTGTACTAAACAACATGCAACTGAACTAATTTGGGGTCAAAGAAAAAAATAAGAGGACAAAAAATATGTAGAGACCAGTGAAAATACAATTATGTCAAAATTTGGGGGATGCAGCAAAAATGGTACTGAGAGAGAAGTTTATAGCATTACAAGTCTACCAAAAAAAATCTCAAATGAACAATCTGATATTACACCTTAAAGAACTAGAAATATATGAATCAATAAAGCTCAAAATCAATAGAAGGAATGAAAGAATAAAAGTCAGAGTGGAAATAAATGAAGTAGAGAAAAAAATAATAGAAAAAAAATTAATGAAACAAAGAGCTGGTTTTTTGAAAAGATAAAAAAAAATCAGAAATGAAAGAGAAGAAGTTACCATGGACACCACAGAAGTACAAAGGAATATATGAGAACATTATGAAAGGATATACACCACCAAGTTTGATAACCTAGAAGTAATGGACAAATTCTCAGGAATCGACAACCTTCCTAGACTAAATTATGAAGAATTGGGAAACCAGTGCAAGATGGCAGGCAGCAGAGATGGACATTGAGCTTGCCCCCGCCTAAGAAACACATTGAATGTACACCTATAGTGAAAGCTATTCCCCCTGAAAGACAACTGTGAGCCAATTGAATAACTTATGCTCAACCAGCAAGAGAGAGAGAGAGAGATAAAGAGAGAGAGAGAGCGCAAGTGAAAGAGTGAGAGAGCAAGCATGAGAGAATACAGGGAAGGTTGGAGAACCACAAGAACTTTCTGAGAGTGGAGGGAACAAACCTATGACTGGTGAGGCCATTGTTTACATTTGCCCTGCATGTGTATAGTGGCCAGAAGCTCCATCCAGGTTATCTGACCAACTGCAGGGGGCACTGTAGTGCATCCCCAGACACTCTTCCTGTATGTATATCCAGCTGAAATAGAAGGGCCCTATAGCATATATGCTAGAAGCTGCTACACCAAAGGATTGATCCAGAAGGTATAGCAGGATGCTGCTTTATGCACCCACTAAACTGTGCTTGCACACAGGGCTCCCACACCTGGAGAGAGTGTGGAGCTAGCAAAATGCTATGGTGCCCATCTGCAGGGCTACCTTTTCCAGAGAAAAGATAGTGAGGCACTACTATCACAGATAGTGAGGCACTACTGTGTGCTCCCATGCAGCTGCCTCCTAGGAGAGAAGGTGAAGCTACCAAAACACTGTTGTAAACACACAGGACTGCCCCATCCAGAAAAACTGCAGAGATAGTGGGGCACTGCTGCTCACACGTGCGGCTGCTCTTCCCAAAGAAGTGTGGAGCTAGTAAAGCTTTGCAGTACCAACATTCAGGGCTGCTCCATGTAGAGTGAGCAGTACACTGGCTGAAGGCTGCCCCTCCTGGAATGGGTGCATAACTAGCAAAGTATGACCATGCACTTTCACAATACTGCCCCACAAAAAGAAAGGGTGGAGCTAACTAGGAGTTGAGATCCAAGCATACAGAGCAGCCCTGCCCAGATCCTGCTGATAATGATGAAAGAAACAGGGCACACCACGCACGCATTCGGTAGCCCTGTCTACACCAAGAAGCTCTACCCAGATTACAAGGGCAGAAAGCATGCACTTCAGGCTACCCCACCCAGAACCCACTCCTTCAGACCAGATGGTACACCAGGCACCACACATACCCACTTTGACTACAACTAGCCTGCCCAGACTATTTGACGCACAGTCTACACAGAAACCACACTGTCAAGACTGGGAGAGAGTTATTTCATCCAGCTCACAGAAACAAACACAGAAAGTCCAACAAAATGGGGAGACAGAAGAATAAGCCCCTAAAGAAGGAACAAAAAATCTCCAGAGAGAAACCCTAATTAAATGGAGATAAGTAATTTGCCTAATAAAGAATTCAAAGAAATAGTCATAAGGATGTTCAACTAATGTAAGAGTAGAATAGAGGAACTCAGAGAGCTCTTCAACAAAGAGATAGAAAATGTAATAACCGATCAGAGATGAAGAATACAATAACTGAAATGAAGACTAGATTAGAAGGAATCAACAGCAGATTAGTTAATATAGAAGAACAGATTACCAGCCAGGGAGACAGAATAGTGGCAATCACCCAGTCAGAAGAGCAACTGAACAAAGAATTCTAAAAACTGAAGGTAGTATAACAGGATCTCTGGGATAACATCAAGATTCCTAACACTTGCATTACAGGAATTCCAGAGGGAGAAGAGAGAAAGAAAGGGGTGGGAAGAATATGTGAAGAAATAATGGCTGAAAATGTTCCTAGTCTGGGAAGGAAATCCAGGTCCAAGAAGCACAGAGAGTCTCAAATGAGATGAACCCAAAGAGGTCCACACCAAGACACATCATAACTAAAATGCTAAAGTTTAAAGACAGATCATTTTTAAAGCAGCAAAAAGAAGAGCAGTCAGGAAGCTCTCATAAAACTGTCAGCTGATTTCTCAAAACAAAATTTGCCTATTAGAAAGTATTGGCATAAAATATTCAAAGTGATGAAAAGCAAGGACTTATAACCCAGCTATCATTTAGAATCAAAGGACAGAAAAAGAGATTTCTACATAACAAAAAGCTAAAGGAATTCATCAGCACCAAACTGGTATTACAAGAAATATTAGACTTCTTTAAGAAGAAGAAAAGATAAAAAATATGAATAATAAAATGGCAATAACTACATATCTATCACAGTTATTTTAAATGTAAATCAATTAAATGCTTCAATCAAAAGACATAGACTGGCTGAATGGATAAGGAAAAAAGACCCTTACATATGGTGCCTATAAGATACTTCAAATTGAAAGACACACAGATTGAAAATAAAGGAATTAAAAAGATATTTCATGAAAATGGAAACAAACAAAAATTTGGGGCGTAGCAATACTCATAAAAGATAAAATAGACCTTCAAACAAAGGCTTTCACAACAGAATAGGACCAGTAATCCCACTTGTGAGTACTTAAGAAACTCAAAACATGACTTCAAAGGCACATGGACATCCATTTGTTCATTGTGGCATTATTTACAATAGCCAAGGTATGGAGGCAACGTAGGTGTCCATCAATGGATGAACAGATTACAAAAAAAGAGGTGGCATGTATATACAACTGAATATTACTTAGCCATGAAAAAGAATGAAATCCAGCCATCCACAACAACATAGGTGGACCTAGAGGGTATTGTGCTGAGTGGAGTAAGTCAGGTAGTAAAGGACCAATGTCATATGATTTCACTTATATGTGGAATCTAAAGAACAGGATAAATGAATGATCAAAACATAGACAAGCACATACATGCTGAGGACATTTTGATGGTTGCTAGACTGGGGGTAGGTCTAGGGGAATGGTTGAAGGGGGGAAGGGGATTAAGAGGTAAAAATTAGTAGTTATAAAATAGTCATGGGGATGTAAAGTATAATATCTGGAATACAGTCAGTAGTATAGTAATTATGTATGGTGTCAGATGGGTACTGTATTTATCAGGCGATCACTTCATAAGTTATACAAATGTCTAATCACTATGTTGCACACCTGATAATAATATGATATTGTATGTTAACTGTCACTGAAAAATAAAAAATATATATTTTAATAAGCTGTAAAAGTGAAGAGTATGATATTAGACTCAATTATTTCAGTATATAAACCTTATAACCAACTGATTGTCAAAAGACAATTTAAACACGCATTGATTAAATCATGTCCTTCATGATTCATGTTACTGGGGAAAAATGCTTCAAATTAGTTGAATAGCTTAAACTAGCCAAATGACTTTTCCTTATGCATTCAGAGCACTGCGAGTGAAAGTCATATTAGAAATTCTCTTTCTTTTATATGCCTTCAAGGTAGTACTGAGATGAAGTGCATAAAATGAAGGATACCTGTATACCTTAATCACAGGTTGCTGTTACTTGATTTCTTTCTTGATGGTTTCAGAAAACTCTAGAATGATGCTATCCATTTGTCTCTGAAGGGAAATATATAGCATTTCTAGCCATGTTTGTTTTCCTGTTGAAAGTGAAAATGTCTGGCTCAAGATTCAGTAAATGTCATATCATTAATAAAACTCACCTCTATACTAATACTCTTTTTAAACAATACATTTAATTACTAGGACATTTGGTTTCCTTTTTGTTTTTGTTTTCTTTTGGGCAGTCGATTGAGGAACATTCAGATATCAGTGGAAATGATGAAAGTATTTTGACAATAGGTGAATATCAAGACATGATGGAACTAAAATGTTGGACTGTACATAGAGAGAGAATTTTAGAATCTAGAATATGATATGACCTAAGTAAAACTTCACTTGCTAGGAGTTCTCTTGACCAGTCTCTCAATCTGAAGTAAGACCAATCCAAAGAGTAAGACAGGAAGGTACCTCAAGGATCAAAATAGATCGATCTTTTTTTTCCTATATCATTAACATTATAGATAGGACTCTGCATTCTTTTAGCCTTTTAGGATTTTACTTGATGTGTCCATCACATTCTTTTACAGAATAATTCTAACAGATTTGTTAGGTTTTCAAGCCCATAGATAATCTAAAATAATAGGAATTGCTGCAGAAGAAATGACACTTTTAGGAAGAAAGAAACTACCCTCCCTCAAAAAAAAAAAAAAACACCCAAAAGTAAAAATTCTAAAAGTATAACAGTATAGTAGCTTTACTGTAGGAATATATTTGATACAAAGCCCAACAGCTACATCAAGAAACTCTTGAGATCATGCATGATCGATTGATCAGTGAAGATTAAATTATACTTAAAATGTCAAAATTATAAAATTTGATATTTAAATGGCATCTCTTCTCTTGTAAAGTGTTCAATTTACTGATATGAAGCATGTGAAATGTAGTCATATTTTGAAATACTTTGTTTATGTTTATTTTGATCTGTGAAATCCACAATGCTTCTGTAGTAATCAACTCCTACCATAGCATTTCTTGAACATCCTCTGGGTACAGGGTGTAGTAGAAAATGAAGGCATATATGATCCCTGGCCTCCAAAAGCTTACCTTCTGAGAGAAGATTGAGACTGAAACGACAAGTTATCATCATTTGTGTTTCAAACTATGGAAGAGTACTCTGGCCAGAGCACTACATACTATAGAAGTCTTCTTAGGGAAAAGGTGACTATGAAATGAATTTAGGAAAAAGAGGAAGGATGCATACCTACAAATATATTTTAAAACTATATACATTACTACTGTCTCTTCGGTTTACTGTTGAGTGAATATTCACCTTATTCTACAATAAACCAAATCTAGCATTATGTTATTTAAAGCAGGTACGGCACATCCCCCACTACTATGACCATTTGTGCAAAAGCAAGGAACAGTCATTTAAAATCTTGCCTAGGGCATTTCCATTTATTCTGTACTACCTACCTGCTGCCAGGCCATAGTCCTTGGCTGGTAAATGAGAAAATACTTTATTTTCATGTTTTGATTCTGTTGTGTCCAGATGCTTGTGATGATCCACCAAGATACGAATCTATGATGCTCAAGGATCTTTCTAAAGACGTTTATCGTCCTGGGGACCAAATAGAATTTAAGTGTCGCCCAGGATTCAAGCCTATTATACCTCTTCTTCCCACCAGTGCTGTTTGTCAGGCTGATAACACATGGACACCTCTCGAGGAGGCTTGCACAAGTAAGTAAGCACAACTTTCTTTTTATTGCTCTAGAGATGTTCTCACATTTTAGGGTTCACATTCCACTATTACATTGACAGTTTCCTCATGTGAATGTAGGTGTTAGGTAGTAATATTTTTTTTTTCAGGCTTTGAAAATCTCCAGGAAATTCTTTATTTGGCAGTTGGTTGTCTGGATCAATGTGACTCTTAAGTTTGGCTTTTAATAGTTAAAGAAAGAAAATACTCTTCCCATGAATTTAATAGAAGAATGTGTGGAATTTTGATTTTGATTCAAACCTGTTTTGAAATTGATATAAAACAACAATTTTCACAACTTTATTTCAGGAAAATCATGTCGACAACTAGGAGAACCTTTAAATGGTCAAGTAAATGGAACTTTTCTGTTCGGTTCAGAGGCTCACTTTGTTTGTAATGAGGGGTAAGTAGAGGAAATAAGGTAAATATTTCTATTTCCATTTTTGTTTTGCTCCTCTTCTAAACATTCCCATAATATATTGATTTCATTTTGCTTTCTGTTTGTCAACTTGCACTTCTTTCCAATCAATTCTTGGGCTTTTCGTGGAGACTGAAAAGATGTGTAATTAATAGAAAGAAATTTCTATTGAAGGAGAGCAAAGTTGTATAATACTTACTGTATGTATTAAAGCATTAAAAATTTAGTAATTGTAGCAAATTTATCTCTAACAACAAAGTGCACCCTATTAAAATGGCTAACCCTCAGAGTTGAAAGAGGGCTTATAGAAGAAACAGGAGGTAGAATTGACAAGAATATTGAAGATATTCTTCTATCAAGATAATTCTGTCAGATGTTACCATAAGAAAATTGAGCTGGTTGGCCTGGACCATAATGTTCGTCCAGATCACTTAGTTGGGAAACCTTTTTTTTGAGAGTGCTAAAAGGAGTGTAGCATCGCAGAAAGAGATATTGAACGCTTAATAGTAGCCTTTGTCCTATAGGGCCCTGTTAATAGTATATATTTGGGATATTAGGCATTTATCAAAAATGTGCATTTAGAGGATAAATACACTATAGAAATGGAACAGATCTTTTTTATATTAACTGTGTGTCCTAATTTGCTGAATTCATTTATTAGTTCTGTCGGGGGTGTGTGTGTGTAAAATCTTTAGGATTTTATGCATGTAAGATCATGTTATCTGCAGACACTGATAATTTTGCTCATTCCTAACCAATTTTGTTGCCTTTTATTTGTTTGTTTTTGTTTTTTCGCCTAGTTTTCTGGCTAGAACTTTAAGTAGTATGTTGAGTAAAAGTAATGAAAGCACCATCCTTACATTATTTCTGATTTTAGAGGAAAATCTTTCACCTTTTTACCACTGAGTATGATGTTTGCTATGGGTTTTTAATGTAAATTGTTTATTATCTTGAGGTTGTTTCCTCTTTTGCCAGTTTATAGAGTATGTTTCACGTGAAGGAGCATTAACTTTTGTCAGGTGCTTTTTCTGCTTCGATGGAGATGATTATTTGTTTTTTCCCCCTTCATTCTACTGATGTAGCATATTTCATTAACTTTCATATATTGAGTCAACCTTGCATCCCAGGAATAAATCCCAGTTGATCATGGTAAAGAATCCTTTCATTCTGCTGCTCAATTCTGTTTGCCAGTATTTTGTTGAGGTGATTTGCATCAAAGTTCATAAGGATATTCATCTATAGTTTTCCTTGGTAGTTGCAGAATGAGGCCAGAAGACTTTTGTCTTCTTCAGTTTTTTAAAAAATGTCAGAAGAATTAATGTTAGTTCTTTAAATATTGGTAGAATTCACTAGGGAAACTATCAGGCCCAGGGGTTTTCTTTATTGGGAGATTTTTGGTTGCCATTTTGATCTCCTTACTAGTTACAGGCCTACTCAGATTTTCTATATCATTGTCAGTTTTGTGTTCTCAGAATTGTTTCATTTTATCTAGGTTAATTGGTTGGCATAAAATTTTTCATTGTACTCTTTTATAATATTTTGTATTTCTGTAGAATTAATATTAATGTCCCCAGTTTCATTTCTGATTTTAGTAATTTGTGTCTTCTCTTTTTCTTATTAGTCCTTCTAGCTAGTGGTTTGTCAATTCAGTTATCTTTTTGAAGAACCAACTTTTGGTTTCATCTATTTGCTCTTGTTTATCTCTTCTCTGTTTTGTTTATCTCAGCTTCCTTGTGCCAGCTTCGGGTTTAGTTCTTTTTCTAGTTCCTTAAATTGTGAAGTTATGTCATTCATTTCAGATGTTGATTTCATCTTTGATTCATTGGCTGTTGAAAAGTACGTGTTGGTTTAATTTTCGCAGTTTGGGGGATTTTCCAGTTTTCCTTTTGATACTGATTTCTAACTTTGACAAGAGAAATTTCTGAGATGTCCTAAATTATTTTATATATGGCCGGAGGGTGAAAAGAAGAGACAGGGAGTTAATCGGTTAACAAAGTAAAGGACTGAAACTAATGAAAGTCTTCTCACTTGCCCGAATATATGTTGAAACTTCAAATCATTGTCCAGTCCTATTTTAGCATTGTGTTTAGGTAAGAGCTCTTAAAGATATTACAGCTCTGATCTAAAATGGATGGCCAACCACTAGACTCCACCTCATCCTGCTTACACATGAACTTTTCAAACTGTTGCCAACGAACAATCTGAAAGCAGCAAACACTTCTTCCTTACACCCTATGGACCTATTTGAGAACTAGCCCCACTTATCCTTCTTCTGCAACCCCTTATCAGTAGCCAGTGTGACTTCTTTCAAAATAACTTACATCTTCTCAAAACTATATACGAGCCCTGTCAGACACAGGACTGGGTACATTTTTGCCTTCATCTATTCCTGCTGACTGGTTTAGACTGCATCCCTCTGGATCTGGTTCCTGTGAGTGGAGTCTTGAAGTCTCCTACTATTATTGGAGAAATTCCTATAATGGAGAAATGAGCATTTTTCCTTCAATGCTGTCAGTTTTTGCTTTATATCTTTTGTATGTCTGTCATTAGCTAAATAACTACTTATAATTTTAATATCTTCTTGCAGTATGAAAAACTTATTAAAATATATTGTACTCCATGTCTTTTGTATCTTTTTATTTAACATCTATTTTATTTAAATTAGTATAGCTATTCCTGCTCTCTTTTGGTTACAATTTGCACAAAATATCTTTTTCCATCCTCTTACTTTCGACTTGTTTATGTCTTCCAGTCTCTTGTAGATAGCATATAGCTGGATCATTTGTTTTTGTCCATTCTGCCAATATCTGCTTTTGATTGTAGAGTTTGAACTGTTTTAGGTAATTACTAACAAAAGGGTCATTGAGCTATTTGTTTTCTATTTGCCTGAAAGCTTTTGCAACTGTTTTTGTGTAGTACGGCATTCATTTCTGTTAGTTTTGGTAATGAAATGTTGGAATTGCTTTCCATTTCCTTTTGTGTAGATTCTACAGTAATTGTGTCTATGGCTCCAGTAGGGACTACATTTAACATTTATAGTTATAACACTCCAATTTGAATTTGTACCATTTTAACATCAATAAATTGCAAAAACATATCCCTATCAGGTACATCCCCACTCTGTTGGATTGTTAATGTCATCTAGCCTCTACAGTATTAATTGTAATACTGGCTTCTACACTATTTTATAAGACGTCTTTTAAATCACATAGAAAATAAAAATGCATTTCAGGTACAATAGTACTAGCTTTCATAATTGCCCATGTGTGTATCTTTAGTGAGATGTTTATTCATCCATAAAGCTTCAGGTTACTCTCCAGTATCCTTTAATTTCACCTTTCAGAGCTCCCTTGAGCATATTATGCAGTGAAGCTCTAGTGGTAACACATTCAATCAGCTTTTATTTCTGGAAAAGTTCTTAATATCTCTCTCATTTTGAAGCAGTTTTGCTGTATAGTCGATTTTCTTTTATCACTTAGAGTGTATCAGTTCACTATCTTCTGGCCTCTAAGTTTCGGATGACAAATCTGCTGATAATCTTATTTAGGATCCGTTGTACATGATGATTTGCCTTTCCTGCAACTTTCAAGATTCTGACCCTGGCTTTTGAAAGTCTGATTATTATGTGTCTTAGTGTGGGTCTTTTTGAGTTCATTTTACTTGCAGTTTTTGAGTAAGCTATTGGGGTACTTAGATTCATTTCTTTCATCACATTTAGGAAGTCTTCAGCCATTATTTCTTTAAAGATTTTCTCTGTGCCTTTCTCTTTATCTTCTCCTTCTGAGAGTCCCACAGTATATATACTATATTGGTCTGCTTAATGGTGTCCCACAAATTGCTTAGGCTCTGTTCACTTCAATCCTTTTTCTCTCTGTTCTTCAGACTCAGTAATTTCCATTTTCCTAGCTTTAAGTTTGCTGATTCTTCCTTCTGCCTGCTCAAAACTGCCTTTAATTCCTTTAGTGAATGATTCATATCAGTGATTGTACTTTTGAACTCTAGAATTATTTTTATATCTTTTTTAGAGTTTCTATCTCCTAACTTGCATTTCCATTTTGTTTACACATTGATTTCTTGACTTTTTACATTTCTTTTAGTGTTTTGAGCATCCTTAAGACAGTTATGTATTTTTTTTTTCTGATTTTATTGAAATTCCAGGGATATGGGGCTTCAGCAGGAGGTGTTCCTAGAGACAATGGAGTAGCCAGTGGAAAGACCTCTTTTTTACTTTCTTCTCAGTCACAGGTTGTTGGTGCGGTTGCACGTCTTCCTATAGCTGTTGACAGCATGGGGGTGCAGCAAGCAAAACACCTATGGCACATCTTGTGGCAGATGTATTCCTGGGGAGCTGGTGGAAGAAAGGCTCATTGATGTTACTCAATGAGCAAGACATCAAGTACAGGATGGATTATTTCTGGAAGTTGAAGTCTGACAGTGTGGTCCTTCTTCAGATGTTTGCACAGAAACACCAGATGCTGTTGGTCAGGAGGGATACCCTCCTCATCTTAGATTTAGGCTTCGACATTCTCAGTGATGTCACTGGGTTCAATCTTGATAGTGATCATCTTGCCTGTCAAGGTAATCACAAAGATTTGCAGCTCTGCATCTGTTGCTCAACAGACTCATGAAGAAAACAAAGACTGTGGAATCAGAAATTGCAGATTTGCCACCAAGAGTGCTTGAAAACAATACACACACAGTATCGATGACTATTTTAAAGTTTTTGTCTAGTATACACTCCCTTAGTTCTTTTTCAGGGATAATTTTTCTTGATTTACTTTTTTCTTTAATCGGCCATACTTTCTTGTGGCTTTGTATGCTTCATGACTTTTTGTTGAACTGGACATTTGAATGTAATATCAAGGTAATTTGGGGATTCATTTTGTCACCCTTCATTACTATTTGTTTTTTTATGCTATTGTTTGTATTCTTTTTTATTGTTCAAGCGTAACTCTGTGCTGAGAATCAGCCTGACATGTAACTGGAGGTCTTCTCAGATCTTTTCTCAGCCTTCCTCTGGGCTTATGCAGTCACTCTCTAATTTATTTCACATATACAGGTGTTTTCAAATGTCCCAGTTCTTAATGTATGTCTCTCGAAAGGGAATACAGTGAAAAATCAATGAGAAAACAATAGTTGCTTGTTCTTCAATTCCCCCGGAAGTCACCTCAGTCAGCAAGGATGACAGTTGCAGGAGTGTGGAGACATGTAACAGCAATGGCTGCCCAACACTTTGCTTCTCTGTGATCAGAAGGAACAATCGACAATAAGAGCGCAGAACTCCCATATTGGAAGACAAAGTCCTTTTTGCCCACCTTAGTCCTGGGGCTGATTATAAGCTGCTACAGGAAAACACACACAGCTGCTTGCTCTGGGAGTGAACTTGGTGGCTTTCACTATGCTAAGAGCTGAAACTGACCAAAATTAGTGCAATTTACTCATCCAAGTCTCTTCCTGGAAGTTGCAAGTCTTCAGCAGGCTCCACAATTCCAAAACAGCTACATCAGAGAGATGCTAGCACTGCAATTGTTGTCTGGGTGGGGAGACACATTCTTGGTGTTTCCTATCCTGCCATCCATCATCCCAGCATCCTCTCCTAATACATTATGGTATAGAACCAAAAAGTGAGCCTTGGAGAGAAGTCAGCTGGAGGTGATCATAGGCAACTTCAGTGATTATTTTGTACTTTAATACGTGAAAATATCCAGTCAATAATTATAAAGAGTTTGTTACACGCGTCGATTACCTAAAAGCCTTTTAAGACATAGACTCTCCTCAAAAAGTCATAGTCTTATTGAGAAGTGCAATATATCCTGAGAGCCATTAAAGGGAAGTAGTAAATGAGAAGTACCAAAGAAATATATTTATTCATGATCATTGCAATGAGAGTCCAGAGGCAGAGAAAGTACTGTGAATGTAAATCATCAGAGATTTCATCAAGTAGTTTTCCTGAGCTACTCTTAGGAGGATACTCTGAAAAAATATTAATACGACCTAAAACTTGTCTAGCATTCACCATGTTCCACATGCTAACTCATCTAATACCTGAAAACAACTCCACAAGGATTATACTATTATCCCCTTTTCATAGATGGGGAAACTGAGAAAAAGAAACAGAAAGTAACATGCCCAAGCAGTAATAATAAGACAGTTCTTGATTGGAACTGGAATCCAGTCAGGTGAACCCTAAGGCCTGAACTCTCTACTCAGCTGTTGTCCTTCTCCTTGAGACTACTGTAGTACAGAAGAACCACCATATAAATTTTGTCTTCATTATTATGTGTGTTTTGATAACTAATAAGAAAACAGTAATTCTTTATTTTCTCATTTAGTTATTTATTACTTGGAACAAAAATTCTATATTGTGAACTTTCTGGAAATAACGTGGATTGGAGTGATACTCCTCCACAGTGTGAAAGTAAGTATATTTTCCTTTACAATTTCGAGTAGCAATTCTCAAACTCTTTGGCCTTGGGGCCCCTCTATGCATTTTAAGTATAAAGAGCTCACAGAGCTTTTCTTCATGTGAGTTAGGACTAATGATGTTCTTTATATTGCAGTTAAAACAGAAGTTTTTAAAATAATTATTTATTCATTTATTTTTAAGAACATTAAGCTCAATACATGTCAACAAATACAACATATTTTTCATAAAAATCAAATATTTCAAAAAAAGTGAGAATAGTAGCTTCGTTTTACTTTTTTTTCTGGTTTCTTCAATATCTGGCTTAGAGGAGGGCCTCTGGTTTCATTCAATTACATTATCAAACGATCTGAAACCACTGGAAAATTTCACCATACACTCTTAAGGATGAAAGTGAAAAAAGACAATAACATCCAAGTATAAAACTGAACCGTCGATTTAGGAATGGGAATATTTGTAAGTTATAAAGCATTTCTCACTAGCACTGAGTTCTACTTTTAATCATAAGCCTATTGTCTCATTAAATTGTCAGCATCTCTTATGATAAGAAAAAGTCTTAGCAGGGCCTTGCAGATGAGTATAGGTATTTCATGTATGTATGTTATATAGGTATTTAAGAAAATGAGTTTTATTCTAAGAGTTCATTTGTTCATTAGTGGTTTGAATTGGGATAATACATTTGCTCATAGAAAATTTCTTCTAAATGGCTGCTGGATTCACAACTAGATTGTAGAAGTCACACATTAATGAATTTATTGAAGGCAGTTCATAGGACATATCTAATGCTGTCTTAATCTTTCACTGTTTCTTTTGCTTTTCATGTCCTCTTTTCCTTATTAAGAAATTTTGTGTCAACCACCTGGAAAAATATTAAATGGAAAATACACGAACAGCCACAAGGATGTATTTGAATATAATGAAGTAGTAACTTATAGTTGTAATCCTTCAAAAGGACCAGATGCATATTCACTTGTTGGAGAACGCAGGCTAATTTGTTCTGGACAAAATATATGGAGTAGTGACCCTCCTGAGTGTAAAGGTAATAATATTTCAATGTATTTCCTTCTCATTGGAAATAGTGTGGAAACACTTTATAAATACTTTTACGAACAAGTAAAAAAAGCCATGTGAGCTTGTCCCATCGGTTTAATTGGGTTTTCATTTGATTTGATATGGGTCAAACAAATTCAAAAATAGTTCTAATTGTAGATGAGCCCATTCTTCACCACACAAGTTCTTGGGATTCCTGTTTGTACATTGTATTCACTACATGAATGCATGAATTCTCTCTCTCTCTCTCTCTCTCTTTCTTTTTTTTTTTTTTTTGCTTGAAAGCATCAGATAACAAACACTGCCTTAAAAATAAGAAAGGTTATCTCTTAATACAAGAGATATGACAGTTGTGGCTAGAAAAAATGGTATAGTAAATTGTAAAAGGCCACCCCTTCACTAATAAGATTGAAAAAAACTGGACAGAACATATAGGCATGCCTTGTTTTATTGTGCTTTGCTTTATTGCACTTTATAGATTTTTTTTCTTTAACAAATTGAAGGCACAACCTTCACTCTCAAAACAACTGTGACTTGCTTTATTTTGATCCTCACTTACTGCTGTAGGCTGGAACAAACTTGCAATATGTCTGAGGTATGCTTGTACTTAAAAAACAATGTTTAAGGGAGACACTGGAGGGTATTTGACACTTGAAGAAAAAGAACCACTGAACAACACAAAGTCTTTACTGTTTTCAAGTGCATATAGAGCAATTTTAGTACCATATGTTAGGCAATAAGGTAATTTCTTATTTCAAAAATTAAATTTATTTACAAACTACAAAAGAAGTGCAAATTATACCCACAACAAGGAAGCAACAAATAATAAAGGTAGAACTCAATGAATTTATCAGAGAAAAAAGTAGGGAGAATCAATGAAACTAATGGTTGTTGGAGAAAATCAATAATATGGATAAATCTGTAGCCAATCTGACAAATAGAAGATACAAATTACCAATATCAAGAATGGAAAAGAAGACATCACTAAATATCCTGCTGGCATTTAAAGGATAATAAAGGAATAACATGTATAACTTCATGTCAATAAATTTGACACTTAAACCTCAGAAAGAGAACTTCAGGCCCCATGTTGTCACAAGAATTATACCAAACATTTCAGGAATAAATAATAGCAGCGCTATTAGAAACTCTTAAAGAAAATGCAAGAAGATGAGATACTTCTTACCCCATCTCATGAGGAAAGCGTTTCTTTGATACCAAAACCAGACAAAGACATTTCAGGAACATTTTTAAAAATACCCATTGTGAACATAAAACCAAAACTTATAAATGAAGTATTAACAGAAAAGAAATCTGTCATATATAAAAATAAGAATGCATCATAATCAAGTAGGATTTACTCTATGAATGCAAGGTTGTTTCAAATTCAAGAATTAATCAGTATACTTTACCATATTGGGAGACTATAAAGAAAAAAATCATGATCATCTTAATAGATACAAAAAAAAAAGGATTTGACAGAATTATCATTCATTATAAAACTTCTCAGTATGCTAGGAATAGGAGGACCTAACTATTTCAACCTGATAAAAAGCAACTTCTTCAAGAATCCCATAGCTAACATTATACTTAATGGTAAAAAACTAATTAACTAATTTATATCTCACTGAAGTAGAAATGAGAAAAGAATGTTACTCTTACCATCCTATTCATCTTTGTAGTGAATATTCTCTTCAGTACAGTAAGACAAGATGTAGAAATAAGCATACATATTGGAAAGGAAGACATAAAATAGACTTTGTTCTTTTATAACATGATTGTGTGAACAACATAAAAGACTGAAGATGAGTAAGGTTGTAAGACACATGTTCAACATACAGAAATCAAGGTTATGTCTATACACTAGCAACAAACCGTTAGAAATTAAAATTTCTAAAGTACTAATTACAACAACTCCAAACTATACAAAATATTTACTAATAAATCTAACAACACGTGCAAGATTTGAGTGGTCATAACAACTAAACACTTAAATAAATTAAAGAAGACATTAATAAATAAAGAGAAAGTCAGTGTTTGTATTTTGGAAGGCTCAATATAATAAAAATATCAATTCTCTGTAATTGATCTATAAATGAAACATAATCTTAATAAAAATTCAACCAGAAGTTTTTTTTTAGAAATTGATAAACTGATTCTAAAATTTATATGGAAACACAAAGAACTAGAATAGTCAAAATAATTTAGAAAAAAATTAGAGAACTAATTCTACATGGTGTCAAGATTTATTATAAAACATATTCTAAAGCAAGAAAAGGTAAAGAATAGTATAGAAAGTGATTTGAATAAATAATGGCCAAAAATTATCCACATCTGATGCAAAACAACCCCGTAACTCCATGAAATTCAGTGACCCTCACAGGAAAAATAAGTTTAAAAATTTACCAAGAAATCGCTACTAAACTAAACTAAACTAAAATACTAAACTAAATATATCATGGTAAAGCTGAAAACAAACAGTCAAAAAGAGAAGCAGCCAGTAAGAGGGACAAAAAAAAAAAAAAAACACATTACATTGGCCCACCCCTCTAAGTAAATATGACAGCTGACTTCTCTTAAGGAAATATGGAGACTAGAAGACTAAAGTGCTGAAAAGAAAAATAAAACACATAGCCTAAAAATCTCTGTCAAGAAGAAATCTTAAAACCGAAGGTGAAATACAGGGGGAGAAAACATTTTGAGATTTAAAAAATTCTGAAAGAATTGTTACTACCCAACTTGTACTAGAAGAATTACTAAGGAAATTTCTTTAGGGTGAAGGGAAAGTACACTTGATGGAAATCCAGATCCACAGGCAATGAGGAAGAGCACTGTTCTGGTTTAAGAGTTGGTGCATTATGGACCATTATCTGTTGCTGAAATTTAATCTCTAAAATGTTCTCTTGAACTCACTGCCCAACCAAGCGTTTTTGTATTTTTCCAAATTCTGCCAAACCCATTACTGGATCTTGAAATCAGTCTAGGGGATTGTGACCAGCATTTTACTTCCTAATTAGTAGAGGAGAATGAGAAATATCAGAGAACACTGGTATGAGGTATTAGCTTTTAACTTTACCTCAGACCTGTGGGATATACTGGTTTACAGTGTAATGTGGTATTGGAGCTCTGGGCTATAATCCAAAAGGTTTGGAAAAGACAGCCCTATCTGCACTGGCCTATTTCTTGAATGGCCCATTTCTTGAATGGCCCAGTTTATTCACGTTGTTGATATCTGAGGACTTTCTATTTGCATATCTTTGCATGGCTAGCTTCTTTTCAACTTTTACATTTGAGTTCAAACCTTTTTCTCACAAGAGCCTTCCTGTCTTTCTAAAAAGCAGGGAACTGTAATCAGTGTCAGCATGAAATTTAAAAACAACAACAAAAAACTAAAACTAAAATGTTCAAAAGTTGCTTTTCAGATTTCCTAGAATTGGTATTTGGTAGTCAGACCTTTCTCAAAACTAGTCAGTAATGGAGGGGAAAAAAGGAAAGAAACCAATAAACTGTAATGACTATCTGTTCTAGGTGAAAACAGGTTATCAGATTTCTCTAAATATATTTACCTAGAATTAAAGTGCACAAATAAAGTTGTTTTTTTTTTAAGTTAACATCCTGCCATCTATTCCTTGTCTGTCTGTTCCCAATGGAAGTTACTACTTTGCCCTAGTTTTACTGTCTTATGTCAAAGCAGATTTTTATTAATTCCGGAATTTCTCCACTTTTCAGTGGTCAAATGTCAATATCCAGTAGTCCAAAATGGAAGACTGGTATCAGGATTTGGAAGAAAATATTACTACAACGCGGTGGTCAGTTTTGAATGCGTCCAGGGTTTTCATCTTAATGGCAGCAACACAATTGTCTGTGGAGCTGACAGTATGTGGAAGCCTGCGATACCACAATGTGTTACAGGTACAAAGGGTGTCTTTTTCCTTCTTTCTTTATCTTTTAGATTTCATTTCTTTATAAATACTAATGATGCAGAATAATTGAAAAGAAGCAGCTTTCGTAAATAACTGTCTTGGATTCATTTCCGTGGCAGATGTGTGACACAAATTTAAATGTTTTCTTAGGTTCTTAGCATGTCATGTATACTGCATGGATATATGTTAAGCTTTGACTTTTTTTAATTGTAAAAATGTACAGCAACTGTTTTTCAGAGTAAATTGAAGTATAGGAATTTTACCTTAAAAAAAGTCAAGATTGAAAGGCATAATTTATATAAATGAAAAAATATAATAATTCCCAAGTGGTTGATCCCATTTACATTATTTTTTTTTCTAGTGTCAACTTCTCCCAGTACAAAACCTACAATTTCCAGTGTCTCAGGTTTAGTTACTTTCTACTTATATTTTTCAAAATTCTTTAAATTCCTGGTTATTTTTTTAAATCCTTAAAATGTGATATACTCAGTCATCACGTTTTGTAATGAAAGGAGGACAAATATATTTACAGCCTATTTAGTTGTTAAACCTAGTGATTGCAAAACTATTTGCCAGTCTACAGATATAAACAGGTATGTAACCTTGGGCAAGATATATACACCGTGAATGTATTTACATAAAATGATTTAATGCCTCCTTATTGGGTGATAGTAAAGTAAATGGGATACATTTAAAGCACTTACCACAATGCCTGGCATATAGGAAACTCTTAAAGGAAGCTCATATGACTTATAGCATCATTCCAACTTATATTAATGAAGAGGAAGGTCCATGGCTCGTGTTTTTTGATATGTTTGTTTTCTGTGCCATCAACTTGCCAATTTACTATTTTCAAAATGATCAGCTGACACCTTTACAGAGTATGTTCGTGATCCAGGACTATGTCCTATTTCCTGGACTGCTACCAGTTTAGTTCATTCTATATAGTACCATTTAAACTGGAAAATGTCTGCTGTCTCTAGAACGAGACCTGCATTTCTACCACCCCCACTTTTCCCACCTCATGCAATTATTCTTTTTCTCTTTACTGAACATTTTTAGTTGTCAACAGAAAGCAAATTTTAACGAAATTGAAAGGCAGGAAAAATTCTTATTTATTAAAATGAAACAGGATTACTTGTATGGAAAACTGATTAACTGCTCCTGTTAGGACTTGAGAGATTATTTTCATATAGAGGAAGGAGTTGTCTTCTTGCTTTCAGTGCCACTATCTCTGGCTACTTTTTTGTTTGGCAGAAACAAAGAATGAGGGGTATATAGTTATCCCCTCTTTACCGCTGTTTCACTGTTTGTGGTTTCAGTTACCTGCAACCACCATTGTCCTAATGCATTAAATAGAAAATTTCAGAATTAAACAATTCATATCGCCATTCTGAGTAGCATGATAAAACCTCATGCTGCCTCACTATGTTGCACCTGTGATGTGAATCATCTCTTTGTCCAGCATAGTCCCCTCTCTTCTTCTCACAGTCATTGTATCATTTCACGTAATCACAAGAAGGGAAAGTACAGTACAGTTAGATATTTTGAGAGGGACAGACCACATTCACATTACTTTTATTATAGGATTGTGTTATAATTGTTCCGTTAATTAATACTTATTGTTGTTAATCTCTTATTGTGCCTAATTTGTAAATTAAACTTCTTTATGGATATAAGTGTATAGGAGATAACAATACATGTAGGGCTCGGTACTATTCAGGTTTCCAGGCATGGACTGAGGGGTTTTGAAATGTATCCACATAGATAGTGGGGACTACTGTAATGGGAAGAGCATTAGCTTGGGCTGACCTCACTCAGGGTCCTAGTGTGGCTTTGCTTACTTCAGTTAATATCTCTGTAGGCTTAGTTTCCTATTAAACATGAGGGTGTTGAACTCAAATCTTAATTACTGGCTTCTAATTAGTTTGCATATTCCCTGTTGTCCTAGAATTTGAGAGATTGGGGGAAATTTTGCATGTTTCCATGGTTATTAGAACACCTTTTTATAATTCCTGTACACTTGGTACCTGATAGCCTCCTTTGGAACCTTAGATCAGTGCTGTGAGGTTTGAGCAGGGAAAGGGATGGTTTTGTAGTGGACCGATATAGTAAGATTGCATGTGCACTTTATACTCATCAGCCCATCCATGTTTACTCCCATGGTCCCAGTGGGTCTGTGCACTGTGGGATACTGTGTATGTCAGCATGCTCTTCTGAAAGAGTTAATTGTAGGGATTCATAAAGGATGTATAAAATACTGATATAGATGACTGACTCAAAGGAGAGATAATTGTGAGGAGATACTGATAAAGAAGACAAACTGCAGGGATTTATTTTCTTAAATATCAACAATCAAATTTCTTCTTGGGACTGTCAATCATTTTTTATCATCAAATAGAGAATGACTGTACAAAAGAGATCAGTAGCAACATATAATGGTGATAAGGTAGATGTGATTGTGCTAACATGAGATAACGTCTGTGAAATACTAATCAGAAAACAAAAGGATAAGCGTGTGGTATGATACCACTTGAGTGGTAATGTTTTAAAATTTATCTTGACCACATTTATGATTTATGATTAGTTAACTTCTAGGATTTCCATTAGAAAATACACATCTATAGTGAATATTCTTATGCAAACATCCTTATGTGCTTGTGTAACTATATGTTGAAGTAAATTTCCAGAAGCAGAATTATAAAGTTTGTAAGTATACGTTGTTGTTGGGTTCTTTTTTTTGAGAAGTAATCTTTTTAAAAAATAAAAATTCAAATTTTGTATTGATAAAGCTGACAAATGCAATCAAATTTATTTTTCCAGGTACCAATCCTGCTGTTCCAACCGATCCTCCAGTTTCAGGTCCTCCAGGTTCAGTAACTCTTTATCCTACCCATATTGTTAAGAACTTCATAAAGTGATGGGTGAAAACTGATGTCATATATTAATGTGCATTGCTTTAATTATCAGTGAGGCTGAACATTTCTCAGACTACATTTATTTATTCATGTCTTTTGCTCAATTTTTCTATTGGTTTTTTGAAAATATTTTCTCATTGATTTGTCAGAACTCATAAATTAAGGCCCTTTTGACATAAAGTGAACATTATTATCTTTTTTTTTTTACTTTGCCATATTTTTACTAGTTTTCTCAAGATTTTATGCTGTTGGTTATAGATTGCTTTTTATAACTTTCAATTATATAAGTAGTAAATGCATATAAAACTATAAAACTTCTAACATTAGGAGAGTATATAGAGCAAAAGATTAGTCTCCTTTTCTTTCTCTAGTACATTACCTGAGTTAATCACTTAATAGTTTGTCTTTATTATCTGTTTCTGTACATCGGTTTCCTTATATGCATAGATATACATACTATAGCATTTTTACTTTTTTTCTTAACCAGAAATGGGATTGTGCTGTTCATATTTTTCTAAAACTCACAATATACACTTACAGTCTTTGATTAGGATTATATCTAGGTGAAGGCCTGGCCGGGGATCCCCGGGCTGTGCTGTGCGCGGATCCGCCGGAGTGGGGATCACGTGGTGCCCTTGGTGCGGGTTGCTCGGTGGTGGGCACCGAGGCATGCGAGGCGCTAAGCGTACCCTGCGTTTGCCCGGGTACCAAGGTGTGTCCTTTGAAATTCGAGTTTGCTGGTGTTTGGGGGATGGAGCCGATCGGGGTGGCGAGCGCGGACCGAACGTTCAAGGTGAGGGCTTGTCCACGAGTGCCCAGATGCGCAGGAATGTTGTTAGGGCCCCCGCTGTGCCCCTGGGGATATTCGCGCTGTATTGGGTGGACGGGGTGATGCCTTGGTGAGTGGCCGGGATGGGCTGTGTAACACGCTCCCGGTGTTACCGGAGACTTGCTTTAGAGAGTGGCGAGACCATCGACGTGGAGTGTGAGCGAGGACCCTTTGCTTGCTTTGTGTGGGGCCTGGGGACCCCTGTTGTGCGTGGAGCCCTTGAGTGGGAGCAGGCTCTGGGTGCCTGGGGTTCAGGGGGAATGACGCACAGTGCTTGTTGTATATAAAGGTAACAGGTTCCTTGTGGCCCCAAATGATTAATCTTTTGATGTTCCCTTTTTTATTTTAATGTAAACAATTGAGTCATCTTTACTATTCCCTTCCAATATAGGCAGTATCTTATTCTATTCCCTAATGTCTTTGGGGCATTTTTATTTGCATTAGGTTGGGTCCTATGCGAAGGAAGGTCAGAAGCTACCTAGGAAATACCTTTAGCCAAACCGAATGAGAAACGAGTATCTTAAGAAATGAACGATAAATAACGTTAAAAGGGTTTTCCCTTATCAGCTCATAAACTAAAGGACAAGGCCATCAACTACTTTTGATTCATATTTTATTGAATGTAATGGTATTAAAAAGAAATATATATGTACGTATGTATGTATGTATGTATGTATGTATGTATGTATATGTATGTATGTGTGTGTGTGTGTATGCTAAAACCATTCTTGTATAAAACATACACAAAGGACAGCCCTTGTAATACTTGTTATATTTCCTTCTTTGTATGCATGTGCGATTCAATGCTCAAGTTATTTTGAAGATGTCATTACATGTACTGTCTAAATGTTACATTCTTTCTTTAGCAATAGTCACATTACAAATGTTTACCTTGTATGTGCCAGGTCCTGTACTGGTCCTGAGGATACATTAGTGAACAATAACAAGTCCTTCCTTATTTCTCGATCCTTCTTTCTCTATTTGTGTGCACACGTGAATACAGGAATATAAAAAGGGACTTAGTTTTGCTCAGTTAGATCCCCAGGGATAGACATACAGTAGACAATCAATAAGTATTTGCTAAAATTTACTAGGAATGGCACACAGTAACCAAACCATAATACCAATATGTTATAAACCCAAGAGAAATAATCTACAAGGAAGGAGCATGATTCTCTGACAGCATTTAACAAATGACTGGAGGAAGGGAAGACTTTTCTGCTCATCAGACAGGCCAAACTCTGCCTCTCTGGGGCTTCTGCACCTGCTTTCCTCCAAGTCAGGGTACATTCTCCTCCATCCTCTTGCACTATAGGCTCTTTCTACTTGAAGTTCAGTTGCGATGTTACACACTCAGGGACCTTCTCTAACCAAGCTACATCAGTGAGAAACACACACCAGCTCAAATCTCCCATAAGTTGTAGTTACTCTTCTAAAACTCTCTCTTCTGTTCTCTCTTTGCTAGAATGTTGAGGTCCTGTCTGTTTTATTACACTTGTGTTTGCAAATGGCCAATTTTTCCCCTCGCTCTCAACATTCTTTCATAGCTATTAACTGCCAAGAAATTAAATATAATATTCAGCTGGGGCTTAGAGCCCAGGAAAAATTCTTCCGGCCTTCAGGAGGAAGGTTTTTTTTAAAGATCCATGCTGAGGATGACTTTTCTGTGGTGCCCAAAACGCTAAAGCAGAGGAAGCCAAGAGTCAGAGAAGCTCTGTCTTGCCCTGTTAATGAAGAGTCTGCAGGCCTCTAGCACACCAGTCATGTTGTAATTGATGATTAAAAAGTTCATTTCTATGGGGGAGGGAAAGCAACCATGGTGGTAAGAAGGAAATGAGAGGAATTTTTAAAAGAAGAGTTAACTTTAGAATAGGCCTAAAACTAGAAGGTGAAGGAGATGTTGAGAGTCATTTGCAAAAGAGGATAGATAGAGTGGATAGTGTCCAACAGGGAAGGTGATGAAACTAGAAATGAAGAGAAGGAAAAACAAGGTTGAGTTGAAGATTAAAAGGTAAAATCAGTATAAACTCAAACTTAGAAAAAGTAAAAAATGAGAACTCAATATGCTGGGAAGGGAACATGTGTGGGAAAAAAAACATTTCACATTTTTAGCATTGTACTTTATTTTATTATGAGTTTCAAGTATGCAGAACATTGGTTAGACATTTATATAGCTTTTGAAACTACCCCCCTGATTACTTATCTTCCCTCTGGCTCTACACATAGCCATTATGTTGCTGCAGACTGCAATCCCTACATTTCTCTTTTGAAACAGCCAGAGGAGGAACTTTGTAAGCAAACAATGTTGTTCCTAGGAGGCTTGCCATCTCAGAGGTAGTTGTTAAATAGTTCAAAGTGGCAGCAGGGAACATTTGTCAAATTTTGGGGACGGATCTCATTTCTCCAGGAGATGTTTACTTTTTTGGACAAAACCCAAATCTTCTGTTATGTGTGCTATCTTCTGCCTATTGCCTTTTCTTTCTTTCTGATTAAAGAAAGTAAGATCAACAAGTGCTTATACAGCAGTTGTCTAAGTCTGCATATTACCATGCAAAGACAGCAGTCCTTACCCTGTCAATTACTTGGTTGTCAGAACCCTGGGAGATTGGCCACAAAAGACATTACTGGCCTAAAATTTCTCCAGTGCATAAATCTTTGAAATGATTATTTTAAATATTATATTCATTACAGCATATTCTTAACTATTGTTTTCTCTTTGATAGTAGTGGTATATTAAGTTCTGAATTTTCTTGAATAGCAACTATGAGGGACACACTCTGCTAGGTGAACATGAAGGTTAAATTAGTTAAAAGTACTAAAGATGGTGCTTAATGTATACTGTTTCTAAAGTTATTAACATCATCAGTATTGTTGAAGAAGGAAGTACTAGAATCTTTCATTATGATAATTTAGAAAAAAATATAACTCAGACTGTTTGGAGTTCACCTCTGATAATATTAAAATGCCATTTCTAGTCATAGCAATAATGGAGAATGTGTTCATGATAAGGTACTAGAAATGTAGTGATGAGTGAGACATGGTACTCAAGAAGATGAGTGTCCAGGGAGTATAAATAATCAACACTTGCGAGATTAAACATGCTATAGAGAAGAAAATTAGGGCAACATGAGGACACTTAACTCAATATTTTGAGTTCAAGTAGTCAAGAGTTGCAAGGGAGAAGTGTCATCTAAAATGAAACTGAAGAATAAGTGAGTGGGAAGAATGGTAGGTTGTCTGGTCAACGCAGAAGTAAAATGTTGTATGGTAGCTTAGCGTGCTAAAGTAATCTTAGTACTTTAATGGACACTTCAAGGAATTGAGAATAGTGTGCAAGACTGAGCAGGGTCCTGAAAGTAACAGATTTTAAAAGTTTGTTAGCCATGTTAAGTAGCCTTAAATGTGACCTTGTGGGCATTGGGTAGCCATTGGAAAGCATTTGACTAGGGAGAGCATGAGTCACTGTATCATATCAGAATTCTTATGGTAGCAATTTGAGAAATGAAAGATAGTGACATGAGCATCATGGAAGAGTGAAGACATGCCTTCTTTCTCCCATTATGTTTATAAGAAGTCGGACGAACAACTGTAACTCAACAAAAGATCCCCTGCTCAAAACACCAACATGTCTGAAAGATCCACAAATTGAGACATCTAAGTGAGAGTACTGGAAGAAGTAGGAGAGGCAGGCTGGGGGGAAAGATGGACAGTGGCTGCTGATGCACTTTGGCCCACCGCATGGCTCCAGCAAATGCAATAGCTGTGCACGGGTTGGGCTGCCTCCCTTACAGTATGGCCTGGAGCATGAGCGAATCAGAAGCAGTTTCCCTCCCAGAAAAGACATCTTTCCATGCTCCTCATTGTGGAAGAGCTGGATAGAGGTGGTAGGAAGCTGGAAACAACATAGTGGGGCCAATTGCCATTACTAGAAGGAGCAGAGCTGCCATAGTATGAACTTGAAACTCCTCTGCCCCACCCCTTCAACAGAGCATGGTGGAAAACACATCAGAAATAGGAGGTAGTTCTGGGAACTCACAAAACTGGTTCTACCTTCCTCTACATTTCCTGCCACACTGTGCCCCATGACTGACACAAGTTGGTCATATAAGGGCAATCCACAATTTCAGTGGGTACAGGGCATTTTTATTCATGCAAAGCTATGCTGATCCACTCCAATTCCATAGGCACAAATAGTGCGGGTAGTGCAGGTATGAGAAAACCAGAATTTGCAATTTACCACCATCTACTGGAAAACAAAGAAAGCACTAGAACCTATTAACTTGCAGAATTGTTAAAAGCAACACAATATATAAACAAGACCAAAGACCACTACCTCAAATGCTCAGAGAAACAACCCATCAAATACTGTGAAAAAAAAAATAAGGTAACTAGAAGCCCAGAAAGAAAATGAAAAGACTTCAGAAAGCAAATCTCAAAGTCATGGTGGACTGTGATTTAAATGCTGGAGAATTTAGGACTGTATTTATGAAGATACTCAATGATATACAAGATAACTAAGAAAGGCAGTTTAATGAGCTCAGGAATAAAATTAATGAGCAAAAGAGATACTTTATTGAAGAGATTGAAAGTATAAAAAGTAACCAAATAGAAATAATCAGTAAATGACTCAATATTTGATATGAGGAATACATCAGAAACCATTGGAAATAGAACAGTTTAGGTGGAGGAGAGAGTTAGCTCAAAAGTAGAAACTTAGAAATGACCCAGGAGGAATCAAAGAGAGAACTAAAAGTTGGAAAGAAGGAAGGAAGGAAGGAAGGAAGGAAGGAAGGAAGGAAGGAAGGAAGGAAGGAAGGAAGGAAGGAAGGAGGGAAGGAAGGAAGGAAGGAAGGAAGGAAGGAAGGAAGGAAGGAGGGAAGGAGGGAAGGAGGGAAGGAGGGAAGGAGGGAAGGAGGGAAGGAGGGAAGGAGGGAAGGAGGGAAGGAGGGAAGGAGGGAAGGAGGGAAGGAGGGAAGGAGGGGAGGGGAGGGGAGGGGAGGGGAGGGACGGAAGGAAGGAAGGAAGGAAGGAAGGAAGGAAGGAAGAAAGAAAGAAAGAAAGAGAAAGAAAGAAAGAAGAAAGAAAGAGAAAGAGACTTTTAGAAAAGATGATCAATGAGAACTATCTAAGCCTAGAGAAAGAACTGGACTTTAAAACAGGCAAAGCTAAGAGAACACATGAATACCAAAAGGCCTTCCTTTTGGATAAAAATGGATAATTTTATTCATCCATTCAAAAATTAAAGACAGGATTCTCAAAGCAGCCAAGGAAAAAAATTCTATAACCTACAAAATAAAACCTATTCAAATATCATCAGAAGTCTCAGTAAGACATCTGATGTTTAAGACAAGAGATAGTATTAGGAAATATTCAAAATATTGAAAAATAGGAATCATCAGCCAGGGGTAACATGTGCGGCAGAGTTATCTTTTCAGTGTGAGGGAGAAATAAAAGCTTTCACAGACAGACAAAACTTGAGAGAATTTACCACCAGAAGACCTCCATTACAAGAAACATTGAAAGGAGCTCTTCTACCAGAAGGAAAAGGCAAAAGTATACAAAAGATTGAATAGCATGATTAAAAACTGACACAAGCAGAATACTGCACATCTACTTTAGAATAGGTCATTAAACACTTTTTTGTAATGTAAGGTTTAAAGTGGAAAGAAGACATTTAAAAACAACTATAACTCCTGAAATTTGATAACAAATGCACTATATAACAAAAGATAATTTGTGACAACAGAATCAAAAGGGGAGGAGGGAGAAGTGAGAAGGCCTTAAAGTGAGAAGGCCTGAAATAATAAAACTTCTGAGGAAAAAAAAAAAGGTAGTAAACCAGTTCACATTAGTCTGAACAAGATCTTTTTGAATATTCTCTCTTGAGCAAGGGAAACAAAAGCAAGAATAAATAAATAAGACTTAATCAAAATCTTCTGCACAGCAAAAGAAACCTTCAATGAAAATTATAGGTGAGTGAAGATCAGAGGTAATCAGAAGAAAAAGGACTATGCATAAGACATTTTATGCAAAGCTAGTAGCAACCAAAAAACAAGCAAAACAGCTGAGACACAAACATGAAAGAGGAAAAAGAGAAAAAGATTACAGAAAATTAAAAAAAAAAAGAATAGGCAGAATCGCAAGAGAAAAGAAACAATGCAAGATGTAAAGCAACCAGAAAAAATAACATAAAAAGGCTGTAGTAAGATTTGTATATCAATAATCACCCTAAATGGAAATGGACTGAACTCACCAATTAAAAGGCACAGAGTAGTGGGATGTGTTAAAATGCAAGACCCAACTCTATGTTGCCTTCAGAAGACTTATCTCAGCTACAAAGAAAAACATAAGCTCGAAGGTATGGAAGATGATACTTCAAGCACATGGCATCCAGGGAAAAGCAAGGGTAGTCATACATATACGAGACAAAATAGATTTCAAGATAAAAATTGTAACAAGAGACAAAGGTGGATATTTTAGAATGTTAGAGGAGACAGTTCATCAAAATCACATTAAACCAGTTTGACTTAATAGACCATTCTAGAGCATTTCATTCAAAAACTGCAGAGTACACATTTCTCTGAAGTGCACATGGAACATTTTCCAGGATAAATCACATTCTAGGTCACAAAACAAGCCTCAGTAAATTCAAGAAGGTTGAAAATATATCAGGAATATTTTCTGACTACAATGACATGGAATTAGAACTCAAGAACAGGAAGGAAACAAAAAAGAAACAAATATGTGATTAAACAACATGCTTCAAAACAACAGATAGATCAAAGAGGAAATCAAACAGAAAGTCAAAAACTGCCTTGGGACAAATGAACATGAAAACACAATCTTACAAAATTTATGGAATTCAGCAAAAGCTGTTATAAGACAAAAGTATATAGCTGTCTTGGACTACATCAGGAAACTGGAAATATCCCAAATAAACAATCTAAATTTACACTTAAAGTGAGAAGAGAGGGACAAACAAAACCCCAAGAAAGTAGAACAAAGGAAATAATAAAGACCAGTATTAAAATAAATGAAATAGAAAAACACTAGAAAAGGTCAATAAAACTAAGAGCTTGTTCTTTGAAAGGGTAAATAGAATTGACAAGCCTCTAGCAAGAGTCGGGCATGAAGGAGAACACACACACACAAAAATAAAATTAGAAATGAAAGAGGATGGATTACATATGACAACACAGAAATACAATGGGTCATTGAAAAAAAGACTATAAAAAAATAAAACTAAAGATAAAAATGATACGATATCTCAATAGATGCAGAAAAAGCCTTTGACAAAATTCAACATCTATTATCATAAAAACTCTCAAAGAAATAGGTACAGAAGCAACATACCTCAACTTGATAAATACCATATATGACAGTTCCACAGCTAACATACTCAGGTGAAAAGCTTTCATGAACAAGACGAGGATGCCCACTCTCACCACTGTTCTTCAACGTAGTGTTGGAATTCTCAGCCATAACAGTTAGACAAAAAAAGAAATAAAAGGCATCCAAATTGGAAAGGAAGATGTAAAACAGTCAATGTTTGCAGATGGCATGATACTGTATATAGGAAACCAGTAAGGAATTTATAAAACTTAAATTGGATTAATAAAATAATTCAATAAAGTAGTAGGATACAAAATTAATGTACAGAATTGTCACATTTTTATACAAAACAACAATCAGGAGAAATTTAAAAATCCCATTCACGATTGCATCAAAAAGAATAAAATACATGGGAACAAATTTAATCAAGAAATGAAAAGGCCTGTCTTTGAAATCTAATAAGAAATAAAAGAAAGAAATTGAATGGGACACACATGGAAGCATATACTGTGTTCATGGATTGAAAGAATTATCATTAAAATGACCACACTACCCAAAGCAATCTACAGATTCAGTGCTATCCTTATCAAAATACCAATGGCATCTTCTTCTGATTTGGAACAAATTAATCTTAAAATTGATATGGAATCACAAAAGACCCCAAACAGGCACAGAAATCTTGAGAAAGAAGAACAAGGTTGAAGGTATTACACGCCTTGATTCCAAACTGGACTACAAAGCTTTAATAATCAAAACAGTATAGTACTGGCACAAAAACACACACAGATCAATCAAATAAAGAATCCAGAAATAAACCCCCTACCAATGGTCAACTAAACTACAAAAAAGGAGACAAGAATATACAATGGAAAAATGACAGTCTCTTCAACAAGTATTGTTGGGAAAACCACAGATATATGTGGTTGTGGAATATGACACTGGACTACTCTATTATACCAGAAAGAAAAAGGAACTCAAAATAGATTAAGACTAAAATGTAAGGCCTGAAATAATAAAACTTCTGAGGAAAAAAAAAAAGAGGTAGTAAACCAGTTCACATTAGTCTGAGCAAGATCTTTTTGAATATTCTCTCTTGAGCAAGGGAAACAAAAGCAAGAATAAATAAATAAGACTTAATCAAAATCTTCTGCACAGCAAAGGAAACCTTCAATGAAACAAAAGCAAAGTACCAAATGAAAAATATATTTGAAAATGATATATCTGATAAGGGGTCGATATCCAAAAATATATCAGGAACTCTATAGTTCAGTAACACAACATTAAACAATCTCATCAGAAGTAGGCAGAGGACATGAAGAAACATCTCCTCGAGAAGACATACAGATGGCCAATTAATATGTGAAAAGAGGCTCAATATTACTAATCAGAAAAATGAGAATCAAAACAATGAGATACCACATCACACCAGTTAGTATGACTATTTTCAAAAAGTAACAAATAACATGCTTTGGTGACTATGTGGTGAAAAATGAAACCTTTGTGCACTGTGTTGGGACTGCAAATTAGTGCAGCCACTATAGAAACAGTAATTTCCTTCAAAACAAACAAACAAACTAACTAACTAACTAACTAACTAACTAACTAACTAACTAGCTAATTAACTGAAAATAGATGTACAGTACATCCCAGCAATTCCACTTCTGGGTATTTATTTGAAGAAAATTAAAACACCAATTCAGAAAGACATATGTAACCATGTACTGCACCATGTCTTATAACAGCCAGGACATGGAAGCAAACCAGGTGTCCGTCCATAGATGAATGGACAAGGAAGTTGTGGCAAGTATACTATATATGTATGAACTATATTACAATAAAAACAATGCAGTCTTGTTATTCACAAGAACATGGATGGGCCTAAAGCATTTTATGCTAAGTGAAATAAGAAAGAGAAAGACAAATACTGTTTGATTTCAATTAGAGGTGGATAAAAACAAAACAGACAAACAGAACAGAACAGGAACAGTCTTATAGAAACCAGAGAATAAAGGGATGGTTGCCAGAGGGGAAGTGTTTGGGGGAATGGGTAAAAAGGGTGAAGGGAAATATAAGCAATATTATTGTGATAGGTTTCATAGTGATAGATCATTACTATCATTAGTGGGGTGATCACCACTGTAAGGTGTAAAAATGTCACATCACCATATTGTACACCTGAAACTAATATAACTAATATAATATTGTATACAGATACACTTAAATTAAAAAGAGGAGTGAAAAACCTATATAAACCCATCACTCACCACCCATCTCTGGTAAGCAATTTGAAAGAGTAATAAAAAATGACCCCTAAAACAAAAGTTCAGGACCCAGTGGCCTCATGATGAATTCAGCCAAACATTCAGATATTTAATACCAATCCTTCTCATCCTCTTCCAAAAATTTAAGAAGAGAGACTACTTCCTAACTCATTTTATGAGGTCACCTTTACCCTGTTACCAAAGCCAGGCAAAGACAACAAAAAGAAAGGTACATGCCGGTATCTCTGATGAAAATAGATATAACAATCCTAAACAAAATCTTAGCAAATTGAGTACAGCAATAAATTAAATGATCATACCACACAATTAGGTGGGATTCATTCCAGAGATGCGAGGATGGTTCAAGCAAATGGCATTCAGAGAAAAGCGCGAGTAGTGATACTACTATCAAATGAAAGAGACTTCAAAATAAAAACATAAAGAAAGATACTGAAGGACACTTCATAACGATAAAGGGAATCATACAACAAGAAGACATAACACTTATTATGCTCCTAATCAGGGAGCCTTGAAATATATAAAGCCATTTCTAACAGAACTAAAAGGAGAAACAGACCAAAACACTATCACATGAGGATGTAAATGTCCCACTGTTGCATATGGACAGATCATCTAAACAGAAAATCAATAAGGAAATAACATCCTTAAGTGACACATTAGACCAAGTGACATAATCAACATTTACAGAACCTTTTATCCCCAACTCAGCTGCTTATACATTCTTCTCTAGTGCACATGGAACATTCTCAGGGATTGACCACATACTGGGACACAGAGATAGAGTCAGCAAATATAAGAAGGTTGAAATCTTACCAACCATATTCTCTTAACATAATGCTTTGAAGCTAGAAATCAAAATGGATTAAGGAACTGAATATAAGACCTAAAACAATAAATTGCACAGAAAATCATAAAGCCACATGCAAAAGAATGAAACTAAACTGCTCTCTATCACCATGCACCAAATTTATCCAAAGACTTGAACATAAGACCTGAAGTAATAATTGCATAGAAAATATATGTACTAAATGGATGAAAGACTTGAATATAAGACCTGAAACAATAATTGCCTAGAAGAAAATATAGATACTAAATTTACTTGTATGTAGAAAGGATTTTATGAATTTGACCTCAAAAGCAAGGGACGTAAAAGCGAAAAGAAAGGATGAGTCTATATCTAACTAAAGAGCTTCACAGCAAAAGCGATCATAAACGACACAAAGAGAAAAAACTCTAGTAGGAGAATATATTTGCAAACAATGCCTCTGATAAGGGCCTAATATCTAAAATAAACAAAGAGCTCATACGACTCAAAGAGCTCATAAAATTCAATTAAAAATGGGTAGAGGACCTGAACAGACACTTCTCTTAAGAAGACATACAACTGGCCAACAGACATGAAGAGGTGCTTAACTTCTCTCTTGAGCGAGTTGAGCTATTAAGAATAGCTATTCATTAAGGAAATGAAAATCAAAACCACAATGAGATACCACCTCACAGTTGTCAGAATGATGATCATCAAAACAAGTTAATAACAAGTGTTGAGAGGTTGTGGGGAAAAGGGAACCTTCACACTCTGCTGGTGGGAATGTAAATTGCTGCAGTCTCTCTAGAGACAATATGGAGAGTCCTCAAAAAACTAAGAACAGAATTCCATGTGACACAGCAATTCTTCTTCTGGGTATTTATCCCACAACATGTGAAAACTTTATCCACAGAGATGATAGTTAATTAGATAAAGATGTGGTACATATATACAATGGAATATTATTCAGCCATAAGAAGTGACAAGATACTGTCTTTTGCAACAACATGCATGGATCTTGATTAGGCTAGCAAAATAAATCAAACAAAACGCTGATACCATATGATTTCACTGATATGTGGGATATAAAACTGAAAGCAAAAAAACCATAAACATGACAAATAAACAGAGACTCTTGGACACAGACAGTGGATTAGTGATTACCAAAGGGAAGGGACAGGAGTAAAAGAAGTCATTGTAAACTTTAAACCTAATTGATTATATTAACCAATGTTACCCAACTTTTAATAAATAAATAAATAAAAACATAATCTGAACCTTGGTCTCATAGGGCTTTTTTTTTTCTTTTTGATGGACTTGACCTCAAAGACACAGGAAGTAAACATAAATGAATGGAACTATGTCAAACATAAAACATAAAAGCTTCTGCATAGCAAAAAACAATATCAACAAAACAGAAAGACAACCACTGAATAGAAGAATATATTTGCCAAAGATATATCTGAAATGGGTTAATATCCAAATTTAAGAAAAACTCATACTACTCAACAACAACAATAACGATCTGATTTTAAAATGTAGAAAGGACTTGAATAGACAAGTTTCTAAGGATGACATAGAGATAGCCTACCAAAATAAGAAAAGATGCTCAATATCACTAGATATAAGGGACATGTAAGGCAAAACCACAATGAGATACAATCTTACACCTATTATTATGGCTATTATCAAGAAGACAGGAAATAAGTGTTGGAGAGAATGTGGAGAAATGAAAACACTCTCACATACTGCTGGTGGGAATGTAAATTGCCGCAGCCACTATGCAAAACTGTAAGGCGGTTCACTTCCATGTTCAGTCAAAATATTAACAATATTCAATCAAAACATTAACAAAAGTGGTATTATATCAACCAGCAATCAGTCTTCTGGGTATATATCTGAAATTTTGAAAGTACTATCAAGATATATGTACTCATATGTTTATTGCAGCATTCTTCACAATAGCCAAGAATTGGAAACAACCTTAAGTGTCCTTCAACAGATGATTGAATAAAAAAAAATGATACATGTATTCAATGAATTACTACTCAGACATGAAAAGATAAAATATTGCCACATGCAATAACATGGGCACATCTTGAGAGCACTATACTAAGGAAATCAGTTAGTCGAAAACAATAAGTACCATAGAATTTCTGTCATATTTGGGATATAAAACAAAAAGCCACAAATGAATAAAGAAAACATGAATAAAAAATCTGAACAGATACAGACAATAGAATGGCGGTTACTAGAAGAGAGGGGAATTGAGGGATAATGAAGAGGGTAAAGGGAGTCAAATATATGATGAGGGAGGAGACTAAGTTCAGGTGGTCAGCACACAAGAGAGGATAGAGCTATCCTCCTTACTACAAAGTTGTACACCTGAAATTCATATAATGTTATTAACCACTGTTACTCCCAATGAATTTAATTTTAAAAGTCACATAATGTTTATTATTTGATGAAAATATAAATATGTTTTTAAGTCTAAAATTAACTAATTCACACTCATTGTGGAAGTTTTTTAAAATTTAAAGAAGTATATAAAAGATAAACTCTGTGCTTTCACTATAGTTAAGCTTTTGGTATATTTCTCAACAGCATTTTCCCCATATTTATCAATTGTAAAAATATTTTAAATCCAGTTTGTAAAATATTCTTTTTTTCTTTAACTTTGAAAGAGCCATTTTTTTGTGAATTACATATAAAAGCTTCATGATTACATTTCATATGAAAATGTTAGTGTTCTGGTGAAGTCATTATTTGCTGTAGGAGCTTGGAAGATGGGATAAAAACCTGTTAGAAAGCCGAACTTCGTCCTTACAAGCTGGGCTTCATATTAGTTTTTCAATACAGAAACTTATAGGGTACATTAAATGATTTAATGGAAATTGTCGAGCAGTAATTTTTGAGACTATGTATGCTGGAGAGAGACTGATACCTATGTGCAATCTTCATTTACCTATTTCTTTTCTCAGGTGAATAAAAATCAAAGGGAAAAGGATAGCCAGTTCAGAAAGAGAGATCTGGTAGAGCTCTGTTGCACTCCTCCTCCCCATAAATAGCAGGCTACCTAACTGGAGATAGTGGCCTAACTGTGAATTCTTTATATCAGTGATTTTCACCTGATTGTTGAAGAATAACTGCAAATCTATTCTTTGGAATAGGATAAACAATGCATCTCCCACAGCATTATGACCTACTTTTTTGAGACATATGCACATACAGTTATGACCAATTAAATGAAAATGAATTAAAAACCATTATTATAGTTAGTAAATAATAAAATAAATTGTGTGAATGGTGGCAAAGTAGGTGAGAACACCTATTCAGAAACTCTTACCACACTGCACATAAAAAATGATACTGGCTCTAATTAGAAGTAAACAATAGAACTACAAGGATAGAAAAGGTGTTTCAGTTGTCGAAAAAAATTAACTAGTTTGCTAGGTATGTGTGAGTGTGAAGAATCCAAAGAACACACTCTGGCTTTCTTTTGTTATTTGAGATAGCATGACGCTTTCCAAGGGGAGCCATGTGGGGCGGCAATTGAATATACATTCTTGGCACTCCAGCTTATACGTCTATGATGGAGAGGGATTTGAAAGGCAGCTCTTCTCAGAGATAGTGAAGTCATAGGAGTATATCTACCCACCCAGGGAATCTTGAGAGTAAAATACGAGTTCTGGGAACCACTCATTAGGAACATAACATTATATACTCAGGTGGAGAAGGAAGAACATCCAGAAGACAAGCAGAAACCCAAGTTGGCAATGCTGTCCTGAAAACCAAGGAGAGAGAGATTTTCAGGCAGAAAGGAATGAAGAGAGAGTAATAGCTACAAATCTTAAAAAGAGGTAACTCAAATTACTGAGGAAAAAAGGTGTTTGGATTCATTGAAAAAGGAGGCTACTTAATTAATTTGAAAGCAATTTAGTGATTTTTGTAGGCCAAGAAATGAGTGGGAAATGAAAAACAAAACTGATGGGTGTAGGTGCCAGAATCTGCATTTTGGGAAGCAAAGAAAGTTTTAAAACAGGTTGTATATACAATGGGAGAAGGAGCAGGATGGTCAGCTTTTATCGAGGTTCCAGTTTTCGTCAGAAACCATGATTTTCTGCAGGCACTATTCTGGCCTTGATGTTTAACTAGTGTCAAAATTTTTTATTTTTCCAAGCAAGTACAAAGTGCTTACACAACTTTGGCAAGTGAAGAGAATGTAAACAGTTCTCTTGATTCATAGCAGAAAACTATTTCACTTTCCTGAAATTAGCCCAGAATTTGGGGGAATTTTCTGAATGCAGTTTATCTCATTACTTCATGTCATCTACTGTTAAAATATATCATTGCTAATAGAATTATCTTTAAACTATCTAGAAAATGCTAAGTTAATTTTTCTGGATCTGGGGAATGTTTATTTTGAACATTTTTATATGAAAAAAAATTCAATTATCTGAGCACAGGAAGATATTTGCTTCTTAAAAAGTGTAGGAGTTTCAATCAAGATGGCAGAGTAGATAACCATTGTACTTATTTCCACTCATGGCAACATCAAAATTACAATTAAATTACAGAACAGCCGTCATTGAGAATTGCCTGAAGTATAGTTGAAAGAAGTTCTATAAGCAAGGACATACAGAAGAAGCCACCTTGAGATTGGTAGGAGAGGCAGAGAAACAGATCATGTTGATCTAATAGCCATGAATGGTGGTTAAAAATCAAGAAGAATTTCTCAGCTGTCTGCCCTGAGGATCGAGGAGTCCCAGCCTCACACCAAGTTCCCCGTCCCAAGTTCCAGTGCCGTGAGAAGTCCTCACACCTTTTGGCAGAGGTTGTGGCTGAATGAGGAGGCTGGCTGTAGTGCCAGGTTTTTCTCGTAAAAGGCCCACACACAGACTCACTCACTGATGAGCTCACTCACTCTGAGTCCAGCTCTGGGGCAGCAGCTCAAAAGGTGCCAGGGAAATACGAGGGCAAGTTAAATTGGCTACAGGCAAGGACAGAGGAGGGACAGCTTCTTCCCAGACAGAAGTGCTGGCAGAAGCCATTGTTCCCTTGTAGAGCCTTCCCTGCATTCAGTGTGCATACTCAGACAGGTGCCATCCCTGAGTCTTCATCAACCTAACACCATTCATCTCACCTTGGTGATTCCCTAGGATCCCACCCCAACAAATTTACTGCCCCACCCAAGCTGATTTCAGTCTCCTTTTTCTACCTAAATTTTCTATTTTTGCTCATGCTACAGACATTCCTAAAACATCCCAAAGGTTCACAAACCCAAAACAAACAGCAACTGGGCTTAGTGTGCCCCATACCACTTGCTGAGCACCTGCAAGCCTGGCACAGTGGCGACCAGCCTTGGTCTGCAGCTTAGCCTCTCCCAGGCACCTCCATGCCCAGCACAAGTGGCAGTCATCTGCAGATCACTTTTTAGCTCACACTACATGGCCCTGGGCAGGGAAAAGTCAGAGGCTGACATTGGCCTGAAACAGAGACCCTCCCTAGAGGCCCCAAATCCAACCTACACATTGGCCAGCTTCAGCCCACCCCAGAACATCACTCAGCCACCTCCATAAAAAGGATATACACAAAGGGTGGTCTTAGCAGGCACCAGAGCCCTGCTAAAGTGAATTCTGCTGTGTAAAGTCAGGCACTGCACAACAGCTCACCCACTGTAGTTAAGAACAGTCCTCTAAACCAATCAGGTTAAGGAGCAATTCCTCCTATTGATGTGTAAACAGCAACCAAAGTTCAACTGCAATAGGAGGGCGCACAAGGGACACATCTGCAGCAACTGGCTTAGGTGACAAGAAAGACTGCACCACTCATCTCCATAGGATACCTACCTCATAAGGCTACTCTACTAAAATGGGAGACATAGCAGCTATAATTAATACAAAAGAAACATAAATTGAGCCAGTCAAAATGGGTAGACAAAATGTACTGAATGAAAGAACAGAAGAAAACAGAAAAGAACTAAACAAAATAGAGATAAGCATTTTGCCAGATGCAGAGTTCAAAACACTGGTTATGAAGATGCCCAATGATCTCAGTGAGAACTTTAACAAAGAGATAGGAAACAATAATGGAGGTGAAACATAAAAGAATGAGTCAGAAATAAACAATACAACAACAGAAAGGAATAATACATTACAGAGAATCGACAGTAGATTGGATGAAGCAGTTGATTGTGTCAGTGATTTGTAAGACAGAGTAGCAGAAAAACACACACAAAAAGAACAGCCAAAAGAAAAAAAGTTCCAAAAATATGAGGATTGTTTAAGGGACAAAATCAGGCATGCTAACATTTGCATCATATAGGTGTATGAGAAAGAGAAGAGAGAGAGCAGGGAATTGAAAACCCATTTGAATAAATAATGATGGAAAACTTTCCTATTCTGGAAATGACATACTAGACCACTAAGCGCAGAGTCCCAAATAAGATTTACCCACAGAGCCCTGCACTGAGACACATCATAATTAAAATGCCAAAGGTCAAAAACAAAAATAGAAGTAGTTACCTACAAAGGATTTCCCATAAGACTGTCAGCTGATTTCTCAACAGAAACTTTGCAGGCCTGAAAGGGTTGGCATGAAATATTCAAAGCGAAGAAAAGGAAGAATCCACAATCAAGATTACTCTACCCAACAGCACTATCATTTAGAATAAAAGGACAGAAAAAGATCTTTCTAGACACAGAAAGCTAATGGAGTTCATCATCACCAAACCAGTATTATAGGAAATGTTGGAGAGCTTAAGAAAAAAAAATAAAAAAGAAAAAAGAATTTAAAAAATGAATAATAATATGGCAATAACTAAATATCTATCAACAGATATTTTAAATGTAAATGGATTAAGTGCTTCAATCAAAAGATAGGGTGGCTGAATAGATAAGAAAAAAAGATAATTACATATCCGGCCTACAAGAGACTCACTTGGGATAAAAATAGACACACAGACTGAAATTAAAGGGATGGAGAAGCTATTTCATGGAAATGTAAACAAACAAAAAAGCTGGGGTGGCAATACTAAAACCTGACAAAATAGATCTTCAAACAAAGGCTATTATAAGAGAAAAAGCAGAACCCAGTAATCCTACTTCTGAATATTTATTCAAAAAAGCCTGAAACAGTTATCAAACAGACATATGCATTCATATGTTCTTTGCATCATTATTTATAATAGCCAAGATATTGAGGCAACCTTTCTGTCCATCAATACATAAACAGATATAGAAGAGGAGGTACAAATATACAATGGAATACTACTCAGTAGTAAAAAGAATTAAATCGATTCATCTGCAACAACATAAATGTACCTAGAGAGTATTGTGCTGAGTGAAGTAAGTCAGACAGGAAAAGACCAATGCCATGTGATTTCACTTATATGTGTAATCTAGGAAACAGAGTAAATGAATGAACAAAACAGAAATTAACTCAAAGGTACAGAGAGCATTTTGATGGTTGCAGATTTGGGGAAGGCTTGTGGGGCTGGTTGAAGGGGAGGTAATTTAAGAGATAAAGAGTGGTAGTTGACAAAATAGTCATGGAGATGTAGAGTATAGTATTGGGAATATAGTCAGTGGTATTGGAAAAACTATGTATGGTGTAAGATGAGTACTAGATTTATCGGGGTTATCACTTCATAAATGACATGAAGGTATACTCACTGTGTCGTACACCTGAAAGTAATATGATATTGTATATCAACTAATTGAAACATAATAACCAATTTTTTAAAAAGGTGCAAAAAGATAAAATAAAAAAGAAAAAGTGTGATGTTGGGCTCAATTATTTTAGTGTAATCAACGGGTTGCCAAAACAAATTATTAACTGCGCTTTACTGTAATCGTGATGCATGTTAATAGGAAGAAATGATGCATGTTAATAGGAAGAAATGCTTCGAATTATTTGAATGATGCATGTTAATAGGAAGAAATGTTTCGAATTAGTTGAATGGATGAAACGAGCCAGTTGACTTTTCTTTCTTCCTTCAGAGCACTGCATATGTAAGTCATATTAGGAACCCTATCTTCTTTATATTCTTTCAAGACATTTATTGACACAAAATGCATAAAATAAAAGATATTTGTATAATTTAATCATGGACTTGCTGTTACTGGATTTCTTTCTTTGTGATTTCAGGAAATTCTAGAATGATGCTCTCCATTTATATCTAAACAGAAATATGTTGCAGTTCTAACCCATGTTTGTTTTCCTGTTGAAAGTGAAAATGTCTGGCTGAGGATCTTTAGTAAATATAATGTTATTAATAAACCTTACTTTTATACTGATCCTCGTCTTAAGCAATGCTTTTAATTACTAGGTCTTTGGGTTGGCTTTTTGGTTTTGCTTTATTTTGGACAGTTGATTGAGGAGCATTCAGATATCAAGGTCAGCACAGAAGAAATAATGGAAATTTTAGTCCAACAGATGAATATCACAACAGGATGATAATGAAATGTTGGCCTGTGTATATAGAGAGAATTTCAGCATCAGAATACAATATGAGATAAGAGTAAAATTTCTCTTGTGAGAGTTCTCAATTTGAAGTAAGACCAATTCAGGGAGTAAGACAGGAAGATACTGCTGGGATCAAAATAGATCTATTTTGTTTCTTCCTACATTCTTAACCTTGTAAGAGAGCCTCTGCATTCTTTTAGCCCTTAAGGACTTTACTTGATGAGTCTCTATGACATGATTTTACATAGTAGTTCTAAAAGATTTTAGGTTGTCAAGCCCACAGATAATTAAAGTAAAGGAATTACTGAGGTGGAAGTGACACTATTCTAAGGGGAAAAACTACCAAAAAGAAAAAAAACCTCAGAAGTAAAATATTCTAAAAGTATAGCAATATAGTAGCTTTACTATAGAGATGTAGTCGATACATACCCCACAGCCACCTCAGGAAACTTCTGAAGTCATGTATAGTCCCTAAATCAGTGAGGAAGATTAAATTATATTTAAAATAATGTCAGTGTTATAAAATTTGATATTTACATGACATCTATTATAAAACACTCAGATTACTGATATGAAACATATGAAATGAAGTCTTATATTTTGAAAAACTTTAGTTCATATTTAATTTGACTTTTGAAATGTACAATGCTTCTATGGTGATCACTTCTTAACATAGCATTCTTTGAGCACCCCCTGGGGACAGAGTGTAGTAGAAAAAGAAGGCATATGATCCCTGGCCTCAAAGAGCTTGCCTTTGAGAGAAGACTGAGTAAGAAGTGACAATTCATAATCTCTATGTGTCTCAAACTGTGCAAGAGTAATCTGGCCAGAGTGCTATATAGTATAGAAGTCTTCTTCAGGGAGAGGTAAGTGGGAAAGGAATAGAGAAAAACTGGGGAAGGATACATTCTTTAAATAAATTTGAAAACCAAAAACATGGCTGCTAGCTCTTTAGTTTACTGGAGTGAGAATTTACCTCATTCCCCAACAAACCAGTATGTTATTTAAAGCAAGCACAGAACATCCTCCACTATTACCACTTGTTTAAAAGCAGGAAAAAGTCATTTAAAATCTTGCCGACAACATTTCCATTTATTCTGTACTTCCCATCTGATACCAGGCCAAAGTCCTTAGCTGATAAAGAAGATTAAATAGTTTTTTTTTTTCATACTCTCATTCTGTTATGCACAGATGCCTATGATGACCCACTGAGATTCGAATCTATGATGCTCAATGGTCTTCTAACACTCTTTATTGTACTGGGGACAAAATATTTTTGAATTTCTCATGAAGATATAGATTATAAATTGCAATATCTTTGAAAATCAGCCCGGAGTCTTTTTTTTTTTTGTCAATCTTCAGAGTAAATATGAATCTTAAGTTTGCCCTTTTAATAGTTAAAGATAATATTTCCATGAATTAAGAAGAGTACTGTCGAATTTTGATTTTGATCTAAATCGTTTGAAATTGTTATGACTCAAGAAACTTGAAATTTTTCTTTTAGAAAAATCATGTCCACAGCTAGAATAACTCCTAAATGGCCAAATAATCTATGTAAACGGAACTTTTCAGTTTGGTTCACAGGCTCACTATGTTTGCAATGAGGGGTAAGTAAGTTGCTGCTTAGGAAGAAGGTAAATATTACTAATTTAATATTTCTTTTGCTTCTCCTCTTACAGATTCCTATAATTTGGTTCATTTAGCTTTCTCTCTGACAACTGTACTTGTAGCTAATCAACTCCTCAACTTTCTCTGGAGACTGAAAAGATGTGTAATGAAATAGGAGAAATTTAAATTGCAGGAAAGCAAAATTGTGTAATACTTGCTATGTGTAATAAAAAGCCTTCATTACATTAAAAATCTAGTAGTCATGACTACTTTATCCTTGACAACAGAGTGCACCCTGTTTAAAATGCCAGCTCTCAGAGTTCATAATGGGCTTATAGAAATGCAAGGTGGAATGCCAAAGTATTTTTACTTCGAGATAACTGTCATGTGTTATCAGATGAAAAAAGACCTGGTTAGCCTGGGCCTTACTATCGATCAAGTCTCACAGTTGGAAAAGCTTATTTTTGAGAGTGCTACAAAGGAATGATGCATCTCAAAAAGAAGTACTGAGCACTTAGTACTAGCGTTTGTCTGGTAAAATTCTTTTAATACTGTATATTCAGAATATTGGGAATTTATGACAAATGTTCATTTATAAGATAAATGTAAAACATGCTCTGCATGAATAAGGACAGCAGCTTGCAAGTGGGCAGGACTTGGCTGAGAGGCCCCTTCTCAAATTCTCAGCTGCACATATGAGCTCTGCTCTCCAACAGGCTCTGCTCTCAGCTCTCCCCTAGGTGCCTGAAGTCTACCTTCAGTTGCTAATTTCACCCTTCAGCAGCCTCTCAGCCAAGTCCTGCCCACTTGTGAGCTGCTGTCCTTATTCATGCAGAGCACATTTTACACTTACCTTAAGAAAAGCAACTGATTTTTACATTAACTTTGTATCCTGCTACTTTACTGAATTCGTTTATTCTATCAGGGGTGTGTGTGTGTGTGTGTGTGTGTGTGTGTGTGTGTGTGTGTGTGTGTGATCCTTAATTTTTTACATCTTTAATTCTTCCTAACAAATTTGGATGCCCTTATTTCTACTTTTTGTCTAATTGCTCTAGCTAGAACTGGTACTTTTTGAATACAGATGGTAAAAGCGGGCATCTTTCATTGCACCTGATCTTAGAGGGAAAGGATTTTCATGTGTGGTGTTTACTATCTTAAGGTAGTTTCCTTCTGTTTGAGTATTTTCATTATTAAAGAGTGTTGGATTTTGTCCAATTCTTTTTCTTCATCAATTGAGATAATCGTGTGGGGTTTCTGTCTTCATTCTGTTCTTGTTACATATTACATTGATTGATTTTTATATGTTGATTTACCCTTGCACTCCAGGAATAAATCTATCTTACCATGGTGTATAATCCTGCAGAATTCTGTTTGCCAGTATTTTTGTGGATTTTTACGTCAAGATTCACAAGGGATATTAGTTTGTAGCTTTTGTTTCTTATAGTATCTTTAACTTTGGTGTCATGGTCTCATAAAATAATTGCAATTATTTGAAAGAGACTGAAGTTGGATTTTAGTTTCTGTGTAAATGTTTGGTAGTTTTTACCAGTAAAGCCATGAGGTCCAGGAGTTCCCTTTAATAGGAGATGTTTGATTACTGATTCAATCTTCTTGTTATTGGTCCACTCAGATTTCCTTTTTTTTTTTTTTTTCACTTAGTCTTGGTCAGTTCTGTGTTTCTGAAAAATTTCCCATTTTAAGTAAGTTATCCAATTGTTGGCATAATGTTCATAGTAATCATATAAAATTTTGTATTTCTATAGAATTATTTTTTTACTTTACTTTTGACTATTATTTTTTACTTTAGTAATTTGAATCTTCTTTTTCTTAGACCTTCTTGCTAAAGTTTCATCAATTTAATTGATCTTTTCGAAAAACCCACTTTTATTAGTCTTATTGACTTTCTGTATTATATTTCTCTTCTCGATTTTTTATATCTGCTGTCATCTTTACTATCTACTATGTTCTATTATTTGGGGGATATTTCTTCTTTTTCTCATTCCTTAAGTTGTATGTTAGGTTCTTGATTTCAGATCTTTCATTTTTATATCAACTGTTTATAGCCAAGAATTTTTTCTTGGCACTGCTTTCACTGTATCTCATGAGTCTGGGCATATTTTGTATTCATTTTTATTCATTTCAAGCATTCTCTATTTCCCCTGTGATTTCTTCTTTGACCCATTCATTGTTGAAAAGTGTGCGTTTCATTTTCACAGTTTGGGGATGTACCAGTTTTCCTTTTGATATTGATTTCTAACTTTGGCAAGAGAAATTTCTGAGATGCACTAACCTAATTATATCAGGCCAGAGCGTAGGAAGAAGAGACAGGGACACAGTGAAGAACTGAAAACAATGGAAGTCTTCTCACTTTCCTGAATGTATGTTGAAAATTCGAATCTATATCCAGACCTATTTTACCATCGTATTTAAATAAGGGCTCTTATTGATATTACCGCTCTTATCTAAAATGGATAGCTAATGACGAGACTCCACCTCATCCCACTTAAACATGAAGTTTTCAAACTATTGACAATGAACAATATGAAAGCAGCAAACACTTCTTCCTTACAGACTATGGACCTATTTGAGAACTAGATACCTAATCCTTCTTCTGCAACCCCTTATCAGTAGCAAGTATGAATTCTTTCAAAGTAACTTACATGTTTCTTCTCAAAACTATAGAAGAGCCCTGTCAGAAACAGAATGGTGCACATGTTTGCCTTTTCCAACTAATCCTGCTGATCGTGGTTTAAACTTCATGCTCCTGGACCTGGTTCTTTTTTTTTTTTTTCTGCCTATCACATGACTTAATGAACTCTTTTTTTCAGAGAGTTTCTGGTTGTTAATATTTTTGTTTAACAACTTTATCTTATTATGGTCAGAGAAGATACCTTTTATGATACTTATCTTTTGAAACCTATAAGTTAATTACAATTAATTTGTGTTTTAACATATGGTCTATCCTGGAAGATGTCCCACGGGCACTTGAGGAGAATGTGTATTCTCTTGTTGGGTGTGGTCCTCTGTCTATGTCTACAAGATCTGCTTGGTTACTTGTGTTGTTGAAACCCTCTATTTTCTCATTTGTTTACTATCTGGTTGTGCCATCCATTATTATGAGTGGGGTCTTGAAATCTCTAGCTATTATTGGAGAAATGACTACTATGGAGAAATGAGCATTTTCTTTTCAATTCTGTCAGTTTTTGCTTCATATATTTTGCAAGTCTGTCATTAACTATATAACTTTATATTCATCTTCTTATGGTCTTAAAAATATACTAAAATATATCGTGCTCCTTGTCTCCTAATTTTTTTTATTTAAACTCTATTTTGTCTTAGTGTAGCCAGCCCTGCTCTCTTTTGGTTACAATTTGCTCAGAATATCTTTATTCCAACCTTTTACTTTCACTTGTTGATGTCTTCTGAATCCTTTGGGGATAGCAGATAGTTAGAACATTTGTTTTTGTCCATTATACCAATATTTGAAGTTGAATGTAGCATTCAATTCTTTTAAATTAAAAGTGATTATTGACAAGGAGGGACTTACTTCTGTCATTGAGCTATTTGTTTCTTACTTGTCTTAATGCTTTTCTTGCCCGATTTCCTGAATTACTATATAATTTTATGTTAGTTGACTCTTATGTTCAAGTTCCCTTCTTATTTCTTTTTGTATATATTTTATAGTAAATCCATCTGTGGTTCCCATGGGGATTAGTTTTACCTTCCTGTAGTTATATCAATCCAATTTGAATTTGTACCAATTTAACTTCAATAAATTATAAACACCAATCCTTATCAAGTATATCACCAACCTTTTTGGTTGTAAATGTCATTCTAGCCTCTACACTAATAATTATAATACTGATATCTACACTATTTATTTTCTTTATAGTATTAGTCTTTTAAATCACATAGAAAATAAAATGCATTTACAAATTATTGGCACAATAATACCAACTTACATAATTACCCATGTGTGTACCTTCGGTGAGATTTTTATTCATCCATATGGCTTCAGGTTACTCTCTCATATTCTTTAATTTCACCTTGAAGACTCCCTTGAGCACATTTAGCAATCGAGGTCTAGTTGTTACAAATTCTCTCTGCACTTATTTCTGGAGAAGTTCTGAATATCTCCTTCATTATTGAAGCACAGTTTTGCTGTATAGAGGATATTTGGTCAACAGTTTTTTCTTTTATCACTTAGAGTCTATCAGTTCACTGCCTTCTGTCCTCTGAGTTTCAGATGACAAATCTGCTGATAATTTAGGATTTCTTGTACATGATGATTCACTTCTCTCGTGCTACTTTCAAGATTGTCACTGGCTTTTGAAAGTTCAGTTTCTTTGTGTCTTAGTGTGGGTCTCTTTCAGTTTGTTTTATTTGGAGTAATTGAGCTTTTGGGGTATTTACATGGTATTTATATTTGTTTCTTTCATCACATTTGGGAATTATTCAGCCATTATTTCTTCAAAGATTTTCTCTACCCCTTTATCTTCTCCTTCTGAGAGTCCCATAGTATATATCGTATATATACTATGTTGTTCTGCTTATTGGTGTCCCACAAGTCTCTTAGGCTCTAATTCACTTCAATCTTTATCTCTCTGTTCTTCAGACTCAATGATTTTCATTTTTCTAGCTTCAAGTTTGCTGATTCCTCTTTCTGCCTGCTCCAAACTGCCTTTAATTCCTTTAGTGAACATTTCATTTATTGTACCCTTGAACTCCACAATTCTTTGGTTTTTATTATTTTTTTAGAGTTTCTATCTCCTAACTTATATTTCCATTTGTTTACACATTGATTTCTTAACTTTTTACATTTTTTTTTAGTGTTGTGAGCATCCTTAAGACAGTTTTGTATTTTTTTTCTAATTTTATTGAAACCCCAGGGCTATGGGTCTTCCGCATGTGGCATTCCTACAGACAATGGAGTAGCTGGTGGAAAAGCCTCTTTTTACCTTCCTCTGAGTCTCAGGTTGTTGGTGCGGTTGCATGTTTCCTACAGCTGTTGACAACATGGGAAGTGCAGCAAGAACAACACCGATAGCACGTCATTTTGTGGCTGTTGTATTCCTGGGGAGCTGGTAGAGGAAAGGCTCATTGATACCACCCCATGGTGAGGCACCAAGTGCAAAGTGGACTATATACCTAGAAGTTATAGTCTGACAGAGTGTAGTTCTTCTCCAGATGTTTGAACAGAAACATCAGATGCTGTTGATCATGAGGGATACCCTCCTTATCAATCGTGTCACTGAGATCAACCTTAAGAGTGATGACTTGCCCGTCAGGATAATAACAATGATTCACAGCTCTGCATCTGTTGCTCAACAGACTCATGAAGAAAACAAAGATATGGAATCAGAAATTGCAGGTTTGCCACCAAGTGTTTGTAAACGATGAATACAGAGATTCAATGACTATTTTAAAGTCTTTGTCTAGTATATATTTCCTTAGTTCTTTTTCAGGGATAATTTTCGTTGATTTATTTATTTCTTTAATCAGCCATACTTTCCTGTGGCTTTGTATACGTCATGATTTTTTGTTAAACTGGACATTTGAATCTAATAACATGGTAACTCTGGTACTCATATGCTCACCCTCTCTACTGTTTTTTGTTTGTTTGTTTTATGCTATTGTTTATATATTTTTTTGATTGTTCAAGCATGTCTTTGTGCTGAGAATCAGCCTGATATGTAACTGAAGTTCTCCGATCTTTTCTGAGCCTTCCTCTGGGCATATGCAGTCACTCTCTAATTTATTCCACATATGCAATTGTTTTTGAATGTCCCACAAGGGAACACAGTGAAAAATCAATGAGAGAACAATAGTTGCTGGTTCTTCTATTCCCCTAGAAGTTACTTGATTCGGCAAGGAAGAGACTTGCAAAAGTGTGGAGACATGTGACAACAATGGCTGCCTAACTGTTTGTCTGCTTCTTGGTGATCAAAAGCAGCAATCAATGATAAGAGCGCAGATCTCCAATATTAGAAGAAAAAGACCTTTTTGCCCACCTTATTCCCTGGGGCTGATTATCAGCCACTACAGGAAGACACACATAGCTGCTTCCTTTGGGAGTGAGCTTGGTGGCTGCCACTGTGCTAAGAGCTGAACTGACCAAAATTAGTGCAATTTACCCATCCAAGTCTGTTCCTGGAAGTTGCAAGTCTTCATCAGGCTCCAGAATTCCAAAACAGCTACATCAGTCAGATGCTAGCACTGCAATTGTTGTCTGGGTGGGGAGACACATTCTTGGTGTTTCCTATCCTGCCACCCATCACCCCAGCATCCTCTCCTAATACATTATGGTATAGAACCAAAGAGTGAGTCTTGGAGAGAAGTTAACTGGAAGCAATCATAAGCAGTTTCAGTGATTATTTTGTAGTTTAATAAATGAAAATATCTAGTCAATAATTTTAAAGAGAGAGATTGTTACACATGTTGAGGAGTACCAAAAAGGCTTTTAAGACACAGACTCTCCTCAAAAAGTCATAGTCTTATTGAGAAGCACAATATATCCTGAGAGCTGTTAAAGGAAAGTAGTAAATGAGAAGTACCAAAGAAATAGATTTATTCATGATCATTACAATGAGAGTCCAGAGGAAGAGAGAGTACTGAGCTACTCTTAAGAAAATATTCTGAAAGATATTAATAAGACCTAAAACTTGTCTAGCATTCACCATGTTCCACATGCTAATTCATTTAATACTGCAAACAACCCCACAAGCCTTATGCTATTTTCCCTTTTCATAAATGTGAAAACTGAGAAACAGAAACACTAAAGAACTTGCCCACGCTGAAAAAACAAGTCAGTCCAGCTGGAGCTGGAACTGGAAACCAGTCAGGTGAATTCTAAAGCCTCAGCTTTCTTCTTAGCTGTTGTCCAGTGCATAGAATGGCACCAGCAAAGGCAAAGAAGTGAATGTGTGATGTGATTGCCAGAGACGCAAATACATGAGTGACAAGGGAGACAGATATTTTCTTCTAGGCCACTGTGTGTGCAAATGCAAAATCTCTTTATGTCATTAAATTGCAGACTTTGTTAGTAGAAACTTCTCCCAGAAGCTACTGTAATGCAGAAAAACATCTATATAGATGCTTTTCATTATATGCTTCTTGTGACAGATAAGAACACAGTAATCCTTATTTTTTCATTTAGTTATCACTTACTTGGAACAAAAATTCTATATTGTGAACTTTCTGGAAGGAATGTGGATTGGAGTGATAATCCCCCAGAGTGTGAAAGTAAGTATTCTCTCTTTAAAATTTAGAGCAGCAGTTCTCAAACTTTTTGGCTTCGGGACCGCATTATACCTTTAAATTGTAAAGAGCCCACATAGATTTCCTGCAATTGGATAGGTCTAATCATGTTTCTTATATTGAAATTAAAACAGACATGTTTTAAAATTATCTATTCATTTGTAAGAACAGTAAGCTCAATACATGCCAACAAATGAAAGATTTTTTTTTCATGAAAATAAAATATTTAAAAAAAACAATGAAATCATGGCTTTGTTTTATATATTTTTTTAAGTCTCTCTTCAATATCTTGCTTAAGGAAGACTTCTGGGTTCATTTTGTTACATTATCAAACAATTTGAAGCCATTGGGGAATTTCACCATAAACTCTTAAGTGAATGAGACAATAACATCTTAATATTACTGTGACCATTGATTTAGGGATGATATATTTACAAATTATAAAATATTTCTCGATCAACTCTGAGTTGTGTTTTTTAACATAAGCATATTGTCTTATTAAATTGTCAGTAACTCTTATGATGGGAAATCTTAACTGGGCCTTGCAGTAAATACAGGTATTTCATTTAGGTACCTTATATAGGTATTTAAGAAAGTAAGATTTATTCTAAAAGTTCATTTCTCCATTAATGATTTGAATTGGGATGATACATTTTCTTATAGAAACTTTCTTCTAAATGTATACTTGATTCACAATGACTTTGTAGAAATATGTCAGTGAACATATTAAAGGCAGTTCACAAGACATTACTAATGCTGTCTTAGTTTTCACTGTATCATTTGCCTCTCATGTCCTCTTTTTTTTTTTTTTTTTAAGAAATTATGTGTCGAGCACCTGGAAATATAGCAAATGGAAAATACACCAATAGCCACAAGCTTATCTTTGACTATAATGAAGTAGTAACTTATAGCTGTAACCCTTCAATGGGACCAGAAAATGTTCACTTGTTGGAGAGAGCAAACTTACTTGTCGTGGAGTATGGAGTAGTGACCCTCCTGTGTGTAAAGGTAATATTTCCACTCCTTCATTCTTATTTTAAAATAGAGTGGGAATATTTTGTAAATGCTTTTATTAATCAAGTACACAAAATACCCACATCTGCTTGCTTCTCCTGCTAAATTAGTTTCTCATTTATTTAATATGGGTCAAATAATATCAAAAATAGTTCTAATAACAGAGTCACCCACCTTCTCCCCCTCAGGTTATTAGCATTCTTGTTTATACATTGTGTGTGCATGTGTGTGTGTGTATATGAATTACTTTTTTGCTTGAAAGCATAAAAACACACACACTGGCTTAAAAAAAGAAAAATTTATCTCCATACAAGTAGTATGATAGTTATGGCTAGATGAAGTGGTACAATAAATTGTAAAAGACCACCCCTGTCACCAATAAATAAGATTATGAAACTCTGGGCAAAACATACAGGCATGCCTTTTTTAATTGTGCTTTGCTTTATTGTGTTTCACAGATGTTGCATTTTTTACAAATTGAGGGCAAGACCCTCACCAGCAATACAATTCTGACCTACTTATTGCTGTAGTCTGGAGCAAACCTGCAATATCTCTGAGTTATGTCTGTACTTTAAAAACAATGTTTATGTCATGAGAGTCTGACCAAACCAGGGATACACTGGAGAGTATTTGACACTTGAAGGAAAGGAACCACTTAACAAAAGCAAAAAGTTTTTTTGAAGTGTATATAGAGCAATCTGTAATATCATATATTAGACAATGAGATCATTTATTTTTGATTAAGTTTATTAGGGTATCATTAGTTAATACAATTTTTAAATTTTCAGGTGTGCATTATAATTTGACATCTGTATATTCTATTGTGTGTTTACCACCCAACGTCCAGCTTCCTTCAACTACCATATTTTTGAATCCTTTTACCTACTTCACCCTCCCCCTAGCGTCTTACATTTAATGCCCATAACCCCATCTACCTCCACACTTCTTCCCCACCCCACTAGTAACCACTAGTCTATAGTCCATGTCCATGAGTCTCTGTTTGATTGTCCTACTCATTTGTTGCTTTTAGATTTATATCCCACATATAAATGATATCAAGTGATTTTCAACTTTTTCTGTCTGACTTCGCTTAGCATAGTTATCTCGAGGTCCATCCATGTTATTGCAAATGTCAGTATTTCATCTCTCCTTATGGCTGAGTAACATTCCATTGTATATATATGTGTGTGTGTGTGTGTGTGTGTGTGTGTGTGTGTGTGTGTACTGCAGCTTCTTTAGCCAATCATCTATCATAAGATACTTTGATTGCTTCCATGTCATGGCCACTGTAAAAAATGCTGCTATGAACATCAATGTGCAAATATTTTTTTGGATATGGGTTTTTAAGGCTTTGGGGTAAATATTCAGTAGAGGGATTGCTGGATCATATGGTAGATCAATTCTCAGTTTTTTGAGGAACCTCCATACTATATTTCATAGTGGCTGTACCATTTTGCAGTTCCACCAGCAGTGTATGAGGGTTCCTATTTCTCCACATCCTCTCCAACATTTGTTATTACTTGTGCTGTTGATTATAGCCATTCTATCAGGTCTGAGCTGGAATCTCCTTGTGGTTCTGATTTTCATTTCCCTGAAAGCTAGTGATGTTGAGCATCTTTTCATATATTTGTTGGCCATTTGTATGTCCTATAGGGAGAAGTGTCTGTTCAGGTCTTCTGCCCATTTTTTTATTGGATCGTTTTTGTTGTTGTTATTGTTGTTGTAATTGAGTCGTAATAATTCTTTGTATATTTTGGATGTCAGGCCCTTATCAGAGGTATTGCTTGCACATATATTTTACCATTCGGTTGGTTCTCTCTTTGTTGATGATTTCTTTTGCTGAGCAGAATATTTTTAGTTTGATGTAGTCCTATTCATTTATTTTAGCCTTTACTTCATTGCCTTTGAGGTCAAATTCATAAAATCCTCTTTAAGTCCAAGGTCCTTGCATTTAGTTCCTATGTTTTCTTCTATGTATTTTATTGTTTCAGGTCCTATTTTCAGGTCTTTAGTCCATTTAAAGTTAATTTTGGTGAGTGGTGAGACAACACTGTAGTTTCATTCTTTTGTAGGTGGCCTTCCAGTTTTACCAGAATAATTTATTGAAGAGGCTTTCCTTTCTCTACTGTATGTTGTTGGCTTTTTGTCAAAATTATTGGCCCATATAAAAATGGGTTTACTTCTGGAGTCTCAATTCTATTCCACTGATCAGTGTGTCTCTCTTTATGCCAATACCATGCTTTTTAGATTACTGTTGCTTTGTAGTATAATTTGAAGTCAGGCAGAGTGATGCCTCCAGCCGCAATCTTTATTCTCATGATGACTGGCTATTTTACATTTAAAAATGTAGAGCAGCCATTTTTCAATAAATTAAAGCATAGGGTCTGTTGTGCTTCCAAACAAATCTGATAATTGTTTATTCCATTTCTTTAAAAAATACCAGTGGAATTTTGATGAGGATTACATTAAATTTGTATATTGCTTTAGATAATAAGGTCATTTCAATTATGTTCACTCTTCCAGTCCAAGAACATATAATATCTTTAAATTTCTTTGTATCTCCTTCAATTTTTTTAACAGGGTATTGTAATTTTCATTATAGAAGTCCTTTATATGTTTCATTAGATTTATTCCTATGTATTTTATTATTTTAGTTACAGTTGCAGAATGCATTATTTTTTTTTCACTTTTTCTGATGTATCATTATTAGAGTATAGTAACGCCATGGATTTGTGAACATCTATTTTGTATTCAGAAACTCTACTGTATTTGTTTCTAGTAGTGTTCTTCTGGAGTCTTTAGAGTTTTCGATATAGAGAATCATGTCATCTGCAAATAGTGACCGTTTGACTTCCTCATTTCTTGTTTGGATGCCTTTTATATCTTTTTCTTGCCCGATTGACTTGCTGGGACGTCCAATGTTATGTTGAATAACAGTGACAACAGTGAATAGCCTTGCCTTATTCCTGATCTTAGAGGGAAGGTTTTTATTTTTCATCATTAAGTATAATGTTGGCTGAGGGCTCATCATATATCGCCTTTATTATATTAAAATATTTTCCTTCTGTACTGATTTTGTTAAATACTTTTATCATAAATGGATACTGTATCTTGCCGAAGGCTTTTTCTGCATCTATCAATATGATCACATGATTCTTATTATTTAATTTGTTTATGTGGTATATCACATTATTTGATTTGCATACGTTGAACCATCCCTGTACCTGTGGGATGAAGCCTACTTGATTGTGGTGTGTAATCTTTTTAATATGTTTCTGTATTGAGCTTGCTAATTTTTTATTTAGGATTTTTGCATCTGTGTTCATGAGAGATATTGGTCTGTAGTTTTCTTTATTTTTTATTATCTTTACCAGTTTTTGGTCTCAGGGTGATGCTGGCCTCATAAAATGAGCTGGGGAGTATTATCTCCTCTTCGATTTTTTTGTAATAGTTTGAGGAGAATAGGTATTAAATCTTCTTTGAATGTTTGCTAGAATTTGCTGGTGAAGCCATCTGGTCCTGGATTTTTATTTTTTGGCAGGTTTTTGATGATTGTTTTAATGTCCACATTGCTGATCAGTCAATTTACATCTTCCAGTTCTTCATGAATCAGTATAGGAAGGTTTTATCTTTCTAAGTACTGGTGCTTTACTTCTAGGTTATTAAATTTGGTGTGATATACTTTTTCATAATATTCTTGTATGATGCTTTGTATTTCTGAGATAATAGTTGTAATTTTCCAACTTTCATCTGTGATTTTTCTTCTATTTAAAAAAAATATTTTAGACAAGGCAACCTTTGGTTGACCTCACAGATTGCAAGGACATCGTCAACTTACACTCCCTTATTTAATTTTTATTTTTTACCCCTCCATCTCCTGGTCTTCCTAGGTGGTCTCCCATCCAAGTTCTGAGATCAGACGAGATCAGGATTGTTCAGGGTGGCATGGCCATAGACTTCATCCCTGATTTTGTTATTTGTGTCCTTTTAGCTTTTAGCAAGTCTAGCCAGTGGCTTGTCAATTTTATTAACGTTCTCAGAGAACCAGCTCTTTGTTGCATTTAATTTTTCTATTGTTTTTGTTGTTGTTGTTGTTGTTTTCCATTTTATTTCTGCTCTAATTTTGATTATTTCTTTCCTTCTGCTGACTTTAGTCTTCATTTTTTCTTCCTTTTCCAGTTTTTTAATATTAACCATTAAGTTGTTTATTTGGGCTCATTCTTGTTTTTGGAAATAGGCCCACAATGATATGAACTTTCCTCTTATGACCACTTTTGCCATGTCCCAAAATTTGGATATTTTGTACTATCATTATCATTCATTTCTATGTATCTCTTGATCTTCCTCTTTATTTCTTTCTGACCCAATTATTCTTCAGCAGCACAATGTTTAATCTCCATGTATTTGTGTTTCTTCCTGATTTTTTTTTTTACAGATGATTTTTGTATGTCTAGAAAGGTCTGAATTTCTCCTTCATATCTAAAGGAGAGTTTTGCTGGATACATTATTCTTGACTGGTAGTTTCTTTCATTTAATAGTTTGACTATTTGATTCTACTCCTTTATGGATTGTAAGGTTTGTGCTGAGAAGTCCAACAATTATCTAACGGATTATCCTTTATGGTTACCATCTTCTTTTCCCTGGCTTCCCTGAGAATTCTATCTTTGTCATTGATTTTTGATAATTTTGATACAGTGTGTCTTGGTGAAGGCCTCTTTGGTTTGAGATGGTTTTCTATTGTTTTCTTGAATACCAAGCTCCAGCTCATTCCTTAGATTTGGGAAATTCTTATCAACTATTTGCCTGAAAATGCTTTATAATCCAGGTTCCTTTTTCTCACCTTTGAGAATGCCCAATATTTTTATATTTCCTCTTCAGATGGTATCGGCTAGTTCTTATATTTCTCTTTTATTATTTTTCAGTTTTCACTTTCTCTCTTCTCCATTCTGATGTATTTCTAGATTTCTCTCTTGGCTATCACTGATCTTTTTCTCCATTTGGTCAATTTATTTCACAAACTTGCTATTTCATTTTTCAACTCTTGCAGTTTGTTCATTATCTCCAGATGGTTTATTCTGTTATTTAGAGAGTTTCATTCTTTTGCTAAAGGACTCATTCTGCTCATCTTGTTGTTTTTTCAATTCCTGAAATTGTTGATATGATTTGTTTCAGATATCCTTGAGTTTTTCAGAAGTACCACCCTGAATTCTCTATCTATTAAATCACATATTTCTATGTCTATAAGCTTATTTTCTGTAGATTTTTCTCTTCCTTTCTAAGATGCCTTGTCCCCTTGGTTGTTCGTGGTATTTAATGGAATATTTCTCTTCTTGGGCATTAATGGAAGTGTATTCTGACTTTTTTCCAGAAAAAAAAATTATTTTATGGTACCTAGATTATTGCAAAGAAGGTATTTTCGTTTGTTTTATAGTAGATGACATCTAAGCCTCTTGGATCTCTACTTTATATAAAGTCTTAATAATGTCTTTTTTCTTCTTCTAGATGTTTAAACATGCTCACTACCCTCATTCTCAGTTCCCGTCAGTGTTAGTGACAGTTTCAGGAGCATTTGCTTGGATTACCCTGGTACTTCACAACATTCTGTCACAGAGGGTATGAGGGTAGATTCCATCTGTGTTGGGGCATGGGGGCTGTGTCTCAGCATCAGATTTGCAACTGTGGCTGGTAAAAGTCAATTGTTTTGTCTCTGCCTTCCATACTTTTCTGCCATCCCATTTCTCTGCCTTCTGCCCTCATACAGAACAGTGCCGCCAGCCATGTGCAGTTCACAACTCTCCGAGGCAGGGATTCTCAGGGAACTCTCTTTACCTTCTCCCCTTCAATTCCTCCTACAGGTAGCTCCACCAGCTGTGAGAGGCTGCTTGTTTCTCTCAGGCCACCGCTTGACACCCAGGATTCTAACCTGTGGTAGCTCTTATGCACAGGCCCCACACTCAGACATGCTGGTGTGCAGTTGGGATGATTTTTGTTGATTTTAGATGTTCACTTATTTTATATCTATGGAAGAGATCCAGAACCCTCTCTCAATCCAACATGTTTCTGACATCTGCATCTATATTGGTTATTAAGGCAATAGGAATCGACTCTGGTTTATAAATATATATATTTTGTCATTGATTCTGCTCCATATATATTTTAAAAGTGATGTGGTGACACATGTATCTTCCTGTGACCATTTTAGTTATTTTTATATAGTACCATTCAAACTGGGAAATTTCTGCTGTCTAGAAAACAAGACTCACATTTCCACCATCCACCTTCTCCTTCCTTATACAATTATTCTTTCTCCTTGCTGAATATTTTTGTTTGACAACAGAAAGTAAATTTTATAGTACCTAAAAGGTGAGAAAAGTTCTTGTTTATTGAAATGAAATAATTGCATGTAATAATTACTGATCAACTGCTATACCTAAGACTTGAGAAATTATTTTGGTATAGAGGAAGGAATTGTATTCCTGAATTCAGTGCTGCTACCTCAGGTTTCCCCTTGGTTGCAGCAGAAGCAAGAGACAGGATTCCACATTATGCACAATTTCCCCTCTGTGGTTTAAGTTAACCACAACCATGGGCCAAAAATATTAAATGAAAAATTCCAGCAATAAACAATTTGTAAGATATAATTGCACACCTTTCTGAGCATCATGATGACATCTCACACTGTCTGTTTCATCTCACCTGGAAAATGAATAAATTATTTGTCCAGTATGTTCTCCTAACTTCATCTCATCACATAGGCATTGTACCATCTCACGTCATCACAAGAATAGAGGAGAGTACAGTACAGTAAAATATTTTGACAATGAGAGACCACATTCCTTTCACTTTTATTACAGGATATTGTCATAATCATTTTATTTATTATTAGCTACTTTGAAAATCTCTTAGTGTGCCTAATTTGTAAGTTAAATTGTATTATAGTTTCTAAGAATCCAGTGGGGTCATGGAAGGAATGCCCTGTAAGTAGAAGGGGAGCTACTGTTGTGGGAAGAACATTATCCTGGGGACACACTGTTCTGGGTTTTAGTCTGCCTCAACTTACACAGGTGAAATCATTTCTTTGGGCTGAAATCTCATATCATTTAATGAGGGTTGTGCGTACAGTGGGATAAGGAGCAGGACAGCCAGGTTTCATTGGGCTTCTGGTTTTAGTCAGACACCGTGATCTTCTGAAGGCACGGGTCTGTGCATGGGTATGTGTAATCGTGTCACAGTAAAGTTTATTTTTGCAGTAGACAAAGAGTGCTTGAACAGTTTTGGCAAGTGTAGAGAAGGTGAGCCATTCTCTTGATCCATAGTAGGAAATTATTTCACATTCCTGAAAATCGCCTGGAATATTAGGGAATTTTCTGAATGCAGTCTAATATATTATATAATGTCATCTGTTGTTAATGACAGCTTTGCAACCAAATAATAATTATATTTTAACTACCTAGGAAATAAAACTAATTCAAGATGCTATTCTTTTGGGTCTGGGAATGTTTATCTTAAACATCTCCACGGGGAAAAAAAATCCAATGTTCTGAGCAAAGGAAGAAATTTACTTATTAAAAAGTGTGATATTGGACTCAATCATTATAGTGTAAAAGCTTATAATCAACTGAATCCCAACACCAAATTTTAAACTCTGCACATTGCTGAAAGCATCTTTCACAATGTAAGTTACTGGGAAGAAATACTTCAAATTACCCAGTGACCTTTCCTAGTGGATTAAACTAGCAATTGACCTTTCCTTTTCTATTCAGAGCACTGTGTGTACAAGTCATAGAAGGATTCTCTTATATGCTTTCAAGACAGTTACTGAGATGAGATTCATAATCTGAAGGATACTTGTATAATTTAATCTCAGGCTTGCTGTTACTTGATATCCTTCTTGGTGGTTCCTGGAACTTTTAGAATATTGCTATCTATTTGTAGCTGAACAGAAATATACAGCGTTTCTAGCCCATGTTTGTTTTCTTGTTGAAAGTAAGAATGTCTGACTGAAGGTATTCAGTAAATGTAATGTTATTAATGAACCTCACCTCTGTATTAGTTCACTTTTTAACAGTGCTTTTAATTTAACTGGGGCTTTTGCTTGGCTTTTTATTTTGTTTTGGCAACTGGTTGAGGAACATTCAGATATATCAAGGCCAGCACAGTGAAAATGTTGAAAACATTAGTCCAACAGGTGGATATCACGGCATGATGGAAATGAAATGTTGGCCTGTGTATATAGAGAGAATTTTAGAATCTATAATACGATATGAAATAAGAGTAAAATTTCACTTGTTTAGAATTCTCTTGACCAGTCTCTCAGTCTGAAGTAATACCAATCCAGGGAGTACCAGAGGAAGTTATCTCAAGGATTAAAATAGATCTACCTCCTTTCTTCCTATGTTCTTAACCTTACAAGAGAGACTGGGCATTCTTTTCTCCTTCCAGAATTTTACTAGATGTGCATCCATCACATTATTTTAAATAACGGTTCTAACAGATTTGTTAGGTTGTCAAGCATACAGATCATTTAAAGAGGAAGGAATTGCTGGAGAAGAAATGCAAAATAAAAACCAAAACTTTTGTTTTTATTACTAGAAAGAACAAAACTACCTGAAAACACACCTAGAAATAAAGAGTTCAGAATGTTAGCAATTTAGTAACTTTATTGTAGAGATATATTCAGTACGCATCCAAACAGCCTTCTCGGGGAACTTCTGATGTTATGCATGATCCTTTGATCAGTGAAGGAAGATAAATTATATTTAAAATACTGTTATACAATTTAATATCTAAGTGGCATATTCTCTTATAAAATGCTCAGCTATCTGATATGAAACTTTAAATGAAGTGTTCTATTTTGAAATACTTTAGTCCATATTTCTTTTGACTTTTAAAATCTATAATGCTTTTATAGTGATCACCTCTTACCATAGCATTCCTTGAACACCCTCTGGGTACAGAGTGTAGTAGAAAAAGAAAGAAGGCATATGTTCCCTGGCCTCCAGGAGCGTGCCTTCTGAGAGAAGACGGAACCTGAAGTGACAAGTCATCATCAGATTGTGTTTCAAACTGCGCAAGTGTAGTCTGACCAGAATATTATATACTATAGAAGTCTTCTTAGGGTAGAATAGGGTGTGAAAGGAATTCTTAGCGTGTGAAAGTAATTTGTTTAAAAAATGGTGGAGGATGCATACCTATAAATATATTTTACAACTAAAAATATTACTGTTATCTCTTCAGTTTACTGTACTGAATATTCACCTCATTTCCTAATAAACCAAAACTTAACAGTATGTTATTTAAAGCAAGCACAGTACATCCTCCACCACTACTACCACTTGTATAAATTCAGGGAAAAGTCATTTAAAATCTTACCAAAAACTTTCCATTTATTCTGTACTTCCTACCTAATACCAGACCATAGTCTTTGCTGATGAAAAAGATAAAATACTTTATTTTCATGTTCTCCTTCTATCATGCCCAGATGCCTGTGATGATCCACCGAGATTCGAATCTATGATGCTCAAGGGTACTCCTAAACCTGTTTATCATCCTGGGGATAAAATAGAATATCAGTGTCATCTTGGGTACAAGCATGTTATGCCTTTTCTTGCCACTTCTGCTATTTGTCAGCCTGATAACACATGGACACATCTCCGGGAAGCTTGTACAAGTAAGTAAGCAACACTTTTGTTTCTATTTCTCTAGAGATCTTCACACATTTTAGACTGCATATTTCGTTACTTCTATAATGATTTTCTCTGAGAATGTAGATTTTAGATAGCCATGTCTTCAAAATCATCATTGAATCTTTTGGTAGTTTGTTTCTTAATGTGATTCTTCAGTTTGAGCTTTTAATAATAAAGAAAATATATCCACCAGTTCAAAAAAGCAATGTAAAATTTTGATTTTTTTTTTTTGCAATGGGTATAAAACAAGAAATTTGAAATTTCTCTTTTAGAAATATTATGTCCCCAGTTGGGAGAACCCCAAAATGGACAAATAATCTACAGTCATGGAACTTCTCAGCTTGGTTCACAGGCTCACTATATTTGTAATGAGGGGTAAGTTGCTTCTTAGAAGAAGAGTAGGGTAAATGTTACTAATTTCATTTATGTTTTGCCTTCTTAAATATTTATATAATATTGATTTCTATATTTTTTTTGCAACAACTTATAACTCATCAACACTTGGGTTTTTATGGAGATGCCTAAAGAATAAAACAAATTAAAATTGAAAGGCAGCGAAATTATACAAAACTATATTTAATAATGTGTAATGAATGGAATGAAAAGCTGTATAATGATAGAAAAAAATTTTAATTGAAGAAATGCAAAATTGATAATACTCTGTCATAATAGCTCTATCGTTAACATTAGAAATGTAGTAAATATAATGACTTTATCTTTAACATCAGAGTAAACCTTATTTAAAATGGTCAACTCTCAGAATTAAAGAAAGACTTATAGAAACGGGAACTAGAATTGCCAAGCAAAGATATTCTTATATCGAGATAAATCTGTCAGATGTTACCAGACCAAAATTGACCTGATTAGCCTCGTTGATCAACATTTCTTAGTTGAAAAATCTAATTTTTGAGACTGCTACAAAGGACTGCAGATCTCAAAAAGAGGTCCTGAGAACTTAATAGTTGCCTTTGTTCTATTCAGTTCTTTAAATAGTATATTTGGGATATTACACATTTATAAAAAGTGTATTTTTAGAGGGTAAATGTAAAACACTATAGAATAGAACAGGTTTTCATATTGACTTGGTATCCTGCTCCCAATTATATAAGAAAAACTCTTAGTTTTTCACCATTGAGTATGTTTGCTGTGGTTTTTTTTATGTATGGTGTTTATTATGTTAAAGTAGTTTCCTTCTGTTCCTAGTTTATTGAGTATTTTTATTATGCAAAATTGTTGAATTTTATCAAATGTTTTTTTCTATAATAGTTGAAATGATCGTGTGGTTTTTTCCCCCTTCATTCAGTTGATATGGCAGATTCCACTGATCATTTTTCATGTGTTGAGTTACTCTTGCATTGCAGGAACAAGTCTCACTTGGTCATGACATAAAATCCTGCTGAATTCTGTTGCTAGTATTTTGATGCATACTTTTGTATTAAGGTTCATAAACAATATTGGTCTGTAGATTTCTTCTCTTGAAGTGTTGTCTGGCTTTGATGGCATGGTAAAGCTGGTCTCATAGAAAGAGTTTGGAAGACTTCCCACCTCTTCAATTTTTTTAAAAGTTTGAGAAGGATTGTTGTAAGTTTTTCTTTAAATGTTTGGTAGTATTCACCATTAAAATCATGAGGCCCAGGGTTTTTTTTTGTTGGGAGATGTTTAATTAGTGACTCAATCTACCTACTAATTATAGATCTACTCAGATCTTGTATTTCTTTGTGATTTAGTCTTTGTCAGTTTTGTGTTTCTAGGAATTTTTCCATTTTATCTAGGTTATTTAATTTGTTGACATAGTGTTATTTAGAGTACTTTATAAAATTTTGTATTTGTGTAGAATTCATAAAAATGTTACCACTTTCATTTTTTATTAAATTTATTGTGGTGACATTGGCTAATAAAATTAAATAGTTTTCAATATACAGTTCAATAACATATCATATGTATATAGTTTGTCCTATATCCTTTCTTCATCATGTATTTGATCCCCTACACATATCTACTCCCCCCTCCCTATTTTCTCTCTGGTAATCACTAAACTATCTGTGTTTATGAGTTTTTGTTTGTCATGTTCATTTGTTACATTCAGTTTGTTTTACATATGAGTGAAATCATATGGTTCTTGACGTTTTCTATCTGACTTAGTTCACATAGCATGATAATTTCAAGATCCATTGATGTTGTGCAAATAGCAGTGTTTCTTCTTTTTTAATAACTGAGTAATATTTCATCATATATATCATACATATACATATACATACATACATACATACATACATACATACATACATACATATAAAATATTTTTTATCCGGCCATGTAACAAAGGGAACTTTGGTTGTTTTCATATCCTGGCCACTTTGAATAATGCTGCAATGAACATAGGAATGCGTATATTCTTACAAATAAATGTTTTCAAAAATTTGGGATGGATATCCAGAAGAGGGATTGCTGGGCCATATGATAATTCTATTCTTCATTTTTTGAGAATACACCATACTGTTTTCCATAGTGGCTGTACCAATTTATATTTCCACCCACAGTGTATGAGAGTTCATTTTTTCTCCACAGCCTCTCCAACACTTGTTATTTGTCCTGACAACAGCTATTCTAGCAGGAGTGAAGTGGTCTGTCATTTTGGTTTTGATTTTCTTTTCTCTAATGCCTGGTGAGGGTGAACATCTTTTCATATGCCTGTTGGACATTTGTATATCTTATTGAGAGAAATGTCTGTTCAGGTCATCTGCTCATTTTTTTTTATTGGATTGTTTGCTTTTTAAAAAACATTTTAAAGTACTTTTCCCTTTATTATCACATTTGAGCCTGACAATAGCTATGTAACGTCACTCATGTCATTTTAGAGATGAGGAAACAGAAATATTAAATGCCTTACCAAATATTGCTCAGCTAGTTGGCTAAATATTCTATTACTTTTTATTGTTGTTGGGTTGTATGAATTCTTTACATGTTTTGGATACTAGCCCCTTATTGGAGGTGTTGTTTGCAAATATTTTCCCTTTTCTGATTGTTGCTTTTTGTTCTTTTGATGGTTTTGTTTGCTATGCAGGAGCTGTTTAGTTTGATATAATCCCATTCATTTAATTTAGCTTTCATTTTTTTGCCTTGGAGGTCAAGTTCATAAAGTATTTTCTAAATCCAAAATTCATGAGCTTAGTATCTTTGTTTTCTTCTATATAATTTATTGTTTCAGGACTTCTATTTTGGTCTTTCATCCATTTTGAGTTAATGTTAGTCTGTGGTGACAGGTAGCAGCCTAACTTTATTCTTTTTCATGTAATTTTTCAATTTTCCTAGCACCATTTATTAAAAAGAATTTATTTTCTCCATTGCATATTATAGCTCCTTTGCCAAAAGTTATTTGCCATATATACAGGGGTTTATTTCTGGGCTCTCATTTCTGATGCATTGGTCGGTGCGTCTGTTTTTCTGCCAATATCATGCTGTTTGATTATTGTACTTTGTAGTATAATTTGAAGTCAGGGAGTGTGATATCTCTGCCCTTTTTTCCCTCAGTATTCCTTTGGCTCTTCAGGGCTTTTGTGATTCTGTACACATCCGATAATTATTTTTGTTCTATTTCTTTTAAAAATTCCATTGAGTTTTTGATAGGGATTGCATTAAATCTGTATATTGCTTTGAGTAATATAGCCACTTTAACTACATTGATTTTTCCAATCCATGAACATAAAATATCTTTTTATTTCTTTGTGTCTTCTTCAATTTCTTTTAATGTCTTGTAATTTTCAGTGTATTGGTTCTTCACATTCTTTGTTAAGTTTATTCCTAGATATTTTATTCTTTTTGTAGCAATTACATAAGATTTATTTTTCATTTATTTTTCTAAAATTTCATTCTTAGTGTACAGAAATTACAGAAATGCTATGAATTTTTGTATATTGATTTTATATCCTGCAACTTTTCTTTTTATTGTTTCTAATAGTATTTTGGTGGAGTCTTTAAAGTTCTCCATATAAAAAAAAAAAAAAAAACAAACAAAAAAAAACGACAGTTTGACTTCTTCATTCTCAATTTGGATGCCTTTTATTTTATTTCTTTCTGTTGCCTGATTTCTCTAGCTAGGACTCCAATGCTAAATTGAATAAGAGTGGTGAGAGAGGACAACCTTGTCTTGTTCCTGATTTTAGACAGAATCTTCTTTTATATAATCTTAATGGTAACTAAAAAAACAGATGTGAGACATATAACATAAAAAAGAGGGAATTGAGATGAATACCATAGAATACACCAAACTAAAATAACAGACAGAAATACAGGGCAAAGAAACAATAGAGACTCTGAGCTACCAGAAAACAAAAGATAAAATGGCTATAGGAAAACCTCATATATCGATAATTATCCAAAATGTAAATGGGCTTAACTCATCAATAAAAAGGCACAGAGTAGCAGATTATATATAAAAACAAACAAACAAACAAATAAGAAACCCCAACCATATGGTGCCTTCAATAGATGCATCTAAGGTGCAAGGGCAAATATTGACTCAAAATGAAAGGGTGGAAGACAATTCTCCAAGTGAATGGCATCCAGAGAAATACAGGGGTAGCCATGCTTATATCTGATGAAATAGACTTCAAGATGAGAAAGATAAGGACACTTTATAATGATAAAAGCGACCACTTTAATTTTTGATTTTAGTAATTTCAGTAGTTGATCTTTCTGAAAAACTAACTTTTGGTTTGATTCATTTTCTCTATTATTTTTCTCTTTCATGTTTTGTTTATTTCTGATCTAAGTTCATTATTAATTTTGGGGTAGATTTGGCTTTAGTCCTTCTTTTTCTAGTTCCTTAAATTGTGAAGTTATGTTGTAGGTTTCACATCGTCTATTTTTTTTATTGTAAGATTTTATAGCTATAGTTTTGCCTTCTAGCATTGCTTTCATTGCAACCCATAAGTTGTGCAATGTTGTTTATTCATTTTAATTCTTCTCAAAGTATTTTCTAATTTACCTTGTGATTTTTTCTTTTATCTATTAGATGTTTAAAAGTGTGTTGATTTGTTTCACAGTTTTTGAATCTCTACTTTTCCATTTGATACTGATTTCTAACTTTAACAAGGGAAAGATTCTGAAAAGTCCAAAATTAAATTACAGAAGATGAAGGGTGGGAAGAAGAGACAAGAAGTTTTAAGCCATTATTTTTTTATGACCCTTGCTCTTTATCATTTCCTTCTAGAAGTCTCAAAGTGTATATTGATCTGCTTATTGATGTCCCACAAGTCTCTAAAGCTCTGTTCCATTTTATCCTTTCTCTCTGTGTTCCTTAGAATCAATAATTTCAATTGTCCTATTATTAAGTTCATAGATACTTCTTTCTGCCTGCTCAAAATGCCTTTAATACCTCCAGTTAACTTTTCATTTTGGTTGTTATACTTTTGAACTCAAGACTTTCTTCTTCTTTTTTTGTTGGCGGGGGGGGGGGATTCTTTCTCCTAATTTATATTATTATTTTGTTCACACATTATTTTCTTAAATTTTTACACATCTTGCAGTAGTTCTTTGAGTCCTTAAGGAAGTTTTGTTTTTTGGGTTTTTTTTTTCCCAAAAAACAAAAAGGACTACGTGGCTCTGGAAGAAGAACCCACTGTGAAACAGAGATGATCCAGTAGAGAGGCCTCTTTTGACCATCTTTCTTTGTTGCAGGTTGTTGGTGTCTACATTTCTTCTTGAAACAATTGATCATGTTGGATCGCAGGCAGCATCATCTTGTGGACATAGTATTTCTGGGGAGCTGGTGGAAGAAAACCTCATTGATTCCACCCCAAAAATGAGGCACCACAGGGTGGACTACTTCTGGATATTGTAGTCTGTCAGAATGTGGCCTGCCTTCATGTTTACCCAGAAAAATCAGATGCTGTAGTCCAGGGTGAAGTCCTCCTTTGCTTGGAAGTTTTGCTTTAACATTCTCAGTGTGGTCACTGAGCTCAACCTTGAGAGTGATGGTCTTCTTCATCAGGGCACTCACAGAGATCTCTGTGTGTGCCACTCAACTGTTGCAGATGAAAAAAGAGGACTGTGGAACCAGAAACCACAGTTTTGCCACCAAGACTACCTGCAAAGGATGTACACAGTTTCAATGCCATATTAAGTCTTTGTGTAGTAGACCTACCCTCGGTTCTTTTTCGAGGATCATTTTTGTGATTTATCATCTTTTATGACTGGGCCATGCTTTCTTCTGTCTTTGTATACCTTCTTTGTTGTTGTTGAACTAGACAATCGAATCTAATAATGGGGTAACTAGGAAATAGATTCTTAACTTTCACTATGATTCTTATTTCATTTTTGTTATTTTGTCTCGTTTCAACTTTTGTATGGTGATTTTGTGATGAAAATCTGACTGACACACAAATTGAAAGTCTTCTCAAGTCTTTTCTGACTTTTCCGCAGACACTCCTTAATTTCCCTGGCATATGAAGTTTTTTTTTTTTTAACATCCCATTTTTCAACATCTGCCTCCTGAAAGGGGCAAAAGTAAAAATGAAGGAGCAGCAATGGTGAATGGATCTTTAAATACCTGAGAAGTCATTTCTTTAGGCAAGGAAAGAGCTTGCAAGATTTGGGGTAGATGTGACCATTATGGTTGCTCACTTCTTTGTGTCTCTGTGATCAGAAGGAGTAGTAAATAATAGAGTACAGATCTTCAGTATTTGGAAGACACAGTCCTTTTTGCTCACCCTGCTCCTGCAGACTGCTTATAAATTGCTCCAGGAACACATGCACAGGCTGTCTGCTATGGGAGTGAAATGGATAGCTGCCATTGTGTTAAGAGCTAAAATTAACCAAAGTAATGCATTATACCTGTCTAAGCTATTCCCTGGAAGTTGCAAGCTTTCAGCAGGCACCAGAGTTCCAAAAACGGTTACATAGAGAAATTCTAGCACTGCAATTGTTGTCTGGGTGGGGAGACACATTCTTGGTGTCTTCTATCCTGCCATCCATCATCCTAAAATCCTCTCCTAACACATTATGGTATAGAACCAATGAGTGAGCCTTGGAGAGAAGTCAGCTGGAAACATTCATAAGCAGTTTCACTGGTTATTTTGTAGTTTAATAAGTGAAAATATCCAGTCAATAATTTTAGAGAGAGAGATTGTTACACATGTTGAGGAGTACCAAAAAGGCTTTTAAGACATAGACTCTCTTCAAAAAGTCACAGTCTTATTGAGAAGCACAATATATCCTGAGAGCTGTTAAAGGAAAGTAGTAAATGAGAAGTACCAAAGAAATAGATTTATTCATGATTATTACAATGAGAATCCAGAGGAGGAAAAGAGTACTGTAAATGTAAATCATCAGAGATTTCATCAAGTAAGCATTTTCTTGAGCTACCCTTTGGTGAATATTCTGAAAAATATCAATAAGAGCTAAAATTTGTCTAGCATTCACCATTTTCCTCCTGCTAACTCATCTAATACTCAGAACAACCGCATAAGGTTTTTACAAGTATTCCTTTTTTCATAAATGAGAAAACTGAGAAAAGAAACAATAAGTGACCTGCCCAAGCTGAAAACAGAAGCCAGTTGTGGAGCTAGAACTGGAATCCAGTCAACTGAACTCTAGGACCCGATCGCTCTACTCAGTCACCCTGAATGAACAGAAAGACATAAATTAGGACAGAGATTTGAATGTTAAAGAAAAGTAGTAAATGAGAAGTATCAAAGAAATAGATTTATTCATGATTATTACAATGAGAATCCAGAGGAGGAGAGAGTGCCTGCGGAATATAGCTAACACTTGACTAACATGACAGGTTTACTTACGTAATTTGCTCTAGGCCAATTGCATTCTAAAATGCAAAATCTCTTTATTTCATTAAACTGCAGATTTACTTAGCATGTTTGATAAATATTGTCTGAGAAACTTCTTCAAACTACTGGAGTGTAGGAAAAAAACATATAAAAATTTTCTTCATAATTACGTGCTTCTTGTTAACTCATAAAAAAATACTAATCCCTTATTTTCCTATTTAGTTATTATTTGCTTGGAACAAAACTTCTATATTGTGAACATTCTGGAGATAATGTGGAATGGAGTGATGATCCCCCACAGTGTGAAAGTAAGTATATTCTCTCTTTAGAATTTAAGGCAGCAGTTCTCAAACTTTTATGCCTGGTGATCCCTTCATGCTATTAAATTAACAAAGACCCCACAAAGCTCTTGTGCAGGTATGTTAGCTATATTGATATTTATTATATTGGAATTAAAATAGGTTTTTAAAATTATTTATTCATTCATTGTTAAGAACAACGAGCTCAATATGTGTTTTAAAAAGTAACTTTTTATACAAAATCAAAACATTTATTTCAAAATACGGAAATAGTGGCATTGTTTTACAGTTTTCAAATGTCTTTAATACCCAGACCAACAGAAGACCTCCAAATTTCAGTCTCTTGCATTATCAAACATTTGGAAATTTTGCTGTATACTCTTAAGGATGAAAGTGAAAAAAGACAATAATATCTTAGTAAAACTGAACCATCAATTTAGGAATGGATATATTTACAAGTTATAAAGCATTTCTCAACCAGCTCTCAGTTTCATTTTTAATCAACGCATATTGTCTCATTAAATTGTCAGCATCTCTTAGGATGAGGACAAGTCTTAACAAGGCCGTGCACATAGAGGTATTTCATATAGGCATGTTATATAGCTATTTAAGAAAATGAGATTTATTCAAAAAATTCATTTCTCTATTAGTGGATTGAGTTGGGATAATACATTTTCTCATAGAAACATTTTTCTAAATGGATATTGGGTTCACAGCTATATTGTAGAAATCATATGTTAGTGATTGTCTTGAAGGCAGTTTACAAGACATTAATAATGCTGTTTTAATCTTTGACTTTTTCCTTTGCCTGTCCTGTCTTCTTTTCCTCTTTTTAAGAGATTTTGTGTCAACCACCTGGAGAAATACCCAATGGAAAATATACCAATAGCCACAAGGCTACGTTTGAATATAATGAAATAGTAACTTATAGCTGTAATCCTTCAGAGGGACCAGATGAATATTCACTTGTTGGGGAGAGCAGGCTTGCTTGTTCTGGACATAATGTATGGAGTAGTGACCCTCCTCGGTGTAAAGGTAACAATATTTCCATGTATTTTCTTCTAACTCGTAAATACTATCTACGGAAATGCTTTGTAATGCTTTTACTAACAAGTAAACAAAACAGCCACATGTGTTTGCTTCTCCTGTTCAATTGGTTTGTAAATCAATATGACTCATATATAATCAAAAATAATTCTCACCTCACATATTGTTGGCATTCCACTGTAGGCATTGTGAATTTCTGTGTACACATACGAATTAAGATTAGTTTTTGCTTAAAAGCATCATAAAACACACAATGGCTTAAGATTAAGGAAGTTTTATCTTGTAAGACAAGATGCATGAGAGTTCTGGCTAGAGGAAATGACAGATTAAATAGCAAAAGACTAACCCTCTCACTGGTAATATTGATAAACTCTGGACAAACCATACAGGCGTACTTTGTTTAATTGTATGTTGCTCTTTTGTACTTCACAGATGTTGTGTTTTTTACAAACTGAAGTTAGTACCCTCACAATTAAAACCATTACAACTCACTATATTTTGATATTCACTTTATTACTGTGGTCTGAAACTAATCTGCAGTATCTCCAAGGTATGCCTGTACTTAAAAAACAATGTTTAAGGCATCAGAGCATGACCGAAGTAGGGAGACACTACAGGGTATTTGACTCTTAAAGGAACCACTGATAAACAGAGAGGCAATAAGGTAATTTTTTATTTCCAAGAAATTGAAATTATTTACTGTATGTTATTCGATCATGAATGAATGAATGAATGAATGAATGAATGTATAAATTAAAACAAAAATATTTACAAAAGCCCCAATATTGAAAATTATGAAAGATACTTCTAACTCACCTATGAATCAAAGAAAAAGTCACAGCAAAAATTAGAAAGTGTTGTGAACTCAATAAAGTTTAAAACACAGCATGTCAACATATCAAAATTTCTATGCAAAAGCATAGAAGGATATTTATAGCATGAAATACTTATATTAGAAAAAGAGAAAATTCTCAGCTCAATAATCTAAACTTCAAGTTTAGGAATCTAAAAAGAAAGAGAAAATTCAACCACAAAGTAGAAAACAGGAAATAATAAAGTTAGAAATTAATAAAATTGAAAACAAAAAAATAAGATCAATGAAACCAACACCCGGTTATTGGAAAAATAAAACAATAAAATGGATAAATCAAAGGCCAATCTCAATTGAAAAAAAAAAGGTACAAATTTAACAATATCAATAACAAAAAAGAGGACATCAGTATATATTCTAGAGACACATAAAGGGTTATAATGAAATAATACAAACAATTTTATGCCTATAAATCTGACAACTTAAACCTCCATAACAAAATAATTGTCCTCAGTGTGGAGAATTCTACCAAATATTTCAGAAGTAAATAATAGCAGTTCTACACAAATACTTCAAGGGAATATAAATGGAAGGATACTCTGACCTCATTGCATGAAGACAGTATTACCGTGATACCAAAATCAAACAGAAACTTTGCAAGAAAGTTACAACAATGTCCATAATAAACACAGAATTAAAACTTCATTTTTCCTCTTTCCCAACTTTATTGAAATATAATAGACAATTAGTTGCTTGTATTATGTTGTAGAATTCAATGAGTTTTTTCAGTTATTGTTGGCTGTATAGCATAGTGATCAGATCCCCATAACTTGCAAAGCAATCACCCACTAAATCAAGTACCCCATTTCCCCTTTACATATTTATTACAACATTATTAACCATCTTACCCACGTTACAGTCTATATCGCCATGTCAGTTATGCAACTATTCATTTGTACTTCTTAATCCCTTTGCCTTTTCTGCCATCCCACCAGCCCCTCCCATCTAGTAGCCCTCAAAATATCCTCTGTATCTATGATTTCATTTCATCTTTTGTTATCATTGTTTTTCATTTTGTTCTTTAGATTCCACATGTATGTGAAATCAGGCAATATTTGTCTCTCTCTATCTGACCCGTTTCATTCAGTGCAATGCCTCTGGGTTCATCAAGGGAATATCTTTTTCCATCCCCTTCCTTTTAGTCTCTGTGTGTCTTTTAATCTGAAGTGAGTCTCTCATAGGCAGCACATGTAGGGTCTTGTTTTCTTATCCATTCAGCCACTCTATCTTTTGGTTGGATCATTTAATTCTTTTCCATTTGAGGTACTTGTTGATAGGGATGTAGTTATTACCATTCTTTATTCCTGTTTTTGATACATGTTTTTTCTTTTTAAAGAAATCCCTCCAACATTTCCTGTAATACTGGCTTGGTATTGATAAATTCCCTTAGCTTAACAATATATAAACAGATCAAATGCTGTCAAATAAAAAATAAGAATGCATCACAATCAAGTAGGATTTATTTTAAAGGATGCAAGATAGATTACAACTTAAAAGTTAATCAGTGAAATTTACAAATCAGCAAACGATAAAGAAGAAAAAATACATGATCATCTTAATTGACACCAAAATAAGCATTTGACAGAATTCATCCCCTTCTCATGATAAATCCCTAAAAATAAGAAGAGAAGAGAACTAACTGCCTAAACCTGATAAAGGCACCCACAAGAATCTCACAGCTAACATTATACTCAATAGTAAAAGACTAATTTATTTTCTCCTAAGGTTGGAGCGAGACAAGGATGTCTGCTCTGACCACATTCAGTATTGTGTAGGAGGTCTTATACAGTACATTAAGGTGAGAGATAGAAATAGGTATACATATTGGAAAAGAATAAATAAAATATTCATTTACTAATGACATGATTGCATGTCTAGAGAATTTGAAAGACTGAAGTTTTAGCAAGGGTGGCAGATAAAAGCTCAGTGTACAGAAATCAATGTTGTATACTAGCAAGAAACCATTAGAAATTGAAAAACTGTAAATACTATTTACATTTACAATAGTTGGAACTAAAGAAAATATTCTTCGATATAACAATATATGTACAAGATTTGAATGGTTAAAAACAAATAAATACTTAAAAGAAATTAAATAAATATTAATAAATAGGAATTGAAAGAATCAAGAAGACAGGCACGTTTATTCTCTATAAACCGATCTATAAATTGAGAACCATCTCATTAAAAGCCTCAGCAGAAATTTTTATAAAAATCGACAAACTGATTTTAAAATTTATCGGAAAAGACGAACTAGAATACTAAACAATTTTGAAAAAAATATATAGAGGACTCATTACACCTGCTGTTGAGACTTATTATAAAACATATTATAAAGCATATAATGGAAACAGTTGTGGTCTTTGTGAAATGAGAGTCATAGCACACAATAGACAGAATAGAGAATCCAAAATAGACTCTACAAAACATCTCTAGTTCATTTCATCACAGGTGTACAAACATATCAGTGAAAGTGTGGTAAAGTACAGGCATAATTGCACATCTGTATGCAAATAAAATACCCAAAACTCCATGTTAGCACCATATACATTTACTCAAATTAGATCTTAAACTTAAATTTAAACTTAAAATGATAAAATTTTTACTGGAACACATAGAAAATATTTTTGACTTGACTTGTCAAAGATATTTAAATACAATCCTAAAAGCATGATCCTTTAATGAAAAACTTAATGAATTGGATTCATTAAAACTCAAAACTTCTGCTATGAAAAGACATTGTTATAATAAAAATAATGAGCCATAGACTGTGAGAAAATATTTGCAAAATTCATATTTATTAATGGGCTTGTATTTACAATATAGAAAGAACTCTCAAAACACAACAATATAAAAAAATCAATTGTTAAAAATTGACAAAAGATCTGAATAGACCTATTTCACCAAAGTGGATATATGGTTGGCAAAAACAGTACATGAAAAGTTGCTCAATATGATTAATAAATACATAAAAGTAATTTAAAATTGCAGTGAGATACCAAGACACACCTACTAGGATGGCTGAAATTAAAAAAAAAAAAAAAGAAATCCTTACTATACCATGTACTGGGAAGAATATAGAGCAGTTAGAACTCTCATACAGTGCCGCTAAGATTATAACTTGCTGTGACCATTTTGGAACACAATTTGGCTATTTCTTATGAAGTTAAACTCTACTTACAATACAGCTCACCAAATTAAGTGAATTAGAACATGTACAGTTAGAAACCAGTGTGATGATATTCATAGCAGCCTTAGTCGTAAATACCCCAATTGGAAACAACATGTCCTTCAGTGGTGAGTGGCTAAACAATCATGGTACAACCATACAATAAAATAATACTCTACAATAAAAAAGAACGAGCTTCTAATCCATGCAATAATAGGAATGAAATGCATTGTAATGAGTGAAATAAGCTGTACTCAGAGGTTGTGGTTCCATTATGACATTCTGGAAAAGCAACATTATAAGGATGAAAACAGTTCAATGGTTGGATGGATGGGGAAGGAGGTTGGGGCAGGTAGTGAAGGCTGACTAAAAATTGGCAGGAGAAAATGTTAGAGGGTAATGATGTCTTTCGTGTCTATTGTGGTAATTACATGGTTAATGTTTGCATTTATTAAACTTCCTACAGGTAAAATCTTTAAAAGGTAAGTTTTACTGTATGTAAATTATATCCAGTAAATCTAATTTATAAAACTTATTAGTGATTTGCCACAGTTCAGTACAATAAAGGAAGATCAGTGAACCTTGTCAGGAGAATAAAAATTTAACATGGTTTGAAAGCAATATTACAGTAAGAGAAGTCAGTTATAAATGTGGGGTAGAGTAGCAAGCAATCAAACATACATGTTAATGGAGTTTTAGAAAGAGAAGAGAACAACAGTATAGACAATTATTTGAATAAAAATTGGCCAAATTTTTGCCACACCTGAACCTAAACAACAACCCTGAAGTCCAGGAAATTCAGTGGTGCTAGTAGGATAAATAAAATTTTTATATTGACCAAAAACTTCCACTAAACTAAAACATCATAGAAACAGTTCTGAAAACAAAAGGGGAAAGCAGCCACAATCCTTCCACGTAAGTATGACAGCTGACTTCTTTTAAGGAACCAAGGAGACCTTAAAACAATAATATCTGCTAATGTGACAAAAGGAAAATAAAACACGTAACCCACAATTCTCTATCAAGAAGATGTCTTTCAAAACGAAAAGTAAAACAAAAACATTTTGAGATAAAAGAGAATTTGTCATTAGCTGAACTGCAATACAATAATTGTGAAAGTTCTTCAGGCTGAAGGAAAAAGATACCTGATGGAAATTCAGATCCATGGACAATGAGGAAGAGCACTTTTCTGGCTTAAGAGCCTGTACATTATGGGCCCTTATCTATTGCTCAGATTTAATTGATAAGTTGTTCTCTTGTGGTTGCTGCCCAGCACAGAGTGCATTGTTTGTGTTTTCTTTACCCAAATTCTGCCAAACCTACTATTGGATCCTGAAATCAATCCCAGAGGGTTGATCAGCATTTTACTTCTTGAGCAGATTAGAATGGGAAATATTAGCATAAACTGGAATGAAGGCTCACATACGCTTTCTCTAAGCCCCAGCAAAGGGACAGCAGCTATACAAGAATCTGTTATATAGAGGAAGGAACTGTACTGTCTGGCATCAGGGTGAGAGCTGACAGACAGAAGTGATAGCAGGGACCACTTATCTTTTTAGAGCCCTCCCCCAACACAGCAGTCAGGCACAGACTGTGCCATATCTGAGTCTTTATTAACTTGGCTAACAGCACACACCCCACCCTGATGATTCCCTGAGTGCACACCCTATCCAAATCATGCATCAACCATAACCTCCTTCAGTGTCTGTCCCTTACAAGCTATAGAACTTGCCCACCTTACAGACTAATCTAAATTCTCACAACACTCCAAAAAAAAAAAAAAAGGCAGAGGGCTTTAGCATGTTTTATGCCTCTAACTAAGTGGCCCCAAGCACTGGTACCAGTGGCCTAGGTTCATAGCATATCCTCTACCAGATGTCTCCAAGTCCAACACAGGGAGTTACCAACCACACACAGATCACTTTGTAGTTCCTACCAGGTGGCCTAGACCAGGCCCAGGCAGTGGCTATTCCTGGGCTTACACTAGAGCCCCTCCCAAGAGACCCCAGAAACAATTCACCTGGTGTCAGATTTCAGACTATACTAGAACACCACCTAATTAGCTCCACAAAAACATACCCAAAGAATGTTCTGGGCAGGCACCAAAGCCCCACTATTGCAAAACCTATCCCATAGGATTAGCCCAAACACTACATGTCATCTGCTAGAGTAACAATCCTCACATACAAACCACACATGGGACAGACCTGGAACACCCAGCTTATGACCAGAGTGTCTATACCATTGTGCCCCACAGGAGAACTACTACATAAGGCCATTATGCCAAGACTGGAAGACAGAGATCCAACTAGTTCGCAGAATTGCACACAGAGAGGCAACCAAAATGAGGATATACCTCAAATTAAATAAGAGGACAAAAATCTAGAAAAAGAATTTAACAAAATGAAGGCAAGCAATGTATCAGATAAAGAGTTCAAAACACAGTTTATAAGGATGTTCAATGCACTTAGAGGAAGAATAGATGAAATCAGTAAAATGTACAAAAAGAGAGAGAAAACATGAAAAAGAACCAGTTAGAAATGAAGAATACAATAACTAAAATGAACTATATTAGAGGGAATCAATATCACATTAGATGAAGCAGAGAATTGAATCAGCAATCTGCGAGATGAAGTAATGGAGACACTCAATCTTAAGGACAACAAAAAATAAGAACCAAAAATAGAGACAATATCCAGTCAGAATGGCAGAGTAGGTAAAACACTGTGATTGCCTCCTCTCATCACCACATCAAAATTACAACTAAACTACAGAAAAACTATCTTTGGGAACAATCTAAAGCCTGGCTGAACAGAACAAGCCCTATTGAGACTGGTAGAAGGGACAGGAATGGGCTGGTCCTACACCCATATGGAGGAGTTAAAAATTGGAGGAATATCCCCACTGCAGAGGTCCCCCCTGAGGAATGATGGGTCGCAGCTCCACACAGATCTCCCCAGCCCAGGGTTCCAGTGCCAGGAAAAGAAGTCCCCATAACTTCTGACTGTGAAAGCCAGTAGAGATGGTACCTGAGTGAAATGAGGGCAACTGGAGTTCCAAGCCTTCCTCTTAAAGGGTCTGTGCACAGATTCACTTGCTGTTCGACTCACTCTGAGCTCCATCTCTGGGGCAGCAGATCAAAAGGCACTAGCTGCTAGGAATTGAATTGTCTAGCTATAGGAAGAGGACTGAATGGGAATGCTGGCAGAAGCCATTGTTCCTTTGTTGAGTCCTCCTCAACTCACTGTGCAGACACAGACAGGCACATGCCATGTCAAATCTCCATCAACTTGACTAATGCTATTCACCATTAGCCCTGCCCTAGTGATTCCCTGAAACTCTGCCCCGCCCAACTTGTGTGCACACCCTACCCACTTTTTCTGGCCTTTCTTAGCTCATGTTGCAGACTTTCCTAAAATCTGTCAAAGGTTTACAAACACCAAACAAGCAGCCTCTGGCTTCAGCATGCCTTGTCCCTCTTGCTGAATAGCCCCAAGCCCAGCACTGACAGCAGCCGGCTTCAGATCAAGACTTTACTTTTCCCTAGTCATTTTAAGCTTAGTGTAGGTGGTGGCCATCTGGGCATTACTTTGTGCCTCATTCCAGGTGGCTCTGGGCAGAGTACATGTGCTGGCTAAACTTGGCCTGTAGCAGGGCCCTCCCAGCAATCTTCATGTACAACACATCCAAAGGACAGACTGGGCAGGCACAGGAACCTGCTGAATCATACTCCTGCTTTAGTTCTATGCTCTAGGTTAGCCCCTGCACAACAGTTCTTCCACTGTAGTCACAGCCAGTCTTTATAACCATTTATAACCTGAGAGTTAATTCACTTTCACTGGTCTTACAACAGCAATCAAGGCTCAACTACAACAGGAGGGCACACACAACCCACACAAGGGACAAACCTGCAGCAACACACTCAAGTGACTTAGGGAGACTTGCACCACTGGGCTCCATAGGACACCTACTGTATAAGGTCACCCTACTAAGATCAGGAGACGTAGCAACTCTACCTGATACTCAGAAACAAACACAAGGAGGCAACCAAAGTAGCAGACAAAAAAAAAGGTTCCAAATGAAAGAACAGAACAAAGCATCAGAAAAAGAACTAAACAAAATGTAGATAAGCAATATACCAGGGTTCGGTATATTGATTATAAGGATGCTCGATGATCTCAGTGAGAACTTTCACAGAGATAGGAAACATAAAAATGGAGAGTGAAACCAACCAACCAAACAAACAAAACACAAATGAAGAACACAATAACTGAAATGTAGAATACATTAGAGTGAAACAGTAGTAGATTAGATGAACCAAAGGAACAAATCAGTGATTTAGAAGATGAAGAAGAAGAAAACACCCAATCAAAACAACAAGAGAAAAAAAGAATCCAAAAAAAAAAAAAAAGATAGTGTAAGGGTCCCCTGGGACAACATCAAGTATACTAATATTTTGCATAGTAGGGGTAGCAGAAGGAAGAGTGAGAGCAAGGGATTTAAACCTATTTGAAGAAATAACAATGAAAAACTTCTCTGACCTGATGAATGAAATAGATGTACAAACCAGGAAGTGCAGAGTCCCAAATGAGATGAACCCAAAGAGGCACATCACAAGTAAAATGGTAAAGATTAAAGACAAAGATAATTTTCAAAATGGCAAGAGAAAAGTATTTATTTATGTACCAGAGAGTTCCCATAAGGTTGTCAGCTGATTTCTCAACAGAAGCTTTGAAGGCCAGAAATGATTGGCACAAAATATTCAAAGTGATGAAAATCAAGGACCTACAGTCAAGATTACTCTACCAGGCAAGGCTATAATTTAGAATCAAGGGATTCTAAAGAGCTTCCCAGATAAGAAAAAGATAAAGGACTTCATCACACTAAACTAGTATGAGAATGCTAAAAGGACTTAAGACAAAGAAAAATAAATAATTGAAAATATAAATAATAGTGACATCAGAAGCATGGCAGTATGAGAGTCCCCATGATCTCTCCTCTTCAAGTGAGAACAAATTGAACAGATACAATTCAACAAGAGATTCCCTGCAGAACACACATGTGAGATCTAAGCATTGACACTTCTGAAAATGGGCAAATAGGGGTGGCTAAGGGGAGGATGGAAGAGAGAAGAGCAGAGACTGGGGCCTCAGATGCAGCGCAGAGCTTGCTGTGGGTCTCAGGTGAGGGGAGGAATCAGGCTATAGGTGCTCTCTTTGTAGTCCCAAGCATTCCTGTCTGAGTGACAGCACAGAATCTGAGTGATCCCAGTGATAGGGCAGAGACAAAATACAGAAGTGTGACAGCTGTGTTCTAGCAGCTACCTTTGCCAGGCAGCAAACGAAGCCACAGAGCCTGGCCATCTCCTCCAACCCACCCAAAGCTTGCCTTTCCACACCCATTCAAAAGTAACAGTGGGCCCCAGGAGAAACTCTAGCAGGAGTGTTGGGTTACAAAGCAGAATATCTAAAGCCACTAGAACTGGAGAGAGAGCTCCTGAGTGACAGATGCACACTGTGGCTAATCCCAGTGATGGGGTAGAGACAAAGGTGCAGTCTGGCAGCAGCCATCACTGGAAAGAAAACAAAGCTTCAACACACCAGCGACCTCTCCCAACCCTCCCCACCCCGACCATCGAGGCTGATCCCAGCAGAGGCTCCTAGGACACTTCAGGCAGCACAACACTGTGTCTCACTGCTATGGCACTTCTGGGGTTTCATGGGCTCCCCCGCCATACTTTCCCCTGGGGGTAATGCTCTGAGACTGAATCAACCTGGTCACAGAGGAGAAGCCTATCTCCCCAGGAAGTATAAGGCATTTTTCACCACCAAACAGATCCGAGAAGTCTGAGCAGTGCAAGAGAAAATAACGCACTTGTGCTTTAGTGCCACTTACTGGATAACAAAAGAAAAACCTCTTCTTGTTAACCTGCTTAAGAGGTAACATTCTTAGTTTATCCCCATAAGTGCCTAGGCAGAGAAATGTCATCAAATACCGTGAACAACCAAGGTGACAAGGCGGCTCAGAAAAAAAATCTCCAGAAAATAAACTTAAAAATATGGAAATATGTGGTCTAAATGACAGAAAATTCAAGATTGTAGTTCTGAAAAAACTCAGTGTGATGCAAGAAAACTCAGAAAGGCAGTTTAATGAACTCAGAAATAAAATCAATCAATAAAAAGAAGACTTTACCACGGAGATTAAACTTTAACAAAGAAACAAAAGGAAATCTGGAGCTGAAGAACTCAATAAAAGAAACGAGGAATAAAATGGCAGGCTTAGGAGATAGAGCTGACCAGATGGAGAAAAGAATTAGTGATATCAAAAATGGAAATCTGGAAATGATGCAGATGGAAGAAAAAGAGACAAGACTAACAAAAGAAAGAGAAAATGAAAAAAACTCTGTAACAACTATCTGATTCCGTCAGAAAGAGCAATATAAGAATAATGGGCGTGCTAGAAAGAGGCTAGAGGCAGAAAAGAAAAGAGAGCCTATACAGAGAATTAGTTGACAAGAGCTTCCTAAATCTATGGAAAGAGCTGGATCCTCGAATCCAAGAAGCAAACAGAATACCTAATTATCTCAATCCAAAGGCCTTTTTAAGGCACATTATATTAAAAATGTCAAAACTTATGACAGAGATAGAATCCTCAAGGCAGCCAGAGAAACGAACACAGAACCAATAAAGGAAAACCCATTAGATTACCATTGGATTTTTTAACAGAAACTCTACAAGCTAGAAGGGAGTGGAACCAAATATTCCAACTATTGAAAGAGAGAAATTACAACCCAAAAATAATATATCCAGCAAAGTTATTCTTTAGATATGAGGAAGAAATAAAGATTTTTCACAACATTCAGAAGCTGAGAAAATTTTTCACCACAAGGCTTGGATTACAGGAAATACTGAAGGGTTTATTCTACGTGAAATTAAAAGGCAAAAGGATACAAAACTATAAATAAATGACAGACAGACAGAAGCAGAAAATCGCAACACTGATTCAGAAGAGGGCACTATACACTTAAATATTACATAAAGGTTAAAGGAAGAAAAGAAATGGGAAAACAAGACAATAATTACTGCAATTTGGAAATGAACTTACAGCACAAATAGGGATAATTTACGACAGTGTAAACAAAAAAGCAGAAAATAAAATACTGAATTTGCAAAGAGGAATGGAATAAATATATGCAAAAGAGGCTGTTGTATATATGAAACTTTTTTTATTTAAACTTAATGGTAACCACACACACACACACACACACACACACACACACACACACAATCCAGTATTGTGACACATAACAGAAAAAAAGAGAAAACCGAGGAAAAATTAGAACACCGCCAAACTAAAGTAACACAAAGAAAGACAAGGACAGAGAAATGATGAAAACAATGAAAACATAGAGGTACCAGAAAACAAAATATAAAATGGCTATAGGAAATTCTCATATGTCAATATAGTCACCCTAAATGTAAATGGACTGAAATCACCAATAAAAAAGCATGGAGTAGCAAATTGTATCAAAAAACAAAACCAACCAGGTAGGGGGAAATAATGGTGTAAATAATAGAGAGTCTAATCACCCCTCTGGCAACCAAATCAAAGTTGCAAAGTGATGCAAACAAGGAAAAATTGCCTAGGATCTAGATAAACAAGCCATACAACTAGGGAGATTCTGAAAAATCACACTGCAATAGCAGAAGGTAGGACAGAACAAGGATGAGAGGCTGCCCAGTCCCAAGCAGCTGGGTGGGATAGAGGCAGCGGCAGGTGCCTCTTAAAGGGGCTGTGACAACTTTCACAGTGACAGACCTCCTTCTCTGAGCACTAGTGCCAATTCAACTGTGTATAGGGGACACTAGGAACTTACAGGGAGACACTGAGTTTTTGGAGTGAGGACCAAGGTGAGACTTGCTCTGTACAGAAGTGCCGGCAGTATCCATTGTTCCCTGTTGGGCCCTCCCACCTCCTACTGCACAGACACAACACCACCATAGCAGAGGCATCATCAAACTGGATAACAGAGTTCGCTCCACCCAGAAAATTTCCTTAAACCGCGCCTCCCCCAAATCATGACCCCACCAAAGCCACATCCTGTTTTATCCTCAGCAAGTCAGATGCTCTATGCTAAGCTATGCCTAGACTCACACTGGTGGCAGCTGGCCTTGGTTTCTGGTGTGGCCTTTTGAGGCAAGTATGAGCACAGCATCTTTGGGTTTTTTGCTGAATTTTAACAGGTGCCCCCAGAGGGGCAGAGGCTTGGTCTAAATTTGGCCTGCAGCTGAAATCCTCCCAGGACCATGCCACTGGAAACCTACAACACAAAGCCATGCTAATAAAGCCAGAAGACTTCACTTAGTATATAGAAACAGACACGGAAAGGCAGCCAAACTGAGAAGACAAAGAAGCAGAAACCATATGAGAGAACAAAACAGAGATCCAGATATAATGGAGTCAAGTAATCTAACAGGTGCAGAATTCAAAACACTGGTTATAAAGATGCTCAATGAACTTTTGGGAAGTGTAGATAAATTCAGTGAGGACTTAAACAACAGGATAAAAAACATAAAAATAGAAATGGAAAGTATAAAAGGGAACCAGTCTAAAATGAAGACCACATTGTCAGAGATGAGAAGAATACTAAATGGAATAAACAAAGTGAATAAAGAAGAGGATCAAATGATGTATATAGAGAATAGGAAAGCCAAGAACACTCAATCAGAATGGCAAAAAAAGAGAGGCCAAGACTAAAAATAATTTAATGAGCCTATGGGACACTGTTAAGGTTAAAAGTATCCATCTCATCAATGTACCTGAAGGAAAACAAGATGTGGAAGAGCTATATGAAGAAATAATGATGGAAAACCTGTTGAAGGAATTAGACATACAACCCTAGGAAGGTCAGATCCCAAAAAGCAGAAATCCAAAAAGGCCTAGGCAAAGACACGTCATAATTTAAATGCCAAAGGTTAAATACAAAGAGAGAATTTCAAAAACAGCAAGAGAAGATCAGTTAGTTACCTACAAGAGCATACCCATAAGACTGGCAGCTGATTTCTCTAAAGAAACTATGCAGGACAGAAGGGCTCAGCACAAAATATTTGACAGGATGATGACCCAGGATCTACAACCAACTATACCTTATTCAACAAAGCTATCATTTAGAGTCGAAGGACAGAAAAAGAACTTCCCAGACAAAAATTAGCTGAGAGAATTTATCACAAGCCAATATTACAGGAAATGTTGGAGGGACTTCTTTAAAGAGAAAAAAAAATGTATCAAAAACAAGAAGAAGGAATGGCGACAACTACATTTCTATCAATAAGTACCTCAAATGGATCAGAATTAAGTGCTCCAACTAAAAGATAGAGTGGATGAATAAATAAGAAAACAAGACCCCAACATGCTACCCGCAAGAGACTCACTTCAGATTAAAAGACACACAAAAACTAAAAAGAAGGGGATGGAAAAAGATATTACCTTGATGGACCTAGAAGGTATTTAAGTCAGAGAAAGACTGATACCATGTGATTTCATTTATATGTGGAATCTTAGGAACTAAAAGAACAAACTAATCAAAAACAGACTCACAAATATAGTGGACAATTTGATGATGCACAGAGGGAGGCTTGGGGGATTGGGGAATGGGATGAAGGGTTAAAGAAGAACAAATTAGTAGCAGATTCATGGTCACAGTGATGGGGAGTATGGTATAGGGAATGCAGTTAGCATTAATACATTGGCTAGAGAGAGGGTAAGGAGGGAGCAATTGGGGTGATTATTTTGAACTATGTAGGTGTCTAACCAATGTACAGTATATTTAAAATTAATAAAATAAATAAATATTTTTTAAAAACAACCATATGTTGCCTTCAAGAGGCCCAACTCAGCTGAAAAGACAAATGTAAACTCAAAGTGAAAGGGTTTAAAACTATACTCAAAGCAAATGGCATTCAGGGAAGAAAATGTACCTATATCAGATGAAATAGATAGCATAATAAAAAAGGTAACAAGAGACAAAGATGGAAATTTCATAATGATAAAAAGGATAATACATCAAGAAGACATAACACATCAATATACATGCTTCCAATCAGGGATCACCAAAATGTGTAAAGGAACTACTAACAGAACTAAAGGGAGAAACTGACAAAAACAGAATTTTAGTAGGGGACCTAACTACTGCATCAATTGGTCGATCAAGCAGACACATCAGTAAGAAAATCAGTAAGAAAATGTCAGCCTTAAGTAACACTTTAGACCAAATAGACATAATTGACACAGAATTTTTCAGCCCAAAATATCAGATTATATATTTTTCTATATTGCACATGGAACATTCTCAACGATAGACCATATATTGGGACACAAAACTAGCCTCAATAAATTTACAAAAATTGAAATCATATCAAGTATATTCTCCAACCACAATGCTTTAAAACTGCAAAAAGAAAGAGGGAGAAACCACAAATATTTGGAGGTTAAAAAATGTGCTACTAAAGAAAGGGTCAAAGAAGAAACAAGAGGAGCAATCAAGAGATACATAGTAACAAATGAAGATAAAAATAAAACATGAAAATTTTGGGGATACAGCAAGAGGGGTAATAAGAGAAAGTTTATATCATTACAGGCCTATTTCAAGAAACAAGAAGATTCCCAAGTAAACAACCAAACATTACATCTTAAAGAACTAGAAAAAAAGAGCAAATGAAGCCGAAATTTGGGAGAAGGAGATAATTTAGTGCAGAATTAACTGAAATAGAAAATAAAAAGACAATAGAAAAAAATAGTACAACAAAGAGCTCAACCTTGGAAAAGATTAGTAAGAGTGACAATTCCTGGCTAGACTTACCAGGAAAAAAAAAGAAATAACACAAAAATAAATAAAATCAGAAATTAAAGAGGAAAAGTTAAAACCAAAAGCACAGAATTACAAAAGACCACACAAGAATACTGTGAAAGACTACATGCCACCAAATTTAATAACATAGAAGAAATGGACCAGTTGTTAGAAATATACGGCCTCCTTAGACTGCATCAGGAAGAACTAGAAAATGAAAATAGACTGATCAACAGTAAGGAAATTGAAGCAATCATCAAAAAGTAAAAGTTCAGGACCAAATCGCTTCTCTAGTGAGTCTTCAAAACATTCAAAGATGATTTAATACCTGTCCTCAGTCTTTCAAACAATTGAAGAAGAGACAACACTTCTTCACTTCTTGACTGATTTTGTGAGTACATTTTCCCGATACAAAATCCTGGTAAGGGTAAAGTGCATGCGTGCCCGCACACACACACACACCCACACACACACACACACATGCACACACACACACACACACACACACACACACTACAGACCTATGTCTCTGATAAACACAGGGCAAAAATTGTATACAAAATGCTAGAAAATAGAAGACAACAACATGTTAAAAGGATCATACATTACAATAAAGTGAGATTCATTCCAGGGCCACAAGTATGTTTTAACGTATGAAAATTGATCAATGTGATACATCACATAAACAAAATAAAGGATATAAATCATATGATCATATTAATAGATGCTGAAAAAGCATTTGACAAAATACAGAATCCATTTATGAACAAAACACTTCATAAAATGTGTATAGAAAGAAAGTATGTTAGCATAATGAGGCCAAATACGTACCAACCCTAAGCTAATATACTTAATGGTGAAAAAGTGAAATTTTTTTCTCTAAAATCAAGAACAAGAACAAAATGACTTCTCTTTTAACTCTTATTCAATGTTGTATTGGAAGGTCTACCGAGAGACATCAGGCAAGAGAAAAAAATTAAAAGAATGCAAATTGAAAATGAAGGAGTCCAATTGTCACTTTTTTTTTTGCAGGTGACATGATTCTTTGTATAAAATCTGTAAAGACTTCACCAAAAAACTATTTTAAAAAATATACAAATACAGCAATGTCACAGGATACAAAATCAGTGTACAAAAATTCATTGCATTTCTATATATTAAAACTAATTTCAGAAGAAAAATATTTTTTAAATTTCTTTTACAACTGCAACAAAAGGAATAAAATACCTAAGAATAAACTTAACAAAGCATGTGAAGAACCTAAACACGGAAAACTACATGATGTTTTTAAAATAAAATGAAGACACAAAGAAATGAAAAGATATTCCATGTTCATCAATCTGAAGAAAAAAACATTGTTAAAATAGCCATATTACCCAAAGCAATATTAAGATTTAATGCAATCCCCATCAAAATCCTAATCACATTTTTAAAAAATATACAACAAAAAGGTATTAGAATTGTGGTGGATCACAAAGACCCCCAAAACCAAAGCAATCCTGAGGGAGAAAAAATGAACAAGAGCAGAGGTATTACAGTCTCTGACTTCAAATTATACTACAAAGCGACAATAACCAAAACAGCATGGTATTGGCAGAAAATCAGACACATAGACTAATCAGTGCAACAGAATTGAAACCCCAGAAATAAACCCACATATATGTGAACAAATAATTTTTGACAAAGGAGCCAGAAACATGCAGTGGAGAAAAGAAAGCCTCAATAAAGGGAGCTGGGAAAATTTGAAACCACATGCAAAAGAAAGAAACTAGACTGCTATCTCTCACCAAATACCAAAATTAACTCAAGATGGATCCAAGACCTGAATATATGACCTGAAACAATAAATTGCAAAGAAGAAAACATAAGTACTGAACTCATGGACATTAATCTTAGAGGGAATTTTATGAATTTGACCTCAAGACAAGGAAAGTAAAAGCAAAAATAAATGGGACTATATCAAACTCAAAAGGTTCTGCACAGCAAGAGAAATTATAAATAAGATAAAGAGGCAACAATCCAAATGGGAGAATATATTTGCAAACAATTCTTCCAATAAGGGCCTAATAATGAAAAGGTATAAAGAACTCATGCAACTCAACAGTAAAAAAGCAAACATTACAATTAAAAAACGGGCATAGGACCTGAACAGACACTTCTCTCAAGAAGATATGCAAATAGTTAACAGAGACATGAAAGATGCTCAACTTTACTATCTATTAGGGAAATGCAAATCAAAACTACAATGAGGCATTATTTTACATCTATAAGAATTGCTATTATTAACAACACAAGTAATAAGTGTTGGAGAGTTTGTAGGGAAAAAAGAAACCTTCATATGTTGCTGGTGAGAATGTAAATTAGTACAGCCACTATGGAAAACAATATAGAGGGTCCTCAAATAACTAAGAATAGATTTATCATATAACTCAGCAATCCCTCTTCTACATATCTACCCCAAAACCTGAAAACATTTGTCCAAACATTTGTATAACCAACTCCTGTGTTGATTATAGCATTATTCACAGCGTCTGAGACATGGAAGCAAACAAAGTGTCCTTTGATAGATAATTGGATAAAGAAGTTGTGGTACATATGTACAAGGGAATATTACTCAGCCATAAGAAAAGATGAAATACTGCTAGTAGCAACCACAGGATGGATCTTGAGATTATGATGCTAAGGAAAATAAGTCAGACAGAAAAGGTTGAAAACCATATGATTTCACTCCCATATGGGATATAAGACTGAAAGTAACAAGACAAACAAAAACTTAGAGACACAGACAACAATATGGTGGTTAGAAGAGAAAGGGCTCAAGGGAGGAGGTAGAAAAGGTAAAGCGGTTCAAACATATAGTGATGGAAGATTTTCTTTGGGTGGTAAACACAAAATGCAGTATAGATGATATATTACAGACTTGTACACTTGAAACCTATATGATTTTATTAACCAATGTCACCCAACAAATTTAATATAAAAGATAAAAATATGAATAATAAAATGGTAATAACTATATACATATCAATAATTAAATGTTAACTAATTTAAATGTTTCAATCAAAAGACATGGTGGCTTAATGAAGAAGAAAACAAGACCCATACATATGCTACCTACAAGAAACCTACTTTAGATGAAAGAGATATATAGACTGAAAGTGAAGAGATGGAAAAAGATATTTCAGACCAACGGAAATGAAAAGAAAAGCTGGGGTAGTAATACTTATATCAGACAAAACAGACTTTAAAACAAAGGCAAACAAGAGACAAAGAAGGGCATTTCATATACAATAGCCAAGATACGGAAGCCACCTAAGTGTCCACTGATAGACAGTTGGATAAAGAAGATGTAGTACATATATAAAATAGAATATTATTTGGCTATTAAAGAAAAAAACAATGAGGTATTACCACTTGTAAAAACACAGGTAGAACTAGAGGGTATTATGGTAGGTGAAATAAGTAAGAAAGATGAAGACATATGCTATATAATTTCATTTATATGTAGAATCTAAAATTAAAATAATCAAAACAAAAATGAACTCATTGATACAGAGAATGAATTGACGGTTACCATATGGGGGGCGGGCTAAAAAAGGTGAAGGAATTAGGAGGTTCAAATTGGCAGTTACAAAATAGTCCCAGGGATGTAAAGTATAGGTACAGCACAGGGAATACAGTCAATAATGTTGTAATAAATATCTATTATGCCAGGCAGCTACTAGACTAATCAGAGGAATCTCTTCATAAGTTATTTAAATGTCTAAGTATTATACTGTACAACTGAAACTAATATAATATTGAATGTCAACTCTAATTGAAAAAAAAATCCCTAGAGCTAATGAGTATCAATAGTTGTGTTTGTACTTAGCTGGAATTAATTTCTGGTAGTCAGAACTTTCACAAAATTTGCAGTAGAAAAAAAAAATGTGGGAAACCAATAAGCTAGAATGACAGTTTGCTCTAGGTAGGAAAAAGTGGTTAGAGTTTTCTAAATCAGTTTAGCTTGCATTAAAATGCATAAATCAAGTCTTTTTTTTTTCTTAATTAACTTCCTTCCTTTCATTCCTTGTCTGTCTGTTCCCACTGGAAATTACTAATTTATATTAGTTTTTCTGTCCAATATTAAAGCAGCTTTTTGTTAATTCTGAAATTTCTCCACTTCACAGTGGTCAAATGTGAAAATCCAGTCCTCAAGAATGGAAAACTGGTGTCAGGATTTAAATCTAAATATTACTACAAAGCGAAGATTGTATTCAAATGCCTGAAGGGTTTTTACCTTAAAGGCAGCAACACAGTTTTTTGTGATGCTAACAGTAGATGGGAGCCCGAGATGCCGGAATGTATTGCAGGTACAAAAAGTGTCTTTTTTCTTCTTTCTTTTTTATACTTCATTTCTTTGACATTAAATATTGATTATACTGGATACATGAAACAAAGCCATATTAGTATTTAACTTTCTCGTACTCATTTCCTTGACATGTATGACATACAATTTGCAAAGAATTCTGCCGTTACTATTTTGTATGTTTTCATAGGGTCTTAGCATATCATGTGCATCACACAGGTGTATAAATTTCTCTTTGGCATTTTTATGAATAAAAATTTATAGCAATCATTTTCAGAGTAAATCAAAACATGGGAATTTTTAAGTATAGAATGAAAGCATAATTTTATATAATGAAAATAAAGCATTAATTTTCAAGTATTTGCTTCAATCTACGTTTTTATCCAGGGTCAACTTGGCCTAGTTCAAAACCTATAATTTACCATGTCTCCGATTCAGTAGCTTCCTGCTTCTTTATTTCAAAATTGTTTTAATTCTTCCTGATTTTCAGAAAGTTCTAAAATTTCTGGTGATTTGCACTTAATTCGTCTTTTTTAGAAATGTAAGAGGATGTACATGCCTACAACTATTTTAGTTATACTTAGTGATTGTAAAATTATTTGCCATTGTTAGCAGATATACACAAGTATGTAAATTGGAAAGTTATGTAGACTTAAATTTGTTTACTTATATGTAAAATGATTCAATGTCTTCCTCACTGAGTGATAGTAATGTAACATTGGGATGCATTTAAACCACTTACAGTGCCTGGCATATAGGAAACTCTAAAAGGAAGCTCATATGACTTACAGCAACACTCCTATTAATATTAATAAAGAGGAAGGTCCATGCCTTTTTTTTAATATGTATGTTATTTCCCTGTTTTATTCACCTTTTTTTAAGTGATCTAGTGACATTATTACAGGTTGTTTTCCTGGTAAAGGACTATGTTTTATTTTCCGTACTGCAACCAGTTTAGTTCTTTTTATACAGCACCATTTATACTGGAAAATATTTACTGTCTCTAGAATGAGACTTGTATTTCTACCACCTCCACTTCTCCTTGCTTCATACAATTATTCTTTTTCTCTTTACTGGACATTTTTATGCATTTACTGGCAAAAGAAAGTAAATTTTATAGCAACTGAAAGTCAGGAAAAGTTCATATTTGTTAAAATGAAACAGAGGATTTCTTGCATGGATGACTGATTAACCACTCTGCTTAAGACCTGAGAGATTATTTGATATAGTGGAAGGAATCTTCTTCCTGATGCAGTACTGCTATCTCTGGCTATTCTTTTGTTGCAGCAGAAGGAAGAGACAGGAGGAAAAACGTAATCCTCCTTTATCCACAGTTTCACTTTTTTGGTTTTGATTATCTGCATCCACCATGGTCCAAAAACATTAAAGGGAAATTTCCAGAAATAAACAGTCCACAAGGTTTAAATTACTCACTATTCTGAATAGTGCGATTAAATCCCAAGATGTCCCTCTGTGTCTCACTGGAGACGTGAAACATCCCTTTTTCCAGTGTATCCACAAATTCTTCTTCCTGTAGGCATTGTATCATCTTACATCATCACTAAAAGAAGGGATAGTAGATGAAGATAAGGTAATTTGAGAATGAGCAACCACATTCACATCAATTTTATTACAGAATATTTTATAATTGCCCTATTTTGTTAGGACAGTATCTAATTTATAAATTAAACTTTACTATAGGTAAGCCTGTATAGGAGAAAAAATAATATATCTGTAGTGTTTGATGCTGTATGAAATTCTAGGCATTGATTGGGTGTCTTGGAAAGTACCCTTCATGGATAATGGGGGACTACTGTAATGCATCAACCTGGGCTGACCTTATTCAGGGTCCTAGTTCAAGTAACATCCTTCCTGTAGGCTTAGTTTCCTGTTTTTTAATTAGGGTGATGAACTCAAACAAATTTCAATTCCTGGCTTCTAATTTTTTTATATATTTCCTATTGTCCTAATATTTTAAATGATTGAGGGGAATTGTGTATGTTAAAATCTAATTAGAACACCTTTTCATAATTTCTGTATACCTGGTACCTAGTAGCCTCCTTGAGCACATTAATTCAGTGCTCTGAGATTTGGAGGTTAGGGGAAGAGATGAGTTTTTTTGTGGACTGGTACATTAAGATAACATATGCTGTTTATTCTCATCAACCCATCCGTGTTTACTAACATAGTCCTAATGTGTCTGTGCACTGTGGGATACTATGTTAGCTGATATGGTCTTCTGAAAGACTTGATCATAAGAATTCATAAAGGATGTATTAAATACTGATACAGTTTACTGTCTTAAAAATGATAGAATTAATTGTGAGGAAATGCATATAAAGAAGATAAGCTGCAGGGATCTTTTCTCAAATATCTTAAATATTTTCTTATTGATTTGTCAGAACTCATTACAAATTAAGGCCCTTTAGACACAAAGTGAACATACTTTTTCTAGGATTTTTTCTTTGTCTTATTCTAACTAATCAGTTTTTAAAAAGATTTTATACTGTTGGATATACTGTTGCTTTGTATAGCTTTCAATTACATAAGTAGAATATGCATATAAAATTGTAAAACTTCTAACATTAGGAGAGTATACAGAGCTAAAGATGAGTCTCCTTCTCTTTCTCTAGTACATTACCTGAATTAATAACTTATAGTTTAGATGTCTTTTTATCTGTTTCTATACATCAGTATCCTTGTATGTGTAGATATACATACTTTAGCATTTTTTACTTTTTTCTTAAACTGAAATAGGATCGTGCTGTTCATATTTTCTTCAATCTCTCATGTTTACACTTACTGTATTAGATTAGGGTTATGTTTGGATTTATGTTCCTATTTTATTTTTTGTTAAATTTATTGGAGTGACATTGATTATAAAAATGTTTCATATGTATAATTCAATCACACATCGTCTGTATATTGTATTGTGTGTTCATCACCAAAGTCAGATCTACTTCTGTGTATATATTTATTAGACCCTCTTTACACTTTCTACCTCCTCCCTCCTCACTTTCCTTTGAATGATGACTTTAATATAGACCATATTTATTTATTCTACCATCAGTAGTTATGTATATGTGCAGAAGTTTTACATTAATAGTTGCATGTATTAATTTTTTCTCCAATGGCTATGAGTGTTGTGTCCTTATCATAAAAGATGTGACTTCCCTATGATGAAATTATGTAAACTTTTCAGCCATGTGTTCTGATTGCATTCTTTGCATTTAAATCATTTTGTTCCATCTGAAATTGATATATACACTATGGCACATTGAATGAGACAGGGTTCTTTTGCACTCCATTCATCTCCGTTTCTTGTATAAATTATCTTTTCTCCAACAGTTTTGACGTTCCAGTTTTTATCATACATTAAATTCTTAGGCATTTGAGTCATCTTTCTGTTCCCTTGAACTCTCCCCTTACATACATATGCCTGCACCAAATTGTTTTATTTTTTACTGTAATAGTACAATATGTTTTAATATCTGTCAGAACACTTCTTTTACAGAAATTTTCAGGCCATTCCTTACGCAAAGCTTTATAGATCTCTTATTTTTTTTCCATTTTAACCATTCTAAATGTACCTTTCAGTAGTTTTTAGTACTTTGCATTGTTGTGCAACCATCTCTACTATATCTCCTAGACTTTATCATCTCAAACTGAAATATTATTCCCCTTAAACAGAACTCTTCATTACTCCTCTCCTAGCCCTGATAAGTGTTATTCAATTTTCTTTTTTATTATTATTATTATTATGTTTATTTGGGATAACATTGATTAATATAATTATACAATTTTCAGGTGTACATTATAATTTGACCTTTGTATATTTTGTTGTGTTTGCCACCCAAAGTCTTGTTTCCTTCAGCTACCATATATTTGATCCCCATTACCAACTTCACCCATCTCATATCCCCTTATATTTGACCCCCTTTACCTCATCTGCCTCCCCAATCCTATTCCACTTCACTAGTCTATAGTCCATGTCTATGTTGTTAGTTTTATATCGCACACATAAGTGATATCATGTGATTTTCTACTTTTTCAGTCTGGCTTATTTCACTTAGCATGATTATCTTGAGGTCCATCCATGTAGTTTCAAATGGTAGTATTTCATCTCTTCTTATGGCTGAGCAATATTCCATTTTATATATGTGCCACAGCTTCTTTAGTCAACCATCTATGGTAAGAGACTTTGGTTGCTTCCATGTCCTGACCACTGTGAATAATGCTGATAGGAACATCAACGTGCAAATATCTTTTTGGATATCAGTTTTCAAGTCTTTGGGAAAATACCCAGTAGTGGGATTGCTGGATTATATGGTAGATTAATTCTCAGGTTTCTGAGGAATCTACATGCTGTTTTCTATAGTGGCTGTACCAATTTGCAGTCCCACCAGCAATGGCTTTCCTTTCTCCACTATATGTTTTTGGCTTTTTTTGTCAAAAATTACTTGCCCATATAAAAATTGGTTTACTTCTGTAATCTTGATTCTGTTTCCACTGTTCTGTGGGTCTGTTTTGCTACCAATACTATGTTGTTTTGATTACTGTCGCTCTGTAGTATAATTTGAAGTCAGGCAGAGTGATGCCTCCAGCCTCATTCTTTTTTGTCAGGATGGCTTTGGCATTTTGAGACCATTTGTGCTTCCATACAACTCTGGTGATTTTTCGTTCTGTTTCTTTAGAAAATGCCAATGAGATTTTGATCAGGATTGCATTAAATATGTGTAATGCTTTAGGTAATATGGTCATTTTAATTATGTTAATTTTTCACTATATAGATCCTTCACTTGTTTTATTAAATTTATTTCTAGGTATTTTTTTTTTTTGTTACAATTGTAAAAGGAATTATTTTTCCAATTTTTTTCTGACATTTCATTATTAGAGTATAGGAAAGCTATAAATTTTTTAATGTTGACTTTATATCCAGGGACTTTACTATATTTGCTTATTGTTTCTAGTAGTGTTCTTGTGGAGCCTTTAGGGTTTTCTACATAGAGAATCATGTCATCCACAAATAGTGATAGTTTGACTTTTTCGTTTTCTTTTTAGATGCCTTTCTTTTTAGATGCCTTTTATATCTTTCTCTTTCCTTATTGCACTTGCTAGGACCTCCAACGTTACATTGAACAGCAGTGGCAGTAGTGGACAACCTTACCTTGTTCCTGATCGTAGAGGGAAAGTTTTTAGTTTTTCACCATTAAGTATAATGTTGGCTAAGGGCTTGTCATATATGGCCTTTTTATGTTAAGCTGCTTTCTTTCTATACAGATTTTGTTAAGTGTTTGGATCATATATGGTGATGTATCTTGTCAAATGCTTTTTCTACATTTATTGATGTGATCATATGCTTCTTATTTTTTAATTTGTGTATGTGGTGTATCACGTTTATTAGTTTGTGTATGCTGAACCATCCCTGTGCCTCTGGGAGGAAGCCCACTTGATCGTGGTATGTAATCTTTATATATGTGACTGTATTCAGTTTGCTAGTACTTTATATAGGTTTTTGCATCTGTGTTCATGAGAGATATTGCTCTGTAGTTTTATTTTCTTTTTGAGTTATCTTTTCCAGGGTTAGATATCAAAGTAATATTGACCTCATAAAATATGTTGGGAAGTATTGCTTCCTCTTTAATGTTTTGTAAAGTTTCAGGAGAATAGGTATTGAATCCTCTTTGAATGTTTGGTAGAATTCACTAGTAAAGCCATCTGGTCCTGGACTTCTACTTTTTGGTAGGTTTTTTAAATGATTGTTCAATTTACATACTACTGGTCAGTCTATTTAGATTTTCTTGTTTTTCTTGATTCAGTCTAGAAAGGTTGTATTTTTCTAAGTACTGATCCATTTCTTCTAAATTATTAAATTTGATGTGATATAGTTTTTCATAGTATTCTTGTATGGTCCTTGGTATTTTTGCGATATCAGTCGTAATTTCCCCTCTTTCACCCCAGATTTTGTTTATTTGTGTTCTTTCTCTTTTTTCTTTAGTGAGTCAGCCAGGGGTTTGTCAATTTTATTAACCTTCTCACAGAACCAGCCCTTTGTTGCATTTATATTTTCTATTGTTTTGTGTTTTCAATTTCATTTATTTCTATAGCTCTAATTTTGATGATATCTTTCTTTCTGCAGACTTTAAGATTCATTTATTCTTCCTTTTCTAGTTTTTAAAGATGAAGCATTAGGTTGTTTATTGGGGCTTGTTCTTGTTTTTGGAGATAGGCCTGCAATAATATGAACATTCCTCTTATGACCGCTTTTGCCATGTCCCAAAAGTTTTGATATGTTGTCCTATCATTATCATTAGTTTCTATGTATCTCTTGATCTCTCTTTTTATTTCTTCTCTAACACAGTTATTCTTCAGTAGTATGTTGTTTAATCTCCAGTATTTGTGTTTCTTCCTGATTTCTTTCTGAAGTTGATCTCTATTTCAAAGCATTGTGATCAGAGAATATGGTTGATATGATTTCAACCTTCTGATATTTGTTGAGGCTATCTCTGTGTGCCAGTATGTGCTTGATTCTTGAGAATGTTCCATGTGCACTAGAGAACAATGTATAAGCAGCTGTTTTGGGATGGAAGGCTCTGTAAATGTCAATTGTATCCAGTTGGTCTGATGTGCCATTTAAGGATGTTATTTCCTTATTGATTTTCTGTTTGGATGGTCTGTCCACATCATACAGTGGGGTATTTAGGTCCCCCACTACGATAGTGTTTTAGTCTGTTTCTCTCTCTAGTTCTGGTAGCAATTGCTTTACATATTTTGGGGGACCCTGATTGGAAGCATAGATATTAATAAGTGTTATGTCTTCTTGGTGCATGATTTCCCTTATCATTATGGAGTGTCCCTCAGTATTTTTCTTTATCTTTTTTTTATTTTGAAGTTTATTTTTTCTGATATTAGTACTGCAATTCTCGCTTTCCTCTGAATGCCATTTGCTTGAAATATCATTTTCCACCCTTTGACTTTGAATCTATATTTGTCTTTGGATCTGAGATGTCTCTCCTAGAGGCAGCATGTGGTTGGGTTTCGTTTTTTGATGCATTTGGCAATTCTGTGCCTTTTAATTGGTGAGTTCAAACCATTTACATTTAGGGTGATTATTGAAATATGAGGTCTTCTTATAGCACTCCTCTGCTTCTATTTGCTTGATAGTCACTTAACTCCTAATTTTTTTTTTTGTCATTTTGTTTTAGATGAACCGATTGATGCCTTTCAGTATTTCTTATAGTACAGGCCTTGTAGTAGAGAATTCCCTCAATTTTTGTATGTCTGGAAAAGTCTTAATTTCTCTTTCATATGTAAAGGAGAGCTTAGTTGGATACATTATTTCAGGCTGATAGTTCTTTTAACTTAATAGCTTAAATATTTGATTCCATTCCTTTCTGTCTTATAAGGTGTGCACTGAGAAGGCCGAGGATAATCTAATGCATTTACCTTTACGAGTTATTGTTCTTTTTTCCTGTCTGCCTGAGAAGTCTGTCTTTGTTGTTAATTTTTCATAATTTTAATACAATATGTCTTGGTGAAGGCCTTTTTTGGTTGAGATAATTGGGTGTTCTGTTGACTTAGTGAATTCTAAACTCCACTCATTTCTTAATTTGGGATATTCTCATCAAATATTTGTCTGATAATTCCTTGTAAGCCTGTTCATTTTCTTCGCCTTTGATAATGCTCATTATTCTTATCTTTCCTCTTCTGAATTTATCAGCTAGTTCTTAAATTTCTCTTTCATTGTTTTTCATTCTGTTTTCTCTCTTCTTCCTTCTGATTTATTTCTAGATTTTTGTCTTCGATATCACTGATCCTGTCCTCCATTTGGTCAACTCTATTTCCAAAGCTTGCTATTTCATTTTTTCCACTATTGCAGAAGTTCTATTTGGTTATTGTTGACGGTTTCAATATCCTTGCTCTACTCATCTAGTTATTTTTTCAATTCCTGACATTGTGGATTTGAGTTGCTTTGGATCTCATTGAGTTTTTTCAGAAGTAAGTACCATCCTGAATTCACTGTCGTTTAAGTCGCATATTTTTATGTCTGTAAGCTTACTTCCAAGAGATTTTTCTTTCAGAGATGCCTTGTCACCTTGGTTGTTCAGAGTGTTTAATGGGTTATATCTTTTCCTGGGCATTAAAGAAAATGTATTCTGCTTTTTTTATTTCCAGAAAGACGATTTATTATATAAAGTTCTCTCTTTAGCCTGTTGCAGAGAAAGCACTTTTTTTTTTTTTTTTTTTTTGGTTTCCAGTAGGTGGTGTCTAAGCCTCTTGGATCCCTGATTTACATAAAGCTTTAAAAATGCATTTTTATTTTCTGATTGATGTTTAAACACTCTCACTACTCTCAGTTTTAGTCCCTGTCAGTATTAACAACAGTTTTGGTAGCATTTGGTCAGATTTCCCTGGAGCTCCACAGTGTTCTGTTTTGTGAAGTATTGGAGAAGGGGCTCTCTGGCTTGGGAGTAGGAGGCTGCGGCTCAGCCTTGGTTTTGCAACCTCAGTCAGTAAAAATCAGCTGTTGTTTCACTGTGATCCCACCCCACTTCTCTGCTTTCTGCCTTAATTACTGGGCTCTGCTTTCAGCTGTTTATAAGTCAGTGCACTTCCAGGCTGGGTTCTTCAGGGAAGTGGCCCTGACTTTGCCCCTCCCCCTCCTCTTACAGGGAGCTCTGGAAAGGTACTAAAGCAGCTTCTTTATCTCCCAGTCCTCTGCCCAACACCCAGTGTTCTGACCTACAGTAGCTTTTATGTGTAGATCCCACACTCATATGTGCTGGTGTGCAGTTTGGGTGTTTATTGTTGAGTTTACATGTTCAGGTCTTTGTTGTTTCATGGGGAGAGATCTGGGGACATCTCTCACTTCACCATGATTTTTCGCCTCTCCGCTATTCAATTTTCTATCTGTCAATTTGACTAGTCCAGGTATCTTATAGAAATAGAATAACTCCTGGCTTCTTTCACTCAGCATAATGTTTTCAAGGTTCATTCACCGTGTAGCATGCATCAGAACTTTATTTCCTTTTATGGCTGAATAATATTTCATTGTTTGTATATACATTTCCTTTACCTATTCATCTGTTGATAGACATTTGGGTTGTTTCCAACTTCTGGATATTCCAAATATACTTCTCTGAATTCAAGCATTCAGGTAACTATTTGAGTACCTGTTTTCAGTTTTAGAGAATATATACCTAGGAGTAGAACTGCTGAGTTATGTTTAAGTCTGTGTTTATTTTATTTATTTATTTATTTGTTTGTTTGTTTGTTTACTTTGAACAGCCATACTGTCTTCCACGGCACCTGCACCAATTTACATTCCCACCAGTGATGTACAAAGGTTCCAATTTCTCCACCTCTTTACCAACCCTTATTATTTTCTATATTTCGATAATAGGCATCCTAATATATATGAAGTATTACCTCATCGTCACTTTCATTTTATTCTCATGACTAGTGTGACTGGTCATCTTTTCATGTGCTTGTTGGTCTTTTATGTATCTTTTTCAGAGAAATATCACTTAAGCTCTTTGCCTATTTTTAAATGGGGATTCTTTTTGTTGTTATTTTAGAGGTTTCTTATATATTTTTGATAGTAATCCCTTATTAGATAGATGATGTGCATATGTTTTCTCCCATTCTGTAGATTGACTTTTCATTCTACTGATAGTATCCAGTGATAAACAAAAGTTGTTAATTTGGATTAAGTCCAATTTATTTTTTTTTCTTTTGTTTACTGCACTTTTGGTATCAAATCCAGGAAATCATTGCAAGATCCAACATCATGAATCTTGTCCTGTCTGTTTTCTAAGAGTTTTGTCATTTAGCTCTTATGTTTATTTCTTGATTCCCATTTGGATGTAATTTTTGTATATGGCATAAGCAAAGGATCAAAGTTTATTTTGTATGTGAATATCCAGTTTTACAAGAACTATTTTTTGAAAAGACTGACTGTCCTTTCCTACATAAATGTCCTCTTAGACAATTATCTGAATATATATATGTATATATTCATATACACACACACATATGTTTACATATATTTATATGTATATTGTGCACATGTGCACACACACACACACACACAGAATTTATTTATTTTGGGCACTGTATTCTACTCAAGTGGTCTGTGTGTTGTCTTTATGCCAGTACCACTCTGTTGTAATCTTTGCAGATTTTGAGTATGTTTTGAAATACAGAAATGTGAGTTCTCCCAACTTTGCTCTTCATTTTCAAGACTGTCTTGGCTAGCCTAGTCCCTTGAGATTCTATGTGAATAATATGTTAGATTTTTCTACTTCTATAAAATGTGTATTCAAGATGGTGGCATTTGACCTGTAGATTGCTTTGTATAGTTTTAACATCTTAACAATATTGTCTTCCAATTTCATGAGCTCAAGATATCTTTCCATTTATGTCATCTTCAATTTCTTTCAGCAACATTTTGGTGTTTCCAGTATAGAAGACTTCACCACCTTGGTTAAGTTTATTCCTAAATTTTTGGGGGTTTTTGTAAATTAAATTGTTTTCCTAATTTCCTTTTTGGATTACTCATTGTTATTTAATAGAAATGCAAAGGATTTTTGCTTACTGATTTTGTAGCCGGCAACTTTGCTACATCTATTTATTAGTTCTAACAAGTATCTCTCTCTCTCTCTCTCTCTCTCTCTCTCTCTCTCTCTCTCTGTGCACATATCACTCAGTGTGTAAAATTTAGATTTTTCTACTTAAAAGATCATGTCATTTGGAACAGATAGTTTTATTCCTTCCTTTATAATTTCAATGCTTTTTATATTTTTTCTGGGCTAATTGCTCTAACTGTAACTTCCAATATTGCATTGAACAGAGGTGACAAACACAGACAAACTATCTTGTTCCTATTTTTGATTTTAAAGGAAAGCTTTCAGTCTTTCACCGCTGAGTATGATGTTAGCTCTTGATTTTTCATAAATGGAATTTATTATGTTGAAATTTCCTTCTATTGCAGGTAAACGTCTAAATTGTTTCTTAAGCCTTACTATATTTCTAATTTTATGCAGAATCACATTGAATCCACAGCTAATTTTGGCAATACACTAATGAAAAGTTTGTCTTCTGAACCACAGACTATTGTTAGAAGAAATGTTACTGAACAGGAAAATGCTGATAACATTGAATTTAAATTTATAATATTTTATACTACTTTTAATAAGAAACTAATATAATTTATATAAGGAAAATGAAATTATAAGGGGTTTGTACAAAGGAAAAAAAATAAAAACCTATGAAATCAGAAATCTTTAAGCTTTATTATTTTCTACTCCTTTTTACTTATTTTCATTTTTTATTTTTTCCAGAGAATCTCCCTCCCAGTGATGAATCACACTGTAATGACATTAAGGATTCAGGTATTATTGTGGTTATTAATGATCCGCATTGTGAGACCTTAGAGTTCTACATGGAGATATCCTATTTAAATTACCTGTACTTAGAGTAGAAACAACCTATCCCAAATGGGTGGTAATTGACATTTGTGCTTATTTAAATAGTGCAGATACTATGACAAATGGAACAGTTGTATGTATAGACACATAGATAATACAGTTTTCAATAGATGTTCCGTATTAGGATTCCTAGTATGGTGAGGTGACTTTATCAAATATTGTGTTTATATGTAGGATAAAATATGTAAAACATAACTTCTTTTCTATGTGATAATTTTTAATGGCAATTTGTACGTAAATTTTCTTTTTATTCATACCTTGTATACACAAGTCTTAAAATACTACAAGTGGGGTTAGTGTTTTTCTATAACATGCTGCTTACAGCACACTTTATGTAGACTCACAAGGTTATTCAAGTATATATTAAGAAAATGATAAAGTATAGCTTTATAGTTAAATGAAATATAAGATTTCTTAATGAGTAAATGAAAATTACGTATTTTATTTACATTAGACTAAGAAGGTAATCTTTTTATAAAATGTGCCTTACGCTTTTTGTTTTCCCTCTGAACACTGTGGTTAAACTGTTATTGTGCTAGTTAATCCAGTGCTGTTTTAAGAAATTAAACACTTTATAATTTTTTCTGAAAAGAAAAGAGCAGTGGTAAACATGACACTGTATGATTTGCCATTTGAAATTTCATAAAAATAATGGCCACTTAGAAGCAGAGGTAAAACTAACCAACTTTTTTAAGAATTAAGATTGTGGTAGTATTATTTATTGTTCCTTAGACAGTGAAAAATGCATGTTTAACTTTCTATGCATGGGTTTTATTCATGTGTCCCAGTGTGTCATGTACATTCTTAGAATCTCCTTCATAATTGATATATTTAATTTTTTTTGGATGGAGAGATAAGGAGGTACTGATAATAAGATAAATATTGTTTGTGAAGATTGCACCTTAGTAATAGATTAACAGAACTTCATTATGACATTCCACAGACGCACTTTTGGTGAAAAAAGTATACATTGAATTCTCATAAATCATAAGAAATGTAGACTGAATACTGGACTAAACCAACCATAATGGGATATGTTTTAAAATGACTTTCTTCTAATCAATGAATTCTAATTGTTCTATTAATAACTTTCACTAAATAACCTACTGTGGAAACTATAGCACAAAATAATGTTGGACTCTAAGCCTGGATCAGATTAGAAAGGTTCTATCATCAAAATTACCTAGATGCACTAACAGGCTCGCTAAACTGGATTGGTAAACATTTTATTTGTTATAATTTATACATGATCTGGTCAAAATCAAAATGTAACTGCTATCTTGTGACTCACAAATGCTCAATTATATAGAACTGGTTTTATTTTTTCTCAGATGGAGGACTCATTGCTATGATTTTTCTTACTGTAAGTGCCCCAAACTGTTCTTACTATAAGTGTCCCAAACTTGGTAACCATATGAATTAAAATACTACCATGAAGAAATACATTACTTTTAACTGATTTTCAGTTTCTACAATTTTTATATCTTGAAATTATTAAACCAACCTAGAAACACCAGACTTCTTAAGTGATATATACATTGTATTGGCAATTTAATATATTTTTATATTCTATATGTTCTTTCTGTAACAAAGCTTAAATAATACATGTTTATTGAGATAACTAGTCAGATGAGTTTGTGTCCCAAATATGCTTTGTGTACCTTTCTAAGTGAAACCATTAGGACTCTTCTCTGATTTACCATGGACTGTTTGAGTGAGTCCAGGGACTTGCACTTAGTGAAGATCCAGGAGGAATATACATATATATGTGCTTAAAATAAATTACATTTTCTGACTACTGAATTGTAACCATTAATTTCTTCTGCTATATTTTGAATTTTGGTATTAGTTTTAGAGTTACACATCATTTGTTTCTTGGGTTTCTTTTTTATTGTAGTTGTTGGCGTTGCAGTAGCTGGCACCTATGTGTACTAACTACTTCTCATGAGGAAAAGAGGGTAAATCAAACATGTTTTTTGAATGTTTTGGTCCTCCTCATACATAACATACATTTTTGAAGCTTTCCTTTATACTCTGCATTGCATGATGCCTCTTTTTAAAATGTGCCTGCCTGAGTGTGCCTTCAGAATTGCATGCATTTATTTGCTAAAAATATTTTCAGCTGCTTTTAATATTATTGTCACAAGAGTAGTCTCTGCAGAGTTGCATCAGTTATTGTGCCTGTAAGAAAGTTTTTGTGAAAGTTTTGGTTTAAGTTTTACAGCAAATTCTGGACCATGATGGGGACTTTCTTACACTATGTATACCCTATTTCTAAATGGGACTTTTGGCCAAATTACAATTTAGAAGAGGAGTCATTGACAGCTATAGTCACTAGATCTTTTAGGATGAAAGTTTCCTTTTGTCTATATAACTTTGGTTATTGTTAGAAGCTATATAGGAGTCTTCACTCAAATCCACAATTGTATTTCATTTGAAGTTATTATTTATATAAGTTAAACTTGGGAATTAAAAAGCAACACTGATGTTCTCTTAATTCATTAGGTTGCAGTAAAACTGAAGGATAAAATTTAAAAGTTACTGACAGGGGTAAATTCATAAGCCACCTCATCAACATTAATTGTCTTTTCATCTATAAAGATGAAAAATGGGGGAGCTTAAAATTTTGAAAAGTATATCTTGTAAGGAGACTATAGAGCTTTTAAACTTAAATTTTAATGAAATCACTTACAGTGTAACAAAAGATTTAGAATAAATACTGGAGTATAGACCAAGATTGAGTGTTTTGAAATTTCTGATTTTTAGTTGTTTTTCCCTATTGCTTTGGAAATAATGGTGGAATCAAATTATTAATTTTAAGACTCTTGGTATTTATGGTTTAATGGTACATTTTATTTTTATATTAATCGTTGGATTTGAACTATGTAATAAAGATATATTCTTCACTCATAAAGACATCAAGCTTTTTATCTTACTAGTTATTTTTTAAATACCCCAAATTTATGGGATTCAGCAAGAACAGTTCTAAGAAGGTAAGTTCATAGTCATAGAGACGTAGCTCAAGATGTCCAAAATTTCAAACAAGCGATCTAAATTTACACCTAAAGAAATGAGGGGGAAATAAAGCAAACCCCAAAGTAAACAAAGGAAAGAGATAATAAAAGTTAGAGTGGAAATAAGCAAAATAGAAAATTTTAGATTATAAATGAAAGAGAAGAATTTATAATTGACACTACAGAAATACAAAGAATCATTAAAGAATGCTACAAACAATTGTATGCCAACAAATTCCACTACTAGAAGAAATAGGTCAATTTCTAGAAGCATATAACTTTACAAGACTGAACAGGAAAGAAATACAAAATCTAAGCAGGTCAACTACTAGCAAAAAATTGAATCAGTAATCAAAAAACTCTCAAAAAATTAAGAAGTCCAGGATGAGATGATTTCACAAGTAAAGTCTACCAAATATTTAATAAAGAAGTAATATCTATTTTTCTTAAACTGTTTCAAAACAAGAGGAATGAATGCTTCCAAATTAACTCTATGCGGCCAGTTTACTCTGATACCAAAATGAGACAAAAACATACAAATTAAAAGAAAATTACAATCTAATATGTGTGATGAACATGTAGGCCAAAATTCTCAACAAATATTAGAAAACCTAATCCAGCAATAAATAAGATTATACTCCATGACAAAGTGGATTTATACCACGGATATAAGGATGATTCAACTTCCATAAATCAATCAACACTATAAATCACATTAACAACATAAAAAATAAAAATTACATTATCGTCTCAGGAGATGAAGAGAAAGCAATTGACAAAATTCAACATCTTTTTATGATAAAAATTCTCAACAAAATCATTATAGAAAGAATGTACATCAACATAATAAAGGCTATATATAACAAACATAATCAATGGTGAAAACCTGAAAGTTTTCTTCTGTGGTCAAGAACAAAACAAAAATGCACCCTATCACCACTACTATTTGACACAGAAGTCCTAGCCACGGGAATCAGACAAGAAGAGGAAATAAAAGGCATCCATATTAAAAAGGAAGAAGTAAAATTCTCAGTACATGCAGATGACATGATTCTATATATTTACAAAACCATAAACACGCCACCAAAAAAATATTAGAACTAATAAATGAATGCAGTAGCTTCAGGATACAAAATCAATATAGAAAAATCTGTTGCTTTTCTGTACAACAGTAACAAATGATCAGAAGGAGAAATTAAGAAAACAATCCTATTTACAATTACATCAAAAAGCATAAAAATATATAGGAAGAAACTGAACCAAGACGTGAAAAACCTATACTCTGAAGACTATAAGACATTAAAAAAAGAAACTGAAGAAAAGACAAATAAATGGAGAGCTATACCATGGTCACGGATTGGATGAATTAATATTGTTAAAATGTCCTTATTAACTAAAGCAGTATACAGTATCAGTGTAATCTCTATTAAAATACCAATGACCTTCTTCTCAGAACTAGAACACTTACCTCTAAAATTTATATGGAGCCACAAAAGACCCTGAATAGACAAAGAAAACTTGAAAAAGACCAAAGTGGGAGGTATCACATTCTTTGATTTTAAACTATACTACAAAGCTACAACAGTCAAAGCAATATGGCACTAGAATTAAAACAGATATATAGATCAATGGAATGGAATCAAGAGCCCAGATAGAAATCCCTGCTTGTATGGGCAGTTAACCTATGACAAAGGAGGCAAGGATATGCAGTGAAGTAAAGGCAGTGTCTTCAACAAATGGTTTTGGAAAACTCAACAGATACATGCAAAATAATGAAATCAAACAAATTTCTTACACTATATACAAAAATAGACTCGGAGTGGATTAAAGACTTAAAAGTACAATCTGAAACCATAAAACCTCTAGAAAAAAAAAAGGGAGTAAGCTCTTTGACATTGGTCTTAGTAGTATTTTGTTGGGTATGTCTCCACACACAAAAGAAATAAAAATAAACAAACAAATGGGACTAAATTAAACTAAAAGTTTTTGAACATTGAAGGATAGCATCAAAAGACACCTGCTGAATGGGAGAAGATATTGACAAATAATGAATCTGATAATGGGTTGGTATACAAAATATAGAAGAACTCCTATAAGTTAACACCAAAAAGGATACAATCCATTTAAAAAATGGGCAGAGGACTAGAGTAGACATGTCTCCAAATAATACTTGAAGATAACCAACAGACATGAAAAACTGCTCAGCATGCTAGTCATCAGGAAATGCAAATCTAAACCAAAATGAGAAATCAATTCACAACTGTTACATTTGCTAGCATCAAAATATCAACTATTAATAAGTGGTAGTGAGGATGTTGAGAAAAGAGAACTCTCATACACTGTTGGTGGGATCATATATTGGTGTAGCCACTCAGGAAAACAATATGGAGATTTCTCAAAAAATTAAAAGTTGATCTGACATATAACTCAGTAATTCTATTCCTGGGTATTTATCTGAAGAAAACAAAAACACTCATTTGGGATGGTATATGCACCCCTACGTTCACTACAGCATTTAGAATAGCCAAGACATAGAAGCAACCTAGGATTCCATTAAAATATAAATGGGTACAGAAGATGTAGTAAATATATGCAATGGAATATTATTCAACAATAAAAAAGGAAATCTTGCCATTTCTGACAACATGGATGGACCAAAAGAGTATTATGCAAAGTGAATAAGTCAGATAGAGAAAGAGAAATACAATATGATTTCATTTATAGGTGGAATCTAAAAAAAGTAACAAATGAACAAAAACAAAGAAAAAAACCCAGAACAAAAGGCATTCCAAAGAGGTGTGGTGTACGGAGGTGGATTAAATCAAATTGAAAGAAAAAGAAAGGAAGGGAGGGAGGCAGGCAGGCAGGCAGGCAGGCGGAAGTAATGGTAAAATAAAACATCTGTATCAATCTACATGTAAGATTTGATTATACCTAGACTTCTCTGGTGAAATTATTACTAGAATATGCAAGGCAACATGTAGAAAGAGGTATGTGAATGTGGGAGAATACATTAGATGTCACTGTGTCATTTCCTAAGATGTTTATGATTAGGAAGTCTGTATAGGAGACTGTCATCAAAAATTATTACAATAACAAAACCACAGTCAAAATAAAATTTAGTGAACAATGAATAACCCAAATAAAAAATAAAATAAGTGAACAATGAATAACCCAAAATATCAAAGAGTATAAGAAGTTATTTTTAAGATCATTAAACTTTATTTACTTTATGGACACAAGTTAAAGTACCTACTGCAATTTTCTGTTACTTGTCTCTCAGCAAGGAGTAGAATAGGATCCCATTTGGTCCGCAATGGGCCTCTCCCATCTACACCCTGCTTCCTTTTCCCTCCAGTCTCCTTTCTCAATAATTCTTCTACCATATCTTCTAGTCTTGGAATCCACAGCTCTTGCCCTGAACCTCCTACTGCTTGAATCCATTTTACATGTCATCACTGTGGTTCCAAAAGATCAGATGCCTGTCCTTTACATTATTTTCATTTATTTGTAGTGAATACTTGTCATACATTCATGATTTTATTTATTCTTGTTATATTGTCCATGGATGAATGAGAGTTTGCTAAATGCATTAGAATTATTTGCAAAATTTATGTATTTTATTACCTGTAAAAATAGTTTTTCTTTTTTCATTAAGACTATTTATCATTTGTTATAATTTAAACCTATTTCTAATATATAAAAACATGACTGATGTGGTAACTTTGTAAATTTTAAGCTGTCTGCTTAAATGAATGTCACAAAGGGTTTTGAATTTACTGTACATAGTGGCCAGGTCCAGTAGCGGGGAGTATAATGAAATGGTGCAAAAACTAGAAGGATCAAATTAGTTTCAACATTTTTTGCTTGACTCTCAAATACTTGAATACTCAACAAACTCCTCAAAATATTTTAACCAAAAAAATAATTTAAATAAGATTTTGTAGTTAGTAGAAAGAGCACATTAACAAGATTTTGATGAATCCGAGGAAAATGGGAGGTCTGCTAAGTTTTACAGAGACCTTCCCTTAGGTTGAAAACAAAGTGCCACAGGAAGAAACTGTACTCAGCGCAGAAGTTAAGATGCGTCAGAAAATGTATGAGTTGTCATAAAATGGATTTCTAAGACAATGGTACATGCTTGCATATTTGTTCAAAATCTAAGGCACCAGACCAGAACCATTTCTCCCTCTACAATCTGTTCTTCTGTGAAAGACAGTTCACATTATCCACTCTCAGTATAGATGTTTCAGAGGTACATAGATTGCACAGAAATGTAGAATCTGTTCATCTGCTGGATGACGTATAAGAATTCAAGGCTAAAGTAGCGTTGGCACAAAATTACTCCTTCCAGTTCCTAAATGAGAATCAGAAAAGTCATCACGTATGAACCTAATTGTCAGCTTAACTTCCACTCTCGTCTAGCATTGATTTCATCCCACTTATTATGCCACTCGTCCTTCCTTTTGGTTCTATGCCACTATCTTATTCAGCCCTTTTCGTTCCTCTGTTCAGCACCTACTAAACTGGTGAGAGCCACAGAGAAGTAAAGTTTTTCTCTGAGAAGAGATGAGAGAAAGGTTTGCTTTTATCATTAAGAGGATTCTTTTCAGAGATGTCCTTTTTTAAAAAATATATTCAACAAATAGGTAGATGTCAATAACCTGAGCTCAGATATGACAGTAAACATCAGAGGACACTTAGATTCCTGTTTCCTTTGCTAAATTATCAATATTTTCTTATACCATATCTGCTTTAATGTAAAATAACACATAGTGACAGGCTTTTCTTTGAGGTGCCAGTAAAATAATGTCCCCTTGTCCTTTCATCAGACTATGTAGCTTCTTCAACCCTCTAGCATCTGTAATTCACAAGTGGAAGAATTTTTTAGCCCAACAATTAATAATCATAGAATCCCTTTACTTTAAAAGTAGAGGGAGGAAAAATGTCCTTTTACAGAAACCAAAATACATGTTACCTAAGTTTGTAAATGTGATTAATTTCAACTCATAAATATGAATTCTATAAAGGCATTTATCTTTTACTTTGATGAGAATATTTTTAACATATGAAGAGAAACCAACAAAAAAATCCTCAGATTTTGACAAATTATGAATTGCATTGCTTTAAACCCTTCAACCGAGCAGCCCCTCTGTCTTTGAGCGAAATGATGTGGAAGTTTCCTCTATTTGTGCCAGAATTGGTGTCTGCATAGCTGGGAAGAGGGGGAGATATGTGATCCACCACTTACAGAGTGAGGCGCTACCCTAGGTTCTCATCAAGAGTCTGGCAGCTGATTCCACAAAGGCCAATGGGAAAGGCAGTTTCTTGGTAAAAGAAAAGTGGTGTCTTTGATCCCAGGGGCAAAAGACAAGACAGGACATCCCTACTAGATCTGCTTGGGCTCTTAAGATTCCTTCAAGGCTGAAGCCAACCAGGAAAGTAGTTTTCAGACTGTCATGAGCTTCAAGGAGCCCATAAAAACTTAATTTGATGAGTGCTGAAGTTAATAGAATATAACTATGAATACAAATTCAGTTTTAGATTTTCATTATTTCAAATTGCTTCATTTTATATCAAACATTTCTTTAAATTTATATTAATTCTGATTATATATTGGATTTCTATTTTAAAATCTATTTGAAGAAAAATATTCTACTACTACAGAAAATAAAATGAATTGACTTCTAAAGATAGAAAAACATAGGGGTTTTTGAGAATTCAGTGACAGGCCTATTATATCACTCCCCACAGCAGTCCTTAGGAAGTTACTGTATTACAAGTGCAGTACTGTGACAATGGTGGTTGACAGTGACGGCCTCCTCCATAAGGAGAAATATTAAAGTATCTGAATCTAATAGGGTTGGCTCTTACACTGGATAGGCATCCCAAAAGTGTTTGCTGTGACAAGCATACCTTAAATAACTATCTAATCCATCTTTAGTTTTAGTCAGTCTTTTATGTTCAGTTTACTAAGTCAGGGACTACAACTATATTTTCTCTTCCGTCTTTTTCTTTTTTTTTTTTACAACTGCATCTTCTAATTCAAAAGTATATGGCCACGTTTGAGTACTCAAGACTCCAAAAGTGGCTATTGCAATGTCATGTGTTCTATACATCTAAAATGTAAAATCATAGCCAATGTTAATATTGTGGCTGAATTGGGTTAAATAAAATATGTTAAATTTAATATCATCTATTTACTATTTTTAATGGGTCTTCTAGAAAATTTTAAATTATGTGACATTATAATTTTTGGACAGCATTGGACTAGAATAGATTTTAGAAAGATATTTATTGTTATAATAGTGTGATGTCAACTAGTTATTTAGGAGGTCTTATCGGAGCACATGAATTCTTTGACAGTAGGTATAGATGAGGTATTACCGAATGTGACTACTGATATCATTACCTTTATAAAAGTTTCATGTCAGAGCCAAATTTAAAATTGCAATAATATGAAAACATATACTCTGTCCAGTCTTTCCCAAGGACGCTTAATCAAAGTAAGAATATATTTAATAAGTACTGTATATGTGACTTCTCTATTTCTTTGTTTGCAGGCAATAAAAAATACATAATACAGGGATAGAAGAAGGATTTCAAGAGTGTGATCAGTTGACAATTTGAAATCATTTTTAAAAGAATAATCAATTTCCTAGCTTATGGACTAAAACAGTTTTTTTAATGGTGAATTTTCTTGATGGGCTTCTGGTGTTTAATTTTTGTACTTAATTCTATTTATCTCTGATTATGTCTCTTTAGGGGAACAGGTTAGTGCTACATACAGCATTTACCAGAATAAATCAACCACTGCAGCAGAGCAGACACACTAAACGATTTCTACAAAAAAGTGCATCATTTTTTTTCTCTTGTTCTGTTAAAATATTAAGATCTACTTTAAATTTGCAAAGAAAAAACTATGGAGGATCCTCATAAAATTAAAACATGTTTTCTAGCAATTCTGTTTTGGGTATACATGCTAAGGAAATAAAATCCCTCCAAAGAAGAGATATTACCTCTCTGCAGCATTATTTACAATAACCAAGACATGGGGACGACTTAAGTGTCCATCAACGGATCAGTGAATAAAGTAAATGTTATTTACTTATGCACACACTCACACACACACAAAGGAATATAATTCATCCATAAAAAAGAAGGGAATTTGGCCATTTCCAATACATACATGGACATCAAGGGCATCATATTAAGTGAAATAAGGCATACAAAGACAGACAGATACTGAATGATCTCATATGTAAATTCTAAAAAAAACCCCAAAAAACAAAAACAGAAAAAGAATTCAGAATTGTAGTTTCCCGTGGTGTGTCAGAGTGGGTTGAGGGAATTTGGTGAAGGTGGTGAAAGGTACAAATTTCCAGTTACAAGATAAGCAAGCATTGGAATTTAGTGAAGAGGATGGTAACTATAATCAGTAATACTGTATTGTGCCTTGGCAGGTTGCTAAGAGAATACACCTTAAGAGTTCTGATCTCAAGGAAGAAAAAAGTTTTAACTATGTGAGGTGATGGATGTTACCTAAATTTACTGTGGTAATCGTTTCACAATATATACATTATCAAATCATTATATTGTACACCTTAAATTTATACAATAATATGCGGCAAATATATCTCACTAAAGAATGAAAGAGAAAAGATTTACAAACTTATTCTCTAGTCCTTTCACTCTCATGATTACAACTGTTAAGACAAAAGGCTAAGACTTTATTGTTCAAAAGTAGTCACCATCCTTTGATGCTTCTTTGAATCAGTATGAATTTGGTATAAACGTCTTGCCTATTGTCCCCTAAATGACACTTGGATTTATAGGGCAAGTCAACACAGTATCCCTGGTAGTATTAAGGTAATGATATGATTTTTTTAAATAAAATATCCAAATTTTGGGAAATACATTTCAAGAATTACATTTCATTTGTGAAGTGATTTTGAAATATTTTTGTTCAAAGATTAATACCAACTAATAAGATTCATTCTTTCAAAAGTTCTGAAATGCCTTTGTGTATTATTTACTGTAAAAAAGTCTTTACACGTGTGTGTATACTACATCAACCCTTAAATATTAAAAATATGAACATTGAAAAATTGGAAATTAGAACAAAAGTTGACTTCCTTAACTATTATTGGAAAACACTCTTATATAAATAGAGTAAATTTAAAATTCTTTGTAACTTCGTGGTGATTTAAAGAAGTCATAAAATTAATGTATGGTTTTGTTCATCATTTTTAATATCAATAAAACAGTCTAAGAAATCAGTAATACTCGGGAATCATTTGCATACTTTTCTAAAATCTTGAGGGCTCTAACACAACAAGAATGCCAGCTCAGTATAAAGTGAGCACTGTGGCCTTGTCTTTTCAAGGAAAATTCCACACTTTAAGACGTAGACTCCACTCTAAATTCTGTGCCAGGTGGTTTTCTCTCTCCTTGAAGAGATGTCTCACTTAAACAAGTCATGTAAACACTGGCAGTTGTGCAAGGAGTAAACTCATTAGATAACCTCACGTTCTATCAGGATCTCAGTCTGTGTGTGCATTCCACCTCACCTGCTGAAAGGCAGGGTAGACAGAAAGCCACATATTTCAGAAAAGAACACTTAACTTTGTGTGCTGGTTGTTAGTACTAAGAAGGGAAGAATGAACTCCCAGCTCAGATAGAGCTATCTGCTCAGGTGGAATAGATGCCCCTCTTCTGAGTCCTCACACCAGGCAGGGCACTTGCAAATGAGCCCACTGGCAAAGAGGAGGAATCGCCCCTCTCATTCATCTTTACAAGTTTTGTTTTACACTTTTATATTTAGTACCACAAACTGGGCCAAGAAATGTTGCCTTGAGAAGGATGTGATTGGGGAATCAGAGTGGGCCAGGGCAAATAATGTTTTACTCCTATAAAGGCATGTCTACAATGCACCAGAAGAGTTCCTTCCCTTTGTCATCATCTCTGGTGTCAGACTTTAGGAAGCTGAGTTTGAGCAGAAATAAATGTTTTCTGAATTAAATATACAGAAGTTTACTACATCCATTTTTACATGCTTATTTTCAAGAATTAGCACTTGCTAAGAAGCAGAGATGGCATTATTTTTTTGTCTAATTGAGGTATTTTCAACAAAAGATTGTTATTCCTACCAACATAAATCAACTTTTATAGTAGGTTCTGCTTCAAATTTAGTTTTTTTTTTCATTTGAATATATTTATATATTGATATATATGTGTGTAAATATCATGTTTATCAAATAATTTGTCAATTACTGAATTATACGGAGTTGTGGAGATGGTTTGGAAGAAGAGTCAGAGTCTGGAAATGCATTTACTAACGTGGATAAGGGAGAGGAGGAACGGCAAGAAATGGCGATGCTAGCATTACCAACCCGTCTCCATCGCATTTTATTCTCTTACAATGTTAGCCTTGTAGTTATTATTAGTTACTATCAGGTTAGGAATTGCAAACTATAGCCAATTCCCACATTCAGCCTCAAGGCCACCACCGTGTTTTCAGCTATTCTCAAGTAGCCTTTTCCCATTCTCATCCCTAGAGAAAGAAGTCTCAGAATTGGTCAGAAGTGTGCACCACCATCCCTGCAATGTGTCCTTGTGTGCAAGTCCACACCTGCTTCTGATGACCTTGTTGCTCCAAGCACCAGGCATCCTGCCAGGGCTACAGGCATCTCTCACAATTGGGCAAACCAGTTTTCTGTAGAGAAGTTTGTTTAAGGGAAAGAAGCATATTTGAACTAAAAGTTTCTTAAAGCTGGAAGAATGTATTTGCAGTGAAATGAAAAGTCCCATTTATAGAGGCCTTCATTGTTCAATTTTTGAAAGCCTGATTTTTAAATCTGGTAAAAATAAAATGTAGGCTTACAAAAGATTTATTTGTGACAATGTGTTTGTTTCCCATGTATTTTATCCCAAATCAGAGTATACTTCTAATCAGAGGCCCATCTTCTGTAGCCATTGCACTCCCACAGTCACTCCTCCTCCTCCTCACATCCCAGAGCCTGAGGTGTTGTCTAAGCTTCACCACTCCCCAACATGTGTCTGATGACACCATATCACCTATAGCGGGGAGTCCACACTCCTCAAATGATATTTGAAGACTTTCTGCAATTAAATCCCAGCTCCTTCCCAAGGTGCTCAAGGTGTGTTTTCTGCTGTGTTTCTTCACATAACCTACTCTCAATCAAGCCAGACCACCTGCCTTGTGCTATATTCCTAGTTCACTGGTATCTGGAACACCTGTGGCTCCTGGGCATCTGCAAGGCCGGTGCATAGTGCCCATTCCGTGAAGCTTTTTCTCATTTCTGCCCAGCTCTCATAGCCTTTGTTGTTACGTAGCCTTGAGTATCTGAGTATCTATATATACACATCTAGGAGAAGACATGTCTTCCACATTAGTTTAGTGCATGGGTATGGCTAAGTGATTAAAACTCCAAGTCCAGTAATGAAACAAAAAATTTGAATTGTGTAACTAATATTAGGATTTGTTCTTATGCAAAAAAAAATGAAAATAAAAAAATAAATCTTGTTCCCTTTGCAGATTTGAATTAAATTCAATTGTTCAACCTCTGAGTTCGGGAATCAGTGTGTCCGAACCATGGATGCACACTGCAGTCATTTGCTTTACTGATGCCTGGGTCCCAACCCGCAGAGGTTCTCACATCACTGATCTGGGATGTGACCTGGGCACAGGGATTCTTTAAAGATCTCAAGTGCTTCTGATATGCTTGCTGCATAAAATTCCATCCCATAAAAACTACCTACTATGAATTTCTTAATGCTATTACTAAACATCTGTTTCCAAAATTATACACCTTTGCTCACAGCTGATGATTTCTTTGGAATAATCTCTAATTGTAATTTGTGGTTTAAAAGTCGTGTCTATAAAAACTTTTGACTTACAGAGAAGTTATATTAAAAACTTAATATTTGAAGTTGCTGCTATTCCCAGGGCTTACTCACCTTTTTGTTCTTTGCCAATAGAAACAGTCAGCTCGTTCTCTGTGCTCTTTATACCTTTCATGTATTTTTTTTTTTTTTGCTTTTACTACTCATATAGGTTTACTCACAACTCTAAAAATAAATCTTGCTCAATTTTAATGTTCCAGAATTGAGATTTTCATCAGAAAAGTTCTCCATTACTTCCTACCCGTCCCACCAATCATGGCATTCATTGCATCCAGGAATTTGGCACTTAATTGTACCCTTGTCCTTACCTTTTCCACACAGTTATGTTTCCTTTTCAATAAAACTTTTCTTGTTCAAGGGTAAGGGCCCATAGGTTGAGGCCCCGTATGCTTATTGGCACAGCGTTGTTTAAGATTTGCCTTTCCTGGGGACCTCTCGAAGTAGGGGCAGAATCACTTACATTAGGGTCAAACGTGTTCGTGATTTAGAACTCTAGCAGGTTGGATGGAATTCAGAAGTAGACATTCAACCAAGGAAATCACAAGTCCTGTCCGTGACAAAGATGATGCACAGACCTTGGTAAACCTGCCAGTCTGGAGGCCCCAGGACAAAAGTGGAGCCCTGAGGGGTGCTGGCTCCAGGGCGGTCCACTGTGGGGTCCGGGTTTCTTCCTTCAGGTCGATGCGCTGTATTCTTCACCCCACCGTTCCAGAAAGCGCACAATCTTCACCCCGCCAGCAACGGTTTCCTTTCCACCTTCCCGAGTGGGATAGGAACCGTCTGCTCACGAACGCGGCGGTGAACCAGCCGTTTCCCGCAAGCCGCAGAGCGGCCTCCAGGGGCGTGAGCAGCCGGGAAACCCCAGGGTGACGACGCAGGGGGTCGGCGTGCCCCGCGGACCAGGATGGAACGGGTTCCATCCGGATCCGGGCCACGCCCCGTCCCTCCAGAACGAAGCACCGCCCAGCGCCGAGGCCCCGCCCCGTCTCGCCGATTGGCCGCGCCCGGCTCCGTGACGTCACGGCCCCGGCCACGCCCCCGGGGCCCGCGCTCCGCACTTTTGAGCCTGGGGATTGTTGCGTGTGATAACCGCGCTCAGGAAGGTAATGCTCACCGTCCCGCAGGCCCCCGCTGATCTCCCCCAAAATGACGGCTTCTCGCGGGCCGCGCCCTGCACCTGTGCGCCTCCCCGAGAGCGCCTTTGCTTCTCGGAGCTCCCTCGGGATCCTTTTGACGGCTCTGGTGCTGCTGTCACCCCCATCCTCCGGTAGGGGCCCGGAGCGGGGGCGCGCTCCGAGGGCGAACGGAGCGGGCTGTGGAGCAGGCCGCCTGGAACCAGGGCGGGGAGGGCGCTTGGCCCGGTGGGTCGGGTCGGAGGCGCGGGGTTGGGTCGACCCGGGCGTTGGGGTGGGTGTTGGGGTGAAGGCCTGGCCGGGGATCCCCGGGCTGTGCTGTACGCGGATCCGCCGGAGTGGGGAGCACGTGGTGCCCGCGGTGCGGGTTGCTCGGTGGTGGGCACCGAGCCATGCGAGGCGCTAAGCGCACCCTACGTTTGCCCGGGTACCAAGGTTTGTCCTTTGAAATTCGAGTTTGCTGGTGTTTGGGGGATGGAGCCGATCGAGGTGGGGAGCGCGGACCGAACGTTCAAGGTGAGTGCTCGTCCACGAGTGCCCAGATGCACAGGAATGTTGTTAGGGCCCCCGCTGTGCCCCTGGGGATATTCGCGCTGTGTTGGGTGGACGGGATGATGCCTTGGTGAGTGGCCGGGATGGGCTGTGCAAAGTGCTTGTTGTATATAAAGGTAACAGGCTCCTTGTGGCCCCAAATGATAATGTTTTGGTGTTCCCCCGCCTTTTTTTTTTTTTTTTAATGTAAACAGAGTCATCTTTACTATTCCCTTCCAATATAGGCAGTATCTTATTCTATTCCCTAATGTCTTTGGAGCATTTTTATTTGCATTAGGTTCGGTCCTATGTGAAGGAGGTCTGAAGCTACTTAGAAAATACCTTTAGCCAATCCGAATGAGAAACGAGTATCTTAAGAAATGAACGATAAATAACGTTAAAAGGGTTTCCCCTTATCAGCTCATAAACTAAAGGACAAGGCCATCCACTACGTTTGATTCATATTTTATTGAATGTAATGTGTATTAAAAAGAAATATGTATGTATGTATGTATATGTATGTGTGTATGCATATATATGCTAAAACCATTCTTGTTGTATAAAACATACACAAAGGACAGCCATTTTAATGCTTGTGATATTTCCTTCTATCTTTATGTGCATGTGGGATTCTATGCCCAAGTTATTTTGAAGATAGCATTACATGTACTGTCTAAATGTTACATTCTTTCCTCAGCAGCACTCACACTATAAATGTTTACCTTGTATGTGCCAGGTCCTGTACTGATCCGGAAGATACACTAGTGAACAATAACAAGCCCTTCCTTATTTCTTGGTCCTCCTTTCTCTATTTGTCTGTGTGCACATGTGAATACAGGAATATAAAAAGGAACTCCGTTTTGTTCAGTTAGATCCCCAGGGCTAGACACACAGTAGGCAATCAATAAGTATTGGCTAAAATTTACTAGGAATGGCACACAGTAACCAAACCATAATACCAATATGTTATAACCCCAAGAGAAGTAATCTGCAGGGAAGGAGCATGATTCTCTGACAGCATTTAACAAATGACTGAAAGAAGGGAAGAATTTTTTGCTCATCAGACAGGCCAAACTCTGCCTCTCTGGGGCTTCTGCACCTGCTTTCCTCCAAGTCAGGGTACATTCTCCTCCATCCTCTTGCACTATAGGCTCTTTCTACTTGAAGTTCAGTTGCGATGTTACACACTCAGGGACCTTCTCTAACCAAACTACATCACTGAGAAACACACGCCAGCTCAAATCTCCCATAAGTTGTAGTTACTCTTCTAAAACTCTCTCTTCTGTTCTCTCTTTGCTAGAATGTTGAGTTCCTGTCTGTTTTATTACACTTGTGGTTGCAAATGGCCAATTTTTTCCCTTGCTCTCAACATTCTTTCATAGCTATTAAATGCCAAGAAATTAAAAATAATATTCAGCTGGGGCTTAGAGCCCAGGAAAAATTCTTCCGGCCTTCTGGAGGAAGGTTTTTTTTTAAGGATCCATGCTGAGGATGACTTCTCTGTGATGCCCAAAACGCTAAAGCAGGGGAAGCCAAGAGTCAGAGAAGCTCTGTCTTGCCCTGTTAATGAAGAGTCTGCAGGCCTCTAACACTCCAGTCATGTTGTAATTGATGATTAAAAAGGTCATTTCTATGGGGGAGGGAAAGCAACCATGGTGGTAAGAAGGAAATGAGAGGAATTTTTAAAAGAAGAATTAACTTTAGAATAGGCCTAAAATAGAAGGTGAAGGAGATGTTGAGAGTCATTTGCAAAAGAGGATAGATAGAGTGGATAGTGTCCAGCAGGGAAGGTGATGAAACTAGAAATGAAGAGAAGGAAAAACAAGGTTGAGTTGAAGATTAAAAGGTAAAATCAGTATAAACTCAAACTTAAAGTAAAAAATGAGAACTCAATATGCTGGGAAGGGTACATGTGTGGGGAAAAAAAATTTCACTTTTTTAGCATTGTATTTTATTTTATTATGAGTTTCAAGTATGCAGTACATTGGTTAGACATTTATATAGCTTTTGAAACTACCCCCCTGATTACTTATCTTCCCTCTGGCTCTACACATAGCCATTATGTTGCTGCAGACTGCAATCCCTACATTTCTCTTTTGAAGCAGTCAGAAGGAGGAAGTTTGTAAGCAAACAATGTTGTTCCTGGGAGGCTTGTCATCTCAGAGGTAGTTGTTAAATAGTTCAAAGTGGCAGCAGGGAACATTTGTCAAATTTTGGGGATGGATCTCATTTCTCCAGGAGATGTTTACTTTTTTGGACAAAACCCATATCTCCTGTTACTGTGGTGTCTTCTGCTTATTGTCTTTTCTTTCTTTCTGATTAAACAAGATAAGATCAACAAGCGCTTACACAGCAGTTGTCTAAGTCTGCATATTACCATGCAAAGACAGCAATCCTTACCCTGTCAATTACTTGGTTGTCAGAACCCTGGGAGATTGGCCACAAAAGGTATTACTGGCCCAAAATATCTCCAGTGCATAAATCTTTGAAATGATTATTTTAAATATTATGTTCATTACAGCATATTCTTCACTATTGTTTTCTCTTTAATAGTACTGGTATATTAAGTTCTAAATTTTCTTGAATAGCAGCTATGAGGGACACACTCTGCTAGGTGAACATGAAGGTTAAATTAGTAAAAGCACTTAAAATAACGGTTGACATAGGTGGTGCTTAATGTTTACTGTGTCTAAAGGTATTAACATCATCAGTATTGTTGAAGAAGAACAATAGAATCTTTCATTATGCTACTTTAGGAAAAAATATAACTCATACTATTTGGAGTTCACCTTTGATAATGTTGAAATGCCATTTTAGTCACAACAATAATGGAGAATGTATTCATGATAAGGTACTAGAAATGTAGTGATGAGTGAGACATGGTACTCAAGAAGATGAGTGTCCAGGGAGTATAAATAATCAACACTTACGATATTAAACATGCTATAGAGAGGAAAATTAGGGCAACATGAGGACACTTAACTCAATATTTTGAGTTCAAGTAGTCAAGAGCTGCAAGGGAGAAGTGTCATCTAAAATGAAACTGAAGAATAAGTGAGTGGGAAGAGTGGTAGGTTGTCTGGTCAAAGCAGAAGTAAAATGTTGTATGGCAGCTTAGCGTGCTAAAGTAATCTTAGTACTTTAATGGACACGTCAAGGAATTGAGAATAGTGTGCAAGACTGAGCAGGATCCTGAAAGTCACAGATTTTAAAAGTTTGTTAGCCATGTTAAGTAGCCTTAGATGTGACCTTGAGGGCATTGGGTAGCCATTGGAAAGCATTTGACTAGGGAGAGCATGAGTCACTGTATCATATCAGAATTCTTATGGTAGCAATTTGAGAAATGAAAGATAGTGACATGAGCATCATGGAAGAGTGAAAGCATGCCATGTTTCTCTCATTATGTTTATAATAAGTCAGACGAACAACTATAACTCAACAAAAGATCCCCTGTTCAAAACACCAGCCTCTCTGAAATATCCAGAAATTGAGACATCTAAGTGAGAGTACTGGAAAAAGTAGGAGAGGCAGGCTGGGGGGGAAGGACGAACAGTGGCCACTTATGCAGTTTGGCCCACTGCATGGCTTCAGCAAATGCAATAGCTGCGCAAGGTCGGGCTGCCTCCCTTACAGTATGGCCTGGAGCATGAGCGAATCAGAAGCAGTTTCCCTCCCAGAAAAGACATCTTTCCATGCTCCTCATTGTGGAAGAGCTGGGTAGAGGTGGGCTAGGAAGCTGGAAACAATATAGTGGGATCAATTGCCATTACTAGAAGGAGCAGAGCTGCCATAGTATGAACTTGAAAATCCTCTGCCCCACCCCCTCAACAAAGCCCGATGGAAAACACATCAGAAATAGGAGGTAGTTCTGGGAACTCACAAAACTGGTTCTACCTCCCTCTACATTTCCTGCCACACTGTGCCCCATCACTGACACAAGTTGGTCACATAAGGGCAATCCACAATTTTAGTTTACAGGGCATTTTTATTCATGCAAAGCTATGCTGATCCACTCCAATTCCATAGGCACAAATAGTGCTGGTAGTGCAGGTATGAGAAAACCAGAATTTGCAATTTACCACCATCTACTGGAAAACAAAGAAAGCACTAGAATCTATTAACTTGTAGAATTTTAAAAGCAACACAATATATAAACATGACCAAAGACCGCTACCTCAAATGCTCAGACAGAGAAACAATCCATCCAATATTGTGAAATAATAAGGTAACTAGAAGCCCAGAAAGAAAATGGAAAGGCTTCCGATAGCAAATCACAAAGTCATGGTGGACTTTGATTTAAATGCTGGAGAATTTAGGATTGTATTTATGAAGATACTCAATGATATACAAGATAACTAAGAAAAGCAGTTTAATGAGCTCAGGAATAAAATTAATGAGCAAAACAGATACTTTACCAAAGACATTGAAAGTATAAAAAGTAACCAAACAGAAATACTCAGTAAATTACTCAATTTTTGATATGAGGAATACATCAGAAACCATTGAAAATAGATCAGTTTAGATGGAGGAGAGAATTAGCTCAAAGATAGAAACTTAGAAATGACCCAGGAGGAATCAAAGAAAGAACTAGAAGTTGAAAGAATGAAAAAGAAAGAGAGAGAGAGAGAGAGAGAGAGAGAGAGAGAGAGAGAGAGAGAGAAACTAAGAAAGAAAGAAAGAAAGAAAGAAAGAAAGAAAGAAAGAAAGAAAGAAAGAAAGAAAGAAAGAAAGAAAGGAGAGAGAGAAAGAGAGAAAGAAAGAAAGAAAGAAAGAAAGAAAGAAAGAAAGAAAGAAAGAAAGAAAAAGAAAGAAACAGGGAGGAAAGGAAAGAGGGAAGGAGGGAGGGAGGGAGAGAGAGAGAGAGAAAAGGAAAAGGTAAAGAAAAGAAAAGAAAAGAAAAGAAAAGAAAAGAAAAGAAAAGGAAGAAAGAAGGAAAGATGATCGATGAGAATTATCTAAGCCTGGGGAAAGACCTGGACTTTAAAACAAGCAGAGCTAAGAGAACACATGAAAACCAAAAGGCCTTCTTCAACATAATTTTATTCAACCTTTCAAAAGTTAATGACAAAGGATTCTCAAAGCAGCCAAGGAAAAAAATTCTATAACCTACAAAATAAAACCTATTCAAATATCATCAGATGTCTCATTAAGACATCTGATGTTTAAGACAGGAGATATTATTAGGAAATATTCAAAATATTGAAAAATATGAATCATCAGCCACGGGTAACATGTGCAGCAGAGTTATCTTTTCCATGTGAGGGAGAAATAAAAACTTTCACAGACAGATAAAACTTGAGAGAATTTACCACCAGAAGACCTCCATTACAAGAAACGTTGAAAGGAGCTCTTCTACCAGAAGCAAAAGGCAAAAGTATACAAAAGATTGAATAGCATGATTAAAAACTGACACAAGCAGAATACCGCACATCTACTTTAGAACAGGTCATTAAACACTTCTTTGTAACGTAAGGTTTAAAGTGGAAAGAAGACATTTAAAAACAACTATAACTCCTGAAATTTGATAACAAATGCACTATATAACAAAAGATAATTTGTGACAACAAAATCAAAAGGGGAGGAGGGAAAAGACTGAAAATTATAGGTGAGTGAAGATCAGAGACAGTCAGAAGAAAAAGGACTATGTATAAGACATTTTACGCAAAGCTAGTAACAGCCACAAAACAAGCAAAACAGCTGAGACACAAACAAGAAAGAGGAAAAAGAGAAAAAGATTATAGAAATTAAAAAAAAAAAAAACAGGCAGAATCGCAAGAGAAAAGAAACAATGCAAGATGTAAAGCAACCAGAAAACATAACATAAAAAGGCTGTAGTAAGATTTGTATATCAATAATCACCCTAAATGGAAATGGACTGAACTCACCAATTAAAAGGCACAGAGTAGTGGGATATGTTAAAATGCAAGACCCAACTCTTTGTTGCCTTCAGAAGACTTATCTCAGCTACAAAGAAAAATATAAGCTCAAAGGTATGGAAGATGATACTTCAAGCACATGACAAAGCAAGGGCAAAGCAAGGGTAGTTACACATATACGAGACAAAATAGCTTTCAAGATAAAAATTGTAACAAGACACAAAGATGGATATTTTAGAATGATAGAGGAGACAGTTCATCAAAATCACATTAAACCAGTTTGACTTAATAGACCATTCTAGAGCATTTCATTCAAAAACTGCAGAGTACACATTTCTCTGAAGTGCACATGGAACATTTTCCAGGATAAATCACATTCTAGGTCACAAAACAAGCCTCAGTAAATTCAAGAAGATCGAAAATATATCAAGCATATTTTCTGACTACAATGACATGGAATTAGAACTCAACAACAGGAAGTAAACTGAAAAAAGAAACAAATATGTGATTAAACAACATGCTTCAAAACAACAGATAGATCATAGAGGAAATCAAACAGAAAGTCAAAAACTACCTCGAGACAAATGAAAATGAAAACACAATCTTACAAAATTTTTCGAAAACAAAAGTTTATAGCTATATAGGCCATGTTCATGGATTGAAAGAATTAGCATCATTTAAATGACCATACTACCCAAAGCAATCTACAGATTCAGTGCTATCCTTATCAAAATACCAATGACATCTCCTTCTGATCTGGAACAAATTAATCTTAAAATTGATATGGAACCACAAAAGACACCAAACAGACACAGAAATCTTGAGAAAGAATAACAAGGTTGAAGGTATCACAGGCCTTGATTCCAAGCTGGACTACAAAGCTTTAATAACCAAAACAGTATAGTACTGGATCAATCAAATAAAGAAGCCAGAAAGAAACCCCCACCAATGGTCAACTGAACTACAAAAAAGAGGCAAGAATATACAATGGAAAAATGACAGTCTCTTCAACAAGTGTTGTTGGGAAAACCACAGATATATGTGAAAATGAAACTGGGCTACTGTTTTATACCACATAGAAAAAGGAACTCAAAATAGATTAAGACTAAAATGTAAGGCCTGAAATAATCAATAATCACCCTATTTCAGGCCTGAAATAATAAAACTCCTGGGGGAAAAAAAAACAAAAAGAGGTAGTAAACCAGTTCACATTAGTCTGAGCAAGATCTTTTTGAATATTCCCCCTTGAGCAAGGGAAACAGAAACAAAAATAAATAAATAAGACTTCATCAAAACCTTCTCCACAGCAAAGGAAACTTTCAATGAAACAAAAGCAAAGTACCAAATGAAAAATATATTTGAAAATGATATATCTGATAAGGGGTCGATATCCAAAAATATATCAGGAACTCTACAGTTCAGTAACACAACATTAAACAATCTCATCAGAAGTAGGCAGAGGACATGAACAAACATCTCCTTGAGAAGACATACACATGGCCAATTAATATGTGAAAAGAGGCTCAATATTACTAATCAGAAAAATGAGAATCAAAACAATGAGATACCACATCACACCAATTAGTATGACTATTTTCAAAAAGTAACAAATAACATGCTTTGGTGACTATGTGGTGAAAAATGAAACCTTTGTGCACTGTGTTGGGACTGCAAATTAGTGCAGCCACTATAGAAATAGTAATTTCCTTCAAAACTAACTAACTAACTAACTAACTGACTGACTGACTGACTGACTGAAAATAGATGTACAGTACATCCCAGCAATTCCACTTCTGGGTATTTATTTGAAGAAAATTAAAACACCAATTCAAAAAGACATATTTAAACATGTTTTCATAGTTCCATGTCTTATAACAGCCAGGACATGGAAGCAAACTAGGTGTCTGTCCATAGATGAATGGACAAGGAAGTTGTGGCATGTATACTATATATGTATGAACTATATTACAATAAAAACAATGCAGTCTTGTTATTCACAACAACATGGATGGGCCTAAAGCATTTTATGCTAAGTGAAATAAGAAAGAGAAAGACAAATACTGTATGATTTCAGTTAGAGGTGGATAACAACAAAACAGAGAAACAGAACAGAACAAGAACAGTCTTATAGAAACCAGAGAATAAAGGGATGGTTGCCAGAGGGGAAGTGTTTAGGGGAATGGGTGAAAAGGGTGAAGGGAAATATAAGCAATATTATTGTGATAGGTTTCATAGTGACAGATCATTACTATCATTAGTGGGGTGATCACCACTGTAAGGTATAAAAATGTCACATCACTATATTGTACACCTGAAACTAATATAACTAATATAATATTGTATACAGATACACTTAAATTAAAAAGAGGAGTGGAAAACCTATATAAACCCATCACTCATCACTCATTGCTGGTAAGCAATTTGAAAGAGTAATAAAAAAATGACCCCTAAAACAAAAGTTCAGGACCCAATGGCCTCACTGATGAATTCAGCCAAACATTCAGACATTTAATACCAATTCTTCTCATCCTCTTCCAAAAATTTAAGAAGAGAGACTACTTCCTAACTCATTTTATGAGGTCACCTTTACCCTGTTACCAAAGCCAGGCAAGGACAACAAAAAAGAAAGGTACATGCCAGTATCTCTGATGAAAATAGATATAACAATCCTAAACAAAATCTTAGCAAATTGAGAACAACAATAAATTAAATGATCATACCACACAATTAGGTGGGATTCATTCCAGAGATGCGAGGATGGTTCAAGCAAATGGCATTCAGAGAAAAACGCGAGTAGTGATACTACTATCAAATGAAAGAGACTTCAAAATAAAAACATAAAGAAAGATACTGAAGGACACTTCATAACGATAAAGGGAATCATACAACAAGAAGACATAACACTTATTATGCTGCTAATCAGGAAGCCTTGAAATATATAAAGCCATTTCTAACAGAACTAAAAGGAGAAACAGACCAAAACACTGTCATATGAGGATGTAAATGTCCCACTGTTGCATATGGACAGATCATCCAAACAGAAAATCAATAAGGAAATAACATCCTTCAATAAGGAAATAACATCTTTAAGTGACACATTAGACCAACTGACATAATCAACATTTACAGAGCCTTTTATCCCCAACTCAACTGCTTATACATTCTTCTCTAGTGCACATGGAACATTCTCAGGGATTGACCACATACTGGGACACAGAGATAGAGTCAGCAAATATAAGAAGGTTGAAATCTTACCAACCATATTCTCTTAACATAATGCTTTGAAGCTAGAAATCAAAATGGATTAAGGAACTGAATATAAGACCTAAAACAATAAATTGCACAGAAAATCGTAAAGCCACATGCAAAAGAATGAAACTAGGCTGACTGCTCTCTATCACCATACACCAAAATTATCCAAAGACTTGAACATAAGACCTGAAGTAATAATTGCATAGAAAGTATATGTACTAAATGGATGAAAGACTTGAATATAAGACCTGAAACAATAATTGCCTAGAAGAAAATATAGATACTAAATTTACTTGTATGTAGAAAGGATTTTATGAATTTGACCTCAAAAGCAAGGGAAGTGAAAGCAAAAAGAAAGGAATGGATCTATATCTAACTAAAGAGCTTCACAGCAAAAGTGATCATAAACGACACAAAGAGGAAAAACTCTAGTAGGAGAATATATTTGCAAACAATGCCTCTGATAAGGGCCTAATATCTAAATAAACAAAGAGCTCATACGACTCAAAGAGCTCATAAAATTCAATTAAAAATGGGTAGAGGACCTGAACAGACACTTCTCTTAAGAAGACATACAACTGGCCAGCAGACATGAAGAGGTGCTTAACTTCTCTCTTGAGCGAGTTGAGCTATTAAGAATAGCTATTCATTAAGGAAATGAAAATCAAAACCACAATGAGATACCACCTCACAGTTGTCAGAATGATGATCATCAAAACAAGTTAATACCGAGTGTTGAAAGGTTGTGGGGAAAAGGGAACCTTCACACTCTGCTGGTGGGAATGTAAATTGCTGCAGTCTCTAGAGACAATATGGAGAGTCCTCAAAAAACTAAGAACAGAATTCCATGTGACACAGCAATTCCTCTTCTGGGTATTTATCCCACAACATGTAAAAACTTTATCCACAGAGATGATAGTTAATTAGATAAAGATGTGGTACATATATATAATGGAATATTATTCAGCCATAAGAAATGATAAAATACTGTCATTTGCGACAACATGGATGGATCTTGATTAGGCTAAGCAAAATAAATCAAACAGAAAACGCTGATAACCATATGATTTCACTGATATGTGGGATATAAAACTGAAAGCAAAAAGAAACATAAACATAATAATAAACAGAGAATCATGGAAATAGATAGTGGATTAGTGGTTACCAAAGGGAAGGGACAGGAGTAAAAGGAGTCAAATATATGGTGATGGAAAGAAGTTTTATTCTGAGTGGTTGAACACAATGCAATATGCATATGACATATTATTAAATTGTACACTTGAAACCTAATTGATTATATTAACCAAATAATTTCAATAAAAAAATAAATTAGATGAAAACATAATCTTCTGAACCTTAGTCTCATAGGGCTTTTTTTTTTTTTATGGACTTTACCTCAAAGGCACAGGAAGTAAAACATAAACGAATGGAACTATGTCAAACATAAAACATAAAATTCTGCATAGCAAAAAACAATATCAACAAAACAAAAAGACAACCACTGAATAGAATATATTTGCCAAAGATACATCTGATAAGGGGTTAATATCCAAATTTAAGAAGAACTCACACAACTCAACAACAACAATGATCTGATTTTAAAATGTACACAGGACTTGAATAGACAAGTTTCTAAGGAAGACATAGAGATAGCCTACCAAAATAAGAAAAGATGCTCAATATCACTAGATATAAGGGACATGTAAGGCAAAACCACAATGAGATACAACCTTACACCTATTATTATGGCTATTATCAAGAAGACAGGAAATAAGTGTTGGAGAGAATGTGGAGAAATGGGAACACTCTCACATACTGCTGGTGGGAATGTAAATTGCCGCAGCCACTATGCAAAACTGTAAGGCGGTTCACTTCCATGTTCAATCAAAATATTAACAATATTCAATCAAAACATTAACAAAAGTGGTATTATATCAACCAGCAATCAGTCTTCTGGGTATATATCTGAAATTTTGAAAATACTATCAAGATATATGTACCCGTATGTTTATTGCAGCATTCTTCACAATAACCAAGAATTGGAAACAACCTAAGTGTCCTTCAACAGATGATTGGAGTAAAAAATGATACATGTATTCAATGAATTACTACTCAGACATGAAAAGATAAAATATTGCCACATGCAATAACATGGGCACATCTTGAGAGCACTATACTAAGGAAATCAGTTAGTCGAAAACAATAAGTACCATAGAATTTCTGTCATATTTGGGATATAAAACAAAAAGCCACAAATGAATAAAGAAAACATGAATAAAAAAATCTTAACAGATACAGACAATAGAATGGCGGTTACCAGAAGAGAGGGGAATTGAGGGATAATGAAGAGGGTAAAGGGAGTCAAATATATGATGAGGGAGGAGATAAAGTTCAGGTGGTCAGCGCACAAGAGAGGATAGAGCTATCCTCCTTACTACAAAGTTGTACACCTGAAATTCATATAATGTTATTAATCACTGTTACTCCCAATGAATTTAATTTTAAAAGTCACATAATGTTTATTATTTGAAAATACAAATATATTTTTAAGTCTAAAATTAAAAACTAATTCATACTCATTGTGGAAGTTTTTTAAAATTCAAAGAAGTATATAAAAGATAAACTCTGTGCTTTCACATAGTTAAGCTTTTGGTATATTTCTCAGCAGAATTTTTTCATATTTATTAATTATTAAAGAATTTTAAATCCAGTTTGTAAAATATTCTTTTTTTCTTTAACTTTGAAAGAGCCATTTTGTTGTTAGTTGCATATAAAAGCTTCATGATTACATTTTCATATGAAAATGTTAGTGTTCTGGTGAAGTCTTTATTATTTGCTGTAGGAGCTTGAAAGATGCAATGAAAACCTGTTAGAAAGCTGAACTGTGTCCTTACAAGCTGGCTTCATATTAGTTTTTCAATACAGAAGCTAATAGGGTGCATTGAATGGAAATTGTCGGGCAGTAACTTTTGAGACTATGTATGCTGGAGAGAGACTGATAACTATGTGCGATCTTCATTTGCCAATTTCTTTTATCAGCTGAATAACATCAAAGGCAAAAGGATAGGGAGTTCAGAGAGAGAGATTTGAAGTCATGTATAGTCCATGGATCAGTGAAGATTAAATTATATGTAAGATAATGTCAAAGTTATAAAATTTGATATTTAAGTGACATCTATTCTCATAAAATGCTCTAGTTGCGATATATGAAACATATGAAATGAAGTCTTATATTTTGAAAAATTTTAGTCCATATTTATTTTGACTTTTGAAATCTACAATGCTTCTATAGTGATCACATCTTACCATAGCATTCCTTGAACACTCTCTGGGTACAGAGTGTAGTTGAAAAAGAAAAAGAAGGCATAGGATCCCTGGCCTCCAGGAGCTAGCCTTATAGAAAAGACTGAGCTGGAATGACAATTCATAATCAGTTTGTGTCTCAAACTGTAGAAGAGTAATCTAGTCAGAGTGGTATATAGTATAGAAGTCATCTTTGGGGAGAGGTAAGTGTGAAAGGAATTGAGAAAAACGTGGGGGAGGATGCATTCTTTAAATAAATTTAAAAACCAAAAACATTTCTGCTATTCAGTTTTCTGAAATGAAAATTCATCTCATTCCCCAACAAACCAGTATGTTATTTAAAGCAAGCACAGAACATCCTCCACTGTTACCATTTGTTTTAAAGCAGGAAAAAGTCATTTAAAATCTTGCCAACAACATTTCCATTTATTCTGTACTTCCCTCCTGATACCAGGCCAAAGTCCCTAGCTGATAAAGAAGATCAAATAGTTTTATTTTCATACTCTCATTCTGTTATGCACAGATGCCTGTGATGACCCACCGACATTCGAATCTATGAGGCTCAAGGGTCCTCCTAAAACTCTTTATCATACTGGGGACAAAATAAGATATAGGTGTCGCCTGGGGTTCAAGCGCATTCGGCCTTCTCTTGCCAATTCTGCTGTTTGTCAGCCTGATAACACATGGACAACTCTCCAGGAGGCTTGTACAAGTAAGTAAAAACAAATTATTTTCTTTTTATTGCTCTAGAGATCTTAACAAATTTTAAAATGAGTATTTTACTGTTGCAATGATGAATTTCTCCTGAGGATATAGATTATAAATAGCAATATCTTTGAAAATGAGCCCAGAGTCTTTTTCTTGGCAATTGATCTTCAGAGTAAATGTGCATCTTAAGTTTGGCCTTTTAATAAAGAAAGATAATATTTCCATGAATTAAGAAGAGTAATGTCGAATTTTGATTTTGATCTAAATCTGTTTTGAAATTGTTATGACTCAAGAAACTTGAAATTTTTCTTTTAGAAAAATCATGTCCACAGCTAGAACTGCTAAATGGCCAAATAATCTATGTAAACGGAACTTTTCAGTTTGGTTCACAGGCTCACTATGTTTGCAATGAGGGGTAAGTAAGTTGCTGCTTAGGAAGAAGGTAAATATTACTAATTTAATATTTCTTTTGCTTCTCCTCTTACAGATTCCTATAATTTGGTTCATTTTGCTTTCTCTCTGACAACTGTACTTGTAGCTAATCAACTCTTGAACTTTCTCTGGAGACTGAAAAGATGTGTAATGAAATAGGAGAAATTTAAATTGCAGGAAAGCAAAATTGTGTAATACTTGCTATGTGTAATAAAAAGCCTTCATTACATTAAAAATCTAGTAGTCATGACTACTTTATCCTTGACAACAGAGTGCACCCTGTTTAAAATGCCAGCTCTCAGAGTTGATAATGGGCTTATAGAAATGCAAGATGGAATTGCCAGTCAAAGTATTCTTACTTCGAGATAACTGTCACGTGTTATCAGATGAAAAAAGACCTGGTTAGCCTGGGCCTTACTATCGATCAAGTCTCACAGTTGGAAAAGCTTATTTTTGAGAGTGCTACAAAGGAATGATGCATCTCAAAAAGAAGTACTGAGCACTTAGTACTAGCGTTTGTCTGGTAAAATTCTTTTAATACTGTATTTTCAGGATATTGGGAATTTATGACAAATGTGCATTTATAAGATAAATGTAAAACATGCTCTGCATGAATAAGGACAGCAGCTTGCAAGTGGGCAGGACTTGGCTGAGAGGCCCCTTCTCATGTTCTCTGCTGCACATATGAGCTCTGCTCTCCAACAGGCTCTGCTCTCAGCTCTCCCCTAGGTGCCTGTGAAGTCTACCTTCAGTTGCTAATTTCACCCTTCAGCAGCCTCTCAGCCAAGTCCTGCCCACTTGTGAGCTGCTGTCCTTATTCATGCAGAGCACATTTTACACTTACCTTAAGAAAAGCAACTGATTTTTACATTAACTTTGTATCCTGCTACTTTACTGAATTCGTTTATTCTATCAGGTGTGTGTGTGTGTGATCCTTAATTTTTTACATCTTTAATTCTTCCTAACAAATTTGGATGCCCTTATTTCTACTTTTTGTCTAATTGCTCTAGCTAGAACCGGTACTTTCTGAATACAAATGGTAAAAGCGGGCATCTTTCATTGCACCTGATCTTAGAGGAAAAGGAAAAGCTTTTAGATTTTGACCATTGAGTATGCTGTTCGCTGTGGGTTTTTCATGTGTGGTGTTTACTATCTTAAGATAGTTTCCTTCTGATTGAGTATTTTCATTATTAAAGAGTATTGGATTTTGTCCAATTATTTTTCTTCATCAATTGAGATAATCGTGTGGGGTTTCTGTCTTCATTCTGTTCTTGTTACATATTACATTGATTGACTTTTATATGTTGATTTACCCTTGCACTCCAGGAATAAATCTATCTTACCATGGTGTATAATCCTGCAGAATTCTGTTTGCAAGTATTTTTGTGGATTTTTACATCAAGATTCACAAGGGATATTAGTCTGTAGCTTTTGTTTCTTATAGTATCTTTGACTTTGGTATCATGGTCTTATAAAATAATTGCAATTATTTGAAAGAGACTGAGGTTGGATTTTAGTTTCTGTGTAAATGTTGGTAGTTTTTACCAGTAAAGCCATGAGGTCCAGGAGTTCCCTTTAATAGGAGATGTTTGATTACTGATTCAATCTTCTTGTTATTGGTCCACTCAGATTTCCTTTTTTTTTTTTTTTTTTTTCACTTAGTCTTGGTCAGTTCTGTGTTTCTGAAAAATTTCCCATTTTAAATAAGTTATCCAATTGTTGGCATAATGTTCATAGTAATCATATAAAATTTTGTATTTCTATAGAATTATTTTTTTACTTTACTTTTGACTATTATTTTTTACTTTAGTAATTTGAATCTTCTTTTTCTTAGACCTTCTTGCTAAAGTTTCATCAATTTAATTGATCTTTTCGAAAAACCCACTTTTATTAGTCTTATTGACTTTCTGTATTATATTTCTCTTCTCGATTTTTATATCTGCTGTCATCTTTACTATCTACTATGTTCTATTATTTGGGGGATATTTCTTCTTTTTCTCATTCCTTAAGTTGTATGTTAGGTTCTTGATTTCAGATCTTTCATTTTTATATCAACTGTTTATAGCCAAGAATTTTTTCTTGGCACTGCTTTCACTGTATCTCATGAGTCTGGGCATATTTTGTATTCATTTTTATTCATTTCAAGCATTCTCTATTTCCCCTGTGATTTCTTCTTTGACCCATTTATTGTTGAAAAGTGTGTGTTTCATTTTCACAGTTTTCCTTTTGATATTGATTTCTAACTTTGGCAAGAGAAATTTCTGAGATGCACTAACCTAATTATATCAGGCCAGAGGGTAGGAAGAAGAGACAGGGACACAGTGAAGAACTGAAAACAATGGAAGTCTTCTCACTTTCCTGAATGTATGTTGAAACTTCGAATCTATATCCAGACCTATTTTACCATCGTATTTAGATAAGGGCTCTTATTGATATTACCGCTCTTATCTAAAATGGATAGCTAATGACGAGACTCCACCTCATCCCACTTAAACATGAAGTTTTCAAACTATTGACAATGAACAATATGAAAGCAGCAAACACTTCTTCCTTACAGACTATGGACCTATTTGAGAACTAGATACCTAATCCTTCTTCTGCAACCCCTTATCAGTAGCAAGTATGAATTCTTTCAAAGTAACTTACATGTTTCTTCTCAAAACTATAGAAGAGCCCTGTCAGAAACAGAATGGTGCACATGTTTGCCTTTTCCATCTAATCCTGCTGATTGTGGTTTAAACTTCATGCTCCTGGACCTGGTTCTTTTTTTTTTTTTTTTCTGCCTATCATATGACTTAATGAACTGCTTTTTTCAGAGAGTTTCTGGTTGTTAATATTTTTGTTTAACAACTTTATCTTATTATGGTCAGAGAAGATACCTTTTATGATACTTATCTTTTGAAACCTATAAGTTAATTACAATTAATTTGTGTTTTAACATATGGTCTATCCTGGAAGATGTCCCACGGGCACTTGAGGAGAATGTGTATTCTCTTGTTGGGTGTGGTCCTCTGTCTATGTCTACAAGATCTGCTTGGTTACTTGTGTTGTTGAAACCCTCTATTTTCTCATTTGTTTACTATCTGGTTGTGCCATCCATTATTATGAGTGGGGTCTTGAAATCTCTAGCTATTATTGGAGAAATGACTACTATGGAGAAATGAGCATTTTCTTTTCAATTCTGTCAGTTTTTGCTTCATATATTTTGCAAGTCTGTCATTAACTATATAACTTTATATTCATCTTCTTATAGTCTTAAAAATATACTAAAATATATCGTGCTCCTTGTCTCCTAATTTTTTTTAATTTAAACTCTATTTTGTCTTAGTGTAGCCAGCCCTGCTCTCTTTTGGTTACAATTTGCTCAGAATATCTTTCTTCCAACCTTTTACTTTCACTTGTTGATGTCTTCTGAATCCTTTGGGGATAGCAGATAGTTAGAACATTTGTTTTTGTCCATTATACCAATATCTGAAGTTGAATGTAGCATTCAATTCTTTTAAATTAAAAGTGATTATTGACAAGGAGGGACTTACTTCTGTCATTGAGCTATTTGTTTCTTACTTGCCTTAATGCTTTTTTGCCCCATTTCCTGAATTACTGTATAATTTTGTGTTAGTTGACTCTTTACTTAAATGTTCAAGTTCCCTTCTTATTTCTTTTTGTATATATTTTATAGTAAATCCATCTGTGGTTCCCATGGGGATTAGTTTTACCTTCCTGTAGTTATATCAATCCAATTTGAATTTGTACCAATTTAACTTCAATAAATTATAAACACCAATTTTTATCAAGTATATCACCAGCCTCTTCGGTTGTAAATGTCATTCTAGCCTCTACACTAATTATAATACTGATATCTACACTATTTATTTTCTTTATAGTATTAGTCTTTTAAATCACATAGAAAATAAAATGCACTTACAAATTATTGGCACAATAATACCAACTTACATAATTACCCATGTGTGTACCTTCGGTGAGATGTTTATTCATCCATATGGCTTCAGGTTACTCTCTCATATTCTTTAATTTCACCTTGAAGACTCCTTTGAGCACATTTAGCAATCGAGGTCTAGTTGTTACAAATTCCCTCTGCACTTATTTCTGGAGAAGTTCTGAATATCTTCTTCATTATTGAAGCACAGTTTTGCTGTATAGAGGATATTTGGTCAACAGTTTTTTCTTTTATCACTTAGAGTCTATCAGTTCACTGCCTTCTGTCCTCTGAGTTTCAGATGACAAATCTGCTGATAATGTCATTTAGGATTTCTTGTACATGATGATTCACTTCTCTCGTGCTACTTTCAAGATTGTCACTGGCTTTTGAAAGTTCAGTTTCTTTGTGTCTTAGTGTGGGTCTCTAAAAGTTTGTTTTATTTGGAGTAATTGAGCTTTTGGGGTATTTACATGGTATTTATATTTGTTTCTTTCATCACATTTGGGAATTATTCAGCCATTATTTCTTCAAAGATTTTCTCTACCCCTTTATCTTCTCCTTCTGAGAGTCCCACAGTATATATACTCTCTCTCTCTCTCTCTCTCTCTCTCTCTCTCTCTCTCTATATATATATATATATATATATATATATATATATATATATATATCATATATATACTATGTTGGTCTGCTTATTGGTGTCCCACAAGTCACTTAGGCTCTAATTCACTTCAATCTTTATCTCTCTGTTCTTCAGACTCAGTGATTTTCATTTTTCTAGCTTCAAGTTTGCTGATTCCTCTTTCTGCCTGCTCAAAAGTGCCTTTAATTCCTTTAGTGAACATTTCATTTATTGTACCTTTGAACTCCAGAATTCTTTGGTTTTTATTATTTTTTTTAGAGTTTCTATCTCCTAACTTATATTTCCATTTGTTTACACATTGATTTCTTAACATTTTACATTTTTTTAGTGTTGTGAGCATCCTTAAGACAGTTTTGTATTTTTTTTCTAATTTTATTGAAACCCCAGGGCTATGGGTCTTCCGCATGTGGCATTCCTAGAGACAATGGAGTAGCTGGTGGAAAGGCCTCTTTTTACCTTCCTCTGAGTCTCAGGTTGTTGGTGCGGTTGCATGTTTCCTACAGCTGTTGACAACATGGGAAGTGCAGCAAGAACAACACCGATAGCACGTCATTTTGTGGCTGCTGTATTCCTGGGGAGCTGGTAGAGGAAAGGCTCATTGATACCACCCCATGGTGAGGCAACAAGTGCAATGTGGACTATATACCTAGAAGTTATAGTCTGACAGAGTGTAGTCCTTCTCCAGATGTTTGAATAGAAACATCAGATGCTGTTGATCATGAGGGATACCCTCCTTATCTTCGATTTAAGTATTGACATTTTCAATTGTGTCACTGAGATCAGCTTCAAGAGTGATGACTTGCCCGTCAGGATAATCACAATTATTTGCAGCTCTGCATCTGTTGCTCAACAGACTCATGAAGAAAACAAAGATGTGGAATGAGAAATTGCAGGTTTGCCACCAAGAGTGCTTGCAAACAATTCGTTGATTTATTTATTTGTTTAATCAGCCATACTTTCCTGTGGCTTTGTATGCTTCATGATTTTTTGTTAAACTGGACATTTAAATCTAATAACATGGTAACTCTGGGACTCATATGGTCACCCTTTCTACTGTATTTTTTTTATGCTATTGTTTATATTTTTTTGATTGTTCAAGCATGTCTTTGTGCTGAGAATCAGCCTGACATGTAACTGAAGGTCTTCTCAGATCTTTTCTGAGCCTTCCTCTGGGCATGTGCAGTCACTTCCTAATTTATTCCACATATGCAATTGTTTTTGAATGTTCCACAAGGGAACACAGTGAAAGTCACTGAGAGAACAATAGTAGCTAGTTCTTCAATTCCCCTCGAAGTCACTTCAGTCGGCAAGGATGAGACTTGCAGAAGTGTGGAGACATGTGACAGCAATGGCTGCCCAACATTTTGTCTGCTTCTTGGTGATCAAAAGTAGCAATCAATGATAAGAGCCGCTACAGGAAGACACACACAGCTGCTTGCTCTGGGAGTGAACTTGCTCTGGGAGTGAACAGCTGCCACTGTGCTAAGAGCTGAAACTGACCAAAATTAGTGCAATTTACCCATCCAAGTCTGTTCCTGGAAGTTGCAAGTCTTCATCAGGCTCCAGAATTCCAAAACAGCTGCATCAGAGAGATGCTAGCACTGCAATTGTTGTCTAGGTCGAAAGACACATTCTTGGAGTTTCCTATTCTGCCATCCATCACCCCAGCATCCTCTCCTAATACATTATGGTATAGAACCAAAGAGTGAGCCTTGGAAAGAAGTCAACTGGAAGTAATCATAAGTAGTTTTACTGATTATTTTGTAGTTTAATAAATGAAAATATCTAGTCAATAATTTTAAAGAGAGAGATTGTTACACATGTTGAGGAGTACCAAAAAGGCTTTTAAGACATAGACTCTCCTCAAAAAGTCCTAGTCTTATTGAGAAGCACAATATATCCTGAGAGCTGTTAAAGGAAAGTAGTAAATGAGAAGTACCAAAGAAATAGATTTATTCATGATCATTACAATGAGAGTCCAGAGGAAGAGAGAGTACTGAGCTACTCTTAAGAAGATATTCTGAAAGAGATTAATAAGACCTAAAACTTGTCTAGCATTCACCATGTTCCACATGCTAATTCATTTAATACTGCAAACAACCCCACAAGCCTTATGCTATTTTCCCTTTTCATAAATGTGAAAACTGAGAAACAGAAACACTAAAGAACTTGCCCACGCTGAAAAAACAAGTCAGTCCAGCTGGAGCTGGAACTGGAAACCAGTCAGGTGAATTCTAAAGCCTCAGCTTTCTTCTTAGCTGTTGTCCAGTGCATAGAATGGCACCAGCAAAGGCAAAGAAGTGAATGTGTGATGTGATTGCCAGAGACGCAAATACATGAGTGACAAGGGAGACAGATATTTTCTTCTAGGCCACTGTGTGTGCAAATGAAAAATCTCTTTGTGTCATTAAATTGCAGACTTTGTTAGTAGAAACTTCTCCCTGAAGCTACTGTAATGCAGAAAAACATCTATATAGATGCTTTCTTCATTATATGCTTCTTGTGACAGATAAGAACACAGTAATCCTTATTTTTTCATTTAGTTATCACTTACTTGGAACAAAAATTCTATATTGTGAACTTTCTGGAAAGAATGTGGATTGGAGTGATACTCCCCCAGAGTGTGAAAGTAAGTATTCTCTCTTTAAAATTTAGAGCAGCAGTTCTCAAACTTTTTAGCTTGAGGACCCCATTATACTTTTAAATTGTAAAGAGCCCACATAGATTTCCTGCAATTGGATAGGTCTAATCATGTTTCTTATATTGAAAACAGACATTTTGTAAAATAATTATCTATTCATTTGTAAGAACAGTAAGCTCAATACATGCCAACAAATGAAAGATTTATTTTTATAAAAATAAAGTATTTTTTAAAAAACAATGAGAATCATGACTTTGTTTTATATGTTTTTAAGTCTCTTCAATATCTTGCTTTAAGAAAGTCTCTGGGTTCATTTTGTTACATCATCAAACAATTTGAAGCCATTGGGGACTTTCACCATAAACTCTTAAGTGAACGAGAAAATAACATCTTAATATTACTGTGACCATTGATTTAGGAATGATAATATTTACAAATTATAAAATATTTCTCGATCAACTCTGAGTTGTGTTTTTTAACATAAGCGTATTGTCTTATTAAATTGTCAGCATCTCTTATGATGAGAAGTCTTAACTGGGCCTTACAGGTATTTCATATAAGTATGTTATATAGGTAGTAAGAAAGTGAGATTTATTCTAAAAATTCATTTCTCCAGTAATGATTTGAATTGGGAGAATATATTTTCTTATAGAAACTTTCTTCTAAATATATACTGGATTCACAACAAGTATGTAGAAATATGTCAGTGAACATATTAAAGGCAGTTCACAGGACATTACTAATGCTGCTTAGTTTTCACTGTATCATTTGCCTCTCGTGTCCTCTTTTTTTTTTTTTCTTTTTAAGAAATTATGTGTCGAGCACCTGGAAATATAGCAAATGGAAAATACACCAATAGCCACAAGCCTATCTTTGACTATAATGAAGTAGTAACTTATAGCTGTAACCCTTCAACGGGTCCAGAGGAATATTCACTTGTTGGAGAGAGCAAACTTACTTGTCGTGGAGTATGGAGTAGTGATCCTCCTGAGTGTAAAGGTAATATTTCCACTCCTTCATTCTTATTTTAAAATAGAGTGGGAATATTTTGTAAATGCTTTTATTAACAAGTACACAAAACACCCACATCTGCTTGCTTCTCCTGCTAAATTAGTTTCTCATTTATTTAATATGGGTCAAATAATATCAAAAATAGTTCTAATAACAGAGTCACCCACCTTCTCCCCCTCAGGTTATTAGCATTCTTGTTTATACATTGTGTGTGCATGTGTGTGTGTGTGTATATGAATTACTTTTTTGCTTGAAAGCATAAAAACACACACACTGGCTTAAAAATAAGAAAGATTTATCTCAATACAAGTAGTATGATACTTATGGCTAGATGAAGTGGTACAATAAATTGTAAAAGACCACCCCTGTCACCAATAAATAAGATTATGAAACTCTGGGCAAAACATACAGGCATGCCTTTTTTAATTGTGCTTTACTTTATTGTGTTTCACAGATGTTGCATTTTTTACAAATTGAGGGCAAGACCCACACCAACAAAACAATTCTGACTTGCTTTATTTTGATATTCACTTATTGCTGTAGGTTGGAGCAAACCTGCAATATCTCTGAGTTATGTCTGTACTTTAAAAACAATGTTTATGTCATGAGAGTGTGACCAAAACCAGGGATACCTGGAGAGTATTTGACACTTGAAGGAAAGGAACCGCTGAACAAAAGCAAAAAATTTTCTTTTCAAGTGTATATAGAAAAATCTGTAATATCATATATTAGACAATAAGATCATTTATTTTTAAGATCATTTATTTTTGATTAAGTTTATTAGGGTATCATTAGTTAATACAATTTTTAAATTTTCAGGTGTGCATTATAATTTGACATCTGTATATTCTATTGTGTGTTTACCACCCTACATCCAGTTTCCTTCATCTACCATATTTTTGAATCCTTTTACCTACTTCACCCTCCCCCTAACGTCTTACATTTAATGCCCGTAACCCCATCTACCTCCACACTTCTTCCCCACCCCACTAGTAACTACTAGTCTATAGTCCATGTTCATGAGTCTCTGTTTGATTGCCCTACTCATTTGTTGCTTTTAGATTTATATTCCACATATAAATGATATCAAGTGATTTTCAACTTTTCCTGTGACTTTTTTGCTTAGCATAGTTATCTCGAGGTCCATCCATGTTATTGCAAATGTCAGTATTTCATCTCTTCTTATGGTTGAGTAACATTCCATTATATATATGAATTACTTTGTTGTTTGAAAGCATAAAAAACACACACACTGGCTTAAAAATAAGAAAGTTTTATCTCAATACAAATAGTATGATAGTTATGGCTAGATGAAGTGGTACAATAAATTGTAAATGACACAACACAGTTTCCACCCTTTCACTTAGAGTCTATATATGTCTTTGGAGCTGAGATATGTCTCCTGAAGGCAGCATATGGCTGGGATTTGTTTTTTGATCCAATCTGCAAGTCTGTGCCTTTTTATTGATGATTTAAGTCCATTTACATTTAGGGTGATTATTGAAATATGAGGTCTTCTTACAGTCATTTTGTCTTTTGCTTACTGGTTGGTCAGTGTTTCCATTGCTCCCTTCTCCTTGTATTTCTGTTTTCTTTATTTTGGTTGGCTTTTGTGGGTTTTCTCTCCGGTCCTTCTTGTTTTATGTTATTTACTTTTGGTTTTGAATCTTTGATATGTGGTTACCATTGTGAATATCGTCACTTTTCTTCTGTGCATGCCTTGTCTCCATTCCCTTTATGATTTTGGACCTTTAAATTTCAACCTTTTCAGTCATTATTATCTCAATTTGTTTCTATGTATGCTGAACGTTCATTACTATCTTGGTATAACAATTCTCTTATTATTTTTAAGCTTATAATGCCCTGTTCTTAGTAAGGGTTGCACTCCTCTGCTTCTATTTGTCTGATAGGCACTTTACTCCTATTTATGTTTTGTTATTGTTGTTGTTTTGTTTTAGGTAAACCAATCCCTTTCAGTATTTCCTGTAGTGCAGGCTTCACAGTGTAGAATTTCCTCAATTTTTGTCTGTCTGGAAAGATCTTAATTTCCCCTTCAAATCTAAAGGAGAATTTAGCTGGATACATTATTCTAAGTTGGTAGTTCTTTTCACTTAATAGCTTAAATATTTTATCCATTTCTTTCTGGCTTGCTAGGTTTTTCGCTGAGAAGTCCAAGGATAATCTAATGGTTTTACTTTTATAAATTATTATTTTTTTCTCCCTGGCTGCCCTGAGAATGTCTTTGTCATTGATTTTTGATAATTTTAATACAATATGTCTTAGTGAAGGCCTCTTTGGGTTGAGATAATTGAGTGTTCTGTTGACTTCTTGAATTCCAAATTTTAGCTCATTCCTTAGATTTGGGAATTCTCATCAACTATCCGTCTGAAAATGCTTTCTAGTCTAGGATTTTTTTCCTCGCCTTTGAGAATGCCCATTATCTTATGTTTCCTTCCCTGATAGTATCAGCTAGTTCTTGTATTTCTCTCTCATTATTTTTCATTTTTCAGTTTCTGTCTTCTTCCTTCTGAACTGTTTCTAGATTTCTGTCTTCAATATTGCTGATCCTTTCCTCCATTTGGTCAACTCTATTTCCCTAGCTTGCTATCTCATTTTTCAACTCTTGCAGTGTGTTGTTTATCTGCAGACTTTCTCTTTGATTCTTTTTGAGAGTTTCACTCTCCTTGCTCTGCTCATCTAGTTGTGATTTCAGTTCCTGAAATTGTTGATTTGAGTAGTTTTGGAACTCATTGAGTTTTTTCAGAAAACCGTCCTCTGTCATTTAAGTTGCATATTTCTATGTCTTTAAGTGTATTTTCTGGAGATTTTTTTTCTTCTTTCTGAGATGCCTTGTCAGTTTGGTTGTTCATGGTGTTTAATGGGCTATTTCTCTGTCAGGGCATTAATGGAAATGTATTCTGCTTTTTTTCCAGAAAGAAGATTTGTTATACAAAGTCTCTCTTTAGCCTGTTGCAAAGAAGGCACTTTTGGTTTCCAGTAGGTGGCATCTAAGCTTCCTGGATCTCTGCTTTTTATAAAGCTTTAAAAAAAGCATTTTTTTTCTTTTTTTTTTTTTACTGATTGATATTTAAACATGCCCACTACCCTCAATTTCAATCCCTGTCAGTATTAGCAACTGTTTTTGAAGTGTTTGCTCATATTCCCCTAGGGCTATGCAGTCTTCCCTCTCAGAGGTTACGTGGAGAGGGGCCGTTTGGGTTGGGAATTGGGGCCTGCAGCTTAGCCTTGGATAACTTTTTAATGTAAAACATTGAAATTCTTTACAGCACAGAATTTTCACAGTAAGATGAATGTAAAAATCAAAACAAATACCTGTAAATCCCAAAATATTTAAAAATTATGCAAGACACTTTTAACTGACCCATTAATAAAGAAGTCACAAGGGAAATTTGAAAGTGTTTTGAACTGAAGAAACATGAACATGCTATATCAAAATATACAGGATTCAAAGAGACAGCAGAAACATTGCCTATATTAGTGAACATTCCTTATATTAGTGAAAGAGGAAAGTCTCAGTTCGATAATCTCAGCTTCTAATTTGAAAAACTAAAGAAGAGCAAATATAAACCCTGAATGAGGAAACAGAAGAAAATAATAAAGATAGAAATCAGTGAAATTTAAATACAAAAGTAGAATCAATGAAACCAATAGCTTGCTCTTGGAGTTTAACAAATCTATACCCAGTCCATTAAGAAAATAGATGGTACAGATTGCTAATATCAATAATGAAAAAGAGGAGTCACGAAATATCCTAAAGACATTTAAAAGACAATAAGGGAATAACGTGTACAACATTATGCCAATAAGTTTGACACTTAAATCTTTTCAGAAAGGGAAATGCAGGCCCGTGTTGTCACTGGGAATTTACCAAACACTTAAGGAGTAAATAACAGCAGCTCTACACAGACTCTTCAAGAAAATGCAAGAGGGGGGAATACTTTGCACCTCATCTCATGAGGACAGCATTGCCTCAATACCAAAACCAGGCAAAACATTGCAGGAAAATTAAAGCAGTGTCCATTATGAACATATAACAGAAAATTCTTAATAAAAAATGAACAGATTACATCTTGCATATGTAAAATTGAGACTTCATCATAATCAAGGAGAATTTATTCCATGAATATCTGGTTGCTGAAAATTCAAAGTGAATCAGTATAATTCCCCTTATCGGAGACTATGTGAAGAAAAAATACATGATGATCTTAATAGATGCAATTAAAGCATTTGACAGAATTGATCATTTTTTATGGCAAAATTTATCAATAAACGAGAACCTTACTATTTCAACCTGACAAAAGACACCTACAAGAAACTCACAGCTAACATTATACTTAGTGGCAAAAGACTAATTTATTTTCCACTGAGGTAGGAATAAGGCAAGTGTGTCTACTCTTACCCCTTTACTCATCATCGTATTTATGGTTCTATTTAGTACAATAAAGCAATCTCATACATTTAGGAAAGGAAGAATTTAAATAGATTTTGTTTGCTTATGACATGATTGTCTATGTGGAAATTTTGACAGACTGAATTTTACAGGGTTGTACTACACTAGCTCAGCATACAGAAAACAATGTTATGTCTATACACTAGCAATAAATCATTAGAAATTTAAATTTTTATTGTGGTTTGATCATTTTTTAGCATTTTTAAATATACTGGGGTGGCATTGGTTAAAAATTATGTAGGTTTCACATGTACAATTCAATAATATATCATATGTCTATTAATTGCATTGTGTATTCACCACCCAAAGTGAAATTTTCTGTCACCATGTAATTGACACTCTTTCCTTATCTAACTCCACTGTCCAAATTTCCCCTCTGGGAAACACTAAAATGTTTTCTGAGTCTATAAGTTTTTATTTGTTTGTCTTATTTGTTGCTTTCAGTTTCATATACTCAAACATAAGAAAAGATGAAATACTGGCATTTACGACACATGTATAGAAATTAAAATTTTTAAAGTACTATTTACAACTGCTCGAAACTACATTAGATATTTGCCAATAAATCTAACAGTAAATGTGCAAGATTTCAATGGCGAAAACAGCTAAACACTAAAATAAATTAGCCCATTTTCTGTTTGCCCCAAGTGGCATGGGGAAATGTTAGAAGTAATAGAACTTTCCTATGTCTACTTAGTAATATCAATAGTTACCATTTGCATTCATGAAACCTCATACAATGGTACACTTAAAAGGATTAATTTTTCTGTATGTAAATTATATCTAGTAAAACTAAGTTAAAATTATTAGTGGCTACCAGCACTTACAACAACATGAAAAAGATCAGCAAACCTATAACTTCTGAGCAATAGAATCCAACATGAATAAGAGGGAGAAAGTTACAGATCTATGGAACAGTAGTAAGCAGCCAAACATACATGTTATTGGAGCTACACAAAGAAAGGAGAAACAACAGTCTAGACAATTTTTTGAATAAAAATTGGCTAAAAAGTTACCCAATTGAAGCAGAACAACAATGCCACAAGTCCAGGAAATTCAATGACACAAGGAGGATACATTTTAAAACTTAACGAAGAAATTTTCACCAAAGTACATACATCATAGTGAAAGTACTGAAATTAAAAATTAAAGTAAAAGAAGGCAGTGAGAGGAGAGAAAAAAAATTGCATTGCCCCATCCCTTCATCCTAAATAGAATGAATTCTCACTTTCTTGTGGAACTGTGGAGGTACTGTGGAAATTAGAAGACAGTAATATTTGCTAAAGTCCTGAAAGAAAATAAAACATCTCTGTCAAGAGAAATCTTTCAGAACTGAAGGTGAAATAAAACCATTTTAAGGTCAGAGTTATAGAATTGGTCTCTACCCAACCTGCACAACAAGAATTGCTAAAGGAAGTTCTTCAGAATGAAGGGAGAAAGATACCTGATAGAAATTCACATTAAAGGCAACACAAAAGAGCAGTTTTCTGTTTTAAAAGGTTGTACATTATGGGCCCTTTTCTATTGCTCAGATTTAATCTCATGAGAGGTTCTCCTGCACTCACATTCCAGCCCAGTGTTATTGTGTTTTCTCCAAATTCTGCCAAACACATTACTGGACCCTTTAATCATTCTTGAAGGTCATGGCCAGCCTTTTACTTCTTGAATTAGAATAGTTTGGGAAATACCAGAGTGTAGTAAAATTAACTCTAAGTATTAATCTTGAATTTATCTCAGGCCTGTGGAATTATATACTAGTTTACAGTGTAAAACGTGGTGTTTTATCTCTGGGTTATAACCCAAAAGTTTTGGAAAACATGCTTCTAACTCCACTGTGCTTTCTCTTTCTTGAATATCCCAAATCATGAATATTGTTGCTACCTGAGCACTTTCTTTTTCTAAATCTTTACCTGGCTAGGTTTTTTCCAACTTCTGCATTTGAGCTCATATATTACCTTCTCAAAAGAGTCTTTTCTGCTTTATAAAAAGCAGGAAACTGTAATCATTATCAGCATGAAATGAAAAAACTAATAATAATCTCTAGAACTAAAACATTCAAAACTTGCTTTTCACCTTCTGTGGAATTGTTATCTGGTATTCAGACCTTTCTCAAAACCAGTCAGTGATGAGGAGAAAAATATAAGTAAACAATAAATTGTAATGACTATCTGTTCTAGGTGGAAACAAGTTAGATTCCTCTAAATCTGTACGTGATTTAAACTGCACAAATAGTCTTTTAAAAAAAACTCAACATCCTTCTGTCCCTTCTCTCTTTGTTCCTAGTGGAACTTACTACTTTGCACTAGTGGCCTATGTCAAAGCAGCTTTTTATTAATTCTGGAATTTCTCTACTTTTCAGTGGTCAAATGTCAAGATCCAGTAGTTGAAAATGGAAGACTGGTGTCAGGATTTGGAATAAAATATTACTACAAAGTGCAGGTTGTATTTGAATGCAACCAGGGTTTTGACCTTAAAGGCAACCGCACAATTTTCTGTGGTGCTAACAGTGTATGGGAGCCTGAGATGCCAGAATGTATTAAAGGTACAAAAGCTGTCCTTTTCCTCTCTCTTTGCTAGATTTTATTTCTTTCACATTAAATATTAATGTTATAAAATAATTGAAAATCAGCAGTTTTAGCAATTAACTCTTATATTCATTTCCATGAAAAATGTGACATACAATTTACAAACAACTCTCCTGTCATTTTATATGTTTTCATAGGATCTTGGTATGTCATGTGCATCACACAGGTGTATAAATTTCTGGTTGGCATTTTTACATTTAAAAATGGAGAGCAGCCATTTTTCACTAAATTAAAGCATAGGATTTTTTACCTAAGTAAGTGAAGAATGGAAGGTATAATTTCATGGAAGGGAAAATATTAACTAAACAGTAGATAAGTCTATGTGAGTTTGTTTTGCATTTTCCATTCTCCCCATTACAAAACGTACAATATCCTGTATGTCAGGTTTAGTATCTTTCTGCTTTATTTTTCTAAATTGTTTAAATAACTAATGATTTTCTAAATAATTCATTGAATATCTGTTGATTTGTACTCATTCATCATATTTAGTAATAAACCTAAAAAGGACATAGTTATAGTCATTTTTGTTGTTAAACTAGTAATTCTAAAATGATTTGCCACAGTCCACAGATAGAAAGAGGTATATAAATTTGGCAAGTTACGCAAACTTTACATGTGTTTACTTTATGTAAAATGACTTAATGTCTTCTTCACTGGGTGATAGGTAAGTTAAAATGAGATGCACCACAATGCCTGGCATATAGGAAGTTCATATGATTGACAGGATCACTCCAATTAATATTACTGAAGAAGAAGGTCCAAGACTCCTGTTTTTTTAATTTTTTAATCTTTTTATTTATTTTAATTTTTTTAATTGATTTTCTTTTTTACTTAAAGAAATGATTTAAGTTTTTTTCTCCCAGTTACTTCCCTCTTCCACCCTCCCCACTACCTCTGGCAGCCATTTGTCCATGTCCATGAGTCTCTGTTTTTTTGTCCAATTTATTTCTTGCTTTTAGGTTTATATCCCACATATAAGTGATATTATCTGATTTTCAACTTTTTATGTCTGACTTATTTTTCTTAGTATGATTATTTTAAGATCCATCCATGTTGTTGCAAATGGCAATATTTCATCTCTTCATATGCCTGAGTAATATTCCATTGTATGTATGTACCACAGCTTGTTTAACCAAATATCTCTCATGGGACACTTTGGTTGCTTCCATGTCCTGCCCACTGTGAATAATGCTGCTATGAACATTGGTGTGCAAACTTTTCATATATGAGTTTTCAAGACATTGGTTAAATACTCAGTAGAGGGATTGCTGGATTGTATGGTAGATCAATTCTCAATTTTTTGAGGAAACTCCATACTGTTTTCCATAGTGGCTGTACCAATTTGCAGTCCCACCAGCAGTGTATGAGGGTTCCTATTTCTCTGCATTCTCTCCAACATTTGTAATTACTTGTCCCGTTGATGACAGGTATTCTAAAAGGTGTGAGTTGATATCTCCTTGTGGTTTTGATTTTCATTTCCCTAAGAGCTAATGATGTTGAGCATCTTTTCATATATTTGTTGGCCATTTGTATGTCCTACAGGGAGAAGTGTCTATTCAAGTCTTCTGCGCATTTTTCGATTGGATCGTTTGTTTTTTGTTGTTGTTATTCAGTCACATGAGTTCTTTGTATATTTTGGATATCAGGCCCGTATCAGAGGTGTTGCTTGCAAATATATTATCCCATTCAGATGGTTCTCCCTTTACTTTGTTAATAATTTCTTTTGCTGAGCAGAAGCTTTTCAGTTTTTTGTAGTACCATTCATTTACTTTAGCTTCTACTTTCCTTGGTTTTGAGGTCAAATTCATAAAATTGTATTTAAGTTTAAAGTCCTTGAGTTTAGTTCCTATGTTTTCTTCTATGCATTTTATTGTTTTAGGTATTATTTTCAGGTTTTCAATCCATTTTGAGTTAATTTTGGTGTGTGGTGAAAGACAACAGTCAAGATTCATTCTTTTGCAGGCGGCGTTCCAGTTTTCCCAGAATCATTTATTGAAGAGGCTTTCCTTTCTCCACTGTATGTTGTTGGCTTTTTGTCAAAGTTATTGGCCCATATAAAAATGGGTTTACTTCTGGAGTCTCAATTCTATTCCACTGATCAGTGTGTCTCTCTTTATGCCAATACCATGCTTTTTAGATTACTGTTGCTTTGTAGTATAATTTGAAGTCAGGCAGAGTGATGCCTCCAGCCTCATTCTTTATTCTCATGATGACTGGCTATTTTACATTTAAAAATGTAGAGCAGCCATTTTTTAATAAATTAAAGCATAGGGTCTATTGTGCTTCCATACAAATCTGATAATTTTTTATTCCATTTCCTTAAAAAATGCCAATGGGATTTTGATGAGGATTCCATTAAATTTGTATAGTGCTTTAGATAATAAGGTCATTTTAACTGTGTTAACTCTTCCAGTCCAAGAACATATCATATCTTTAAATTTCTTTGTATCTCCTTCAATTTTTTTAACAGGGTATTGTAATTTTCATTATAGAAGTCCTTTACATGTTTCATTAGAATTATTTCTATGTATTTTATTCTTTTAGTTACAGTTGCAAAAGGCATTATTTTTTTCACTTTTTCTGATGCTTCATTAGTAGAGTATAGTAACGCCATGGATTTCTGAACATCGATTTTGTATTTAGAAACTCTACTGTATTTGCTTATTGTTTCTAGTAGTGTTCTGTGGATTCTTTAGAGTTTTCGATATAGAGAATCATGTCATCTGCAAATAGTGACTGTTTGACTTCTTCATTTCTTATTTGGATGCCTTTTATATCTTTTACTTGCCCGATTGACTTGCTGGGACGTCCAATGTTATGTTGAATAACAGTGACAACAGTGAATAGCCTTGCCTTATTCCTGATCTTAGAGGGAAGGTTTTTATTTTTCATCATTAAGTATAATGTTGGCTGAGGGCTCATCATATATCGCCTTTATTATATTAAAATATTTTCTTTCTGTACTGATTTTATTAAATACTTTTATCATAAATGGATGCTGTATCTTGTCAAAGGCTTTTTCTGCATCTGTCAATATGATCACATGATTCTTATTATTTAATTTGTTTATGTGGTATATCACATTATTTGATTTGCATACGGTGAACCATCCCTGTACCTGTGGGATGAAGCCCACTTGATTGTGGTGTGTAATCTTTTTAATATGTTGCTGTATTGATCTTGCTAATTTCTTATTTAGGATTTTTGCATCTGTGTTCATGAGAGATATTGGTCTGTAGTTTTCTTTATTTTTATTATCTTTAGCAGTTTTTGGTCTCAGGATGATATTAGCCTCATAAAATGAGCTGGGGAGTATTATCTCCTCTTCGATTTTTTGTAATAGTTTAAGGAGAATAGGTATTAAATCTTCTTTGAATGTTTGCTATAATTTGCTGGTGAAGCCATCTGGTCCTGGATTTTTATTTTTTGGTAGGTTTTTGATGATTGTTTTAATGTCCGCATTGCTGATCAGTCAATTTATATCTTCCAGTTCTTCATGAATCAGTATAGGAAGGTTTTATCTTTCTAAGTACTGGTGCTTTACTTCTAGGTTATTAAATTTGGTGTGATATATTTTCTTCATAGTATTCTTGTATGATGCTTTGTATTTCTGAGATAACAGTTGTAATTTTCCATCTTTCATCCGTGATTTTCGTTCTTTTTTTTTTTTTTTTTTTAATTTTTTAGGCAAGGCAACCTTTGGTTGACCTCACAGATTGCAAGGACATCATCAACTTACACTCCCTTATTTAATTTTAATTTTTTACCCCTCCATCTCCTGGTCTTCCTAGGTGGTCTCCCATCCAAGTTCTGAGATCAGACGAGATCAGGATTGTTCAGGGTGGCATGGCCATAGACTTCATCCCTGATTTTGTTATTTGTGTCCTTTTAACTTTTAGCAAGTCTAGCCAGTGGCTTGTCAATTTTATTAACGTTCTCAGAGAACCAGCTCTTTGTTGCATTTAATTTTTCTATTGTTTTTTTGTTTTGTTTTCCATTTTATTTCTGCTCTAATTTTGATTATTTCTTTCCTTCTTCTGACTTCAGTCTTCATTTTTTCTTCCTTTTCCAGTTTTTTCATATTAACCACTAAGTTGTTTATTTGGGCTCATTCTTGTTTTTGGAAATAGGCCCACAATGATATGAACTTTCCTCTTATGACCACTTTTGCCATGTCTCAAAATTTGGATATGTTGTACTATCTTTATCATTCATTTCTATGTATCTCTTGATCTTCCTCTTTATTTCTTTCTGACCCAATTATTCTTCAGCAGCACATTGTTTAATCTCCATGTATTTGTGTTTCTTCCTGATTTTTTTTTTTACAGATGATTTTTGTATGTCTAGAAAGGTCTGAATTTCTCCTTCATATCTAAAGGAGAGTTTTGCTGGATACATTATTCTCGGCTGGAGTTTCTTTCATTTAATAATTTGACTATTTGATTCTACTCCTTTATGGATTGTAAGGTTTGTGCTGAGAAGTCCAACAATTATCTAATGGATTATCCTTTATGGTTACCATCTTCTTTTCCCTGGCTTCCCTGAGAATTCTATCTTTGTCATTGATTTTTGATCATTTTAATACAGTGTGTCTTGGTGAAGGCCTTTTTGGATTGAGATGGGTTTCTATTGTCTTCTTGAATTCCAAGCTCCAGCTCATTCCTTAGATTTGGGAAATTTTTATCAACTATTGTTTGAAAATACTTTATAATCCAGTTTCCTTTTCCTCGCCTTCGAGAATGACCAATATTTTTATATTTCCTCTTGGGATCGTATTGGCTAGTTCTTGTATTTCTCTTTCATTATTTTTCACTTTTCAATTTCTCTCTTCTCTATTCTGATGTATTTCTAGATTTCTGTCTTTGCTATCACTGATCCTTTTCTCCATTTGGTCAACTTTATTTCACAAACTTGGTATTTCATTTTTCTTGCAGGAGGCTTGTTTCTCCAGATGGTTTATTCTGTTATTTAGAGAGTTTCATTCTCTTGCTAAAGGACTCATTCTGCTTGTCTTGTTGTTTTTTCAATTCCTGAAATTGTTGATATGATTTGTTTCTGATCTCCTTGAGTTTTTCAGAAGTACCACCCTGAATTCTCTATCTATTAAATCACATATTTCTATGTCTATAAGCTTATTTTCTGTAGATTTTTCTCTTCCTTTCAAAGATGCTTTGCCCCTTTTTTGTTCATGGTTTTTATTGGAATATTTCTCTTCCTGGGCATTAATGGAAGTGTATTCTGATTTTTTTCCAGAAAAAAAAATATTATTTAGTTCCCTAGACTATTGCAAAGAAGGTATTTTTTTTCTTCTTCTAGTAGGTGGCATCTAGCCTCTTGGATCTCTGCTTTATATAAAGTCTTAATAATGTCTTTTTTCTTCTTCTAGATGTTTAAACACGCTCACTACTCTCAGTCTCAGTTCCTGCCAGTGTTAGTGACAGTTTCAGGAGCATTTGCTTGAATTACCCTGATACTTCACAGCATTCTGTCACAGAGGGTATGAGGGTAGATGCCGTCTGGTTTGGGCATGGGGGCTATGGCTCAGCATCAGATTTGCAACTGTGGCTGGTAAAAGTCAATTGTTGTGTCCCTGCTTTCCATACTTTTCTGCCATCCCCATTTCTCTGCCTTCTACCCTGATGACAGAACACTGCCGCCGGCCATGTGGAGTTCACAGCACTCCAAGGCAGGGCTTCTCAGGGAACTCTCTGTACCTCCCCGCCCCCCTTCCTCCTATAGGTAGCTCCACCAGCTGTGAGAGGAGGCTTGTTTCTCTCAGTCCACTGCCTGACACCAGGGGTTCTAACCTGTAGTAGCAGTTATGTGCAGTCCCCACGCTCAGACATACTGGTATCCAGTTGGGGTGATTTTCACTTTTGATTTTAAATGTTCAGCTTATTGTTGTATCCATGGAAGAGATCCAGGACCCTCTCTCACTCTAACATCTTTCTGACATCTGCATCCGTATTGGTTATTAAGGCCCCATATTGGTTATTAAGGCTATAGGAATTGGCTCTGGTTTTTAAATATATATGTTTCTTCGTTGACTTTGCTCCTTATTCATTTTAAAAGTGATGTGCTGACACATGTATCTTCCTGTGACCATTTTAGTTATTTTTATATAGTACCATTCAAACTGGGAAATTTCTGCTGTCTGGAGAACAAGACTCACATTTCTGCCATCCAGCTTCTCTCTCCTCATATAATTTTTCTTTCTCCTTGCTGAGTATTTTTATGTGCCAACATAAAGTAAATTTTATAGTACCTAAAAGGCAAGAAAAGTTCTTGTTTATTGAAATGAAATAATTGCATGGGCTACTGATCAACTGCTCTGCCTTAGACTTGAGAAATTATTTTGGTATAGAGGAAGGAATTGTATTCCTGAATTCAGTGCTGCTACCTCAGGTTGCCCCTTGGTTGCAGCAGAAACAAGGAACAAGATTCCCCCTTATCCACAATTTTGCCTTCTGTGATTTAAGTTACCAAAAACCATGGTCCAAAACTATTAAATGAAAAATTTCACCAATAAACAATTCATAAGATATATATTGCACACCTTTCTGAGCATCTTGATGACATCTCACACTGTCTGTTACATCCCACCTGGAAAATGAATAAATTATTTGTCCAGTATGTTCACCTAACTTCATCTCATCACATAGGCATTGTGCCATCTCACGTCATCACAAGAATAGAGGAGAGTACAGTACAGTAAAATATTTTGACAATGAGAGACCACATTCCTTTCACTTTTATTACAGGATATTGTCATAATCATTTTATTTAGTATTAGCTACTTTGAAAATCTCTTAGTGTGCCTAATTTGTAAGTTAAATTGTATTATAGTTTCTAAGAATCCAGTGGGGTCATGGAAGGAATGCCCTGTAAGTAGAAGGGGAGCTACTGTTGTGGGAAGAACATTATTCTGGGGGCACTTTATTCTGGGTTTTAGTCTGCCTCAACTTACACAGGTGAAATCATTTCTTTGGGCTGAAATCTCATATCATTTAATGAGGGTTGTGCATACAGTGGGATAAGGAGCAGGACAGCCAGGTTTCACTGGGCTTCTGGTTTTAGTCAGACACCGTGATCTTCTGAAGGCACTGGTCTGTGCATGGGCATGTGTAATTGTGTCACGGTAAAGTTTAATTTTGCAGCAGACAAAGAGGCTTAAACAGTTTTGGCAAGTGTAGAGAAGGTGAGCCATTCTCTTGATCCATAGTAGGGAGCTATTTTGCTTTCCTGAAAATCGCCTGGAACATTGGGGAATTTTCTAAATGTAGCCTATCATATTATATAATGTCATCTGTTGTTAATGAACAGCTTTGCAACCAAATAATAATTATATTTCAACTACCTAGGGAAAAAAAACTGATTCAAGATGTTATTTTTTTTGGGTCTGGGAATGTTTACTTTAAACATCTCCACGGAGAAAAAAATTATATGTTCTGAGCAAAGGAAGAAATTTACTTATTAAAAAGTGTGGTATTGGACTCAATCATTATAGTGTAAAAGCTTATAATCAACTAGATGCAACACCAAATTTTGAACTCTGCACATTGCTGAAAGCATCTTTCACAATGTATGTTACTGGGAAGAAATACTTCAAATTAGCCAATGACCTTTCCTAGTGGATTAAACTAGCAATTGACCTTTCCTTTTCTATTCAGAGCACTGTGTGTACAAGTCATAGAAGGATTCTCTTATACGCTTTCAAGACAGTTACTGAGATTCATAATATAAAGGATACTTGTATAATTTAATCACAGGCTTGCTGTTACTTGATATCTTTCTCGGTGGTTCCAGGAACTTCTAGAATGTTGCTATCTATTTGTAGCTGAACAGAAACATACAGCATTTCTAGCCCATGTTTGTTTTCTTGTTGAAAGTAAGAATGTCTGATTGAGGGTATTCAGTAAATGTAATGTTATTAATGAACCTCACCTCTGTATTAGTTCACTTTTTTAACAATGCTTTTAATTTAACTGGGGCTTTTTCTTGGCTTTTTATTTTGTTTTGGCAACTGGTTGAGGAACATTCAGATATATCAAGGCCAGCAGAGTGAAAATGTTGAAAACATTAGTCCAACAGGTGGATATCACGGCATGATGTAAATGAAATGTTGGCCTGTGTATATAGAGAGAATTTTAGAATCTATAATACGATATGAAATAAGAGTAAAATTTCACTTGTTTAGAATTCTCTTGACCAGTCTCTCAGTCTGAAGTAATACCAATCCAGGGAGTAACATAGGAAGTTATCTCAAGGATTAAAATAGATCTACCTCCTTTTTTCCTATGTTCTTATCCTTATAAGAGAGGCTGGGCATTCTTTTCTGTCTCCAGAATTTTACTAGATGTGTGTTCATTACATTATTGTACATAATGGTTCTAACAGATTTGTTAGGTTGTCATCAGTTTGTATCTTAAACTGTGGTAGTATAGTCTGACCAAAGTACTACATACTATAGAAGTCTTGGGGAAGAATCGAGTATGAAAAGCATTTAGAACAAATGAGGGAAGATGCATACTATAAATATATTTTACAACTAAAAATACTGCTGTTATCTCTTCAGTTTACTGTATTGAATATTCATCTCATTCTCTAATAAACAAAAACCTAAAAGTATGTTATTTAAAGCAAGCATAGAATATACTCCACCATACCACCACTTGTAGTCCCTAGCTGATAAAGAAGATAAAATAGTTTTATTATCATATTCTGATCTGTTATGTCCAGGTGCCTGTGGTGATCCACCGAGATTTGAATCTATGATACTCAATGGTCTTCCTAAAACTCTTTATCATCCTGGGGACAAAATAGAATATCACTGTCGCCTTGGGTACAAACGCATTCTGCCTTTTCTTGCCACTTCGGCTGTTTGTCAGTCAGATAACACATGGACACCTCTCCAAGAGGCTTGTGCAAGTAAGTAAAAAAAACTTTTGTTTTTATTGGTCTAGAGATCTTCACACTTTTAGACTACGTATTTCACTACTGCAATAATGGTTATCTCATGAGAATGTAGATTTTAGATAGCAATATCTTTGAAAATCAGCCTGGAGTCTTTTTCTTGGCAATTGGTTTTCAGAGTAAATGTGAATCCTAAGTTTGGGCTTTTAATAGTTAAAGAAAGACAATATTTCCACGAATTCAGAAGAGCAATGTAGAATTTTGATTTTGATCTAAATCTGTTTTGAAATTGTTTTGACACAGTAATTTGAAATTTTCTTCTAGAAACTTTATGTCCATTCCTAGGAGACCCCCCAAATGGCCGAATCATCTATGTAAACGAAACTTTACAGTTTGGTTCACAGGCTCACTATGTTTGCAATGAGGGGTAAGTAAGTTGCTGCTTAGGAAGAAGGTAAATATTACTAATTTAATATTTATTGTGCTTCTCTTCTTACGCATTCCTATAATTCCTATAATTTTGATTCATTTTGCTTTCTCTGTGACAACTTTACTTGTAGCTAACCAACTTTTCGACTTTCTATGGAGACTAAAAGAGTATGTAATGAAATGGAAAATATTTAAATTGCAGGAAAGCAAAATTGTACAATACTTACTATATGAATAATAAGCTTATCATTAGCATTAAAAATGTAGTCGTCATGACGACTTTATTCTTAACAACAAGTGCACCTTGTTTAAAATGGCCAACTCTCAAAGCTGATAAAGGGCTTATAGAAATGCAAGGTGGAATTGCCAGTCAAAGGTATTCTTACTTTGAGATAACTGTCAGGTGTTACCGGACGAAAATATACCTGGTTAACCTGGGCCTTAATATTAATCAAGTCTCACAGTTGGAAAACCTTATTTTTGAGAGTGCTACTAAGGAATGAAGCATCTCAAAAAGAGGAACTGAGCACTTAATAGTAGTCTTGTTCTATAAGAAAGTAGGCAATTATGAAAAGTGTGCATATATAAAACACTATAAATATGCAACAGTTTTTTATATTGACTTGACATCCTGCTACACTGCGGTATTCATTTATTCAAATAGCAGTGTGTGTGTGTGTGTGTGTGTGTGTGTGTGTGTGTGTGTGTGTGTGTGGCGCGTCTTTAGGGTTTTCTACATATAAGAAAGATATTCTTATCTGCAAACAGTAATAGTGTTACTTCTTCTTCACAAAGGTGATATCTTTTATTTCTTTTTTCTTGCCTAACCAATCTAGCTAGAACTTTTGCTGCTACGCTGCATCCTTTTCATCACTGAGTATGATGTTTACTATGGGTTTTTCATGTGTGCTCTTTACTATCTTAAGGTAGTTTATTTCTGTTTTAGTTTGTTACTATTTTTATTATTTAAAAGTGTTGTATTTCATTAAAAGCTTTTTCTACAATAATTGAGATGATCATGATATTTTTCCTTTTTATTCTATTGATATGGCAGATTACTTTGATCAATTTTCATATGTTGAGTTACCCTTGCATTCCAGCAGTAATTCTCACTTGGTCATAGTGTATAATCCTGCTGAATTCTGTTTGCTAGTAATTTGTTGTGGATTTCTGCATCAGGATTCATAAAGTACATTGTTCTATAGCTTTCTTTCCTTCTAGTGTCTTTGGCTTCAGTGTTCTGGTAATGCTGGTCTCAGGATATGTTCAGAAGGCTTCCTTCTTCAGCAATAATTTTGAAAAAATAGAGGATTGTTATTAATTTTTTTTAAATGTTTTGTAGGTTTCACAGTAAAACCATCAGGTCCAAGGCTTTTCTTTATTCAGAGTTGTTTGTTTAATGATTCAATCTCCTCAGATTACATATTTCTTTCTGATTTAGTCATGATCAGTTTTCTGTTTCTGAGATTTTTACATTTTATCTAGATATTCAATTTGTTAAGTAAAATAGTTCATAGTACTTAATAATATTTTGTATTTCTGTAGAATAGGTATAAATGTCCCTACTTTCATTTTTGATTTATTAATTTGAGTCTTTTCTAAATTCATCTAGCTAAATTATTATGAACTTAGTTGATCCTTTTTTAAACCAACTTTAGTTTGATTAATTTTTTCTAACATTCTTTTCTCTCTGTTTTGTTCATCTCTTCTCTGATTTTCCTTATTTATTATCTTTGGCTAGCATTGGACTTAATTCTTTTTATCTAATTTCCTAAATTGTGAAGTTAAGTTGCTGATATCAAATCTCCTTTTTTATTCTGTTTATAGCTATAAAACCCCACCTTTGACACTGCTTTTACTATATCTTGTAAGTTTTATATATTATTTTCATTTTAATTCTTCTCAACGTATTTTCTAATTGCCCTTGTCATTTTTTAGTTGGCATTTTCTATACATGTCATTTAAAAAAATTCCCCCTCAAATGACTGTAGAGTAGGATAACATCCATTAAATATTTTTTTTTATAATTATGTTCTTCTTGTTAACTCATAAAAAAAACCCTAACCTTTTATTTTATTATTTAGTTATTACTTACTTGGAACAAAAATTTTATCTTGTGAACATTCTGGAGATAGTGTGGATTGGAGTGGTAATCCCCCACAGTGTGAAAGTAAGTATGTATATTCTCATTTAGAATTTAGAGCAACAGTTCTCAAACTTTTATGCCTGGACCCCTTTATGCTATTAAATTAAAGACCCCACAAAATTCTTGTACAGGTATGCTAAGTTTATTGATATTCATTATATTGGAGTTAAAACACATTTTAAAAATTATTTATTAATTCATTGTTAAGAACAACAAGCTCAATGATGTGTTTTAAAAAGTAACTTTTTATGCAAAATCAAAACATTTGTTTTAAAATTTGGAAATAGTGGCATTGTTTTACATTTTTCAAATGTCTTCATATCCCAGGCCAACAGAAGACCTCCAAATTTTAGTCTCTAGCATTATCAAATGATTTGTAGACACTGGAAATTTCACTGTACACTCTTGAGGATGAAAGTGAAAAAGGACGATAACATCCTAGTAAAACTGAACCATCAATTTAGGAATGGATATATTTATAAGTTATAAAGCATTTCTCAACCAGCTCTGAGTTTCATTTTTAATCAAAGCATATTGTCTCATTAAATTGTCAGCATCTCTTAGGATGAGGACAAGTCTTAACAGGGCCTTGCACATAGAGGTATTTCATATAGGCATGTTATATAGCTATTTAAGAAAATGAGATTTATTCAAAAAATTCATTTCTCCATTAGTGGTTTGAATTGGGATAATACATTTTCTCATAGAAACATTTTTCTAAATGGATATTGGGTTCACAGCTATATTGTAGAAATCATATGTTAATGAATGTATTGATGGCAGTTTATAGGACATTAATAATGCTGTCTTAATCTTTGACTTTTTCTTTTGCCTGTCCTGTCTTCTTTTCCTCTTTCTAAGAGATTTTGTGTCAACCACCTAGAGAAATACCCAATGGAAAATATACCAATAGCCACAAGGCTACGTTTGAATATAATGAAATAGTAACTTATAGCTGTAATCCTTCAGAGGGACCAGATGAATATTCACTTGTTGGGGAGAGCAAGCTTGCTTGTTCTGGACATAATGTATGGAGTAGTGACCCTCCTCAGTGTAAAGGTAACAATATTTTCATGTATTTTCTTCTAACTCGTAAATACTATGGAAATGCTTTGTAATGCTTTTACTAACAAGTAAACAAAACAGCCACATGTGTTTGCTTCTCCTGTTCAATTGGTTTGTAAGTCAATATGACTCAAATGTAATCAAAAATAGTTCTGGTTGTAGAGTTCTTCACCCTTCACCTCACATATTGTGGCATTCCACTGTAGGCATTGTGAATTTCTGTGTACACATACAAATTAAGATTATTTTTTGCTTAAAAGCATCATAAAACACACACTGGCTTAAAAATAAGGAAGTTTTATCTTGTAAGACAAGAAGCATGAGAGTTCTGGCTAGAGGAAATGACAGATTAAATAGCAAAAGACTAACCCTCTCACTGGTAATATTGATAAACTCTGGACAAATCATACAGGCATACTTTGTTTAATTGCACATTGCTCTTTTGTACTTCACAGATGTTGTGTTTTTTACAAACTGAAGGCAATACCCTCACAATTAAAACCATTACAACTCACTTTATTTTGATACTCACTTTATTATGGTAGTCTGGAATGAATGCACAGTATCTTCAAGGTATGCCTTTACTTAAAAAACAATGTTCATGGCATCAGAGCATGACCAAAGTAGAGAGACACTGTAGGATATTTGATTCTTAAAAGAAAGGAACTGCTTATGAACAGAGAAATGTATCTTGTTTTCACAGAAATATGGAACAATCTTTGATGACATTTCCTAGACAATGAGATAATTTTTAAAATCCAAAAATTGAAATTATTTACTGTACATTATCTGATCACAATTGAATGAATGAATTAATGTAGAAATTAAAACAATGATATATGCAAAAGTGCTGATATTTGAAAATTATGAAAGACACTTCTAACTCACCTATGAATCAAAGAAAAAGTCACAATAAAAATTAGAAAGTGTCGGGAACTCAATAAAGTTTAAAACACAGCATATCAACATATCAAAATTTCTGGAATACAACAAAAGCATTGCTTAGAAAGATTTTTATAGCATGAATTGCTTATATTAGAAAAAAGAGAAAACTCTCGGCTCAATAAGCTTTCACTTCCAGAACTTAAAAAGGAAGAGTTATTTAAATTGAGATCAAGGAAACTGATCGAAATAATAAAATTAAAAATCAATGAAATTGAAAAGAGAAAACAAATAGAATCAATAAAATTAATACATGATTCTTGGAGAGCAATACAATTGAGAAACCTAGAGCCAGTCTGACAAAAATAAAGAAGATAAAAATTTCCAATATCAAGAATGAAATAGAGGTCATTAGTATATATCCTAGAGACATTTAAAGAATAAGAAGGTAGTGACACAGAGAATTTTATGCCTATAAATTCGACCACTTAAATCTTCTCACATAGAGAGCCACAGGCCCCACATTGTCACTGTTAATTGTACCAAACACTTAAGGAGTAAATGTTAGCAGTTCTGCACAAGCTCTTCAAGAAAATACAAGAGAAAACATTGCCCTTGATATCAAAACCAGACAAAAATTTTGCAGGAAAATTAAAAACAATATCCATTGTGAACATAGAATCAAAACTTATTAAAATGTTAAATCAAATCCTGTCATATATAAAAATAAACTACATAATAATCAAGTAGGCATTCATTAATAAAATATTGATTTAAATCAAAATTTAGAAAACATGGCAGTGAGAGACATCCTCAGATCTCCCCTTGGAACAACAATAAGCTGAATATCTAAAACTGAACAAAAAACATCCAAACTGCACACCAGCTCATCTGAGCATAGGGTCTGCACATAAGAGATACCACAAATTAGAACCCTGGGTGTCAAGTGGTGACCTAGGATATATAAAGACACTGCCTCTGGCAGCTGCCAGAATTCCTTGAAGAAGGAGGGGGAGGTGTGAAGATGAGGTGAGTTTTCTCATCAGCCCTGCCTGAAAGTGCTGGGACTTTTATACTCGCAACTGGTAGCAGGGCTCAGACATCAGGGCAGAAAGCAGAGAAGTGGGACTGGACATCAGAGAAGCAACAGTTGATTTTTACCAGCCCCAGTTGCAAAACTGAGGCTGAGCTGCAGCTCTCAACCCCCAATGCAGAGGGCCCCTCCTTTCATACCCTCTGAGACTGATCACCTCAGAGCCCCAGGGGGATCTGAGCAAAAGCTTCGGAGACTGAAGCTGCCTCTCTCAGCCTCTGGAGCTCCCTGAAGGGGGATGGGGAGAGAAGAAGGTGTAGTGACTTCCCTGAACAGCCCTGCCTGGAAGTGCAGGGAGTTTTCTACACAGCTGGCAGCAGGGTTCAGTCATCAGGGCAGAAAGCATAGAAGTAAACCGGGACCACAGAGAAACAACAGTTGATTTTTACTGGCCACAGATACAAAACTGAGGATGAATCATAGCCCGTGACCCCCAACCTAGAGGTCCCTTCCCTCCATACCCTCCAAAACAGAACACTGTGGAACCCCAGGGGAAACTGGGCAAATGCTAACAAAACTGTTGCTAATACTGACAGGGACTGAAACTGAGAGCAGCAAGTGTGATTAAATATCTACAAGAAAATAAAAAAACATTCGGCTTTATATAAAGCAGAGATCCATGAGGCTTCGACACCACCAACTGGAAACCAAAAGAAAAGCACCTTCTCAGCAAGCTAAAGAGAGACCTTTATATAATAAATCTTCTTTTTGGAAAAAGAACAGAATACACTTCCACTAATTAATGACCAGGTGGAGAAATAGTCCATTAAACATCATGAGTAACTAAGGTGACAAGGCATCTAAGAAATAAAGAGGAAAATCCCCGGAAAATAAGCTTACAGACATAGTAATATGAGACTTAAGTGGCAGAGAATTCAGTATGGTACTTCTGAAAAAACTCAGTGAGTTCCAAAATGAGTCATATCAACAATTTCATAAATTGCAAAAAAAGCTAGATGAGTAGAGCAAGGAGATTTAAACTCTCAAAAAGGACTAAATTAAACTTCTGGAGATGAAGAACACACTGCAAGAATTGGAAAATGAAATAACAAACTTAGGAAATAGAGTCGACCAAATGAAGGAAAGATTGGTGATATCGAAGACAGAAATCTAGAAATAAATCATAAGGAAGAAGAGAGAAACCAAAGAATGAAAAATAATGAAAGAGAAATACAAGAATAGCTGATACTATCAGGAGAGGAAACAGAATAATGGACATTCTCAAAGGCGAGGAAAAGGACAAGGGATTAGACAGCATTTTCAGACAAATGGTGGAAGAAAATTTCCCAAATCTAAGGAAGAGTAGGAGTTTGGAATTCAAGAAGTCAACAGAACACCCAATTATCGCAACCAAAAAGGCCTTCACCAAGACACACCATATTAAAATTATCAAAAATCAATGACAAAGATAGATTTCTCAGGGAGCTAGGGAGAAGAAAATGGTAATATATAAGGGAAAACTCATTAGATTATCATTAGACTTATCAGTGAAGACCTTACAAAGCAAAAAGGAGTGGGATCAAATATTTAAACTATTAAATGAACAGAATGACCAGCCTAGAATAATGTGTACAGCGAAGCTCTCCTTAGATATGAAGGAGAAATTAATAACTTTTTAGACATACAAAATTTGAGGGAATTCTCCACTATGAGGCCTACAATATGAGAAATTCTGAAAGGGTTCAGCTCACCTAAAACAAAATAACAACAGAAAAAAATACATAATTAGGAGTAAAGTGACTATCAGGCAAATAGTAGAAGAGGAGTGCAATCCTTACTAAGAACAGGGCATCATAAGCTTAAATAATAAGAGTATTGCTATAGGAAGATAGTAATGAACGTTCAGCATACATAGGAACAAATTGAGATAACAATGAGAGAAAGGGGAGATTCAAAGATCCACATTTGCAAAGGGGAAAGGAGATAAGGCACACACAAAAGAAAATGGACAACTGTATATCTATAACTAACTTTTTCACATTTGTAATCATAACCACACATCATAGAATCAGAACTGAAGTATCTAACAAAACAAGAAGAATCAGAGGCAAAAACCACAGAAGCCAAACAAAATAATAATAATTAATAATAATAATAATAACAACAACAACAACAACAACAACAACAACAGAAATACTAGGACAAGGAAGCAATGGGAACACTGAGCTCCCAAAAAGCAAAGATAAAATAGCTTTAGGAAGACCTCATATTTCAATAAACACTCTAAATATAAATGATCTTAAATACCAATAAAAAGGCACAGACTTGCAGATTAGATCAAAAAACAAAACCCAACCAGATGCTGCCTCCAGGAGACACATCTCAGCTCCAAAGACAAATATAGACTCAAAGTGAAAGGGTAGAAGATAATATTTTTAACCAATGGCTTTCAGAGAAACGGAGTAGCGGTGCTAATATCAGACAAAATAGATTTCAAAATAAAAAATGGTAATGAAAGATACCAAGGGACACTTTATAATGATAAAGAGAATCATGCACCAAGAAGACATACACTTATTAATATCTATGTTATCAATTAGGGCACTGCAAAATATGTAAAACAATTACTAACAGAATTAAAGAGAGAAACAAACCAAAACATTGTGATAGTAGGGGACCTAAATACTCCACTGTCAGATATGGACAGATCATCCAAACAGAAAACTAGTAAAGAAATAACATCCTTAAGTGACACATTAGACCAGCTGGACACAATTGTCATATACAGAACCTTCCATCCCAAAATAGCTGCTTATACATTCTTCTCTAGTGCACATGGAACATTCTTGAGAATCGAGCACATACTGGGACACAGAGATAGCCTCAACAAATATCAGAGGGTTGAAATTATGCCAACCATATTCTCTGGTCAAAATGCTTTGAAACAAGATGTCAACTGCAGAAAGAAATCAGGAAGAAACACAAATACATGGAAATTAATCAGCATGCTATTGAAGAATAACTGGGTCAGGGAAGAAATAAAAAGAGATTAAGAGATATATAGAAATGAATGATAATGATAGTATAACACATCAAAACTTGGGACACAGCAAAAGTGATCATGAGAGGAAAGTTTATATCATTATAGGCCTATTTCCAAGAACAAGAATAAGCCCAAATAAACAACCTAACGTTTCATCTTAAAAAACCTAGAAAAGGAAGAATAAATGAAGCCTAAAGTCACCAAAAAGAAAGACGTCATTAAAATTCAAAGAGAAATAAATGAAATTGCAAACAAAAAAAAAATAGAAAAAATAAATACAACAAAGAGCTGGTTCTTGAAAAAAGGTTTATAAAACTGACAAACTCCTGACTAGATTCAGTAAAGAAAAAAGAGAAAGGACACAAATAAACAAAATCAGGGATGATAGAGGGGAAATTATGTCTGATACCACAGAAATACCAAGGATCATGCAACCATACTATGAAAAAGTATATAACACCAAATTTAATAACCTAGAAGAAATGGACCAGTACTTAGAAAAATAAAACCTTCCTAGACTGAATCAAGAAGATCTGGAAAATCTAAATAGACCAATCAGCAGCATGGAAATTGAAACAATCATCAAAAACTTACCAAAAAGTAAAAGTTCAAGACCAGATGGCTTCATCAGTGAATTCTAGCAAACATTCAAAGATTTAATACCTATTCTCCTCTACCTGTTCCAAAAAATAAAAGAGTAGGTAACACTTGCCAACTCATTTTATAAGGCCAATATCAACCTGAGACTAAAACCTGGTAAAGGTAACACAAATAAAGAAAACTACAGACCAATAACTCTGATGAACACAGATGCAAAAATCCTAAATAAGATACTAGCAAATTGAATACAGCAACATATTAAAAAGATTATACACCATGATCAAATGAGCTTCAACCCAGAGGCACAGGTTTTGTTCAACATATGCAAATCAATTAATGTGATACACCACATAAATTAAAAACTAAGAATCATATGATCATATCAATAGATACAAAAAAGCCTTTGACAAGATACAGCATTCATTTATGATCAAAACACTTAACAAAATTGGTATAGAATGAAAGTACCTTAACATAATAAAGGCCATATATGACAAGCCCTTAGCCAACATTATACTTAGTAGTGAAAAACTAAAAACCTTCCCTCTAAGATTAGGAATAAGGCAAGGCTGTCCACTATTGCCATTGTTATTCAATATAACATTGGATGTCCTAGCGAGCGCAGTCAGGCAAGAGACAGGTATAAAAGGCATCCAAAGAGGAAATGAAGAAGTCAAACTGTCGCTATTTTCAGATGACATGATTCTCTATATAGAAAACCTTAAATACTCCACAAGAACTACTAGAAACTATAAGCAAATATAGTAAGTCTCTGGATACAAAATCAACATTCAAAAATACAACAAAAAGAATAAAATACCTAGAAATAAATTTCAAAAAACAAGTGAAGGACCTATATAATGAAAACTACAAGACTCTATTAAGAGAAATCAAAGAAGATACAAAGTTAATGGAAAGATATTCCATGATTTTGGATTGGAAGAATCAACATAGTAAAATGATCTAATTACTTAAAGCATTATACAGATTTAATGCAATTTCCTTCAAAATCCCATCAGTGTTTTTAAAGAAATAGAACAAAAAATAATCAGATTTGTATAGAAGCACAGCAGACCACAAACTGCCAAAGCCAGCGGGTATACAAATGGCCTACAAATATATGAAAAGATGCTCAGCATCACTAGCTATTACAGAAATGCAAATCAAAACCATCTCACACCTGTTAGAATAGCTATAATCAACAGGACAAGTAATAACATGTTGGTTAGGATGCAAAGAAAAAGGAACCCTTCTACACTGCTGGTGGGACTGCAAATTGGTACAGCCACTATGGAAAACACTATGGAGGTTCCTAAAAAAACTGAGAATTGATCTACCATACGATCCAGCAATCCCACTACTGGATATTTACCCAAGACTTGAAAACTGATATCCAAAAAGATATTTGCACATTGATGTTCCTAGCACCATTATTCACAGTGGCCAGGACATGGAAGCATCCAAAGTCTCTTACCATAGATGGTTGACTAAAGAAGCTGTGGCACATATATAAAATGGAATATTGCTCAGCCATAAGAAGAGATGAAATACTACCATTTGCAACTACATGGATGGACCTCAAGATAATCATGATGCTAAGTGAAATAAGCCAGACTGAAAAAGTAGAAAATCACATGATATCACTTATATGTGGTATATAAACCTAAAAGCAACAAATGAACAGGACAAACAGAGACTCAGGAACATGGAAAATGGACTAGTGGTTACCAGAGGGTAGGGGATAGGGGAGGCAGGGAGAAATTGATGGAGTAGTGGGGGTCAAATATAGGTGAGTAGGGGTAGGGTAAAGTGGGTAAGTTGATTCAATATACGGTAGCTGAAGGAAACTAGACGTTGGGTGGTAGTCACATAATAGAATATATACATGTCAAATGATATTGTGCACCTGAAAATTATATAATTGTATTGACCAATGTTACCTAAATAAACTTTATTTAAAATAATTAATTAATTAATTTAAAAAAACAATAACTATAATTAATCAGTACTATCTACCATATAAAGTGAGTATAAAGTAGAAAAAACACATGATCATTTTAATAGATGTAAAAAGAAAAGCATTTGGCAGAATTCATTATCTTTCCATGGTAACACTTTTAGCAAACTGAAAATAGAAAGGAACTAAGTATCCAAACCTGATAAAAATTACATACAAGAATCTCAGACTTAACATTATACTTAAACGTAATAGAATTTATTTTCCCCTAAAGTTGTAACAAGACAAAAATACCTACTCTGACAACTCTATTCAGCATTACATTGAAAATTCTAGTCAGTACAATAAGGCAAGATACAGAAATAGGCATACAAATTGGAATGGAGGAAGTAAAATAGATTTAATTCACTCATTACATGATTGTCTGGAAATTGTGAAAGACAAAAGTTTTAGCCAGGTTACAAGGCACAGGTGTACAAAGAATTCAGTAAAAATAAAATGAAAATATAGGCACAATTGGATGCCCAGATGCAAAAATATATTTTTTAAAAACCTCAACTGTATTCTGCTCAATATTGCAGAATAGGTAGATGTTGTGTTTGCCTCCTCTCGTGACCAAATTAAAATTACAACTAAACTATAGAACAGCTGTTATGGAAAATCACCTGATATTTAGCTGAACAGAAATCTTACAACTAAAGACAGAGAAGCAGTGACCACAAGATTAGTAGGAAAGGTGGGAATGCTAAATGGAGTAGTCCCACACCTGCATGTGGCAGCTAAAAAACAGGAGAGATATCTTGGCTACTGAGGTTCACCCCAGAGGACTGAAGGGTCCAGGTCTCACACCAGGCACTTCAGCTTAGGGTTCCAGTGATGGGAAGAGATGAACCCACGAAATCTATGTGAGAATCAGCAGAGACACAGTCTTCCAAGAATCCCAAGCATTCCTCTTCTGGGGCTGAGACAGGGACTTATCTACTGACAAACTCACTCTGAGCTCCAGGGCTGAGGCAACAGCACAAAAGATGCCAGAAACATACAGGGAGGAACTGAATTGTCTGGCTTTAAGGTGAGAGCTGGAGAGGCAGCTTTCTCCCAGACAGAAGTGCTGATGGAGAACACTGTTCTTTTATGGATCTCTCTCACCTTCTGGTGTGCAGATGCAGTCAGGCCCCATATCAGAGTCTACATCAATCTTGCTAAAACCGGTTGCCACATCCGAATGATTTTCTGAGACCCCATCCCACCCCACTTAACCTGTGGGCACACTGTGACCACTTCCAGTGGTTTTTTCATACAAATGTCCTGTCTTGGCTTATGCTTCAGACTTTCTTTAAAATCTCTTAATGATTCACAAAACCTTAACAAGCAGCATTTGACCTTGGAAGTCTCTACACCTCTTGCTGAGCAGCCCCCAGCTGGTACTAGCAGCAAATGGCCTCAGTTCATAGCATGGCCTCTCACAGCACATCCCAGCCCAATATGTGCAGCAGCCATCTGCAGAAGGCTCGGTGACTCTTCCCAGGTAGCCTCAGGCAGGATACAGTCTGTGGCTGAATTTTGCCTGCAGTGGGACCCTGGGCCCACAACACCCAGTGGCTAGCTTCAGACTAATCTGGAGCACCCCCCAGGGCTGCATCCTAGCACAACACATCCAAAGGGCAGAGTGGGAAGGCACCAGAGCCCTGCTAATGTGAATCCTGCTTGGTCAGTCTAGCCCCTGCACAACAGCTCCTTATAGTGCCAGTCCTCACAACCAATCAGCAAGAGGCTTAATCCCTCCCATTAATGTGCAATTAGCAAACAAGGCTCAACTACAAGAGAGCATACTCAGTCCATACAAGGGGCACACCTGGAGAATCCAGTTCAGGTGACCAGAGAGACTGAACCCCTGGGCCCCATGGGACAAGTACTACATAAGGCCACTCCACTAAGACCAGGAGAGATATAGCAGCTCTACCTAATACATAGAAATAAACACAGGCAGGCAGCCAAAATGGGGAGACAAAAACATGTGTCCCAAATGAAAGAACAAAACAAAGATCCAGAAAAGAAACTAAAGAAAATGGAGACAAACACTCTATCAGTTGTAGAGTTCAAAACACTGTTTATAAGAATGCTCGATGAATTTAGGGGAAGATTAGAAGAACTCAGTGAGAACTTTAACAGAAATAGAAAACAAAATGGAGATGTAAAGCATGAAAAAGAGCCAATCAGCAGTAAAGAATACAATAACTGAAAGAAAGAATACTTTAGAAGGACTCAACAGTACATTAGATGAAGCAGAGGATTGAATCAATGATTTAATAAATAAGGTAGCAAAAAACACACAAACAGAAAAATAACAAGAAAAAAAACCTGAGGGGAGGGGGAAAAGAGCCCCAAAAGTGAGGATAGTTAAAGGAGCCTCTGAGACAACATCAATCATAATAGGATTTGCATCATAGGGATACCAGAGGGAGAAGAAAGAGAGCAAGAATTAAAAACTTATTTGAAAAAATAATGACAGAAAACTTCCCTAACCTATCAAAGGAAATAGAAATACAAGGCCAAGAAGAAGAGAAAGTTCTAAACAAGATGAACCCAAAAGGTCTACATGAAGATATGTCATAATTAAAATGCCAAAAGTTAAAGACAAAGAACAGCAAGAGAAAGATAGTCAGTTATCTACAGAGGAGTGCCTATAAGACTGTCAGCTGATTTCTCAACAGAAACTTTCAGACCAGAAGAGGTTGGCCCAAAATATTCAGAGCAATGAAAAGCAATGACCTACAATGCAAGATTATTCTACCCAGCAAAGCTATCACTTAGAAGTACAAGTAAAGAACTTCCCAGATAAGAAAAAGCTAAAGGAGTTCATCATCACCAAACCAGTTACAGAGAAATTGTTTAAGGGACTTTTTTTAAGAAGGATAAGGAGAAAGAGATCGAAAATATGAAAAATATACAATAACCACATATCTATCAACATTAACTTTAAATATAAATGGCTTTAGACATGGTTCCTAGTGTAGTGGTTAAGATGTCTGCTTTACATGCAGAAGGTCTTGGGTTCATGCCTCAGTGTATCTCCAGTCCATGGTCTTCAGCCACACCACCCTGAACAAGCCCAATATCTGATCTCAGAACCTAAGCAGGGTCGGGCCTGGTTAGTACTTGAATGGGAGACCACCCAGGAAGACTAGGTGCTATAGGCATAAATAATAATAAATTATAAACAAACAAACAAATAAATGTGGCTTACATGTTTCATTCAAAAAATAGGGTTGTCAAATGGGTAAGAAAACAAGACCCTTGCATATGCTGCCTGCAAGAGACTGACTTGGGATTGAAACTCACACACAGACTGAAAGTAATGGGATGGAAAGAGATCTTTCATAAAAATCAAAACAAACAAAAAGGCTGAGATAGCAATATTTATACCAGACAAAATGGACTTTAAAACCAAGACTATAACTAAAGACAAAGAAGAATTCAGTAACCCCAATTCTGAATATTTATCTGAATAAAAGAAAAAACTACTGCAAAGGGACATGTGTATCCATATGTTTATTACATCATTATTTATAGTCGTCATGATAGGGAGACAACCTGGGTGCCCATCAATAGATGAATAGATATAGAAGAGGTGGTACATATACACAATGGAATATTACTCAACTTTAAAAAAGAATGACATCTTGCAATCTGCAACAATGTAGGTGGACATACAGGGTACTATGCTGAGTGGAGCAAGTCAGACAGAAAGACAAATGCCCTATGATTTCACTTATAAGTGAATCTAAAAAACAAAATAAATAAAACAGAAACAAACTCATAATACAGAGAACATTTTGATGGTTGCCGGAGGGGAGGGCCTTAGGGCACAGAAAAAAAGGGAAGGAATTAAGAATTACAAATTTGTAGTTATAAATTAGTTATGGATATATAAAGTATAAAGAATATAGTCAGTATTATAATAATTATGTGCAGTGCCATATGGGTACTAGATTTATTTAGGCAATCACTTTGTAAGTTAGATAAATGTCTAATCACTTTGTTGTACACAAGAAACTGATATAATTTGGTATGCCAGCTATAATCGAAAATTTTAAAAATTATATGAGAAAGACCTCAGCTAATGTTAACCCCATATTCAACCATTTACTCAAAATAGATCTTAGACTTAAATTTAAACTTACAATTACAACACTTTTTACTGAAAAACATAGAAAATATTTGTGACTTGGCCAATGTTAGATACAATTTTAAAAGCATGGTGCTTTAATGAAAAAAATTAATAAATTGGACTTTTTAAAAACTCAGAATTTCTGTCCTCAAAAGGCATTGTTATAAGAATAAAAATGAATGAGTCAAACACTGGGATAAAATATTGGCAAGCATATACCTGATAATGGACATTTATTTATGATTATATAAAGACAATAATGAGAAAACATCCCAACTCTTTAAGTGGGCAAAGGATGATTTAAAACTACAATGAGATATCACTAAATGCATACTAGAATGGCTGAAATTAAAACAAACAAACAAAAAAACTAACTACCATGTACTTGCAAGGATAAGGAGCAATTGCAACTCTCATATATTGCTGTTAAGATTGCAAAGTGATATGTCCATTAGAGAACACAGTTTGGCATTTTCTTTTTTGTAGTGTTAAATATATATTTACCAAGCAACTCAGTAATCCAAGTAAGTTAAAAAATGTTCACATAGAAACCAGCATGAGAATATTCATAGCGGCCTTAAGCATAATCACCCTACATTGGAAACATCCACATATCCTTCAGTTGGTGAATGGCTGAACACCCTTGGTACATTTATACAACAGAATAATAGTCCACAATAAAAAATAATGAGCTTCTGATCCACACAATGACAGGAACAAACTTCAAATGCATTGTGATAAGTGAAAAAAGCAACAATACTCAAAGGCTGTGATCCTATTATGACATTCTGGAAAACAACATGATAGAGATGAAAACAGATCAATGGTTGGAGAGTTGGGAAAGGTGGTTGGGGGCAGTGGAGAAGGTTGGTTACGAGGGCATTTGGAAATGTTATAGGTAATAGAACTTTTCCATATCTATTTTGTTGTAATTCTGTGGTTAGCATTTGCATTTATGAAACCTCATACAGCTATACACTTAAAAGGATGAATATTACTGTATGTAACTTACATCTGGTAAAACTAACTGAAAATCATTAATGTGGCTACCAGCATTTACCACACATGAAAAAAATCAGCAAACCTAACCTCTGAATAATAGAATTCAATATGTTTTGAAAGGAATATTAAAATAAGAGGGAGAGAGTTACAGACTTGGAGAAGAATAGCAAGCAGCCAAACATATATATTATTGAAATTACAAAAAGAGAAGAGAAACAGCAGTATAGGCAATTATTTGATTAAAAATTGGCCAAAAATGTACCACATGAAACAAAATAACCCCTCAAATCTAGGAAATTCAGTGACGCTAACAGGATAAATAAATTTTTAAAATTTACCAAGAAATCCCCAATAAACTAAATGTATCATAGTAAAATTACTGATATCAAAAGTTTAAATAAAAGAAGCCATTGAGGAAGGGAGAAAAAAAAAATATTACATTGCACTTCCCCCATGCTGCCCTGCCACCCGCCAAGTAGAATGACTTTTCTTAAGGAACTGTGAAAGAACTGTGGAGACTAGAAGACAATATTAACTGCTAAAGTGCTGAAAAGTAAAGTAGAATAAAACACGTAACCTTGAAATCTCTGTTAAAGAGAAATATTTCAAAATTGAAGGTGAAATAAATAAAAATATTTTGAGGTAAAGGTGAGAGAATTTGTCACATTCAACCTGTACTACAAGAGTTGCAAACAGAACTTTTTCAGGCTAAAGGGAAAAGTTGTCTGATGGAAATTCAGATCACAGACAAGGAAGAAGAGCTCTGTTCTGGCTTAAAAGGCTCTACATTATGGGCCCTTAACTATCGTTCAGATTTAATCTTATAAAATGTTCTCTTGCACTCACTACCCAGTCCATTTTTAATATTTTTTCCAAATCCTGCCAAAGACATTCATGAATTCTGAAATTAATCAAGAGGACATGACCAGCATTTTACTTGCTAATTAGTAAAGTCTAATGGAAAATACCAGAATACACTGGTATGAAGTCTATGTATTAACTTTTCACTTTATCTCAGGCTTACAAGATTATATACTGGTTTACAATGTAAAATGTGGTATGTGACCCAATAAACGCATGGGGAATAAAAATCATATGATCATATCAATGGATGCAGAAAACCCATTTGACAAAATTCAGCATCTATTTATGATTTTAAAAAAACTCTCAGCTAAGTTTAATAGAAGGAACATACTTTATATAAAAAAAGGCCATATATGACAAACCCACAGCTAACATATTCAGCAGTGAAAAGCTAAAAGCATTTTTCTTAAGATTGGGAAGAAGACAAGGATGCCTACTTTCACCACTCCTGTTCATCATTTTGTTGGAGATCTTGGCCACAGCAATAAGACAAGAAAGAGAAATAAAAGGTATTCGAATTGGAAAGGAAGAAGTAAAACTCTAGGTATTTGCCTATGACATGATACTATATACAGAGAACCCTAAAGATTTCACCAAAAAACTGTTAGAAGTAATCAATGAATTCAGTAATGTAGCAGGTTAAAATGTAAATATTCAGAAGTCAGTGTCATTTTTATACACCAATGACAAACTTTCAGAAAGAGAAATTAAGAAAACAATTCTATTTACAATTGCACTGAAAACTATGAAATACCTGGGAATCAAATTAACCAAGGTAAAAGACCTGTTTTCAGAAAATCATAATTCATTAAAAAAAGAAATTGAAGAAGATACAAATAAATGGAAGTGTATACCATGCTCATGGTTAGGAAGAATCAACATCATTCAAATGACCATACTACCCAAAACAATCTACATATTCAATGCAATGTCTATGAAAGTACCAATAGCATTTTTCTGAAAGAAAAATCAAATAATCCTAAAATTGATATGGAACCATAAAAGACCTTGAATAGCCACAGCAATCTTGAGAAAGAAGAACAAAGTTGGAGGTATAACACTACCTGATATCAAACTATAATACTAGTTTACAGTAATCAAAACAGCATGATACTGGCATAAAAACAGATACATTGATCAATGAAACAGAATAGAGAGCCCAGAAATAAATCCATACCTGTTTCTCACTTAATATATTACAAAGGAGGTAAAAATATACAAAGGGGCAAAGACAGTCTCTTCAGTAAATGGCGTTGGGAAAATTGGACAGATACATGCAAAAAAAAAAAAAAAAGAAGAAGAATCTGAACCACCTTCTTACACCATATACAAGAATAGATTCCAAATGGATTAAAGACTTAAATGTAAGATCCAAAACCATAAAACTTCTAGAAAAAAACTTAGGCAGTAAACTCTCTGATATTACTAACAGTAATTTCTTTTTAGATATACCTTCCTGGGCAAGGGAAACAAAAGAAAAAATAAACAAATGGGACTACATCAAACTAAAAAGTTTTTGTACAGCAAAGGAAACTATCAACCAAACAAAAAACAACCAAATGATTGGGAGAAGATATTTGCTAATGATACATCTGATAAAGAGTTAATATTCGAAATATATAAAGAACTCAAAATATATAAAGAACAAAAAAATAAACAATTCAATTAAAAAATGGGCAGAAGACCTGAACAGATACTTCTCCAAAGAGGAAATACAAATGGCTGATAGATATTAAAAGATGCTCATGTTTGCTGATCATCAGAGAAACACAAATGAAAGCCTCAATGAGATATCACCTCACACCTGTCAGAATGGCTATCATCAATAAATCAAAAAACAACAAGTGTTGGCGAAGAGGGGAGAAAATGGAGCTTTCATGCATTGTTGGTAGGATTGCAAATTGGTACAGCTGTTATGGAAAACAGTATGGAGGTTTCTCAAAGAATTAAAAATGGATCTACCTTTTGACCCAACAATTGCACTTTTGCACATTTATCCGAGGAACACCAAAACAATAATTTATAAAAATCTTTGCACCCCAGTGTCCATGGCAGCACAATTTACAAATGCCAAGATATGGGAGCAAACAAAATACCCATCAACAGACAATTGGTCAAAGAAATTATAATTCATATGTGCAAGGAATATTACTCAGCCATTAAAAATGAAATCCTACAATTTGCAACAATATAGATGGATCTAGAGCTTATTATGCTGAGTGAAATAAGTCAGACAACGATAAATACCATGTGATTTCACTTGCAGAATCTAAGGAACGAAAAAAACCAACTAATCAAAAATAGCTCACAAATATAGTGGACAACTTGGCGATGGAGAGACAGGAGAGAAATTGGGGGGTTGGGAGAATGGGGTGGGGGGCTAAAGAAGTACAAATTAGTAGTTGATAGTTGGTCATGGAAATGGCAAACAGCATAGGGAATACAGTTAGTGATAATATGTTGGCTAGGTGGAGGTTCAGGGGAGGGAGGGAGAAATTAGGGAGATCATTTTATGAAATATATAGATGTCTAACCAATGTACTGTATACTTGAAACTAAATAAAATTAATATTTTTTAAAAGAAAAAATGTAATTTTGGCAAATAAATAACTAAATAAAAATGTGATGTTTCATCTCTGGGTTATAGTCCAAAACTTTGGAAAACATGGCTCTAACTGCACTGGCATTTCTATTTGAACGTCCCAGTGCATGAATGTTGTTACTACTTGAGGACTTTCTTTTTCCCAATCTTTGTGTGGCTACCTTTTCAGATTTTACATTTGAGTTCAAGTATTATCTCCTCACAAGAGTCATTCCTGTCTTTCTTAAAAGCAGGACATTGTCATCAGTGTTCGCATAAATTTGTTTAAAACTCTCTAGAGCTAAAGAGTATCAAAAGGTGACTTGATCATTTCCTGTAATTTGTATCTTAATCAAACCTTCTGAATACTTCTCAGGAATGAGGAAAAAATATAAGAAACCAATAAACTATAATGACAATCTGTTCTATGTAGAAAAAGATTACTAGATTTTTCTACATGTTTACCTGTAATTAAAATCCACAAATCATCTCTTTTTTATAGAAAGTATTATCCTGCCTTCTATTTCTTGTCTCTTTGTTCACACTGGAAATAACTACTTTACACTAGTTCTTCTGTGCTATGTCAAAGCAGCTTTTTATTAATTCTGGAATTTCTCTTTTCAGTGGTCAAATGTCAAGATCCAGTAGTCGAAAATGGAAGACTGATGTCAGGATTTAGAAAAGAATATGACTACAAAGCAAAGATTGTGTTTGAATGCCTGGAGGGTTTTAAACTTAAAGGCAACAACACAATTTTCTGTGGTGCTAACAATGTATGGGAGCCTGCGATGCCAGAGTGTATTAAAGGTATAAAAGGTGTCCCTTTCCTTCTTTCGTTTTTAGATTTTTTGACATTAAATATCAATGATACAGAGTAACTGAAAACGAGTAATTTAAACAACTCTACTGCTGTTATTTTGTATGTTTTCACAAGGTCTTTGGCAGGTCATGTATATCACACAGGTATATAAATTTCCAGTTGGCATTTTTATGTTTAAAAATGTTGAGTAGCCATTTTTCATTAAATTGAGGCATGGGATATTTAACCTAAATAAGTAAGGAATGAATGGCATAATTTCATACAAGTGAAAATAATAACCAAATGGTAAGTCAGTTTACAATATTTTATTTGGTATTTTTGATTCTCCCCAGGACAAAATTTACAATATCCCATCTGTCAAATTTACTAACTTGCAGCTTTACTTTTCAAAGTTGTTTAAATAACTAATGATTTTTTTAAAAAATTCATTGAATGCCTGAGGATTTAAACTCATTCATCATATTTAATAATGAAAGTAAAAAGCACATATTCACAATCATTCTAGTTGTTATACTAGTGATTCTAAAATGATTTGCCATAGTCCACAGATAGAAAGAGGTCTGTGAATTTGGAAGGTTATGTAAACCTTGCATGTGTTTATTTTATGTAAAATGATTCAAATTCTTTTTCACTGGGTGAGAGGTAAGGCAAAATGAGATGCAGCACAGTACCTGGCATATAGGAAGTTCATGTGATTGACAGCATCTCTCCAATTAACATTACCGAAGAGGAAGGTCCATGGCTCCTGTTTTTTAATATGTATGTTTTCTGTGTTATTGACTATGCTCTTATTCATTTTTAAAGTGATATGCTGACATAGGTATCTTTCTGTGACCATTTTAGTTATTTTTATATACTACCATTCAAACGGGGAAATTTTTGCTTTCTCTAGAACAAGACTCGTATTTCTGCCATCCAGCTTCTCTCTCCTCATACAATTTTCCTTTCTCATTATGGAGTATTTTTATTTGGTAACAGAAAGTGAATTTTATAATAACTGAAAGACAAGAAAAGTCCTTGATTATTGAAATTAAATAATTGCATGGGCTACTGATCAACTGCTCTGCCTTAGACTTGAGCAATTATTTTGGTATAGAGGAAGGAACTGTCTTCCTGATTTCAGTGCTGGTACGTCAGGTTGCCCCTTGGTTGCAGCAGAAACGAGGAACAAGATTCCCCCTTATCCACAATTTCACCTTCTGTGATTTAAGTTACCAAAAACCATGGTCCAAAACTATTAAATGAAAAATTTCAGCAATAAACAATTCGTAAGATATATATTGCACACCTTTCTGAGCATCTTGATGACATCTCACACTGTCTCATTCATCTCACCTGGAAAATGAATAAATTATTTGTCCAGTATGTTCACCTAACTTCATCTCATCACATAGGCATTGTGCCATCTCACGTCATCACAAGAATAGAGGAGAGTACAGTACAGTAAAATATTTTGACAATGAGAGACCACATTCCTTTCACTTTTATTACAGGATATTGTCATAATCATTTTATTTAGTATTAGCTACTTTGAAAATCTCTTAGTGTGCCTAATTTGTAAGTTAAATTGTATTATAGTTTCTAAGAATCCAGTGGGGTCATGGAAGGAATGCCCTGTAAGTAGAAGGGGAGCTACTGTTGTGGGAAGAACATTATCCTGGGGACACACCGTTCTGGGTTTTAGTCTGCCTCAACTTACACAGGTGAAATCATTTCTTTGGGCTGAAATCTCATATCATTTAATGAGGGTTGTGCATACAGTGGGATAAGGAGCAGGACAGCCAGGTTTCTCTGGGCTTCTGGTTTTAGTCAGACACCGTGATCTTCTGAAGGCACTGGTCTGTGCATGGGTATGTGTAATTGTGTCACGGTAAAGTTTAATTTTGCAGCAGACAAAGAGGCTTAAATAGTTTTGGCAAGTGTAGAGAAGGTGAGCCATTCTCTTGATCCATAGTAGGGAGCTATTTTGCTTTCCTGAAAATCGCCTGGAACATTGGGGAATTTTCTAAATGTAGCCTATCATATTATATAATGTCATCTGTTGTTAATGAACAGCTTTGCAACCAAATAATAATTATATTTCAACTACCTAGGGGAAAAAAAACTGATTCAAGATGTTATTTTTTTGGGTCTGGGAATGTTTACTTTAAACATCTCCACGGAGAAAAAAATTCAATGTTCTGAGCAAAGGAAGAAATTTACTTATTAAAAAGTGTGATATTGGACTCAATCATTATAGTGTAAAAGCTTATAATCAACTGGATCCCAACACCAAATTTTAAACTCTGCACATTGCTGAAAGCATCTTTCACAATGTATGTTACTGGGAAGAAATACTTCAAATTAGCCAATGACCTTTCCTAGTGGATTAAACTAGCAATTGACCTTTCCTTTTCTATTCAGAGCACTGTGTGTACAAGTCATAGAAGGATTCTCTAATACGCTTTCAAGACAGTTACTGAGATGAGATTCATAATCTGAAGGATACTTGTATAATTTAATCTCAGGCTTGCTGTTACTTGATATCCTTCTTGGTGGTTCCTGGAACTTTTAGAATATTGCTATCTATTTGTAGTTGAACAGAAATATACAGCGTTTCTAGCCCATGTTTGTTTTCTTGTTGAAAGTAAGAATGTCTGACTGAAGGTATTCAGTAAATGTAATGTTATTAATGAACCTCACTTCTGTATTAGTTCACTTTTTTAACAATGCTTTTAATTTAACTGGGGCTTTTTCTTGGCTTTTTATTTTGTTTTGGCAACTGGTTGAGGAACATTCAGATATATCAAGGCCAGCAGAGTGAAAATGTTGAAAACATTAGTCCAACAGGTGGATATCACGGCATGATGGAAATGAAATGTTGGCCTGTGTATATAGAGAGAATTTTAGAATCTATAATACGATATGAAATAAGAGTAAAATTTCACTTGTTTAGAATTCTCTTGACCAGTCTCTCAGTCTGAAGTAATACCAATCCAGGGAGTACCAGAGGAAGTTATCTCAAGGATTAAAATAGATCTACCTCCTTTCTTCCTATGTTCTTAACCTTACAAGAGAGGCTGGGCATTCTTTTCTCCCTCCAGAATTTTACTAGATGTGCATCCATCACATTATTTTAAATAACAGTTCTAACAGATTTGTTAGGTTGTCAAGCATACAGATCATTTAAAGAGGAAGGAATTGCTGGAGAAGAAATGCAAAATAAAAACCAAAACTTTTTATTACTAGGAAGAACAAAACTACCTGAAAACACACCTAGAAATAAAGAGTTCAGAAAGTTAGCAATTTAGTAACTTTATTGTAGAGATATATTCAATACACATCCAAACAGCCTCCTCGGGGAAATTCTGAAGTTATGCATGATCCTTTGATCAGTGAAGGAAGATAAATTATATTTAAAATACTGTTATACAATTTAATATCTAAGTGGCATATTCTCTTATAAAATGCTCAGCTATCTGATATGAAACTTTAAATGAAGTGTTCTATTTTGAAATACTTTAGTCTATATTTTTTTTGACTTTTAAAATCTATAATGCTTTTATAGTGATCACCTCTTACCATAGCATTCCTTTAACACCCTCTGGGTACAGAGTGTAGTAGAAAAAGAAAAAGAAGGCATAGGATCCCTGGCCTCCAGGAGCGTGCCTTCTGAGAGAAGACGGAACCTGAAGTGACAAGTCATCATCAGATTGTGTTTCAAACTGCGCAAGTGTAGTCTGACCAGAATATTATATACTATAGAAGTCTTCTTAGGGTAGAATAGGGTGTGAAAGGAATTCTTAGCGTGTGAATGGAATTTAGAAAAATATGGTGGAGGATGCATATATATAAATATATTTTACAACTAAAAATATTACTGTTATCTCTTTAGTTTACTGTATTGAATCACCTCATTCCCTAATAAACCAAAACAGTATGTTATTTAAAGCAAGCACAGTACATCCTCCATCACTACTACCACTTGTATAAATTCAGGGAAAAGTCATTTAAAATCTTACCAAAAACTTTCCATTTATTCTGTACCTCCCACCTAATACCAGACCATAGTCCTTTGCTGATGAAAAAGATAAAATACTTTATTTTCATGTTCTCCTTCTATCATGCCCAGATGCCTGTGATGATCCACCGAGATTCGAATCTATGATGCTCAAGGGTACTCCTAAACCTGTTTATCATCCTGGGGATAAAATAGAATATCAGTGTCACCTTGGGTACAAGCAAATTATGCCTTTTCTTGCCACTTCTGCTATTTGTCAGCCTGATAACACATGGACACATCTCAGGGAGGCTTGTACAAGTAAGTAAGCAACACTTTTGTTTCTATTTCTCTAGAGATCTTCACACATTTTAGACTGCATATTTCATTACTTCTATAATGATTTTCTCTGAGAATGTAGACTTTAGATAGTAATGTCTTTGAAAATAATCTTGGAATCTTTTGGCGGTTTGTTTCTTAATGTGATTCTTCAGTTTGAGCTTTTAATAATAAAGAAAATATATCCACCAGTTCAAAAAAGCAATGTAAATTTTTGATTTTTTTTTTTGCAATGGGTATAAAACAAGAAATTTGAAATTTCTCTTTTAGAAATATTATGTCCCCAGTTGGGAGAACCCCAAAATGGACAAATAATCTACAGTCACGGAACTTTTCAGCTTGGTTCACAGGCTCACTATATTTGTAATGAGGGGTAAGTTGCTCTTTGGAAGAGAAAGGTAAATGTTACTAATTTCATTTATTTTTTGCTTTTCTTCTTAAATATTTTCATAATATTGATTTCTTTTTTTTTTTTGCAACAGCTTATAACTCATCAACACTTGGGTTTTTATGGAGATGCCTAAAGAATAAAACAAATTAATATTGAAAGGCATGAAATTATATAATACTATATTTAATAATGTGTAATGAATGGAATGAAAAGCTGTATAATGATAGAAAAAAAATTTAATTGAAGAAATGCAAAATTGATAATACTCTGTCATAATAGCCCTATCGTTAACATTAGAAATGTAGTAAATATAATGACTTTATCTTTAACATCAGAGTAAACCTTATTTAAAATGGTCAACTCTCAGAATTAAAGAAAGACTTATAGAAACGGGAATTAGAATTGCCAAGCAAAGATATTCTTATATCGAGATAACTCTGTCAGATGTTACCAGACCAAAATTGACCTGATTAGCCTCGTTGATCAACATTTCTTAGTTGAAAAATCTAATTTTTGAGACTGCTACAAAGGACTGCAGATCTCAAAAAGAGGTATTGAGCACTTAATAGTTGCTTTTGTTCTATACGGTTCTTTAAATAGTATATTTGGGATATCACACATTTATGAAAAGTGTATTTTTAGAGGATAAATGTAAAACACTATAAAATACAACAGGTTTTCATATTGACTTGGTATCCTGCTACTTTGATGTATTCATTTATTACTTCTAACAGGATTTTTGTATGTGTGTGTGATGTTGTTAGGTTTTTCTACGTATAGATCTCATTGCTAACAGAAGTTTACTTTTTCCAAACTTATTGGAATGTCTTTTCTTCTCCTCCTCCTCCTCCTCCTCCTCTTCCTCCTCCTCCTCCTCCTCCTCCTCCTACTTCTCCTCCTCCTCCTCCTAGAATACCCAGTACTATGTTGACTAAAATCGGTAAAAGGGGGCATCTTGCATTGTTCCCAATTATATAAGAAAAACTCTTAGTTTTTCACCATTGAGTATGTTTGCTGTGGTTTTTTTATGTATGGTGTTTATTATGTTAAAGTAGTTTCCTTCTGTTCCTAGTTTATTGAGTATTTTTATTATGCAAAATTGTTGAATTTTATCAAATGCTTTTTCTATAATAGTTGAAATGATCGTGTGGTTTTTTCCCCCTTCATTCAGTTGATATGGCAGATTCCACTGATCATTTTTCATGTGTTGAGTTACTCTTGCATTGCAGGAATAAGTCTCACTTGGTCATGACATAAAATCCTGCTGAATTCTGTTGCTAGTATTTTGATGCATATTTTTGTATTAAGGTTCATAAGCAATATTTTTCTGTAGATTTCTTCTCTTGAAGTGTTGTCTGGCTTTGATGGCATGGTAAAGCTGGTCTCATAGAAAGAGTTTGGAAGACTTCCCACCTCTTCAATTTTTTGAAAAGTTTGAGAAGGATTGTTGTAAGTTTTTCCTTAAATGTTTGGTAGTATTCACCATTAAAATCATGAATCCCAGGGGGGTTTTTTGTTGGAAGATGTTTAATTACTGACTCAATCTCCCTACTAATTATAGATCTACTCAGATCTTGTATTCCTTTGTGATTTAGTCTTTGTCAGTTTTGTGTTTCTAGGAATTTTTCCATTTTATCTAGGTTATTTAATTTGTTGACATAATGTTATTTATAGTACTTTATAAAATTTTGTATTTGTGTAGAATTCGTAAAAATGTTACCAATTTCATTTTTTATTAAATTTATTATGGTGACTTTGGCTAATAAAATTAAATAGTTTTCAGTATATAGTTCAATAACATATATGTTTATTGTTTGTCCTATCTCCTTTCATCATCATATATTTGATCCTCTACACATATCTACTCCCCCCTCCCTCTTTTCTCTCTGGTAATCACTAAACTGTCTGTGTTTATGAGTTTTTGTTTGTCATGTTCATTTGTTACATTCAGTTTGTTTTACATATGAGTGAAATCATATGTTTCTTGACGTTTTCTATCTGACTTAGTTCACATAGCATGATAATTTCAAGATCCATTGATGTTGTGCAAATAGCAGTGTTTCTTCTTTTTTAATAACTGAGTAATATTTCATCATATATATATCATACATATACATATACATACATACATACATACATACATACATACATACATACATACATACATACATATAAAATATTTTTTATCCGGCCATGTAACAAAGGTAACTTTGGTTGTTTTCATATCCTGGCCACTGTGAATAATGCTGCAATGAACATAGGAATGCGTATATTCTTACAAATAAATGTTTTCAAAAATTTGGGATGGATATCCAGAAGAGGGATTGCTGGGCCATACGATAATTCTATTCTTCATTTTTTGAGAATACTCCATACTATTTTCCATAGTGGCTGTACCAATTTATATTTCCACCCGCAGTGTATGAGGGTTCATTTTTTCTCCACAGCCTCTCCAACACTTGTTATTTGTCCTGACAACAGCTATTCTAGCAGGAGTGAAGTGGTCTGTCATTTTGGTTTTGATTTTCTTTTCTCTAATGCCTGGTGAGGGTGAACATCTTTTCATATGCCTGTTGGACATTTGTATATCTTATTGAGAGAAATGTCTGTTCAGGTCCTCTGCTCATTTTTTTTATTGGATTGTTTGCTTTTTAAAAAACATTTTTAAAGTACTTTTCCCTTTATTATCGCATTTGAGCCTGACAATAGCTATGTAACGTCACTCATGTCATTTGAGAGATGAGGAAACAGAAAGATTAAATGCCGTGCCAAACATTGCTCAGCTAGTTGGCTGAATATTCTATTACTTTTTATTGTTATTGAGTTGTATGAATTCTTTACATGTTTTGGATACTAGCCCCTTATTGGAGGTGTTGTTTGCAAATATTTTCCCTTTTCTGATTGTTGCTTTTTGTTCTTTTGATGGTTTTGTTTGCTGTGCAGGAGCTGTTTAGTTTGATATAATCCCATTCATTTAATTTAGCTTGCATTTTTTTGCCTTGGAGGTCAAGTTCATAAAGTATTTTCTAAATCCAAAATTCATGAGCTTAGTACCTGTGTTTTCATCTATGTAATTTATTGTTTCAGGGCTTCTATTTCGGTCTTTCATCCATTTTGAGTTAATTTTAGTCTGTGGTGACAGGTAGCAGTCTAATTTCATTCTTTTGCATGAAATTTTTCAATTTTCCCAGCACCATTCATTAAAAAGAATTTCTTTTCTCCATTGCATATTATAGCTTCTTTGCCAAAAGTTATTTGCCATATATACAGGGGTTTATTTCTGGGCTCTCAATTCTGTTGCATTGGGCTGTGCGTCTGTTTTTCTGCCAATATCATGCTGTTTCAATTATTGTACTTTGTAATATAATTTGAAGTCAGGGAGTGTGATATCTTTGCCCTTTTTTTTCCCTCAGGATTCCTTTGGCTATTCAGGGCTTTTGTGATTCCGTACAAATCCAATAATTATTTTTGTTCTATTTCTTTTAAAAATTCCATTGAGATTTTGATAGGGATTGCATTAAATCTGTATATTGCTTTAAGTAATATGGCCATTTTAACTACATTGATTCTTCTAATCCATGAACATAAAATATCTTTTCATTTCTTTGTGTCTTCTTCAATTTCTTTTAATGTCTTGTAATTTTCAGTGTATAGGTTCTTCACATTCTTTGTTAAGTTCATTCCTAGATATTTTATTATTTTAGTTGCAAATGCATAAGATTTATTTTTCATTTATTTTTCTAAAATTTCATTCTTAGTGTACAGAAATGCTATGAATTTTTGTATATGATTTTGTATCCTGCAACTTTACTTTTCTCTTTCTTTATTCTAATAGTATTTTTGTGGAGTCTTTAAAGTTCTCCGTATAAAAAATCATGTCATCTGCAGAAAAACAACAGTTTGACTTCTTCATTCTCAATTTGGATGCCTTTTATTTTATTTCTTTCTGTTGCCTGATTTCTCTAGCTAGGACTCCAATACTAAATTGAATAAGAGTGGTGAGAGAGGACAACCTTGTCTTGTTCCTGATTTTAGACAGAATTTTCTTTTATATAATCTTAATGGTAACTAAAAAAACAGATGTGAGACATATAACATAAAAAAGAGGGAATTGAGATGAACACCATAGAATACACCAAACTAAAATAACAGACAGAAATACAGGGCAAAGAAACAATAGAGACTCTGAGCTACCAGAAAACAAAAGATAAAATGGCTATAGGAAAACCTCATATATCGATAATTACCCAAAATGTAAATGGGCTTAACTCATCAATAAAAAGGCACAGAGTAGCAGATTAGATCAAAAACGAAAACGAAAACAAAAACAAAACAAAAAAAAAAAAAAAAAGAAAAAAAGAAACCCCAACCATACGGTGCCTTCAAGAGATGCATCTAAGGTGCAAGAGCAAATGTAGACTCAAAGTGAAAGGGTGGAAGACAATTCTCCAAGTAAATGTCATCCAGAGAAATACAGGGGTAGCCATTCTTATATCTGATGAAATAGACTTCAAGATGAGAAAGATAAGGACACTTTATAATGATAAAAGCGACCACTTTAATTTTTGATTTTAGTAATTTCAGTAGTTGATCTTTCTGAAAAACTAACTTTTGGTTTGATTCATTTTCTCTATTATTTTTCTCTTTCATGTTTTGTTTATTTCTGATCTAATTTCATTATTAATTTTGGGGTAGATTTGGCTTTAGTCCTTCTTTTTCTAGTTCCTTAAATTGTGAAGTTATGTTGTAGGTTTCACATCGTCTATTTTTTTTATTGTAAGATTTTATAGCTATAGTTTTGCCTTCTAGCATTGCTTTCATTGCATCCCATAAGTTGTGCAATGTTTTTTCATTTTAATTCTTCTCAAAGTATTTTCTAATTTACCTTGTGATTTTTTCTTTTATCTATTGGATGTTTAAAAGTGTGTTGATTTGTTTCACAGTTTTTGAATCTCTACTTTTCCATTTGATACTGATTTCTAACTTTAACAAGAGAAAGATTCTGAAATATCCAAAATTAAATTACAGCAGATGACGGGTGGGAAGAAGAAACAAGGAGTTCATCAGTTAACAGAGCCAAGGGCAGAAACCATTGAGAAAGGCTGCTTGCTCACTTTTCTGAATGTATGTTGAAACTTTGAATCAGCTTCTGGACATATTTCAGCATAGAGTTTAAATTAAGAGCTGTTTCAGGAAATAGTCTAATCTAAAAAGTGATAGCTGACCAGCACACACCACCACATTCTGCTTACACATGCACATTCCAGACTGTTGCCCACAACCAATCCAAAAGCAGCAAACACTTCTTCCTTACAAACTAACATCAATCCCGGACTAGACTGCTTCACCTTCTCCCACCCTATTTTATCTATAGCCAATGTCAATTTTTCCTAAAAAACCTAAATCTCACTTCTCCAAACTATAACAGAGCCCTGTCAAACCCAGGACGGTGAACATGTTTCCCTCCTGCATCTACCTGCCTGCTAGTGGTTTAGACTGCATGCCCCAGGACCTGGTTCGTTTTCTGCCTAGCATCTGACTTAATGAACCATTTCTTTCAGAAAAACTTTTAGCTGTGGAGGTTTTAGTTTAACAACTTCATCCTGTTATGTTCAGTGAAGATACTTTGTATAGTAGCTGCCTTTTTAAACTTCTAGATTAGTTATTATTAATTTGTGGCTAACATGTGGTTTAGCCTAAAAGGTGTTTCATGTGCACTTGAGCAGAACATGTATTCTATTGTAGTCTATGGTCTATGTCTGTGGATTCTTACATTAAAATGTTGGAATTTCTTTCTCATTTTCTTTTGTGTATATTCTATAGCAATTTTGTCTGTGGTTCCCATAGGGATTACATTTAACATCCTAAAGCTGTAACACTCCAATTTGAATTTATACCAGTCTAACTTCAATAAATTACAAAGAAAGATCCTTTACACCTCCATTCCCACCCTTTCTGGCTATCAATGTCATACTAGCCTCTACACGAACAATTGTTATATTAGCTTCTACACTATATTCTTTTAAAAGGTTAGTCTCTTAAATCACATAGAAAACAAAAATGCAGAAACTATTGTTACAATAAAACTAGCTTTTATAATTGCCTATGTATTTTCCTTTAGTGAGATATTTATTCGAGTTACTGTATAGTATCTTTCAATTTCATCTTTCAGAACTCTTTTGAGCATTTTTTTCAGGATTAGTCTAGTGGTAACAAATTTCTTCAACAAATAGGTAGTTACAGAATAGTCATAGGAATATAAAGTACAGCATAGAGAATAGAGTCAACAACATTCTAATAACTATGTGTGGCTACTAGACTTATCAGGGCAATCAGTTTATGAATTATATAAATGTCTAACCACTATGCTATACACTTGAAACTAATATAAAATAATATTGAATGATGACTGCAATAGAAATTTTTAAATCTATTTATTAATTAATTTGTTTAAATGTTATTTGAATATTTGATCAAATGTAAGGGAAAGTACTACTTCAGCTTTTATTTCTGGAGATGTCTTAATATCTCCCTCACTTGTGAAATAGTTTTGTTATATAGAGAATTTTTGTTTGACCGTGTTTTTCTTTTCTCACTTTGATTCTATTAGTTTTCTGTCTTGAGGCTTCCAAATTTCTGATGAGAAATCTGATGATAATTTTATTTAGGATCCCTTCTATATGATGATTCACTTCTCCCTTGCAGCTTTCAAGATTCTGTCATTGATTTTTAAAGTTTTATTATTATGTGTCATAGTGTGAACCTTTAGAGTTTATATCACTTGGAATTTCTTGAGCTCTTTAGATATTCATATTCACACCTCTTATCAGATTTTGGAATTTTTCAGCCATTATTTTTTCAAAGATTTTCTATGCCCCTTTCTCTTTATCATTTCCTTCTAGAAGTCTCAAAGTGTATATTGATCTGCTTATTGATGTCCCACAGGTCCCTAAGGCTCTGTTCCCTTTTATCCTTTTTCTCTGTATTCCTTAGACTCAATAATTTCAATTGTCCTATTATTAATTTCATAGATACATCTTTCTGCCTGCTCAAAATGCCGTTAATACCTCCAGTTACTTTTTCATTTTGGTTGTTGTACTTTTGAACTCCACTTTTCTTCTGTTTTTCTTTTTTTGGGTGGGGGGGCTTTCTCCTAATTTATATTATTATTTCGTTCACACATTATTTTCTTAAATTTCTACACATCTTGCATTAGTTCTTTAAGTTCTTAAGGAAGTTAACCGCCCCACCCCCCAAAAAAAGGACTACGTGGCTCTGGAAGAAGAACCCACTGTGAAACAAAGATGATCCAGTAGAGAGGCCTCTTTTGACCATCTTCCTTTGTTGCAGGTTGTTGGTGTCTACATTTCTTCTTGAAACAATTGATCATGTTGGATCGCAGGCAGCATCATCTTGTGGACATAGTATTTCTGGGGAGCTGGTGGAAGAAAACCTCATTGATTCCACCCCAAAAATGAGGCACCACAGGGTGGACTACTTCTGGATATTGTAGTCTGTCAGAATGTGGCCCGCCTTTATGTTTGCCCAGAAAAATCAGATGCTATAGTCTAGGGTAAAGTCCTCCTTTGCTTGGAAGTTTTGCTTTAACATTCTCAGTGTGGTCACTGAGCTCAACCTTGAGAGTGATGGTCTTCTTCATCAGGGCACTCACAGAGATCTCTGTATGTGCTACTCAGCTGTTGCGGATGAAAAAAGAGGACTGTGGAACCAGAAACCACAGTTTTGCCACCAAGACTACCTGCAAAGGATGTACACAGTTTCAATGCCATATTAAAGTCTTTGTGTAGTAGATCTACCCTCGGTTCTTTTTCGAGGATCATTTTTGTGATTTATCATCTTTTATGACTGGGCCATGCTTTCTTCTGTCTTTGTATGCCTTCTTTGTTGTTGTAGAACTGGACATTCGAATCTAATAATGGGGTAACTAGGAAATAGATTCTTAACTTTCACTATGATTCTTATTTCATTTTTGTTGTTTTGTCTCATTTCAACTTTTGTATGGTGATTGTGTGATGAAAATCGGACTGACACACAAATTGAAGGTCTTCTCAAGTCTTTTCTGGCTTTTCCGCAGACACTCCTTAATTTCCTTGACATATGAAGTTTTTTTTGAACATCCCATTTTTCAACATCTGCCTCCTGAAAGGGGCAAAAGTAAAAATGAAGGAGCAGCAATGGTCAGTGGATCTTTAAATACCTGAGAAGTCACTTCTTTTGGCAAGGAAAGAGCTTGCAAGATTTGGGGTAGATATGACTATTATGGTTGCCCACCTCTTTGTGTCTCTGTGATCAGAAGGAGCAGTAAATAATAGAGTACAGAACTCCAATATTTGGAAGACATAGTCCTTTTTGCTCACCCTGCTTCTGCAGACTGCTTATAAATTGCTCCAGGAACACATGCACAGGCTGTCTGCTATGGGAGTGAAATGGATAGCTGCCATTGTGTTAAGAGCTAAAATTAACCAAAGTAATGCATTATACCTGTCTAAGCTATTCCCTGGAAGTTGCAAGCCTTCAGCAGGCTCCAGAGTTCCAAAAACGGTAACATAGAGAAATTCTAGCACTGCAATTGTTGTCTAGATGGGGAGACACATTTTTGGTGTCTCCTATCCTGCCATCCCAGAATCCTCTCCTAACACATTATGGTATAGAATCAATGAGTGAGCCTTGGAGAGAAGTCACCTGGAGGTGATCATAGGCAGTTTCACTGGTTATTTTGTAGTTTAATAAGTGAAAATATCCAGTCAATAATTTTTGAGAGAGAGATTTTTACACATGTTGAGGAGTACCAAAAAGGCTTTTAAGACATACTCTCCTCAAAAAGTCATAGTCTTATTCAGAAGCACAATATATACTGAGAGCTGTTAACGGAAATTAGTAAATGAGAAATACCAAAGAAATAGATTTATTCATGATCATTACAATGAAAATCCAGAGGAGGAGAGAGTACTGTGAATGTAAATCATCAAATATTTCATCAAGTAGGCATCTTCTTGAGCTACCCTTAGGAGAATATTCTGAAAAATATCAATAAGACCTAAAACTTGTCTAGCATTCACCATGTTCCACCTGCTAACTCATCTAATACTCAGAACAACAGCATAAGGTTTTTACAAGTATTCTTTTTTCATAAATGAGAAAACTGAAAAAAGAAACAATAAGTGACCTTCCCAAGCTGAAAAACAGAAGCCAGTCATGGAGCTAGAAATGGAATCCAGTCAAGTGAACTCTACGGCCTGATCTCTCTACTCACTCGCCCTACACAGAAAGACATAAATGAGGACAGAGATATGAATGTTGTAGTGCCTGCGGAATATAGCTAATACTTCACTGACAAGCATGACAGGTTTACTTACGCATTTTGCTCTAGGCCAATGCATTTTCAAATGCAAAATCTCTTTATTTCATTAAACTGCAGATTTACTTAGCATGTTTGATACATGCTGTCTAAGATACTTCTTCAAACTACTGGAGTGTAGGAAAAAAACATATAAAAATTTTCTTCTTAAATATGTGCTTTTTGTTAACTCATAAAAGAACACTAATCTCTTATTTTCTTATTTAGTTATTATTTACTTGGAACAAAAGTTCTATATTGTGAACATTCTGGAGATAATGTGGATTGGAGTGATAATCCCCCACAGTGTGAAAGTAAGTATATTCTCTCTTTAGAATTTAAGGCAGCAGTTCTCAAACTTTTATGCCTGGACCCCTTTATGCTATTAAATTAACAAAGACCCCCACAAAGCTCTTGTGCAGGTATGTTAGGTTTATTGATATTCATTATATTGGAATTAAAACAAATTTTAAAAATTATTTATTAATTCATTGTTAAGAACAACGAGCTCAATGATGTGTTTTAAAAAGTAACTTTTTATGCAAAATCAAAACATTTGTTTCAAAATTTGGAAATAGTGGCATTGTTTTACATTTTTCAAATGTCTTCATATCCCAGGCCAACAGAAGACCTCCAAATTTTAGTCTCTTGCATTATCAAATGATTTGTAGACATTGGAAATTTTGCTGTACACTCTTAAGGATGAAAGTGAAAAAAGACAATAACATCTTAGTAAAACTGAACCATCAATTTAGGAATGGATATATTTATAAGTTATAAAGCATTTCTCAACCAGCTCTGAGTTTCATTTTTAATCAAAGCATATTGTCTCATTAAATTCAGCATCTCTTAGGATGAGGACAAGTCTTAACAGGGCCTTGCACATAGAGGTATTTCATATAGCCATGTTATATAGCTATTTAGGAAAATGAGATTTATTCAAAAAATTCATTTCTCCATTAGTGGATTGAATTGGGATAATACATTTTCTCATAGAAACATTTTTCTAAATGAATATTGGGTTCACAGATATATTGTAGAAATCATATGTTAGTGATTGTATTGAAGGCAGTTTACAGGACATTAATAATGCTGTCTTAATCTTTGACTTTTTCCTTTGCCTGTCCTGTCTTCTTTTTCTAAGAGATTTTGTGTCAACCACCTAGAGAAATATCCAATGGAAAATATACCAATAGCCACAAGGCTACGTTTGAATATAATGAAATAGTAACTTATAGCTGTAATCCTTCAGAGGGACCAGATGAATATTCACTTGTTGGGGAGAGCAAGCTTGCTTGTTCTGGACATAATGTATGGAGTAGTGACCCTCCTCGGTGTAAAGGTAACAATATTTCCATGTATTTTCTTCTAACTCGTAAATACTATCTACGGAAATGCTTTGTAATGCTTTTACTAACAAGTAAACAAAACAACCACATGTGTTTCCTTCTCCTGTTCAATTGGTTTTTAAATCAATATGACTCAAATGTAATCAAAAATAGTTCTGGTTATAGAGTTCTTCACCCCTCACCTCACATGTTGTTGGCATTCCACTGTAGACATTGTGAATTTCTGTGTACACATATGAATTAAGATTAATTTTTGCTTAAAAGCATCATAAAACACACAATGGCTTAAAATTAAGGAAGTTTTATCTTGTAAGACAAGAAGCATGAGAGTTCTGGCTAGAGGAAATGACAGATTAAATAGCAAAAGACTAACACTCTCACTGGTAATATTGATAAACTCTGGACAAATCATACAGGCATACTTTGTTTAATTGCATGTTGCTCTTTTGCACTTCACAGATGTTGTGCTTTTTAAAAACTAAAGGTAATACTCTCACAATTAAAACCATTACAACTCACTTTATTTTGATATTCACTTTATTACTGTGGTCTGGAACTAATCTGCAGTATCTCCAAGGTATGCCTGTACTTAAAAAACAATGTTTAAGGCATCAGAGCATGACCTAAGTAGGGAGACACTACAGGGTATTTGACTCTTAAAGGAACCACTGATAAACAGAGAGGAAATAAGATAATTTTTTATTTCCAATAAATTGAAATTATTTACTGTACGTTATCTGATCGTAATTGAATGAATGAATGAATGAATGTATAAATTAAAACAAAGATATTTACAAAAGTCCCAATATTAAAAATTATGAAAGATACTTCTAACTCACCTATGAATCAAAGAAAAAGTCACAGCAAAAATTAGAAAGTGTTGTGAACTCAATAAAGTTTAAAACACAGCATGTCAACATATCAAAATTTCTATGCAAAAGCATAGAAGAATATTTATAGCATGAAATACTTATATTAGAAAAAGAGAAAATTCTCAGCTCAATAATCTAAGCTTCCAGTTTAGGAAACTAAAAAGAAAGAGAAAATTCAACCACAAAGTAGAAAACAGGAAATAATAAAGTTAGAAATTAATGAAATTGAAAACAAAAAAATAACATCAGTGAAACTGACACCTGGTTATTGGAAAAATAAAACAATAAAATGGATAAATCCAAGGCCAATCTCAATTGAAAAAAAAGGTACAAATTTAGCAATATCAATAACGAAAAAGAGGACATCAGTATATATTCTAGAGACACATAAAAAATTATAATGAAATAATACAAACAACTTTATGCCTATAAATCTGACAACTTAAACTTCCATAACAAAATAACTATCCTCAGTGTGGAGAATTCTACCAAATATTTCAGAAGTAAATAATAGCAGTTCTACACAAATACTTCAAGGGAATATAAATGGAAGGATACTCTGACCTCATTTCATGAAGACAGTATTACCGTAATACCAAAACCAAACAGAAACATTGCAAGAACGTTACAACAATGTCCATAATAAACACAGAATCAAAACTTCACTTTTCCTTTTTTTCCCAACTTTATTGAAATACAATAGACAATTAGTTGCTTGTATTACGTTGTAGAATTCAATGATTTTTTTCAGTTATTGTTGGCTGTATAGCATAGTGATCAGATCCCCATAACTTGCAAAGCAATCACCCACTAAATCAAGTACCCCATTTCCCCTTTACATATTTATTACAACATTATTAACCATCTTACCCATGTTACAGTCTACATCGCCATGTCAGTTATGCAACTATTCATTTGTACTTCTTAATCCCTTTGCCTTTTCTGTCATCCCACCAAAACCCTCCCATATAGTAACCCTCAAAATATCCTCTGTATCTATGATTTCATTTCAGCTTTTGTTATCATTGTTTTTCATTTTGTTCTTTAGATTCCACATGTATGTGAAATCAGGCAATATTTGTCTCTCTCTATCTGACCCGTTTCATTCAGTGCAATGCCTCTAGGTTCGTCAAGGGAATATCTTTTTCCATCGCCTTCCTTTTAGTCTCTGTGTGTCTTTTAATCTGAAGTGAGTCTCTCATAGGCAGCACATGTAGGGTCTTGTTTTCTTATCCATTCAGCCACTCTATCTTTTGGTTGGATCATTTAATTCTTTTCCATTTTAGGTACTCGTTGATAGGGATATAGTTATTACCATTCTTTATTCCTGTTTTTGATACATGTTTTTTCTTCTTAAAGAAATCCCTCCAACATTTCCTGTAATACTGGCTTGGTATTGATAAATTCCCTTAGCTTAACAATATATAAACAGATCAAATGCTGTCAAATAAAAAATAAGAATGCATCACAATCAAGTAGGATTTATTTTAAAGGATACAAGATAGATTACAACTTAAAAGTTAATCAGTGAAATTTACAAGTCAGCAAACGATAAAGAAGAAAAAATACATGATCATCTTAATTGACACCAAAATAAGCATTTGACAGAATTCATCCCCTTCTCATGATAAACCCCTGAAAATAAGAAGAGAAGAGAACTAATTGCCTAAACCTGATAAAGGCACCCACAAATATCTCACAGCTAACATTAAACTCAACAGTAAAAGACTAATTTATTTCCTCCTAAGGTTGGAGCGAGACAAGGATGTCTGCTCTGACCACATTCAGCATTGTGTAGGAGGTCTTATACAGTACATTAAGGTGAGAGATAGAAATAGGTATACATATTGGAAAAGAATAAATAAAATATTCATTTACTAATGACATGATTGCATGTCTAGAAAATTTGAAAGACTGAAGTTTTAGCAAGGGTGGCAGATACAAGCTCAGTGTACAGAAATCAATGTTGTATACTAGCAAGAAACCATTAGAAATTGAAAAACTGTAGATACTATTTACATTTACAATAGTTGGAACTAAAGAAAATATTCTTCGATATAACAATATATGTACAAGATTTAAATGGTTAAAAACAACTAAATACTTAAAAGAAATTAAATAAATATTAATAAATAGGAATTGAAAGAATCAAGAAGACAGGCATGTTTATGAGTGGCTGATCTATAAATTGAGAACAATCTCATTAAAAGCCTCAGCAGAAATTTTTATAAAAAACGACAAACTGATTCTAAATTTTATAGGAAAAGACAAAAGAACTAGAATACTCAACAATTTTGAAAAAAAATAGGGGACTCATTCCACCTGCTGTTGAGACTTATTATAAAACATGTTATAAAGCATATAATCGAAACAATTGTGGTATTTGTGAAATGAGAGTCATAGCACACAATAGACAGAATAGAGAATTCAAAATAGACTCTACAAAACATCTCTAGTTCATTTCATCACAGGTGTACAAACAATTCAGTGAAAGTGTGGTAAAGTACAGGCACAATTGCACATCTGTATGCAAATAAAATACCCAAAACCCCATGTTAGCACCATGTACATTTACTCAAATTAGATCGTAGACTTAAATTTAAACTTAAAATGATAAAATTTTTACTGGAACACATAGAAAATATTTTTGACTTGACTTGTCAAAGATATTTAAATACAATCCTAAAAGCATAATCCTTTAATGAAAAACTTAATGAATTGAATTTATTAAAACTCAAAACTTCTGCTATGAAAAGACATTGTTATAATAAAAATAATGAGCCATAGACTGTGAGAAAATATTTGCAAAATTCATATTTATTAATGGGCTTGTATTTACAATATAGAAAGAACTCGCAAAACACAACAATATAAAAAAATCAATTGTTAAAAATTGACAAAAGATCTGAATAGACCTATTTCACCAAAGTGGATATATGGTTGGCAAAAACAGTACATGAAAAGTTGCTCAATGTGATTAATATATACAGAAATGTAATTTAAAAGTGCAATGAGATACCAAGACACACCTACTAGTATGGCTGAAATTAAAAACAAAATGAAATCCTTACTATACCATGTACTGGGAAGAATATAGAGCAGTTAGAACTCTCATACAGTGCTGCTAAGATTATAACTTGCTGTGACCATTTTGGAACACAATTTGGCTATTTCTTATGAAGTTAAACTCTACTTACAATACAGCTCAGCAAATTAAATGAATTTGAACATGTCCAGATAGAAACCAGTATGACAATATTCATAGCAGCCTTAGTCGTAATCACCCCACATTGAAAATAATGTGCTTCAGTGGTGAGTGGCTGAACAATCATGGTACAACCATACAATAGAATAATACTCTACAATAAAAAAGAACGAGCTTCTAATCCATGCAATAATAGGAATGAAATACATTGTAATGAGTGAAATAAGCTGTACTCAGAGGCTGTGGTTCCATTATGACATTCTGGAAAAGCAACATTATAAGGATGAAAACAGTTCAATGGTTGGATGGATGGGGAAGGAGGTTGGGGCAGGTAGTGAAGGCTGACTAAAAATTGGCAGGAGAAAATGTTAGAGGGTAATGAAGTCTTTTATGTCTATTGTGGTAATTACATGGTTAATGTTTGCATTTATTAAACTTCCTACAGGTAAAATCTTTAAAAGGTAAGTTTTACTGTATGTAAATTATATCCAGTAAATCTAATTTATAAAACTTATTAGTGTGATTTGCCACAGTTCAGTACAATAAAGGAAGATCAGTGAACCTTGTCAGGAGAATAAAAATTTAACATGGTTTGAAAGCAATATTACAGTAAGAGAAGTCAGTTATAAATGTGGGGTAGAGTAGCAAGCAATCAAACATACATGTTAATGGAGTTTTAGAAAGAGAAGAGAACAACAGTATAGACAATTATTTGAATAAAAATTGGCCAAAATTTACCACACCTGAACCTAAACAACAACCCCCAAGTCCAGGAAATTCAGTGGTGCTAGTAGGATAAGTAAAATTTTTATATTGACCAAGAAACTTCCACTAAGCTAAAACATCATAGAAAGAGTTCTGAAAACAAAAGGGAAAAGCAGCCACAATCCTTCCACGTAAGTATGACAGCTGACTTCTCTTAAGGAACCAAGGAGACCTTAAAACAATAATATCTGCTAATGTGACAAAAGGAAAATAAAACATGTAACCCACAATTCTCTATCAAGAAGATGTCTTTCAAAACGAAAAGTAAAACAAATAAAAACATTTTGAGATAAAAGAGAATTTGTCATTAGCTGAACTGCAATACAATAATTGTGAAAGTCCTTCAGGCTGAAGGAAAAAGATACCTGATGGAAATTCAGATCCATGGACAATGAGGAAGAGCACTTTTCTGGCTTAAGAGCCTGTACATTATGGGCCCTTATCTATTGCTCAGATTTAATTGATAAGTTGTTCTCTTGTGGTTGCTGCCCAGCACAGAGTGCATTGTTTGTGTTTTATCTTTACCCAAATTCTGCCAAACCTACTATTGGATCCTGAAATCAATCCCAGAGGGTTGATCAGCATTTTACTTCTTGAGCAGATTAGAATGGGAAATATTAGCATAAACTGGAATGAAGGCACACATACGCTTTCTCTAAGCCCCAGCAAAGGGACAGCAGCTATACAAGAATCTGTTATATAGAGGAAGGAACTGTACTGTCTGGCATCAGGGTGTGAGCTGACAGACAGAAGTGATAGCAAGGACCACTTATCTTTTTAGAGCCCTCCCCCAACACAGCAGTCAGGCACAGACTGTGCCATATCTGAGTCTTTATTAACTTGGCTAACAGCACACACCCCACCCTGATGATTCCCTGAGAGCACACCCTATCCAAATCATGCATCAACCGTAACCTCTGTCCCTTACAAGCTGTAGAACTTGCCCACCTTACTGACTTTTCTAAATTCTCACAACACTCCAAAAAAAAAAAAAAAAAAGACAGAGGGCTTTAGCATGTTTTGTGCCTCTAACTAAGTGGCCCCAAGCACTGGTACCAGTGGCCTAGGTTCATAGCATATCCTCTACCAGATGTCTCCAAGTCCAACACAGGGAGTTACCAACCACACACAGATCACTTTGTAGTTCCTACCAGGTGGCCTAGACCAGGCCCAGGCAGTGGCTATTCCTGGGCTTACACTAGAGCCCCTCCCAAGAGACCCCAGAAACAATTCACCTGGTCAGATTTCAGACTATACTTGAACACCACCTAATTAGCTCCACAAACAACATACCCAAAGAATGTTCTGGGCAGGCACCAAAGCCCCACTATAGCAAAACCTATCCCACAGGATTAGCCCAAACACTACATGTCATCTGCTAGAGTAACAATCTTCACATCCAGCCAGCCTGAATGTCCATCCCAAGCACTGAAGTGCTAACCACAAGCAAGGCTCATCTACAAGAGGATAGCACATACAAACCACACATGGGACAGACCTGGAACACCCAGCTTATGACCAGGGTGTCTATACCATTGTGCCCCGCAGGAGAACTACTACATAAGGCCATTATGCCAAGACTGGAAGACAGAGATCCAACTAGTTCGCAGAATTGCACACAGAGAGGCAACCAAAATGAGGATAAAAATCTAGAAAAAGAATTTAACAAAATGAAGGCAAGCAATGTACCAGATAAAGAGTTCAAAACACAGTTTATAAGGATGTTCAATGAACTTAGAGGAAGAATAGATGAAATCAGTAAGAATGTACAAAAAGAGATAGAAAACATGAAGAAGAACCAGTTAGAAATGAAGAATACAATAACTAAAATGAACTATATTAGAGGGAATCAATATCACATTAGATGAAGCAGAGAATTGAAACAGCAATCTGGAAGATGAGGTAATGGAAACACTCAATCCGAAGGACAACAAAAAATAAGAACCAAAAATAGAGACAATATCCAGTCAGAATGGCAGAGTAGGTAAAACACTGTGATTGCCTCCTCTCATCACCACATCAAAATTACAACTAAACTACAGAAAAACTATCTTTGGGAACAACCTAAAGCCTGCCTGAACAGAATAGGCCCTATTGAAACTGGTAGAAGGGACTGGTCCCACACCCATATGGAACAGTTAAAAATTGGAGGAATATCTCCACTGCAGAGGTCCCCCCTGAGGAGTGACGGGTCGCAGCTCCACACAGATATCCCCAGCCCAGGGTTCCAGTGCCAGGGAGAGAAGTCCCCATAACTTCTGACTGTGAAAGCCAGCAGAGATGGTACCTGAGTGAAATGAGGGCAACTGGAGTTCCAAGCCTTCCTCTTAAAGGGTCTGTGAACAGAGTCACTTGCTGTTCAACTCACTCTGAGCTCCATCTCTGGGGCAGCAGATCAAAAGGCACTACCTGCTAGGAATTGAATTCTCTAGCTATAGGAAGAGGACTGAATGGGAGCGTCCTCCCAGACAGAAGTGCTGGCAGAAGCCATTGTTCCTTTGTTGAGCACTCCTCAACTCACTGTGCAGACACAGACAGGCACATGCCATGTCAAATCTCCATCAACTTGACTAATGCTATTCACCATTAGCCCTGCCCTAGTGATTCCCTGAGACTCTGCCCCGCCCAACTTGAGTGCACACCCTACCCACTTTTTCTGCGCTTTCTTAGCTCATGTTGCAGAATTTCCTAAAATCTGTCAAAGGATTACAAACACCAAACAAGCAGCCTCTGATTTCAGCATGCCTTGTCCCTCTTGCTGAATAGCCCCAAGCCCAGCACTGACAGCAGCCGGCTTCAGATCAAGACTTTACTTTTCCCTAGTCATTTTAAGCTTAGTGTAGGTGGTGGCCATCTGGGCATCACTTTGTGCCTCACTCCAGGTGGCTCTGGGCAGAGTACATGTGCTGGCTAAACTTGGCCTGTAGCAGGGCCCTCCCAGCAATCTTCATGTACAACACATCCAAAGGACAGACTGGGCGGGCACAGGAACCTGCTGAATCATACTTCTGCTTTAGTTCTATGCTCTAGGTCAGCCCCTGCACAACAGTTCTTCCACTGTAGTCACAGCCAGTCTTTAGAACCAATTACAACCTGAGCGGTAATTCACTTTCACTGGTCTTTCAACAGCAATCAAGGCTCAACTACAACAGGAGGGCACACACAACCCACACAAGGGACAAACCTGCAGCAACACACTCAAGTGACTTAGGGAGACTTGCACCACTGGGCCCCATAGGACACCTACTGTATAAGGTCACCCTACTAAAATCAGGAGACATAGCAACTCTACCTGATACACAGAAACAAACACAAGGAGGCAACCAAAGTAGCAGACAAAAAAAAAAAAAAAGTTTCCAAATGAAAGAACAGAACAAAGCATCAGAAAAAGAACTAAACAAAATGTAGATAAGCAATATACCAGGGTTCGGTATATTGATTATAAGGATGCTTGATGATCTCAGTGAGAACTTTAACAGAGATAGGAAACATAAAAATGGAGAGTGAAACCAACCAAACAGACAAACAAAACACAAATGAAGAACACAATAACTGAAATGTAGAATACATTAGAGTGAAACAGTAGTAGATTAGATGAACCAAAGGAACAAATCAGTGATTTAGAAGATAAAGAAGAAGAAAACACCCAATCAAAACAGCAAGAGAAAAAAAGAATCCAAAAAAAAAAAAAAAAAGATAATGTAAGGGTCCCCTGGGACAACATCAAGCATACTAATATTTTGCATAGTAGGGGTAGCAGAAGGAAGAGTGAGAGCAAGGGATTTAAACCTATTTGAAGAAATAACAATGAAAAACTTCTCTGACCTGATGAATGAAATAGATGTACAAACCAGGAAGTGCAGAGTCCCAAATGAGATGAACCCAAAGAGGCACATCACAAGTAAAATGGTAAAGATTAAAGACAAAGATAATTTTCAAAATGGCAAGAGAAAAGTATTTATTTATGTACCAGAGAGTTCCCATAAGGTTGTCAGCTGATTTCTCAACAGAAGCTTTGAAGGCCAGAAATGATTGGCACAAAATATTCAAAGTGATGAAAATCAAGGACCTAGAGTCAAGATTACTCTACCAGGCAAGGCTATAATTTAGAATCAAGGGATTCTAAAGAGCTTCCCAGATAAGAAAAAGATAAAGGACTTCATCACACTAAACTAGTATGAGAATGCTAAAAGGACTTAAGACAAAGAAAAATAAATAATTGAAAATATAAATAATAGTGACATCAGAAGCATGGCAGTATGAGAGTCCCCATGATCTCTCCTCTTCAAGTGAGAACAAATTGAACAGATACAATTCAACAAGAGATTCCCTGCAGAACACACATGTGAGATCTAAGCATTGACACTTCTGAAAATGGGCAAATAGGGGTGGCTAAGGGGAGGATGGAAGAGAGAAGAGCAGAGACTGGGGCCTCAGATGCAGCGCAGAGCTTGCTGTGGGTCTCAGGTGAGGGGAGGAATCAGGCTATAGGTGCTCTCTTTGTAGTCCCAAGCATTCCTGTCTGAGTGACAGCACAGAATCTGAGTGATCCCAGTGATAGGGCAGAGACAAAATACAGAAGTGTGACAGCTGTGTTCTAGCAGCTACCTTTGCCAGGCAGCAAACGAAGCCACAGAGCCTGGCCATCTCCTCCAACCCACCCAGAGCTTGCCTTTCCACACCCATTCAAAAGTAACAGTGGGCCCCAGGAGAAACTCTAGCAGGAGTGTTGGGTTACAAAGCAGAATATCTAAAGCCACTAGAACTGGAGAGAGAGCTCCTGAGTGACAGATGCACACTGTGGCTAATCCCAGTGATGGGGTAGAGACAAAGGTGCAGTCTGGCAGCAGCCATCACTGGAAAGAAAACAAAGCTTCAACACACCAACGACCTCTACCGACCCTCCCCACCCCGACCCATCGAGGCTGATCCGAGCAGAGGCTCCTGGGACACCTCAGGCAGCACAACACTGTGTCTCACTGCTATGGCACTTCTGGGGTTTCGTGGGCTCCCCCGCCATACTTTCCCCTGGGGGTAATGCTCTGAAACTGAATCAACCTGGTCACAGAGGAGAAGCCTATCTCCCCAGGAAGTATAAGGCATTTTTCACCACCAAACAGATCCGAGAAGTCTGAGCAGTGCAAGAGAAAATAACGCACTTGTGCTTTAGTGCCACTTACTGGATAACAAAAGAAAAACCTCTTCTTGTTAACCTGCTTAAGAGGTAACATTCTTAGTTTATCCCCATAAGTGCCTAGGCAGAGAAATGTCATCAAATACCGTGAACAACCAAGGTGACAAGGCGGCTCAGAAAAAAAATCTCCAGAAAATAAACTTAAAAACATGGAAATATGTGGTCTAAATGACAGAAAATTCAAGATTGCAGTTCTGAAAAAACTCAGTGTGATGCAAGAAAACTCAGAAAGGCAGTTTAATGAACTCAGAAATAAAATCAATCAATAAAAAGAAGACTTTACCACGGAGATTAAACTTTAACAAAGAAACAAAAGGAAATCTGGAGCTGAAGAACTCAATAAAAGAAACGAGGAATAAAATGGCAGGCTTAGGAGATAGAGCTGACCAGATGGAGAAAAGAATTAGTGATATCAAAAATGGAAATCTGGAAATGATGCAGATGGAAGAAAAAGAGACAAGACTAACAAAAGAAAGAGAAAATGAAAAAACTATGTAACAACTATCTGATTCCGTCAGAAAGAGCAATATAAGAATAATGGGCATGCTAGAAAGAGGCTAGAGGCAGAAAAGAAAAGAGAGCCTATACAGAGAATTAGTTGACAAGAGCTTCCCAAATCTATGGAAAGAGCTGGATCCTCGAATCCAAGAAGCAAACAGAATACCTAATTATCTCAATCCAAAGGCCTTTTTAAGGCACATTATATTAAAAATGTCAAAACTTATGACAGAGATAGAATCCTCAAGGCAGCCAGAGAAACGAACACAGAACCAATAAAGGAAAACCCATTAGATTACCATTGGATTTTTTAACAGAAACTCTACAAGCTAGAAGGGAGTGGAACCAAATATTCCAACTATTGAAAGAGAGAAATTACAACCCAAAAATAATATATCCAGCAAAGTTATTCTTTAGATATGAGGAAGAAATAAAGATTTTTCACAACATTCAGAAGCTGAGAAAGTTTTTCACCACAAGGCTTGCATTACAGGAAATACTGAAGAGTTTATTCTACCTGAAATTAAAAGGCAAAAGGATACAAAACTATAAATAAATGACAGACAGACAGAAGCAGAAAATCGCAACACTGATTCAGAAGAGGGCACTATACACTTAAATATTACATAAAGGTTAAAGGAAGAAAAGAAACGGGAAAACAAGATGATAATTACTGCAACTTGGAAATGAACTTACAGCACAAATAGGGATAATTTGTGATACTATAAACAAAAAAGCAGAAAATAAAATACTGAATTTGCAAAGAGGAATGGAGTAAATATATGCAAAAGAGGCTGTTGTATATATGAAACTTTTTTTATTTAAACTTAATGGTAACCACACACACACACACACACACACACACACACACACACACACACACACACACACACACACACACAATCCAGTATTGTGACACATAACAGAAAAAAAGAGAAAACAGAGGAAAAATTAGAACACCACCAAACTAAAGTAACACAAAGAAAGACAAGGACAGAGAAATGATGAAAACAATGAAAACATAGAGGTACCATAAAACAATATATAAAATGGCTATAGGAAATTCTCATATGTCAATAGTCACCCTAACGGTAAATGAACTGAAATCACCAGTAAAAAAGCATGGAATAGCAAATTGTATCAAAAAACAAAACCAACCAAGTAGGGAGAAATAATGGTGTAAATAATAGAGAGTCTATTCACCCCTCTGGCAACCAAATCAAAGTTGTGATGCAAACAAGGAAAAATTGCCTAGGATCTACATAAACAAGCCATACAACTAGGGCGATTCTGAAAAATCACACTGCAATAGCAGAAGGTAGGACAGAACAAGGATGAGAGGCTGCCCGGTCCCAAGCAGCTGGGTGGGATAGAGGCAGCGGCAGGTGCCTCTTAAAGGGGCTGTGACAACTTTCACAGTGACAGACCTCTTTCTCTGAGCACTAGTGCCGATTTAACTGTGTATAGGGGACACTAGGGACTTACAGGGAGACACTGAGGTTTGGAGTGAGGACCAAGGTGAGACTTGCTCTGTACAGAAGTGCCGGCAGTATCCATTGTTTCCTGTTGGGCCCTCCTACCTCCTACTGCACAGACACAACACCACCATAGCAGAGGCATCATCAAACTGGATAACAGAGTTCACTCCACCCAGAAAATTCCCTTAAACCCCACCTCTCCCAAATCATGACCCCACCAAAGCCACATCCTGTATTATCCTCAGCAAGTCAGATGCTCTATGCTAAGCTATGCCTAGACTCACACTGGTGGCAGCTGGCCTTGGTTTCTGGTGTGGCCTTTTGAGGCAAGTATGAGCACAGCATCTTTGGGTTTTTTGCTGAATCTTAACAGGTGCCCCCAGAGGGGCAGATGCTTGGTCTAAATTTGGCCTGCAGCTGAAATCCTCCCAGGACCACGCCACTGGAAACCTACAACACAAAGCCATGCTAATAAAGCCAGAAGACTTCACTTAGTACATAGAAACAGACACGGAAAGGCAGCCAAACTGAGAAGACAAAGAAGCAGAAACCATATGAGAGAACAAAACAGAGATCCAGATATAATGGAGTCAAGTAATCTAACAGGTGCAGAATTCAAAACACTGGTTATAAAGATGCTCAATGAACTTTTGGGAAGTGCAGATAAATTCAGTGAGGACTTAAACAACAGGATAAAAAACATAAAAATAGAAATGGAAAGTATAAAAGGGAACCAGTCTAAAATGAAGACCACATTGTCAGAGATGAGAAGAATACTAAATGGAATAAACAAAGTGAATAAAGAAGAGGATCAAATGATGTATATAGAGAATAGGAAAGCCAAGAACACTCAATCAGAATGGCAAAAAAAGAGAGGCCAAGACTAAAAATAATTTAATGAGCCTATGGGACACTGTTAAGTTTAAAAGTATCCATCTCATCAATGTACCTGAAGGAAAACAAGATGTGGAAGAGCTATATGAAGAAATAATGATGGAAAACCTGTTGAAGGAATTAGACATACAACCCTAGGAAGGTCAGATCCCAAAAAGCAGAAATCCAAAGAGGCCTAGGCAAAGACACGTCATAATTTAAATGCCAAAGGTTAAATACAAAGAGAGAATTTCAAAAACAGTAAGAGAAGATCAGTTAGTTACTACAACAGCATACCCATAAGACTGGCAGCTGATTTCTCTAAAGAAACTATGCAGGACAGAAGGGCTCAGCACAAAATATTTGACAGGATGATGACCCAGGATCTACAACCAACTATACCTTATTCAACAAAGCTATCATTTAGAGTCGAAGGACAGATAAAGAACTTCCCAGACAAAAATTAGCTTAGAGAATTTATCACAAGCCAATATTACAGGAAATGTTGGAGGGACTTCTTTAAAGAGAAAAAAAAATGTATCAAAAACAAGAAGAAGGAATGGCGACAACTACATTTCTATCAATAAGTACCTCAAATGGATCAGAATTAAGTGCTCCAACTAAAAGATAGAGTGGATGAATAAATAAGAAAACAAGACCCCGACATGCTACCCGCAAGAGACTCACTTCAGATTAAAAGATACACAAAAACTAAAAAGAAGGGGATGGAAAAAGATATTACCTTGATGGACCTAGAAGGTATTTAAGTCAGAGAAAGATTGATAACATGTGATTTCATTTATATGTGGAATCTTAGTAACTAAAAGAACAAACTAATCAAAAACAGACTCACAAATATAGTGGACAATTTGATAATGCACAGAGGGAGGCTTGGGGGATCAAGAGAATGGGATGAAGGGTTAAAGAAGGACAAATTAGTAGCAGATTCATGGTCACAGTGATGGGGAGTATGGTATAGGGAATGCAGTTAGCATTAATACATCGGCTAGAGAGAGGGTAAGGAGGGAGCAATTGGGGTGATTATTTTGAACTATGTAGGTGTCTAACCAATGTACAGTATATTTAAAATTAATAAAATAAATAAAAAATTTTAAAAACAACCATATGCTGCCTTCAAGAGGCCCAGCTCAGCTGAAAAGACAAATGTAAACTCAAAGTGAAAGGGTTTAAAACAATACTCAAAGCAAACGGCATTCAGAGAAGAAAATGTACCTATATCAGATGAAACAGATAGCATAATAAAAAAGGTAACAAGAGACAAAGATGGAAATTTCATAATGATAAAAAGGATAATACATCAAGAAGACATAACACATCAATATACATGCTTCCAATCAGGGATCACCAAAATGTGTAAAGGAACTACTAACAGAACTAAAGGGAGAAACTGACAAAAACAGAATTTTAGTAGGGGACCTAAATACTGCATCAATTGGTCGATCAAGCAGCCACATCAGTAAGAAAATCAGTAAGAAAATGTCAGCCTTAAGTAACACTTTAGACCAAATAGACATAATTGACACAGAATTTTTCAGCCCAAAATATCAGATTATATATTTTTCCATATTGCACATGGAACATTCTCAACGATAGACCATATATTGAGACACAAAACTAGCCTCAATAAATTTACAAAAATTGAAATCATATCAAGTATATTCTCCAACCACAATGCTTTAAAACTGCAAAAAGAAAGAGGGAGAAACCACAAATATTTGGAGGTTAAAAAATGTGCTACTAAAGAAAGGGTCAAAGAAGAAACAAGAGGAGCAATCAAGAGATACATAGCAACAAATGAAGATAAAAATAAAACATGAAAATTTTGGGGATACAGCAAGAGGGGTAATAAGAGAAAGTTTGTATCATTACAGGCCTATTTCAAGAAACAAGAAGATTCCCAAGTAAACAACCAAACATTACATCTTAAAGAACTAGAAAAAAAGAGCAAATGAAGCCGAAATTTGGGAGAAGGAAGGAAATAATTTAGTGCAGAATTAACTGAAATAGAAAATAAAGACAATAGAAAAAAATAGTACAACAAAGAGCTCAACCTTGGAAAAGATTAGTAAGAGTGACAATTCCTGGCTAGACTTACCAGGAAAAAAAAGAAGTAATACAAAAATAAATAAAATCAAAAATTAAAGAGGAAAAGTTACAACCAAAAGCACAGAAATACAAAAGACCACACAAGAATACTGTGAAAGACTACATGCCACCAAATTTAATAACATAGAAGAAATGGACAAGTTGTTAGAAATATACGGCCTTCTTAGACTGCATCAGGAAGAACTAGAAAATGAAAATAGACTGATCAACAGTAAGGAAATTGAAGCAATCATCAAAAAGTAAAAGTTCAGGACCAAATCGCTTCTCTAGTGAGTCTTCAAAACATTCAAAGATGATTTAATACCTGTCCTCAGTCTTTCAAACAATTGAAGAAGAGACAAAACTTCTTCACTTCTTGACTGATTTTGTGAGTACATTTTCCCGATACAAAATCCTGGTAAGGATAAAGTGCATGCGTGCCCGCACACACACACACACACACACACACATGCACACACACACACACACACACACACACTATAGACCTATATCTCTGATAAACACAGGGCAAAAATTGTATACAAAATCCTAGAAAATAGAAGACAACAACACGTTAAAAGGATCATACATTACAATAAAGTGAGATTCATTCCAGGGCCAGAAGTATGTTTTAACGTATGAAAATTGATCAGTGTGATACATCACATAAACAAAATACAGGATATAAATCATATGATCATATCAATAGATGCTGAAAAAACATTTGACAAAATACAGAATCCATTTATGAACAAAACACTTCATAAAATGTGTATAGAAAGAAGGTAAGTTAACATAATGAGGCCATATACGTACCAACCCTAAGCTAATATACTTAATGGTGAAAAAGTGAAATTTTTTCTCTAAAATCAAGAACAAGACCAAAATGACTTCTCTTTTAACTCTTTATTCAACGTTGTATTGGAAGGTCTACCGAGAGACATCAGGCAAGAGAAAAAAATTAAAAGAATGCAAATTGAAAATGAAGGAGTTCAATTGTCACTTTTTTTTTTTGCAGGTGACATGATTCTTTGTATAAAATCTGTAAAGACTTCACCAAAAAACTATTTTAAAAAATATACAAATACAGCAATGTCACAGGATACAAAATCAGTGTACAAAAATTCATTGCATTTCTATATATTAAAACTAATTTCAGAAGAAAAATATTTTTAAATTTCTTTTACAACTGCAACAAAAGGAATAAAATACCTAAGAATAAACTTAACAAAGCATGTGAAGAACCTAAACACTGAAAACTACATGATGTTTTTAAAATAAAATGAAGACACAAAGAAATGAAAAGATATTCCATGTTCATCAATCTGAAGAAACAACATTGTTAAAATAGCCTTATTACCCAAAGCAATATTAAGATTTAATGCAATCCCCATCAAAATCCTAATCACATTTTTAAAAAATATACAACAAAAAAGTATTAGAATTGTGGCAGATCACTAAGACCCCCAAAACCAAAGCAATCCTGAGGGAGAAAAAAAGAACAAGAGCAGAGGTATCACAGTCTCTGACTTCAAATTATACTACAAAGCGACAATAACCAAAACAGCATGGTATTGGCAGAAAATCAGACACATAGACTAATCAGTGCAACAGAATTGAAACCACAGAAATAAACCCACATATATGTGAACAAATAATTTTTGACAAAGGAGCCTGAAACATACAGTGGAGAAAAGAAAGCCTCAATAAAGGGAGCTGGGAAAATTTGAAAACCACATGCAAAAGAAAGAAACTAGACTGCTATCTGTCACCAAATAGCAATATTAACTCAAGATGGATCCAAGACCTGAATATATAACCTGAAACAATAAATTGCAAAGAAGAAAACATAAGTACTGAACTCATGGACATTAATCTTAGAGGGAATTTTATGAATTTGACCTCAAGACAAGGAAAGTAAAAGCAAAAATAAATCGGACTATATCAAACTCAAAAGGTTCTGCACAGCAAGAGAAATTATAAATAAGATAAAGAGGCAACAATCCAAATGAGAGAATATATTTGCAAACAATTCTTCCAATAAGGGCCTAATAACCAAAATGTATAAAGAACTCATGCAACTCAACAGTAAAAAAGCAAACATTACAATTAAAAAACGGGCATAGGACCTGAACAGACACTTCTCTCAAGATGTGCAAACAGTTAACAGACATATGAAAGATGCTCAACTTTACTAGCTATTAGGGAAATGCAAATCAAAACTACAATGAGGCATTATTTTACATCTATAAGAATTGCTATTATTAACAACACAAGTAATAAGTGTTGGAGAGTTTGTAGGGAAAAAAGAAACCTTCATATATTGCTGGTGAGAATGTAAATTAGTACAGCCACTATGGAAAACAATATAGAGGGTCCTCAAATAACTAAGAATAGATTTATCATATAACTCAGCAATCCCTCTTCTACATATCTACCCCAAAACCTGAAAACATTTGTCCAAACATTTGTATAACCAACTCCTGTGTTGATTATAGCATTATTCACAGCGTCTGAGACATGGAAACAAACAAAGTGTCCTTTGATAGATAATTGGATAAAGAAGTTGTGGTACATATGTACAAGGGAATATTACTCAGCCATAAGAAAAGATGAAATACTGCTAGTAGCAACCACAGGATGGATCTTGAGATTATGATGCTAAGGAAAATAAGTCAGACAGAAAAGGTTGAAAACCATATGATTTCACTCCCATATGGGATATAAGACTGAAAGTAACAAACAAGACAAACAAAAACTTAGAGACACAGACAACAATATGGTGGTTACAAGAGAAAGGGCTCAAGGGAGGAGGTAGAAAAGGTAAAGCGGTTCAAATATATAGTGATGGAAGATTTTCTTTGGGCGATAAACGCAAAATGCAGTATAGATGATATATTACAGACTTGTACACTTGAAACCTATATGATTTTATTAACCAGTGTCACCCAACAAATTTAATATAAAAGATAAAAATAAGAATAATAAAATGGTAATAACTATATACGTATCAAAAATCAAATGTTAATTAATTTAAATGTTTCAATCCAAAGACATGGTGCTTAATGAAGAAGAAAAGAAAAGCTGGGGTAGTAATACTTATATCAGACAAAACAGACTTTAAAACAAAGGCAAACAAGAGACAAAGAAGGGCATTTCATATACAATAGCCAAGATACGGAAGCCACCTAAGTGTCCACTGATAGACAGTTGGATAAAGAAGATGTAGTACATATATAAAATAGAATATTATTTGGCTATTAAAGAAAAAAACAATGAGGTATTACCACTTGTAAAAACACAGGTAGAACTAGAGGGTATTATGGTAGGTGAAATAAGTAAGAAAGATGAAGATATATGCTATATAATTTCATTTATGTGTGGAATCTAAAATTAAAATAATCAAAACAAAAATGAACTCATTGATACAGAGAATGAATTGATGGTTACCATATGGGGGGCGGGCTAAAAAAGGTGAAGGAATTAGGAGGTTCAAATTGGCAGTTACAAAATAGTCCCAGGGATGTAAAGTACAGGTACAGCACAGGGAATACAGTCAATAATGTTGTAATAAATATCTATTATGCCAGGCAGGTACCAGACTAATCAGAGGAATCACTTCATAAGTTATTTAAATGTCTAAGTATTATACTGTACAACTGAAACTAATATAATATTGAATGTCAACTCTAATTGAAAAAAATCCCTAGAGCTAATGAGTATTAATAGTTGTGTTTGTACTTAGCTGGAATTTCTTTCTGGTAGTCAGAACTTTCACAAAATTTGCAGTAGAAAAAAAAAATGTGGGAAACCAATAAGCTAGAATGACAGTTTGCTCTATATAGGAAAAAGTGGTTAAAGTTCTCTAAATCTGTTTACTTTACATTAAAATGCATAAATCAAGTCTTTTTTTTTTTTTAATTAACATCCTTTCATTCCTTCTCTGTCTATTCCCACTGGAAATTACTAATTTATGTTAGTTTTTCTGTCCAATATTAAAGCAGCTTTTTGTTAATTCTGAAATTTCTCCACTTCACAGTGGTCAAATGTGAAAATCCAGTCCTCAAGAATGGAAAACTGGTGTCAGGATTTAAATCTAAATATTACTACAAAGCGAAGATTGTATTCAAATGCCTGAAGGGTTTTTACCTTAAAGGCAGCAACACAGTTTTTTGTGATGCTAACAGTATATGGGAGCCCGAGATGCCGGAATGTATTGCAGGTACAAAAAGTGTCTTTTTTCTTCTTTCTTTTTTATACTTCATTTCTTTGACATTAAATATTGATTATACTGGATACATGAAACAAAGCCATATTAGTATTTAACTTTCTCGTACTCATTTCCTTGACATGTATGACATACAATTTGCAAAGAATTCTGCCATTACTATTTTGTATGTTTTCATAGGGTCTTAGCATATCATGTGCATCACACAGGTGTATAAATTTCTCTTTGGCATTTTTATGAATAAAAATTTATAGCAAATTTTCAGAGTAAATCAAAACATGGGAATTTTTAAGTATAGAATGAAAGCATAATTTTATATAATGAAAATCATTAATTTTCAAGTATTTGCTTCAATCTACGTTTTTATCCAGTGTCAACTTGGCCTAGTTCAAAACCTATAATTTACCATGTCCCCGATTCAGTAACTTCCTGCTTCTTTATTTCAAAATTGTTTTAATTCTTCCTGATTTTCAGAAAGTTCTAAAATTTCTGGTGATTTGCACTTAATTCGTCTCTTTTAGAAATGTAAGAGGATGTACATGCCTACAACTATTTTAGTTGTCATACTTAGTGATTGTAAAATTATTTGCCATTGTTAGCAGATATACACAAGTATGTAAAATTGGAAAGTTATGTAGACTTAAATTTGTTTATTTATATGTATAACGATTCAATGTCTTCCTCACTGAGTGATAGTAATGTAACATTGGGATGCATTTAAACCACTTACAGTGCCTGGCATATAGGAAACTCTAAAAGGAAGCTCATATGACTTACAGCAACACTCCTATTAATATTAATAAAGAGGAAGGTCCATGTCTTTTTTTTAATATGTATGTTATTTCCCTGTTTTATTCACCTTTTTTTTAAGTGATCTAGTGACATTATTACAGGTTATTTTCCTGGTAAAGGACTATGTTTTATTTTCCGTACTGCAACCAGTTTAGTTCTTTTTATACAGCACCATTTATACTGGGAAATATTTACTGTCTCTAGAATGAGACTTGTATTTCTGCCACCTCCACTTCTCCTTGCTTCATACAATTATTCTTTTTCTCTTTACTGGACATTTTTATGCATTTACTGGCAAAAGAAAGTAAATTTTATAGCAACTGAAAGTCAGGAAAAGTTCATATTTGTTAAAATGAAACAGAGGATTTCTTGCATGGATGACTGATTAACCACTCTGCTTAAGACCTGAGAGATTATTTGATATAGTGGAAGGAATCTTCTTCCTGATGCAGTACTGCTATCTCTGGCTATTCTTTTGTTGCAGCAGAAGCAAGAGACAAGAGGAAAAAAGTAATCTCCCCTTTATCTGCAGTTTTACTTTTTGTGGTTTCCGTTATCTGAAACCACCATAGTCCGAAAATATTACAGGGAAATTTCCAGAAATAAACAATTTATAAGGTTTAAGTTACTCACTATTCTGAATAGTGCGATTAAATCTCAAGATGTCCCCCTCTGACTCACCAGAGACGTGAAACATCCCTTTGTCCAGTGTATCCACAAATTCTTCTTCATGTAGGCATTGTATCATCTTACATCATCACTAAAAGAAGGGATAGTAGATGAAGATAAGATATTTTGAGAATGAGCAGCCACATTCACATCAATTTTATTACAGAATATTTTATAATTGTCCTATTTTGTTATGACAGTATCTAATTTATAAATTAAACTTTACTATAGGTAAGCCTGTATAGGAGAAAACATAATATATCTGTAGTGTTTGATACTGTATGAAATTTTAAGCGTTGACTGGGTGTCTTGGAATGTATCCTTCATGGATAATGGAAGACTACTGTAATAGAGCATTAACCTGGGCTGACCTTATTCAGGGTCCTAGTTTGGCTCTGTTTACTCAAGTAACATCCTTTCTGTAGGCTTAGTTTCCTGTTTTTTAATGAGGGTGATGCACTCAAACAAATTTCAATTCCTGGCTTCTAATTTTTTCGTATATTTCCTATTGTCCTGATATTTTAAAGGATTGAGGGGAATTGTGTATGTTAAAATCTAGTTAGAACACCTTTTCATAATTTCTGTATACCTGGTACCTAGTAGCCTCCTTGAGCACATTAATTCAGTGCTCTGAGATTTGGGGGGTGAGGGGAAGAGAAGAGTTTTTTTAGTGGACTGGTACATTAAGATAGCATATGCTATTTATTCTCATCAACCCATCCGTGTTTACTAACATAGTCCTAATATGTCTGTGCACTGTGGGATACTATGTTAGCTGATACGGTCTTCTGAAAGATTTGATCATAAGAATTCATAAAGGCTTTATTAAATACTGATACAGTTTACTGTCTTAAAAACAATAGAATTAATTGTGAGGAAATGCATATAAAGAAGATAAGCTGCAGGGATCTTTTCTCAAATATCTTAAACATTTTCTTATTGATTTGTCAGAACTCATTACAAATTAAGGCCCTTTAGACACAAAGTGAACATACTTTTTCTAGGTTTTTTTCTTTGTCTTCTTCTTACTAGTCACTTTTTTTAAAGATTTTATACTGTTGGATATAGATTGCTTTGTATAACTTTCAATTACATAAGTAGAATATGCATATAAAATTGTAAAACTTCTAACATTAGGAGAGTATACAGAGCTAAAGATGAGTCTCCTTCTCTTTCTCTAGTACATTACCTGAATTAATAACTTATAATTTAGATGTCTTTTTATCTGTTTTTATACATCAGTATCCTTATATGTGTAAATATACATGCTTTAGCATTTTTTACTTTTTTCTTAAACTGAAATAAGATCATGCTATTCATATTTTCTTAAAACTCTCATGTTTACACTTATTGTATTAGATTAGGGTTGTGTTTAGATTTATGTTCCTATTTTATTTTTTGTTAAATTTATTGGAGTGACATTGATTATAAAAATATGTTTCATGTGTATAATTTGATCACACATCGTCTGTATATTGTATTTTGTGTTCCTCACCCAAAGTCAGATCTACTTCTGTGTATATATTTATTAGACCCCCTTTACACTTTCTACCTCCTCCCTCCTCACTTTCCTTTGAATGATGACTTTAATATAGACCATATTTATTTAACTATTCTCCCATCAGTAGTTATGTATATGTGCAGAAGTTTTACATTAATAGTTGTATGTATCGATTTTTTCTCCAATGGCTATGAGTGTTGTGTCCTTATCATAAAAGCTGTGACTTCCCCATGATGAAATTATGTAAACTTTTCAGCCATGTGTTGTGATTGCGTTCTTTGCATTTAAATCATTTTGTTCCATCTGAAATTGATATATACACTATGGCACATTGAATGAGACAGAGTTCTTTTGCACTCCATTCATCTCCATTTCTTGTATAAATTATCTTTTCTCCAACAGTTTTGAAGTTCCAGTTTTTATCATACATTAAATTCTTAGACATTCGAGTCATCTTTCTGTTCCCTTGAACTCTCCCCATACATACATATGCCAGCACCAAATTGTTTTATTTTTTACTGTAATAGTACAATATGTTTTAATATCTGTCAGAACACTTCTTTTACAGAAATTTTCAGGCCATTCCTTACGCAAAGCTTTATAGATCTCTTATTTTTTTCCATTTTAACCATTCTAAATGTACCTTTCAGTAGTTTTTAGTACTTTGCATTGTTGTGCAGCCATCTCTACTATATCTCCTAGACTTTATCATCTCAAACTGAAATATTATTCCCCTTAAACAGAACTCTTCATTACTCCTCTCCTAGCCCTGATAAGTGTTATTCAATTTTCTTTTATTATTATTATTATTATTATTATTATTATTATTATGTTTATTTGGGGTAACATTGGTTAATATAATTATATAATTTTCAGGTGTACATTATAATTTGACCTTTGTATATTCTATTGTTTGCCACCCAAAGTCTTGTTTCCTTCTGCTACCGTATATTTGATCCCCATTACCAACTTCACCCATCTCATATCCCCTTATATGTGATCCCCTTTACTCATCTGCCTCCCCTATCCTATTCCACCCCACTAGTAACTGCTAGTCTATAGTCCATGTCTATGTTGTTAGTTTTATATCCCACATATAAGTGATATCATGTGATTTTCAACTTTTTATGTCTGGCTTATTTTGATTAGGATGATTACTCTAGTTCCATTCATGTCGCAAATGGCAGTATTTCATCTCTTCTTATGGCTGAGTAATATTCAATTGTATATATGTGCCACAGCTTCTTTAGCCAATCATCTATTGTAGGACACCGGTTGCTTTCATGTCCTGGCCACTGTGAATAATGCTGCTATGAACATAAGTGTGCAAATATTTTTTTTGTTATGGGTTTTCAATTCTTTGGGGTAAGTACCCAGTAGAGGGATTGCTGGATCATATGGTAGATTAATTCTCAGGTTTCTGAAGAATCTCCATGATGTTTTCCATAGTGGCTGTACCAATTTGCAGTCCCACCAGCAGTGTATGAGGGTTCCTATTTCTCCACACCCTCTCCAACATTTGTTATTACTTGTCCTATTGATTATAACTATTCTGACAGGTGCAAGATAGTATCTCATTGTGGTTTTGATTTGTATTTCCCTAATTGCTAGCAATGTTGAGCATCTTTTCATATATTTGTTGGTCATTTATATATCCTCTAGGGAGAAGTGTCTGTATAGGTCCACTTCCCATTTTTTGATTGGATCATATTTGTTGTTGTTGTTGTTGTTATTGAGTATTATGAGTTCTTTCTATATTTTGGATATCAGGCCCTCATCGGAAGCATTGCTTGCAAATATATATTCCCATTCAGATGGCTGTGTATTTACTTTGATGATGGTTTCTTTTGCTGAGCAGAAGCTTTTTAGTTTGACATAGTCCCATTCATTTATTTTAGCTGTTACTTTCATTGGCTTTGAGGTCAAATGCATAAAATCCTCTTTAAGTCCAAGGTCCTTGAGTGTAGTTCCTATGTATTCTTTTATGCATTTTATTGTTTCAGGTCTTATGTTAGGTTCTTAATCCATTTTGAATTAATTTTGGTGTGTGATAATAGACAACAGTCTAGTTTCATCCTTTTGCAGGTGGCTTTCCAATTTTCCCAGCACCACTTTTTAAAAAGGCTTTTCTTTCTCCACTGTATGTTTTTGGCTTTTTATGTCAAAAATTATTTGCCCATATAAAAGTGGGTTTACTTCTGTAATCTTGATTTTGTTTCCACTGTTCTGTGTGTCTGTTTGCTACCAATACCATGTTGTTTTGATTACTGTCACTTTGTAGTATAATTTGAAGTCAGGCAGAGTGATGCCTCCAACCTCATTCTTTTTTCTTAGGATGGCTTTGGCAATTTGGGACCTTTTGTGCTTTCATACAATTCTGGTGATTTCTTGTTCTTTTTCTTTAAAAAATGCCAATGAGATTTTGATCAGGATTGCATTAAATCTATGTAGTGCTTTAGGTAATATGGTCATTTTAACTATGTTAATTTTTCATTATACAGGTTCTTCACTTGTTTCATTAAATTTATTTCTAGATATTTTACTTTTTTGTTACAATTGCAAAAGGAATTATTTTTCTACATTTTTTTTTGACATTTCATTATTAGAGTATAGGAAAGCTATGGATTCTTGAATGTTGATTTTGTATCCAGGGACTTTACTGTATTTGCTTATTGTTTCTAGTAGTGTTCTTGTGGAGCCTTTAGGGTTTTCTATATAGAGAATCATGTCATCCATAAATAGTGACAGTTTGACTTTTTCGTTTCCTATTTGGATGCCTTTTACATCTTTCTCTTTCCTGATTGCACTCGCTAGAACTTCCAACGTTACATTGAACAGCAGGGGTGGTAGTGGACAACCTTACCTTATTCCTGATTTATAGGGAAAGATTTTAGTTTTTCACCATTAAGTATAATATTGGCTAATAGCTTGTCATATATGGCCTTTATAATGTTAAAGTACTTTCCTTCTTTACTGATTTTCTTAATTGTTTTGATCGTAAATGGATGATGTGTCTTGTCAAATGCTTTTTCTGCATTTATTGATATGATCATATGCTTCTTATTTTTTAATTTGTGTATGTGGTGTATCATGTTAATTGGTTTGAGTATGTTGAACCATTCCTATGCCTCTGGGAGGAAGCCCACTTGATCGTGGTATGTAATCTTTTTAATATGTTGCTGTATTCGGTTCACTAGTATCTTATATAGGATTTTTGCATCTGTGTTCATGAGAGATATTGCTCTGTAGTTTTATTTTTTTGTTTTATCTTATCCAGGGTTAGGTATCAAAGTAATATTGGCCTCATAAAATGTGTTGCTTCCTCTTCAGTGTTTTGGGAGAGTTTCACGAGAATAGGTATTAAATCCTCTTTGAATGTTTGGTAGAATTCACTAGTAAAGCCATCTGGTCCTGGACTTTTACTTTTTGGTAGGTTTTTTAAATGGTTGTTTCAATGTACGTAGTCCTGATCAGTCTATTTAGATTTTCTGGTTTTTCTTGATTCAGTCTAGAAAGGTTGTATTGTTCTAAGTACTGGTCCATTTCTTCTAAATTATTAAATTTGATGTGATATAGTTTTTCACAGTATTCTTGTATGATCCTTGGTATTTTTGCGATATCAGTCGTAATTTCCCGTCTTTCATCCCTGATTTTGTTTATTTGTGTTCTTTCTCTTTTTTCTTTAGTGAGTCTAGCCAGGGGTTTGTCAATTTTATTAACCTTCTCACAGAACCAGCCCTTTGTTGCATTTATATTTTCTATTGTTTTGTGTTTTCAGTTTCATTTATTTCTATAGCTCTAATTTTGATGATTTCTTTCTTTCTGCTGACTTCAGGATTCATTTGTTCTTCCTTTTCTAGTTTTTAAAGATCAAGCATTAGGTTGTTTATTGGGGCTTGTTCTTGTTTTTGGAGATAGGCCTGCAATAATATGAACATTCCTCTTATGACCGCTTTTGCCATGTCCCAAAAGTTTTGATATGTTCTCATTATCATTCGTTTCTATATATCTCTTGATCTCTCTTTTTATTTCTTCTCTAACACAATTATTCTTCAGTAGTATGTTGTTTAATCTCCAGTATTTGTGTTTCTTCCTGATTTCTTTCGGAAGTTGATCTCTATTTCAAAGCATTGTGATCAGAGAATATGGTTGATATGATTTCAACCTTCTGATATTTGTTGAGGCTATCTCTGTGTGCCAGTATGTGCTTGATTCTTGAGAATGTTCCATGTGCACTAGAGAACAATGTATAAGCAGCTGTTTTGGGATGGAAGGCTCTGTAAATGTCAATTGTATCCAGTTGGTCTGATGTGCCATTTAAGGATGTTATCTCCTTATTGATTTTCTGTTTGGATGGTCTGTCCACATCATACAGTGGGGTATTTAGTTCCCCCACTACGATAGTGTTTTAGTCTGTTTCTCTCTCTAGGTCTGGTAGCAATTGCTTTACATATTTTGGGGGACCCTGATTGGAAGCATAGATATTAATAAGTGTTATGTCTTCTTGGTGCATGATTTCCCTTATCATTATGGAGTGTCCCTCAGTATTTTTCTTTATCTTTTTTTTTTATTTTGAAGTTTATTTTTTCTGATATTAGTACTGCAATTCTTGCTCTCCTCTGAATGCCATTTGCTTGAAATGTCATTTTCCACTTTTTGACTTTGAATCTATATTTGTCTTTGGATCTGAGATGTCTCTCCTAGAGGCAGCATGTGGTTGGGTTTCGTTTTTTGATGCATTCTGCAACTCTGTGCCTTTTTATTGGTGAGTTCAAACCATTTACATTTAGGGTGATTATTGAAATATGAGGTCTTCTTATAGCACTTCTCTGCTTTTATTTGCTTGATAGTCACTTAACTCCTAATTTATTTTTGTCATTTTGTTTTAGATGAACCGATTGATGCCTTTTAGTATTTCTCATAGTACAGGCCTTGTAGTAGAGAATTCCCTCAATTTTTGTATGTCTGGAAAAGTCTTAATTTCTCCTTCATATGTAAAGGAAAGCTTAGTTGGATACATTATTTCAGGCTGATAGTTCTTTTAACTTAATGGCTTAAATATTTGATTCCATTCCTTTCTGTCTTATAAGGTGTGCACTGAGAAGGCCGAGGATAATCTAATGCATTTACCTTTACGAGTTATTGTTCTTTTTTCCTGTCTGCCTGAGAAGTCTGTCTTTGTTGTTAATTTTTCATAATTTTAATACAATATGTCTTGGTGAAGGCCTTTTTCAGTTGAGATCATTGGGTGTTCTGTTGACTTAGTGAATTATAAACTCCACTCATTTCTTAATTTGGGATATTCTCGTCAAATATTTGTCTGATAATTCCTTGTAACGCCTGTTCATTTTCTTCGCCTTTGATAATGCTCATTATTCTTATCTTACCTCTTCTGAATGTATCAGCTAGTTCTTAAATTTCTCTTTCATTATTTTTCATTCTGTTTTCTCTCTTCTTCCTTCTGATTTATTTCTAGATTTTTGTCTTCGATATCACTGATTCTGTCCTCCATTTGGTCAACTCTATTTCCAAAGCTTGCTATTTCATTTTTCAACTATTGCTGTGTGTTCTTCATCTCCAGAAGTTCTATTTGGTTATTGTTGATGGTTTCAATATCCTTGCTCTACTCATCTAGTTATTTTTTCAATTCCTGACATTGTTGATTTGAGTTGCTTTGGAACTCATTGAGTTTTTTCAGAAGTAAGTACCATCCTGAATTCTGTCATTTAAGTCGCATATTTTTATGTCTGTAAGCTAATTTCCTGAAGATTTTTCTCTTTCTTTCAGAGATGCCTTGTCACCTTGGTTGTTCATGGTGTTTAATAGGTTATATCTTTTCCTGGGCTTTAATGGAAATGTATTCTACTTTTTTTCCAGAAAGAAGATTTATTATATAAAGTTCTTTCTTTGGCCTGTTGCAAAGAAGGCACTTTTCTTCTGATTTCCAGTAGGTGGCGTCTAAGCTTCTTGCATACCTGATTTATATAAAGCTTTAAAAATACATTTTTATTTTCTGATCGATATTTAAACACGCTCACTATTCTCAGTTTCAGTCCCTCTCAGTATTAACCACAGTTTTGGTAGCATTTGGTCAGATTTCCCTGGAGCTCCATGGTGTTCTGTCTTGTAAAGTATTGGAGGAGGGACTCTCTGGCCTGGGAGTAGGAGGCTGCGGCTCAGCCTTGGTTTTGCAACCTCAGTCAGTAAAAATCAAGTGTTGTCTCTCTGTGGTCCCACCCCACTTCTCTGCTTTCTACCTTAATGACTGAGCCTGTTTCAGCTGTGTATAAAAGTCAGGACACTTCCAGGTTGAGTTGTTCAGAGAAGTGGCTGTGACTTCACTCCTCCCCCTTTTCTTACAAGGATCTCTGGAGGACTACGAAAGCAGCTTCTTTATCTCCCAGTCCACTGCCCAACACCCAGTGTTCTGACCTATAGTAGCTTTTATGCATAGATCCCATCTTCAGATGTGCTGGAGTGCTGTTTTGGTGTTTATTGTTGAGTTTTAGAATTTCAGCTTGCTCCCAAGCTGGGAGCATCTGGGGACATCTCTCACTCCACCATGTTTTTTCCCTGGTCTACTATTCAATTTTCTATCTGTGAATTTGACTAGTCTGGGTATCTCATAGAAATAGAACAACTCTTGGCTTATTTCACTCAGCATTAAGTCTTCTGGGTTCTTCCAACATGTAGCATGTATCAGAACTTTATTTCCTTTTATGGCTGAATAATATTTCTTTGTTTGTATATACATTTCCTTTATCTATTCATCTCTTGATAGACTCTTGGGTTGTTTCCAGCTTTTGGCTATTCTGAATATGCTTCTCTGAATTCGAGTAACTATTTGAGTCCCTGTATTCAGTTTTGGAGAATATATACCTAGGAGTAGAATTGCTGAGTTATGTGTAATTTGTGTTTGTTTGCTTCCTAGCCTGCTTATTTGTTTGCTTGTTTGTTTGCTTTGAAGAACAGCCATACTGTCTTCAGCAGCACCTCCACCATTTTACATTCCTACCAGTAATGTACGAAGGTTCCAATTTCTCCACCCCTTTACCAACACTTGTTATTTTCTATGTTTTGATAATAGGCATCCTAATAAATATGAAGAGTAAGCTCATTGTCACTTTCATTTTATTCTCATGACTAGTGTGACTGATCATCTTTTCATGTGCTTGTTGGTCTTTTATGTATGTTTTTCAGAGAAATATCACTTAAGTTCTTTGCCTAATTTTAAATTGGGATTCCTTTTGTTGTTAATTTAAAGATTCATTATATATTTTGGATAGTAATCCCTTATTAGATAGACGATGTGCATATGTTTTCTCTCATTCTGTGGATTGACTTTTCACTCTACTGATAGTATCCAGTGATAAACAAAAGTTTTTAATTTGGATTAAGTCCAATTTATTTTTTTCTTTTGTTTACTGCACTTTTGGTATCAAATCCAGGAAATCATTGCAAGATCCAACATCATAAATCTTGTCCTGTCTGTTTTCTAAGAGTTTTGTCATTTAGCTCTTATGTTTATTTCTTGATTCCATTTGGACATAACTTTTGTATATGTCATAAGGTAAGGATCAAAGGTTATTTTGTATTTGCATATCCAGTTTTGCAAGAACTATTTTTTGAAAAGACTGTCCTTTCCAACATAAATGTTCCCTTAGACAATTATCAAAATATATATTGTTCATATATATATATATAGACACATATATATTTATATATCTATTTATGTATATTTGTGCGCACACGCACTCACACACACACACACACACATTTATTTGTGGGCACTGTATTCTACTCATGTGGTCTGTGTGTTGTCTTTATGCCAGTACCACTCTGTTGTAATCATTGCAGATTTTGAGTATGTTTTGAAATATAGAAGTGTGAGTTCTCCCAACTTTGCTCTTCATTTTCAAGACTGTCGTGGCTAGCCTAGTCCCTTGAGATTCTTTATGGATAATATGTTAGATTTTTCTACTTCTACAAAATATGTATTCAAGGTGATGATACGAGTGTCATTTAACCTGCAGATTGCTTTCTATAGTTTTAACATCTTAACAATATTAAGTCTTCCAATTCCATGAGCTCAAGATATCTTTCCATTTATGTCATCTTCAATTTCTTTCAGCAACGTTTTGGTGTTTCCAGTGTAGGAGCCTTTCACCTCCTTGATTAACTTTATTCCTAAATATTTTTTTTTTTTTGTAAATTAAATTGTTTTCCTAATTTCCTTTTTGGATTACTCATTGTTATTTAATAGAAATGCAAAGGATTTTTGCTTACTGATTTTGTAGCTGGAAACTTTGCTACATCTATTTATTAGTTCTAACAAGTATATGTCTCTTTCTCTATCTCTCTCTCTCTCTCTCTCTCTCTCTCTCTCTCTCTCTCTTCTCTTCTCTTCTCTTCTCTCTATGTGCACATGTGACTCAAGGTGTAAAATTTAGACTTTTCTACTTAAAAGATCATGTCTTTTGGAACAGATAGTTTTATTCCTTCCTTTATAATTTCAGTGCTTTTTATATTTTTTCTGGGCTAATTGCTTTAACTGGAACTTCCAATATTACATTGAACAGAGGTGACAAACACAGACAAATTATCTTGTTCCTATTCCTGATTTTAAGGGAAAGCTTTCAGTCTTTCACCGCTGAGTATGATGTTAGCTCTTGATTTTTCATAAACGGAATTTATTATGTTGAAATTTTCTTCTATTGCAGATAAACTTCTAAATTGTTTCTTAAGCCTTCCTGTATTTCTAATTTTATTCAGAATCACATTGAATCCACAGCTAATTTTGGCAATACACTAATGAAAAGTTTGCTTCCTGTACCACACAGACTATTGTTAGAAGAAATGTTACTGAACAGGAAGAAAAATGCTGATAACATTGAATTTATATTTATAATATTTTATACTACTTTTAATAAGAAACAATATGATTTAAATAAGGAAAATGAAATTATAAGGGGTTTATTACAAAGGCAAAAAATCAAAACCTATGAATTCAGAAATTTTTAAGCTTTATTATTTTCTACTACTTTTTACTTATTTTCATTTTTTTTTTCAGAGAATCTCACTCCCAATGATGAATCACACCGTAATGAAATTAAGGATTCAGGTATTATTTTGGTTATTAATGATCCGCATTGTGAGACCTTAGAGTTCTACATGGAGATATCCTATTTAAATTACCTGTACTTAGAGTAGAAACAACCTATCCCAAATGGGTGGTAATTGACATTTGTGCTTATTTAAATAGTGCAGATACTATGACAAATGGAACCAGTTGTATGTGTAGACACATAGATAATACAGTTTTCAAGAGATGGTCCATATTAGGATTCCTAGTATGGTGAAGTGACTTTATCAAATATTGTGTTTATATGTAGGATAAAATATGTAAAACATAACTTCCTTTCTATGTGATAATTTTTAATGGCAATTTGTACGTAAATTTTCTTTTTATTCATACCTTGTATACACAAGTCTTAAAATACTACAAGTGGGGTTAGTGTTTTTCTATAACATGCTGATTACAGCACGCTTTATATAGACTCACAAGGTTATTCCAATATATATTAAGAAAATGATAAAGTATAGCTTTACAGTTAAATGAAATATAAGATTTCTTAATCAGTAAATGAAAAATATATATTTTATTTACATTAGACTAGTAAGGTAATCTTTTTATAAAATGTGCCTTACGCTTTTTATATTTTCCCTCTGAACACTGTGGTTAAACTGTTATTGTGCCAGTTAATCCAGCGCTGTCTTAAGAAATCAAACACTTTATAATTTTTTTCTCAAAAGAGCAGAGGTAAACATGACAATGTATGCTTTGCCATTTAAATTTTCATAAAAATATTGGCAACTTAGAAGCAGAGGTAAAACTAACCAACATTTCTAAGACTTAAAATTTCATAGTATTATTTATTGCTCCTTAGATAGTGAAAAATGTATGTTTAAGCTTCTATGCATAGTTTTTATCCATGTGTACCAGTGTTTCATGTACATTCTTAGAATATTCTTCATAATTAAGACTATGTCTTAATTTTCTTTGGATGGAGAGATAAGGAGGTACTGATAATAAGATAAATATTGTTTGTGAAGATTGTACCTTGGTAATACATTAACAGAACTTCATTATGACATTCAACAGACCCACTTTTGATGAAAAAAGTATACATTAAATTCTTATAAATCATAAGAAATGTAGACTGAATACTGGACTAAACCAACCATAATGGGATTATATGTTTTAAAATACCTTTCTTCTAATCAGGGAATTCTAATTGTTCTATTAATAACCCTCACTAAATAACCTATTGTGGAAACTATAGTACAAAATGTTGGACCCTAAGCCTGGAATTGGATTAGAAAGGTTCTATGACCAAAATTACCTAGATACACTAAGAGGCTCGCTAAACTGGATTTGTAAAGATTTTCTTTGGCATAATTTATACATGATCTGCTCAAAATCAAAATGTAACTACTATCTGGAGACTCATATATGCTCAATTATATTGAACTGGTTTTATTTTTTCTCAGATAGAGGACTCATTGCTGTGGTTGTTCTTACTGTAAGTGCCCCAAACTGCTCTAACTATAAGTACCCAGACTTGGATATCATGTGAATTAAAATATTATTATGAAGAAATACATTATTTTTAACTGATTTTCAGTTTCTACAATTTTTATATCTTGAAATTTAGTAAACCAACCTAGAAACACCAGACTTCTTAAGTGATATACTACATTGTATTGGCAATTTAATATATTTTTATATTCTATATGTTCTTTCTGTAACAAAGCTTAAATAACACACGTTTATTGAGATGACTAGTCAGATGAGTTTGTGTCCCAAATATGCTTTGTGTACCTTTCTAAGTGAAGCCATTAGGACTCTTCTCTGATTGACTGTGGACTGTTTGAGTGAGTTCAGGATCTTGCACTTAGTGAAGAATCCAGATGGAATATACATATTTATGTGCTTAAAATATATTACATTTTCTAACTACTGAATTGTAACCATTAATTTCTTTTGCTATATTTTGAATTTTGGTATTAGTTTTTAGAGTTACACATCATTTGTTTCTTGGGGTTTTTTTGTAGTTGTTGGCGTTGCAGTAGCTGGCACCTACGTGTACAAATATCTTCTCATCAGGAAAAGAGGGTAAATTAAAACATGTTTTTTGAATGTTTTGGTCCTCCTTATACATAACATACATTTGTGAAGCTTTCCTTTGTACTATGTATTTCATGATGCCTCTTTTAGAAATGTGCCTGCCTAGGTGTGCCATCAGGTGCCATCAGAATTGCATGCATTTCTTTGCTAAAAATATTTTCAGCTGCTTTTAATATTATTGTCACAAAAGTAGTCTCTGCAGAGTTGCATCAGTTATTGTGACTGTAAGAAAGTTTTTCTAAATATTTGGTTTAAGTTTCACAGCAAATTATGGACCATGATGAGGACATTTATACACTATGTATACTCTATTTCTAAATTGTACTCATAGCCGAGATAAAATTTACAACAGGAGTCATTGACAGCTGTAGTCACTAGATCTTTTAGGATGAAAGTTTCCTTTTGTCTACATAACTTTGGTTATTGCTAGAAGCTATATAGGAGTCTTCACTCAAATCCACAATTTTAATTTCATTTGAAGTTATTATTTATATAATTAAAACTTGGGAATTTAAAAACAGCACTGATGTTCTCTTAATTCATTAGGTTGCAGTAAAACTGAAGGATAAAATTTAAAAGTTGCTGACAGGGGAAGATTCATAAGCCACCTCATCAACATTAATTGTCTTTTCATCTATAAAGATGAAAAATGGGGGAGCTTAAAATTTTGGAAAGTATATCTTGTAAGGAGACTATAGAGCTTTTAAACTTAAATTTTAATGAAATCCTTTACAGTGTAACAAAAGACTTAGAATAAATACTGGACTATAGATCAAGATTAAGTGTTTTGAAATTTCTAAATTTCAGTTGTTTTTCCCTATTGCTTTGGAAATAACGGTGAAATCAAATTATTAATTTTAAGACTTTTGGTATTCATTGGTAATGGTACATTTTATTTTTATATTAATCGTTGGATTTGAACTACATAATAAAGATATATTCTTCACTCATAAAGACATCAAGCTTTTTATTTTACTAGTTATTTTTAAATACCCCAAATTTATGGGATTCAGAAAGAGCAGTTCTAAGAGTGTAAGTTCATAGTCATAGAGATGTAGCTCAAGATACATTAAAAATTCCAAATAAGCAATATAAATTTACACCTAAAGAAATGAGAGAGAGGAAAAAAAAAACACAACGCAAAGTATACAAAGGAAAGAGATAATAAAAGTTAGAGTGGAAATAAGCAAAATAGAAAATTTTAGATTATAAATGAAAGAGAAGAATTTATAACTGACACTACAGAAATACAAAGAATCATTAAAGAATGCTACAGACAATTGTATGCTAACAAATTCCACTATCTAAAAGAAACAGATTCAATTTCTAGAAGCATATAACTTTACAAGACTGAACAGGAAAGAAATACAAAATTTAAGCAGGTCAATTACTAGCAAAAAATTGAATCAATAATCAAAAAACTCTCAAAAAATTAAGAAGTCCAGGATGAGATGACTTCACAAGTCTGCCAAATATTTAATAAAGAAGTAATACCTATTTTTCTTAAACTGTTTCCAAATTAATTTCATGAGGCCAGTTTACTCTGATACCAAAATGAGACAAAAACATACAAATTAAAAGAAAATTACAGTCCAGTATGCGTGATGAACACGGACAAAATTCTCAACAAATATTAGAAAACCATCCAGCTATAAATAAAAAAGATTATACTCCATGGCAAAGTGGATATATACCAGGGGTACAAGGATGGTTCAACTTCCATAAATCAATCAACACGATATATCCCATTAACAACATAAAAAATAAAAATTATATTGTTGTCTTGAGATGAAGAGAAAGCAATTGACAAAATTCAACATCTTTTTATGATAAAAATTCTCAACAAAGTCATTATAGAAAGAACATACATCAACATAATAAAGGCTATATATAACAAATATACTCAATGGTGAAAACCTGAAAGTTTTCTTCTATGGTCAGGAACAAAACAACAATGCCCCCTATCACCACTGCTATTTGACACAGAAGTCCTAGCCACGGGAATCAGACAAGAAGAGGAAATAAAAGGCATCCATATTAAAAAGGAAGAAGTAAAATTCTCAGTATATGCAGATGACATGATTCTATATATTTATAAAACCATAAACACGCCACCAAAAAAAATATTAGAACTAATAAATGAATGCAGTAGCTTCGGGATACAAAATCAGTATAGAAAAATCTGTTGTTTTTCTATACAATAGTAATAAATGATCAGAAGGAGAAATTAAGAAAACAATCCTATTTACAATTGCATCAAAAAGCATAAAATATATAGGAAGAAATTGAACCAAAGACGTGAAAGACCTATAATCTGAAAACTATAAGATATTAAAAAAGAAATTGAAGAAGAGACAAATAAATAGAAAGCTATACCATGGTCATGGATTGGAGAGATTAATATTGTTAAAATGTCCTTATTACCTAAAGGAATATACAGTATCAGTGCAATCCCTATTAAAATACCAATGACTTTATTCTTAGAACTAAAATTTACATGGAGCCACAAAAGACACTGAATAGCCAAAGAAAACTTTAAAAACATCAAAGCGGGAGGTATCACAATCTTTGATTTTAAACTATACTACAAAGCTACAAAAATCAAAAGAGTATGGCACTATCATTAAAGCAGGTATATAGATCAATGGAATGGAATCAAGAGCCCAGATAGAAATCCTTACTTGTACAGGCAGGTAATCTATGACAAAGGAGGCAAGGATATGCAATGAAGTAAAGGCAGTGTCTTCAACAAATGGTTTTGGAAAACTCGACAGATACATGCAAAATAATGAAATAGAACAAATTTTTTAAACCATCTACAAAAATAGTCAGATTGGATAAAGACTTAAAAGTACAACCTGAAACCATAAAAGCTGCTAGAAAAAAAACATAGGAAGCAAGCTCTTTGACTTGTTCTTAGCAGTATTTTGGGGGTATGTCTCCACACACAAAGGAAATAAAAATAAATAAACAAATGGGACTAAATCAAACTAAAAAGTTTTTGAACATTGAAGGACAGCGTCAACAAAACAAAAGACACTTGCTGAATGGGAGAAATGACAAATGATACATACGATAATGGGTCGATATACAAAATATATAAGAACTCCAAAAGTTAATACCAAAAAGCAAACAATCCATTTAAAAAATGGGCAGAGGACTTGAGTAGACATGTCTCCAAAGAATACTTACAGATAACGAACAGACATGAAAAACTCCTCAGCATCCTAATTATGAGGAAATGGAAATATAAACCACAATGAGATATTAATTCACAACTGTTATATTGGCTAGCATCAAAATATTAAATAATCATAAGCAGTAGTGAGGATGTGGATTAAAGAAAATTCTCATACATGTTGTTGGGAGCATATATTGGTGTAGCCACTCGGGAAAACAACATGGAGATTTCTCAAAAAATTAAAAACAGATCTGACATATAACCCAGTAATTCTATTCCTGGGTATTTATCTGAAGAAAATAAAAACACTCATTTGAGATGGTATATGCACCCCTACATTCACTACAGCATTACTTAGAATCGCCAAGATATAAAAGCAGCCTAGGTGTCCATCAAAATATAAATGGGTATAGAAGACGTGGTAAATATATGCAACAGAATATTATTCAACAATAAAAAAGAAGGAAATCTTGCCATTTCTGACAACATGGATGGACCTAGAGAGTATTATGCAAAGTGAATAAGTCAGATAGAGAAAGACAAATAAAATATGATTTCATTTATGTGCAGAATCTAAAAAACAAAAACAAACAAACAAAGAAAAACAAGTAAAGAAAACAAAACAGAAACAGAACACAGAACAAAATTCTCTCCAGAGGAGTGGAGTGTGTGGAGGTGGGTTAAAAGAAATAAGGAAGGAAGGGAGGGAGGGAGGGTGGAAGGGAGGGATAGTAAAACAAAACATCTATATCAATCTACATGTAAGATTTGATTATACCTAGATTTCTCTGGTGAAATTATTACTAGAATATGCAAAACAACATGTAGAAAGAGCTATGTGAATGTGGGAGAATACGTTAGGTGTCACTGTGTCATTTCCTGAAATGTTTATGATTAGGAAGTCTGTATAAGAGACTGTCACCAAAAATTATTACAATAAGAATATCACTGTCAAAATATAATTCATCCTTCAGCTACATTAACAAAAGTGAACAATGAAAAACCCAAAATATGAAAAAGTATAAGAAGTTATTTTTAAGATCATTAAACTTTATTTACTTTATGGACACAAGTTAAAATACCTACTGCAATTTTCTGTTACTTGTCTCTCAGCAAGGAGTAGAATAGGATCCCATTTGGTCCGCAATGGGCCCCATCTACACCCCGCTGCCTTTTCCCTCCAGTCTCCTCTCTCAATTAATTCTTCTACCATATCTTCTAGTCTTGGAATCCACAGCTCTCACCCTAAACCTCCTATAGCTTGAATCCATTTTACATATCATCACTATGGTTCCAAAAATCAGATGCCTATCCTTTACATTATTTTCATTTATTTGTAGTGAATACTTTTCATACATTCATGATTTTCTTTATTCTCATGGATGAGTGAGAGTTTGCTAAATTCATTAGAATTATTTGCAAAATTTATGTATTTTATTACCTGTAAAAATAGTTTTTCTTTTTTCATTAAGACTATTTATCATTTGTTATAATTTAAACCTATTTCTAATATATAAAAACATGACTGATGTGGTAACTTTGTAAATTTTAAGCTGTCTGCTTAAATGAATGTCACAAAGGGTTTTGGATTTACTGTATATAGTGGCCAGGTCCAGTAGTGGGGAGTATAATGAAATGGTGCAAAAACTAGAAAGATCAAATCAGTTTCAACATTTTTTACTTGACTCTCAAATACTTGAATACTCAACAAACTCCTCAAAATATTTTAACCAAAAAAATAATTTAAATAAGATTTTGTAGTTAGTAGAAAGAGCACATTTATAAGATTTCAATCAATCTGAGGGAACTGGGAGGTCTTATAAGTTTTACAGAGAGCTTCCCTCAGGTTGAAAACAAAGAGCCACAGGAAGAAACTATGCTCAGTGCAGAAGTTAAGATGCATCGGAAAATGTATGAGTAGTCATAAAATGGATTTCTAAGACAATGGTACATGCATTTAATATGTGCTACCTGAATATTACCTCAAAATCTAAGGTGTTAGAGGCCAGAACCATCTCTCCCTCTACAATCTCTTCTTATGTGAAAGACAGTTCACGTTATTCACTTTCAGGCTAGATGTTTCAGACACAAACAGATTGCACAGAAATGTAGAATCTTTTCATCTGCTGGATGACCTATAAGAATTCAAGGCTAAAGTAGCGTTGGCACAAAATTTCTCCTTCTAGTTGCTAAATGAAAATCAGAAAAGTCATAACGTATGAACCTAATTGTCAGCTTAACTTCCATTCTCGTCTAGCATTGATTTCGTCCCACTTATTATGCCACTCGTCCTTCCTTTTGGTTCTATGCCACTATCTTAATCAGCCCTTTTCGTTCCTCTGTTCAGCACCTACCAAACTGGTGAGAGCCACAGAGAAGTAAAGTTTATTTTTCTCTGAGAAGAGATGAGAGAAAGGTTTGCTTTTATCATTAAAAGGATTCTTTTCAGAGATGTCCCTTTAAAAAAAAAATTCAAAAAATAGGTAGATGTCAATAACCTGAGCTCAGATATGACAGTAAACATCAGAGGACACATAGATTGCTGTTTCCTCTGTGAAATTTTCAGTATTTTCTTATACCATTTCTGCTTTAATGTAAAATAACACATAGTGACAGGCTTTTCTTTGAGGTGGGTGCCAGTAGAATAATGTCCCTTGTCCTTTCATCAGACTATGTAGCTTCCTCAACCCTCTAGAGCAGCTGTAATTCCACAAGTGGAAAAATGTTTTAGCCCAATGATTAATAATCATAGAATCCCTTTACTTTAAGTACAAGGAGGAAAAATGTCCTTTTACAGAATCCAAAATACATGTTACCTAAGTTTGTAAATGTGTTTAATTTCAACTCGTAAATATTAACTCTGTAAAGGCATTTATCTTTTTCTTTGATGAGAATATTTTTAGCATATGAAGAGAAACCAACAAAAAATCCTCAGATTTTGACAAATTAGGACTTGCAATGCCTTAAACCCTTCGACCGCACAGCCCCTCTGTCTTTGAGTGAAATGATGTGGAGGTTTCCTCTATTTGTGCCAGAATGGGTGTCTGCATAGCTGGGAAGAGGGGGAGATATGTGATCCACCACTTACAGAGTGAGGTGCTACCCTAGGTTCTCATCAAGAGTCTGGCAGCTGATTCCAGAAAGGCCAATGGGAAAGACAGTTTCTTGGTAAAAGAAAAGTGGTGTCTTTGATCCCAGGGGCAAAGGACAAGACCAGACATCCCTACTAGATCTCCTTGGTCTCTTAAGATTCCTTCAAGGCTGAAACCAACCAGGAAAGTAGCTTTCAGACTGCCATGATCTTCAAAGAGCCTGTAAACACTTAAAGTTAATTTGATGAATACTGAAGTTAATAGAAAATAACTATAATTTGAAGAAATTCAGTTTTAGATTGTCATTCTTTCAAATTGTTTCATTTTTATATCAAATATTCCTTTAAATTTATATTCTTATTATATATTGGATTTCTATTTTAAAATCTATTTGAAAAAAATTTTCGACTACTACAGAAAATAAAATGAATTGACTTCTAAAGATAGAAAAATATAGGGGTTTTTGAGAATTCAGTGACAGGCCTATTATGTCACTCCCCACAGTAGTCCTTAGGGAGTTGCTGTATTACAAGTGCAGTACTCTAACAGTAGTGGTTGACAGTGATGTCCTCCTCCATTAGGAAAAATATTAAAGTAACTCAGTCTAACTGGGTTAGGTCTTCATCGGGTAGGCATCCCAGAAGTGTTTGCTGTGACAAGCATACCATAAATAACTGTCCGATCCAACTTTAGTTTTTGTCAGTCTTTTATAGTCAGTTTACTAAGTCAGGGACTGTAACTATATTTTCTCTTCCGTCTTTTTCTTTTCTTTGTTTTTTACAACTGCATCTTCTAATTCAAAAGTAAATGGCCATGTTTGACTACACAAGACTCCAAAAGTGGCTATTGCAATGTCATGTGTTCTGTACATCTAAAATGTAAAATCATGGCCAAAGTTAATATTGTGGCTGAATTGGGTTAAATAAAATATGTTAAACTTAATATCATCTATTTCTTTTACTATTTTTAATGGGGCTTCTAGAAAATTTTAAATTACTCATGTGACATTATATTTTTTGGACAGCATTGGACTAGAATAATAGATTTTAGAAAGATGTTTATTGTTATAATAGTGTGATGTAAACTAGTTATTTAGAAGGTCTTACCAGAGCACATGATATCCTTGACAGTAGGTATAGATGAGATATTACTGAATGTGAACACTACTGATATTGTTACCTTTATAAAAGTTTCATCTCAGAGCCAAATTTAAAATTGCAATATTAGAAAACACATACTCTGTCCAGTCTATCCCAAGGACACTTAATCAAAGTAAGAATATATTTAATAAGTACTGTGTATGTGACTTCTCTATTTCTTTGTTTGCAGGGAATAAAGAATATGTAATACAGGGATAGAAGAAGGATTTCGAGAATGTGACCAGTTGACAATTTGAAATCATTTTTAAAAGAATAATTGATTTCCTAGCTTATGGACTAAAACAGTTTTTTTTTAATGGTCAATTTTCTAAATGGGCTTCTGGAGTTTAATTTTTGTACTTAATTATATTTATCTCTGATTATGTCTCTTTAGGGGAACAGGTTAGTGCTACATACAGCATTTACCAGAATAAATCAACCACTGCAGCAGAGAAGACACACTAAACGGTTTCTACAAAACAGTGTATCATTTTTTTCTCTTGGTTTGTTAAAATATTAAGATCTACTGTAAATTTGCATAGAAAAAAACTATGGAGGATCCTCATAAACTTAAAACATGTTTTCTAGCAATTCTGTTTTGGGTATATATGCTAAGGAAATAAAATCCCTCTAAAGAAGAGGTATTTGTACTTCCCTGTTTTATCTACCTCCCTGCAGCATTATTTACAATAACCAAGACATGGGGACAACTTAAGTGTCCATCACTTAAGTACATCAACGGATCAGTGAATAAAGTAAATGTTATTTACTTATGTGCGCGTGCGCGCACACACACACACATACACGCACATACAGAGAGAGGAATACAATTCATCCATAAAAAAGAAGGGAATTTGGCCATTTCCAATACATAGATGGACATTAAGGGCATTATGTTAAGTGAAATAAGGCATACAAAGACAGACAGATACTGAATGATCTCACTTATATATCAAATATATATATAAAAAAAAAACCTCACATAAAAAAATGACATTTGTAGTTTCCCATGGCATGTCAGAGTGGGGTGAGGGAATTTCGTGAAGGAGGTGAAAGGTACAAATTTCCAGTTACGAGATAAGCAAGTATTGGAATTTAATGAAGAGCGTGGTAACTATAATCAGTAATACTGTATTGTGCATTGGCAGGTTGCTAAGAGAGTAGATCTTAAGAGATCTGATCTCAAGGAAGAAAAAAGTTTTAACTATGTGAGGTGATGGATGTTACCTAAATTTACTGTGGTAATCATTTCACAATATATACATTATCAAATCATTATATTGTACACTTTAAATTTATACAATAATATATGGCAAATATATCTCACTAAAGAATGGAAGAAAAAGATTTACAAACTTATTCTCTAGTCCTTTTCACTCTCATGAATACAACTGTTAAGACATTGGGAAGGCTAAGATTTTATTGTTCAAAAGTAGTCACCATCCTTTGATGCATCTTTGAATTGGTATGAATTTGGTATAAAGATCTTCCCTGTTTTCTCCTAAATGACACTTGCATTTTTAAGGCAAATCAACACAGTGTCCCTGGTAGTATTAAGGTGAAAACATGATTTTTAAAAAATAAAACCTCCAAATTTAGGGAAATATATTTCAAAACGAAATTACATTTCATTTGTGAAGAAAGTGATTTTGAAATATTTTTCTTCAAAGATTAATGCCAACTAATAAGGTTCATTCTTTCAACAATTCTAAAATGTGCTTTGTGTATTATTTACTGTAAAAAGTCTTTATATGTATGTGTATACTACATCAACCCTTTAATATAAAAAATATGAACACTGAAAAATTGGAAACTAGAACAAAAGATGACTTCCTTATCTAAGAATATTATTAGAAAACACTCTTATAGTAAATAAATTCAAAATTCTTTGTAACTTCTTGATTTAAAGAAGTCATAAAATTAATGTATGGTATTTGTTCATCATTTTTAATATCAATAAAACAGTCTAAGAAACCAGTAATACTCGGGAATCATTTGCATACTTCTCTAAAAGTTAGAGGGCTCTAACACCCACAAGAATGCCAGCTCGGTACAAGGTAAGCACTGTGCCTTGTCTTTTCAAGGAGAATTCCACTCGATAAGATGTGGACTCCACTCTAAATTCTGGCCCAGGTGGTTTTCTGTCTCCTTGAAGAGATGTCTCACTTAAACAAGTCATCTAAATGCAGGCAGTTGTGCAGGGAGTAAACTCATCAGAAAACCTCACCTTCTGTCAGGATCTCGGTCTGTGTGTACACCCCACCTCATTTGCTGAAAGGCAGGGTAGACAGTAAGCCACGTATTTCAGAAAAGAACACTTAACTTTGTGTGCCGGTTGTTGGTGCTAGGAAGGGAAGAAAGAACCCCCAGCTCAGGTAGAGCTGTCCGCTCAGGTGGAAAAGATGCCCCTCTTCTGAGTCCTCACACCAGGCAGGGCACTTGTAAATGAGCCAGCTGGCAAAGAGGAGGAACCGCCCCTCATTCATCTTTACAAGTTTTGTTTTACACTTTTATATTTAGTACCACAAACTGGACCAAGAAATGTTGCCTTGAGAAGGATGTGATTGGGGAATCAGAGTGGGCCAAGGAAAATACTGTTTTAGTCTTATAAAGGCATGTTTTTAATACACCAGAAGAGTTCCTTCCCTTTGTCATCCCCGGTGTCAGACTTTAGGAAGCTGAGTTTGAGCAGAAATGAACATTTTCTGAATCACAGAGAAGTTTACCACACCCATTTTTATATGCTTATTTTTCAAGAATTAGCACTTGCTTAGAAGCAGAGATGGCAATATTTTTTTTAAGTCTAATTGAGGTATTTCCAACCAAAAATTGTTATTTCTACCAACATAAATCGACTTTTATAGTAGGTTCCGCTTCGAATTTTTTTCATTTGAACATATTTATATGTGATATTGATATATATTTATATGTGTGTAAATATCTTGTCAAATAATTTGTGAATTACTGAATTATAGGGCAAACCAGTTTTCTGTAGAGGTTTGTTTACAGTGAAAGAAGCATATTTGAACTAAAACTTTCTTGAAGCTGGAAGAATGTATTTGCAGTGAAATGAGAAGTCCCATTTATATAGGCTCTTATTGTTGATTTTTTGAAAATGTGATTTTCAAATCTGGTAAAAATAAAATGTAGGATTACAGAAGATTTATTTGTGACAATGTGTTTATTTTGTTTCCAGTGTACTTCATCCCAAATCAGAGTATATTTCTAATTGGGGGCCCATCTTTTGTAGCCACTGCACTACACAGTCATTAATCCGATGACACCGCAGCACCTACAGCAGGGAGTCTACACACACAGATGATATTTGAAGACTTTCTACAATTCAATCCCAACTATTCTTCACAAGCTGTGTCTTTTTGCTGCCTTTCTTCAAATAACCTACTCTCAATCAAGCTGGACCATCTGCCCTGTACTGTATTCCTAATTCACTGGTACCTGGAACACCTGTGGCTCCTGGGCATCAGCAAGGCCGGTGCATAGTGCCCATTCCGTGAAGCGTTTCCTCATTTCTGCCCAGCTCTCATAGCCTTTGTTGCTACGTAGCCCTGAGTATCTGAGTATCTATGTATACACGTCTAGGAGAAGACATATCTTCCACATGAGTTTAGTGCATTGGTATGGCTAAGTGATTAAAACTCCAAGTCCCATAATGAAACTAAACTTTGAATTGTGTGACTAATATTAGGATTTGTTCTTATGCAAAAATAAATAAATAAATAAATAAATAAATAATAAATAAATAAATAAATAAATCTTGTTCCCTTTGCAGATTTGAATTAAATTCAATTGTTCAACCTCTGACTTCCGGACTCAATGTGTCCTAACCATGGCTGCACACTGCAGTCATTTGCTTTACTGATGCCTGGGTCCCAACCCACAGAAGTTCTCACATCACTGATCTGGGATGTGACCTGGGCACAGGGATTGTTTAAAGATCTCAAGTGCTTCTGATATGCTTGCTGCATAGAATTCCATCCCATAAAAACTACCTACTATGAATTTCTTAATGCTATTACTAAACACCTATTCTTTATATTGTTTCCAAAATTATACACCTTTGCTCACAGCTCTTATGATTTCTTTGGGACAAACTCATATTGGAATTTGTGGTTAAAAAGTCGTGTCTATCAAAACTTTTGACTTACAGAGAGGTTATATTAAAAACTAAATATTTGAAGTTGCTGCTATTCCCAGGGCTTACTCACCTTTTTGTTCTTTGCCAATAGAAACTGTCAGCTCGTTCTGTGTGCTCTTTATACCTGTCTTGTTTTTTTTTTCTTTTACTAGTCATATGGTTTACTCACAACTCTAAAAATAAATCTTGCTCAATTTTAATGTTCCAGAATTGAGATTTTCACCAGAAAAGTTCTCCATTATTTCCTACCCGTCTCATCAATCATGGCATTCATTGCATCCAGGAATTTGGCACTTAATTGTACCCTTGTCCTTACCTTTTCCACACAGTTATGTTTCCTTTTCAATAAAACTTTTACTTGTTCAAGGGTGAGGGCCCATAGGTTGAGGCCCCGTATGCTTATTGGCACAGCGTTGTTTAAGATTTGCCTTCCCTGGGGTTCTCTCGAAGTAGGGGCAGAATCACTTACATTAGGGTCAAACGTGTTCGTGATTTAGAATTCTAGCAGGTTGGATGGAATTCAGAAGTAGACATTCAACCAAGGACATCACAAGTCCTGTCCGTGACAATGAAGCAAAGTCCTTGGTAAACCTGCCAGTCTGGAGGCCCCAGGACAAAAGTGGAGCCCTGAGGGGTGCTGGCTCCAGGGCGGTCCACTGTGGGGTCCGGGTTCCTTCCTTCAGGTCGATGCGCTGTATTCTTAACCCCACCGTTCCAGAAAGCGCACAATCTTCACCCCGCCAGCAACGGTTTCCTTTCCACCTTCCCGAGTGGGATAGGAACCGTCTGCTCACGAACACGGCGGTGAACCAGCCGTTTCCGCAAGCCGCAGAGCGGCCTCCAGGGCCGTGAGCAGCCGGGGAACCCCACGCTGACGCCGCGGGGGTCGGCGCTGCCCCGCGGACCCGGATGGTACGGGTTCCATCCGGATCCGGGCCACGCCCCGGACCCTCCGGGACGAAGAGCCGCCCAGCGCCGAGGCCCCGCCCCGTCCCGCCGATTGGCCGCGCCCGGCTCCGTGACGTCACGGCCCCGGCCACGCCCCCCGGGCCCGCGCTCCGCACTTTTGAGTCTGGGGATTGTTGCGTGTGATAACCGCGCTCAGGAAGGTAATGCTCACCGTCCCGCAGGCCCCCGCTGATCTCCCCCAAAATGACGGCTTCTCGCGGGCCGCGCCCTGCACCTGTGCGCCTCCCCGAGAGCGCCTTTGCTTCTCGGAGCTCCCTCGGGATCCTTTTGACGGCTCTGGTGCTGCTGTCACCCCCATCCTCCGGTAGGGGCCCGGAGCGGGGGCGCGCTCCGAGGGCGAACGGAGCGGGCTGTGGAGCAGGCCGCCTGGAACCAGGGCGGGGAGGGCGCTTGGCCCGGTGGGTCGGGTCGGAGGCGCGGGGTTGGGTCGACCCGGGCGCTGGGGTGGGTGTTGGGGTGAAGGCCTGGCCGGGGATCCCCGGGCTGAGCTGTGCGCGGATCCGCCGGAGTGGGGAGCACGTGGTGCCCGCGGTGCGGGTTGCTCGGTGGTGGGCACCGAGCCATGCGAGGCGCTAAGCGTACCCTGCGTTTGCCCGGGTACCAAGGTTTGTCCTTTGAAATTCGAGTTTGCTGGTGTTTGGGGGATGGAGCCGATCGGGGTGGCGAGCGCGGACCGAACATTCAAGGTGAGGGCTCGTCCACGGGTGCCCAGATGCGCAGGAATGTTGTTAGGGCCCCCGCTGTGCCCCTGGGGATATTCGCGCTGTATTGGGTGGACGGGTGATGCCTTGGTGAGTGGCTGGATGGGCTGTGTAACACGCTCCCGGTGTTACCGGAGACTTGCTTTAGAGAGTGGCGAGACCATCGACATGGAGTGTGGGCGAGGACCCTTTGCTTGCTTTGTGTGGAGCCTGGGGACCCCTGTTGTGCGTGGAGCCCTTGAGTGAGAGCAGGCTCTGGGTGCCTGGGGTTCAGGGGGAATGACGCACAGTGCTTGTTGTATATAAAGGTAACAGCTTCCTTGTGGCCCCAAATGATATTGTTTTGGTGTTCCCTTTTTTTTTTTTTTAAACAATAGAGTCATCTTTACTATTCCCTTCCAATATAGGCAGTATCTTATTCTATTCCCTAATGTCTTTCGGGTATTTTTATTTGCATTAGGTTCAGTCCTATTTGAAGGAGGTCTGAAGCTACTTAAAAAATACCTTTAGCCAAACCGAATGAGAAACGTGTATCTTAAGAAATGAACGATAAATAACCTTAAAAGGGTTTCCCCTTATCGGCTCATAAACTAAAGGACAAGGCCATCCACTACGTTTGATTCATATTTTATTGAATGTAATGTGTATTAAAAAGAAATATATATGTACGTATGTATGTATGTATGTATGTATGTGTATGTGTGTGTGTATGCTAAAACCATTCTTGTATAAAACATACACAAAGGACAGCCATTGTAATAGTTGTTATATTTCCTTCTATCTTTATATGAATGTGGGATTCTATGCCCGAGTTATTTTGAAGATATCATTACATATACTGTCTAAATATTACATTCTTTCCTCAGCAACACTCACACTATAAATGTTTACTTTGTATGTGCCAGGTCCTGTACTGGTCCGGAAGATACACTGCTGAACAATAACAAGCCCTTCCTTATTTCTTGGTCCTTCTTTCTCTATTTGTCTGCATGCACACGTGTATACAGGAATATAAAAAGGAACTCTGTTTTGCTCAGTTAGAACCCCAGTGCTAGACACACAGTAGGAAATCAGTGAGTATTTGCTAAAATTAACTAGGAATGGCAGACAATAACCAAACCATAATACCAATATGTTATAAACCCAAGAGAAGTAAACTACAGGGAAGGAGCATGATTCTCTGACAGCATTTAACAAATGACTGGAGGAAGGGAAGACTTTTCTGCTCATCAGACAGGCCAAACTCTGCCTCTCTGGGGCTTCTGCACCTGCTTTCCACTAAGTCAGGGTACATTCTCCTCCATCCTCTTGCACTATAGGCTCTTTCTACTTGAAGTTCAGTTGCAATGTTACACACTCAGGGACCTTCTCTAACCAAGCTACATCAGTGAGAAACACACGCCAGCTCAAATCTCCCATAAGTTGTAGTTACTCTTCTAAAACTCTCTCTTCTGTTCTCTCTTTGCCAGAATGTTGAGTTCCTGTCTGCTTTATTACACTTGTGGTTGTAAATGGCCAATTTTTTCCCTTGCTCTCAACATTCTTTCATAGCTATTAACTGCCAAGAAATTAAATATAATATTCAGCTGGGGCTTAGAGCCCAGAAAAATTCTTCCGGCCTTCGGGAGGAAGGTTTTTTTAAGGATCCATGCTGAGGATGACTTTTCTATGGTGCCCAAAACGCTAAAGCAGGGGAAGCCAAGAGTCAAAGAAGCTCTGTCTTGCTCTGTTAATGAAGAGTCTGCAGGCCTCTAACACTCCAGTCATGTTGTAATTGATGATTAAAAAGTTCATTTCTATGGGGGAGGGAAAGCAAACATGGTGGTAAGAAGGAAATGAGAGGAATTTTTAAAAGAAGAATTAACTTTAGAATAGGCCTAAAACTAGAAGGTGAAGGAGATGTTGAGAGTTATTTGCTAAAGAAGATAGATAGAGTGGATAGTGTCCAACAGGGAAGGTGGTGAAACTAGAAATGAAGAGAAGGAAAAACAAGGTTGAGTTGAAGATTAAAAGGTAAAATCAGTATAAACTCAAACTTAGAGAAAGTAAAAAATGAGAACTCAATATGCTGGGAAGGGAACGTGTGGGGAAAAAAAACATTTCACTTTTTTAGCATTGTACTTTATTTTATTATAAGTTTCAAGTATGCAGAACATTGGTTAGACATTTATATAGCTTTGAAACTACCCCCCTGATCACTTATCTTCCCTCTGGCTCTACACATAGCCATTATGTTGCTGCAGACTGCAATCCCTACATTTCTCTTTTGAAGCAGCCAGAGGAGGAACTTTGTAAGCAAACAATGTTGTTCCTGGGAGGCTTGCCATCTCAGAGGTAGTTGTTAAATAGTTCAAAGTGGCAGCAGGGAACATTTGTCAAATTTGGGGGATGGATCTCATTTCTCCAGGAGATGTTTACTTTTTTGGACAAAACCCAAATCTTCTGTTATGTGTGCTATCTTCTGCCTATTGCCTTTTTTTTCTTTCTGATTAAAGAAGGTAAGATCAACAAGCGCTTACACAGCAGTTGTCTAAGTCTGCATATTACCATGCAAAGACAGCAGTCCTTAACCTGTCAATTACTTGGTTGTCAGAACCCTGGGAGATTGGCCACAAAAGACATTACTGGCCCAAAATTTTTCCAGTGCATAAATCTTTTAAATGATTATTTTAAATATTATATTCATTACAGCATATTCTTCACTATTGTTTTCTCTTTGATAGTAGTGGTATATTAAGTTCTGAATTTTCTTGAATAGCAGCTATGAGGGACACACTCTGTTAGGTGAATATGAAGTTTAAGTTAGTTAAAAGTACTTAAAATAATGGTTGACATAGGTGGTGCTTAATGTTTACTGTTTCTAAAGTTATTAACATCATCAGTATTGTTGAAGAACGAAGTACTAGAATCTTTCATTACGCTGCTTTAGGAAAAAATATAACTCAGACTTTTTGGAGTTCACCTTTGATAATATTAAAATGCCATTTCTAGTCATAGCAATAATGGAGAATGTGTTCATAATAAGGTACTAGAAATGTAGTGACGAGTGAGACAAGAAGATGAGTGTCCATGGAGTAAAAATAATAAACTCGATATTAAACATGCTATAGAGAAGAAAATTAGGGCAGCATGAGGACACTTAACTGAATATTTGAGTTCAAGTATTCAAGAGCTGCAAGGGAGAAGTGTCATCTAAAATGAAACTGAAGGATAAGTGAGTGGGAAGAATGGTAGGTTGTCCGGTCAAAGCAGAAGTAAAATGTATGACGGCCTAGCACGCTAAAGTAATTTTAGTAATTTAATGGACACTTCAAGGAATTGAGAATAGTGTCCAAGCGTGAGCATGATCCTGATAGTTACAGATTTTAAAAGCTTTTTAACCTTGTTAGGTAGCCTTAGATATGACCTTGAGGGAGACTAAGCATTTGACTAGGGAGAGCATTATTCACTGTATCATATCAATATTCTTATTGTAGCAATTTGGGAAATAATGATAGTGACATGAGCATCATGGAAGAGTGAAGAGACACCTTGTTTCTCCCATTATATTTATAATAAGACAGACCGACAACTGTAACTCAACTAAAGATTCCCTGCTCAAAACACCAGCATGTCTGAAAGATCCATAAATTGAGACATTTAAAGTGAGAGTACTGGAAGAAGTAGGAGAGACAGGCTGGGCGGAAGGACAAACAGTGGCCGCTGATGCAGTTTGACCAACTGCATGGCTTCAGAAAATGCAATAGCTGCCCACGTGTCGGGCTGCAGCCCTTACAGTACGGCCTGGAGCATGAGAGAGTCAGAAGCAGTTTCCCTCCCAGAAAAGACATCTTTCCATGCTCCTCATTGTGGAAGAGCTGGGTAGAGGTGGGCTAGGAAGCTGGAAACAACATAGTGGGGCAAATTGCCATTACTAGAAGGGGCAGAGCTGCCATAGTATGAACTTGAAACTCCTCTGCCCCACCCCCTCAACAGAGCCCAATGGAAAACACATCAGAAATAGGAGGTAGTTCTGGGAACTCACAAAACTGGTTCTACTTCCCTCTACATTTCCTGCTACACTTGTGCCCCATGACTGACACAAATTGGTCACATAGGGGCAATCCACAATTTCAGTGGGTACAAGGCATTTTTATTCATGCACAGCTATGTTGATCCACTCCAATTCCGTAGGCACAAATAGTGCGCGTAGTGCAGGTATGAGAAAACCAGAATTTGCAATTTATCACCATCTACTGGAAAACAAAGAAAGTGCTAGAACCTATTAACTTGCAGAATTGTTAAAAGTAACACAATATATAAAAATGACCAAAGATTGCTACCTCAAATGCTCAGACAGAGAAATAATCCATGAAATACTATGAAAAAAATAAAGTAGCTAGAAGCCCAGAAGGAAAATGAAAAGGCTCCCGAGAGCAAATCACAAAGTCATGGTGGACTGTGATTTGAATACTGGAGAATTTAGGAGTATATTTATGAAGATACTCAATGATATACAAGATAACTAAGAAAGGCAGCTTAATGAGCTCAGGAATAAAATTAATGAGCAAAACAGAAACTTTACCAAAGAGATTGAAAGTATAAAAAGTAACCAAACAGAAATAATGAAGAGTCTGCAGGCCTCACATCAGAAATCATTGGAAATAGATCAGTATAGATGGAGGAGAGAATTAGCTCAAAGATAGAAACTTAGAAATGACCCAGGAGGAATCAAAGAGAGAACTAAAAGTTGAAAGAAAGAAAGAAAGAAAGAAAGAAAGAAAGAAAGAAAGAAAGAAAGAAAGAAAGAAAGAAAGAAAGAAAGAAAGAAAGAAAGAAAGAAAGAAAGAAAGAAAGAAAAAGAGAGAGAGAGAGAGAGAGAGGGAGGGAGGGAGGGAGGGAGGGAGGGAGGGAGTGAGAGAAAGAAAGAAAGAAAGAAAGAAAGAAAGAAAGAAAGAAAGAAAGAAAGAAAGAAAGAAAGAAAGAAAGAAAGAAAGAAAAGAAAAGAAAGAGGGAGGGAGGGAGAGAAAAGGAAAAGAAAAGAGAAAAAAGCAGAAAAGAAAAAAGAAAAGAAAAGAAAGAAGGAAAGATGATTAATGAGAATTATCTAAGCCTGGGGAAAGACCTGGACTTTAAAACAAGCAGAGCTAAGAGAACACATGAAAACCAAAAGGCCTTCTTTAACATAATTTTATTCAACCTTTCAAAAATTAATGACAAAGGATTCCCAAAGCAGCCAAGGAAAAAAATTCTATAACCTACAAAATAAAACCTATTCAAATATCGTCAGATGTCTCAGTAAGACATCTGATGTTTAAGACAGGAGATAGTATGAGGAAATAGTCAAAATATTGAAAAATATGAATCATCAGCCAAGGGTAACATGTGCGGCAGAGTTATCTTTTCAGTGTGAGGGAGAAATAAAAGCTTTCACAGACAGACAAAACTTGAGAGAATTTACCACCAGAAGACTTCCATTACAAGAAACGTTGAAAGGAGCTCTTCTACCAGAAGCAAAAGGCAAAAGTATACAAAACATTGAATAGCATGATTAATAAACTGACACAAGCAGAATACCGCACATCTACTTTAGAACAGGTCATTAAACACTTTTTTGTAATGTAAGGTTTAAAGTGGAAAGAAGACATTTAAAAACAACCATAACTCCTGAATTTTGATAACAAATGCAGTATATAACAAAAGATAATTTGTGACAACAGAATCAAAAGGGGAGGAGGGAAAAGACTGAAAATTATAGGTGAGTGAAGATCAGAGGCAGTCAGAAGAAAAAGGACTATGTATAAGACATTTTACGCAAAGCTAGTAACAACCACAAAAAAAGCAAAACTGAGCTGAGACACAAACAAGAAAGAGGAAAAAGAGAAAAAGATTATAGAAAATTTTCAAAAAAAAAAAAAAACAGGCAGAATCGCAAGAGAAAAGAAACAATGCAAGATGTAAAGCAACCAGAAAACATAACATAAAAAGGCTGTAGTAAGATTTGTATATCAATAATCACCCTAAATGGAAATGGACTGAACTCACCAATTAAAAGGCACAGAGTAGTGGGATATGTTAAAATGCAAGACCCAACTCTTTGTTGCCTTCAGAAGACTTATCTCAGCTACAAAGAAAAACATAAGCTCAAAGGTCTGGAAGATGATACTTCAAGCAAATGGCATCCAGGGAAAAGCAAGGGTAGTCATACATATATGAGACGAAATAGATTTCAAGATAAAAATTGTAACAAGACACAAAGATGGATATTTTAGAATGATAGAGGAGACAGTTCATCAAAATCACATTAAACCAGTTTGACTTAATAGACCATTCTAGAGCATTTCATTCACAAACTGCAGAGTACACATTTCTCTCTGAAGTGCACATAGAACGTTTTCCAGGATAGATGAGATACTAAGTCACAAAACAAGCCTCAGTAAATTCAAGAAGATCGAAAATATATCAAGCATATTTTCTGACTACAATGACATGGAATTAGAACTCAAGAACAGGAAGAAAACTGAAGAAAGAAACACAAATATGTGATTAAACAACATGCTTCAGAACAACAGATAGATCAAAGAGGAAATCAAACAGAAAGTCAAAAACTGCCTTGGGACAAATGAACATGAAAACACAATCTTACAAAATTTATGGAATGCAGCAAAAGCTGTTATAAGACAAAAGTTTATAGCTATATAGGCCTTCATCAAGAAACAGGAAATATCCCAAGTAAACAATCTAAATTCACACTTAAAGGAAGTGGGAAAAGAGCGACAAACCAAACCCCAAATAAGTAGATCAAAGGAAATAATAAAGACCAGTGTTAAAATAAATGAAATAGAAAATAGAAAAACTCTAGAAAAGATCAATAAAACTAAGAGCTTGTTCTTTGATAGGATAAGTAGAATTGACAAGCCTCTAGCAAGAGTCAGGCATGAAGGAGAAAAAACACACACACAAAATAAAATCAGAAATGAAAGAGGAGGGATTACAAATGATAACACAGAAATACAATGAGTCATTGAAAAAGACTATGAAATAATAAAACCAAGGGTAAAAATCATACGATTATCTCAATAGATGCAGAAAAAGCCTTAGACAAAATTCAACATCTATTATGATAAAAACTCTCAAAGAAATAGGTTCAGAAGCAACATACCTCAACTTGACAAAGACTATACACGACAAGCCCACAACTAACATACTCAAAGGTGAAAAGCTTTCAGGAACAAGACAAGAATACCCACTCTCATCACTATTATTCAATGTAGTGTTGGAATTCTCAGCCATGACACTTAGATGAGAAAAAGAAATAAAAGGCATCTAAATTGGAAAGGAAGGTGTAAAACAGTACTATTTGCAGATGGCGTGATACTGTATATAGGAAACCACTACGGAATTCACAAAATTAAATTGGATTGATAAAATAACCCAATACAGTAAAAGGATACAAGATTAATGCACAGAAATTTGTCACATTTTTATTCAAAATAACGATCAGGAGAAATTTAAAAATCCCATTTACAGTTGCATCAAAAAGAATAAAGTACATAGGAATAAATTTAATCAAGAGTGAAAAGACCTGTCCTTGAAAACTAATAAGAAATCAAAGAAAGAAATTGAATGGGCACAAATGGAAGCATATGCAGTGTTCATGGACTGAAAGAATTAGCATCATTGAAATGACCGTACTTCCCCAAGCAATCTACAGATTCAGTGCAATTCTTATCAAAATACCAATGACATTGTTCTCAAAACTGGAACAAATTAATCCTAAAATTGATATGGAACCACAAAAGACCCCAAATAGCCACAGAAAACTTGAGAAAGAACAGAGTTGAAGGTATCACACACCTTGATTTCAAGCTGGACTACAAAGCTTTAATAATCAAGACAGTATAGTACTGGTACAAAAACACACATAGATCAATCAAATGAAGAAGCCAAAAATAAACCCCTCCAGTGGTCAACTAAACTACAAAAAAGGAGGCAAGAATTTACAATGGAAAAATGACAGTCTCTTCAACAAGTGTTGTTGGGAAAACCACAGATATATGTGAAAATGAAGTTGGGCTATGCTATTATACCACAAAGGAAAAGAAACTCAAAATAGATTAACATGTAAGGCCTGAAACAATAAATCTCCTAGGGGAAAAAAAAAAAGAGGTACTAAACCAGTTGACATTCGTCTGAGCAAGATCTTTTTGAATATTCCCCCTCGAGCAAAGGAAACAAAAGCAAAAATAAATAAATAAGACTTCATCAAAACCTTCTCCACAGCAAAGGAAACCTTCAATGAAACAAAAACAAACTGCCAAATGAAAAATATATTTGAAAATGATATATCTGATAAGGGTCGATATCCAAAAATATATCAGGAACTCTACAGTTCAGTAACACAACATTAAACAATCTCATCAGAAGTAGGAAGAGGACATGAAAAAACATCTCTTTGAGAAGACATACAGATGGCCAATTAATATATGAAAAGAGGTTCAATATTACTAATCAGGAAAATGAGAATCAAAACAATGAGACATCACACCATTTAGTATGACTATTTCAAAAAGTAGCAAATAACATGCGTTGGTGACTGTGTGGTGAATAATGAAACCTTTGTGCACTGTGTTGGGACTGCATATTAGTGCAGCCACTACAAAAACAGTAATTTTCAAACAAACCAACCAACAAACAAATAAATAAAAAACTAACCTAAATATAGATGTACAATACTTCCCAGATATTCCATTTCTGGGTATTTGATGAAAATGAAAACTCTAATTCAAGAAGATATATGTAACCATGTGTTCATTGTACTGTAACTTATAACAGCCAGGACATGGAAGCAAACTAGGTGTCCGTCAATAGATGAATGGACAAGGAAGTTGTGCCATATATACTACATATGTCTGAACTATAGTGCAATAAAAAGAATGCAGTCTTGCCATTCACAACAAAATGGATGGACCTAAAGGGTATTATGCTAAGTGAAATAAGAAAGAGAAGGACAAATACTGTATGATTTCTGTTATATGTGGAATCTAGAAAAACAAAACAAACAGAACAGAACAAGAAATGCCTTATAGAAACCAGAAAATAAAGGCATGGTTGCCAAGGGGAAGTGGCTGGGGTTCGGTTAAAAGGGTGAAGGGAATATAATCAATATTATTGTGATAAGTTTTCACAGTGACAGATGATTACTAGAATTAGTGGGGTGATTAATACTGTAAGGCATAAAAAAGTCACATCACTATGTTGTCCACCTGAAACTAATATAACTAATATAATATTGTATACAAACTTATTTACTTTTTTTTAAAAGGAGTGGAAAATCTAAATAGTCCCATCACTCATGACCTACCACTGGTAAGCAAGTTGAAACAGTAATGAAAAAAACTGCCCCTAAAACAGAAGTCCAGTACCAAATGGGTTCACCGGTGAATTCTGCTAAACAGATATTTAATACCAAACTTTCTCATTCTCTTCCAAAAAATTTAAGAAGAAAGTATTTCCTGACTCATTTTATGAGGCCAATTTGACCCGGATAACAAAGCCAGACAAGGACAACAAAAAAAGAAAAAAGAGAGAGAGAGGAGAGAGAGGAGAGAAGAAAGAAAAGAAAAGAAAAGAAAGAAAGAAAGAAAGAAAGAAAGAAAGAAAGAAAGAAAGAAAGAAAGAAAGAAAGAAAGAAAGAAAGAAAGAAAGAAAGAAAGAAAGAAAGAGAAAAGAAAAGAGATACATGCCAATATCCCTGATGAAAATAGATACAAAAATCCTAAAGAAAATCCTAGCAAATTGGATATAACAATACATTAAAAGGATCATACCACACAATTAGGTGGGATTCATTCCAGTGATGCTAGAATGGTTCAACATCCATGAAATAATTAATGTGATGCACCACATTATTAACAAGGTAAAAGATAGAAATTGTACAGTTATTTCAATAAGTGAAGAAAAAGCATTTGACAAGATACAACATTTATGATTAAAATAGTCAATATCATACTCAATGGTGAAAAATGGATACATTTTCCTCTAAAGTCAGGAACAAGACAAGGATGACCACTCTTACTACTGTTATTCAACATAGGACTAGAAGTTCGAGCCAGAACAATTGAGCAAGGAAAAGAAATAAAAGGCATCGAAATTGAGATTGAAGAAGTGAAACTGTCATATTTGTATTTGATAAGATTCCGTATATAGAAAACACTAAAGACTCTACCATAGGAATAAACTGAACAAGGCAGATGAAGGACCTGTACACTGAAAGCTACAAAACATTGTTGAAAGAAATTAAAGAAGACACACAGAAATGGAAAGATATGTCGTGTTCATGGATTGGAAGAATTAACACTGCCCAGATGGCCAAATGCCTAAAGCAGTACACAGACTTAATGCAATCCACATCAAAATCCTAATGGTATTTTTTTAAAAAAATAGAACAAACTATCAAATTTGTGTGGAACCACAAGAGATTCTGAATAGCCAAAGCAATCCTGTGACAAAGCACTAACTTCAAACTGTGCTACAAATTGACAATAATCAAAACAGTATGCTATTGGCAGTAAAACAGACACACAGACCAGCAGAACAAAATCAAGAGCAGAGACATTAACCCACAGATATATGGAAACTAAAGAGACAAAAACATCATGGAAAGTCTCTTCAATAAATGGTGCTGGGAAAACTGAAGACCACATGCAAAAGAATGAAACTAGACTGCTCTCTGACACCATACGTAGAAATTCAATCATAGTAGATTGAAGATATGCATATAAGATCTTTAAAAATAAAATACATAAAACGTACACATCAAACTTCTGAAGAGAAGCCAGTGACATCGGAAGAATGTCTGCCTAAGGGACCTCCCCTGATCTCTCCTGCTGATATTGCAACAAGCTGAACACCTACAATCCAACAAATAACATTGGATCTACACTCAAGCACATCTGAGAGATCTGCGCACCAGAGCATCTGAAGGTAGGGCAATTGCATGAAACTGTGAGGTAAAAAGGAAGAGAGGATCAAAGACAGATACTGCGGAAAATAGTCCAGAGCTTCCTGCAGGACAAGGGAAAGGAAGGAATTACACAGCAGTTTTTGGCTCTCTGAAGCCCGGAACAGTCTTGACTCAGCGATCGGCATATTCCACACAGTGGAACTCAGGAATTCAGGCAAAGAGCAGGGCAGAGACCAAGTACAGAGGGGCAGCAGTTGTGTCTTAGCAACCGCCATTGCCAGGCAGAAAGCTGAGTCACAGAGCCTGGCCACCTCCCCCCCACCATCCCATAGCATGCCTTTTCCCCTATCCCCCATACCCTCTAGAACTAGTGAGTCCCAGGGAACTCTGCACATACAGAGCTGAAACATACACTGCAACCGCCAGTCTCAGTGATGGGGGCAGAGATATTCAAGCAAGGCAGCTGAAGCTTGATTAATGGAAGGAAAACAGCCACACACACTGTTGGCTTCTCACAATCCACCGCACCCCCACCCAGTCAGGCTGATTGAAAGGAAAAGTAGCAGAGCATTGCATCTGACAGTTGGGGCAGTCCAGGGACTTCAAGACCTTTTTAGAGACTCAGACATCCTTGAGCCTTCACATTCTTCCATGGGAGTAGAACCCTGGGATCAAGGCAACCTGGTGACAGAAGAGACACACACATCCCCAGAGAACAGAGAGCATTATTAACCTCAAAGCAGAGATCCAGGAAACATGGACAGTGCAGGAGGTTTGGGTGCCACCTACTGAAAATCAAAAGAAAAACCTCTTATTAATCTGCTCAAGAGACATCACTGCATAATAAATTTTCTTAAAAAAAAAAAACAGTACATTTCCATTAATGCCTAGGCAGAGAAATACTTCGTGAAATACCACGAACAACCAAAGTGGCCAGGCAGCCTAGAAAAAAATTAAAAATCTCCAGAAAATAATCTTAAAAATATAGAAGTATGCAATTTAAATTCAGAGAATTCAAAGTAACACTTCTGAAAAACCTCATCAAGACACAAGAAAAGTCTGATTGACAGAGCAAAGAACATAGAAACAAAATCATTGAACAAGAATATTTTACCAAACAGATTGAAATTCTAAAGAAGAACCAAATACAACGTCTGGAGATTAAGAACTCATTAAAAGGAATGAAGAATGAAATGGCAAGCTTAGGAAATAGAGTTGACCAGATGTAGGAAAGAATTAGTGATATTGAACATGGAGATAGAAATGACACAGATGGAAGAAAAGAGACTTGAGAGTTAAAAATAAATAAATAAGTAAATAAATAGATAGATAGATAGATAGATAAATAGATAGATAGATAAATAAATAAACAAATAAATAAAAGACTGACTCCATCCGAAGGAGCAGTATAAGAATAATGGGCCCCAGGAGAAGACAAGAGGCAGAAAAGAACAGAGAGCCTATTCAGAGAATAGTTGAAACGAACTTTACAAGCCTATGGAAAGAGCGGGATCCTATAGTGATTATCTCTTACCATTGCATTCCCTGAACACCCTCTGGGTACAGACTGTTGTAGAAAAAGAAGGCTTAGGATCCCTGGCCTCCAGGAGCTTGCCTTCTAGAGAAGACTGAACCAGGATGACAATTCATAATCAGTTTGTGTCTCAAACTGTGGAAGTGTAATCTGGCCAGAGTGCTATATAGTATAGAAGCCTTCTTCAGGGAGAGGTAAGTGTGAAAGGAATTGAGAAAAAAAAAAAATGGGCAAGGATGCATTCTTTAAATAAATTTTAAAACCAAAAACATTGCTGCTATCTCTTCAGTTTACTGGAGAAAGATTTCACCTTATTCCCCACCAAACCAGTATGTTATTTAAAGCAAGCACAGAACATCCTCCACTATTACCTCCACTTGTTTAAAAGCAGGAAACAGTCATTTAAAATCTTGCCAACAACCTTTCCATTCTGTACTTTTCACCTGATACCACCCACAGTCCCTAGCTGATGAAGATCAAATAGTTTTATTTTCATACTCTCATTCTGTTATGTACAGATGCCTGTGATGACCCACCAAGATTTGAATCTATGATGCTCATCGACATTCCTAAAATTCTTTATGATCCTGGGGATAAAATAGAATATCAGTGTCGCCTTGGGTATGAGCCCATTCTGCCTTATCTTCCCTCTACTGCTATTTGTCAGCGTGATAACACATGGACACCTCTCCAGGAGGCTTGCACAAGTAAGTAAACAAAACTTTTCTTTTTATTGCTCTATATCTTCACACATTTTAAACTGCATATTTCACTGTCGTGATGATGGTTTTCTCATGAGAATGTAGATTTTAAAATGTCTTTGAAAATCATCCCGGAGTCTTTTTCTTGGCAATTGGTCTTCAGAGCAAATGTGAATCTTAAGTTTAGGCTTTTTATCATTAAGGAAAGACACTATTTCTATGAATTCAGAAGAGTGATGTCGAATTTTGATTTTGATCTAAATCTGTTTTGAAATTGTTATGACACAAGAAACTTGAAATTTTTCTTTTAGGAAGATCATGTCCACAGCTAGAAGAACCCCTAAATGGCCAAATAATCTATGTAAACAGAACTTTTCAGTTTGGTTCACAGGCTCACTATGTTTGCAATGAGGGGTAAGTTAAGTTGCTGCTTAGGAAGAAGGTAAATATTACTAATTTAATATTTCTTTTGCTTCTCCTCTTACAGATTCCTATAATTTTGGTTCATTTAGCTTTCTCTGTGACAACTGTACTTGTAGCTAATCAACTCTTCAACTTTCCATGGAGACTGAAAAGCTGTATAGTGAAATAGGAGAAATTTAAATTGCAGGAAAGCAAAATTGTATAATACTTGCTATATGTAATAATACGCCTGTTATTAGCAATAAAAATGTAGTAGTCTTGATGGCTTTATCCTTAACACAAAGTGCACCCTGTATAAAATGCCTGACTCTCAGAGTTGATAAAGGGCTTATAGAAATGCAAGGTTGAATTGCCAGACAAAGATATTCTTACATACGTAACTTGTCAGGTGTTACCAGATGAAAATAGTACCTGGTTAGCCTTGGCCTCAATATTTATTGATGAAGTCTCACAGTTGTAAAACCTTATTTTTGAGAGTGCTACAAAGGAGTGAAGCATCTCAAAAAGAGAAACGGAGCACTTAATACTAGCCTTTGTCTTATAAAACACTTTTAATACTATATATTCAAGATACTGGGAATTTATAACAAATGTGCATTTTTAAGGTCAATGTAAACCAATATAAAAAAGAAACTGATTTTTATATTAACTTTCTATCTGCTACTTTCCTGAATTCATTTATTCTATCAGGTATGTGTGTGTAATTCTTAATTTTTTACATATTTAGTTCTTCCTAACAAGTTTGGATGCCCTCATTCATCAATTGAGATAATCGTGTAGGATATCTTTTTGTCTTCATTCTGTTCTCGTTGCATATTACATTGATTGACTTTTATGTGTTGATTTACCCTTGCACTCCAGGAATAAATCTGTCTTACCATGCTTTATCATCCTGTGGAATTATTTTTACAAGTATTTTGTGCATTTTTACATTAAGGTTCACAAGGGATATCAGTTTGTAGCTTTCATTTCTTATACTATCTTTGACTGTGCTGTCATGGTGATACTGGTCTCAAAAAATAAGTTCAGAAGGCTTCATTCCTCTGCAGTTATTTGGAAAAGACTGAGAAGGATGGGTCTTAGATTCGGTTTAAATGTTTGGTAGTTTTTACCGTAAAACCATCAGATCCAGGACTTCACCTTATTAGATGTTTGATTACTGATTCAATCTTCTTACCAGTTATAGGTCTACTCAGATTTTCTTTTCCTTTTTTTTAAATTTAGTTTTGATCAGTTCTGTGTTTCTAGAAAATTTCCCATTTTAAATAAGTTATCCAACTGTTTGTTTGCATAATAATGTTCATAGTAATATAAAATTTTGTATTTCTGTAGAATTAATTTTTACTTTACTTTAGTAATTGAGTCTTCTCTTTTTTTAGTCCTTCCTAAAGTTTCATCAATTTAGTTGATCTTTTCAAAAAACCTACTTTTAGTTTTATTGATTTCCTCTATTATTTTTCTCTTCTCAATTTTTTTTTTTTATATCTGCTCTCATCTTCATTATTTACTTTCTCTACTGTTTTGGGGTTATTTCTTTTTTTTTTCTAATTCCTTAAGTTGTAAATTTAAGTTCTTGATTTCAGATCTTTCATTTTTTATTTTAAGTGCTTATAGCCGTGAATTCTCTCCTTGGCACTGCTTTCCCTGTATCTCATGAGTTTGGGCATATTATGTTTTCATTTTTATTCATTTACAGTATTCTCTATTTCCCTTATTATTCCTCCTTTGACCCATTGGTTGTTGAAAAGTGTGTGTTTAATTGTCACAGTTTGGGTGATTTTCCAGTTTTCCTTTTGATATTGATTTCTAACTTTGGCAAGAGAAATTTCTGAGATGTACTAATAAATTATATCAGGCCAGAGGGTAGGAAGAAGAGACTGTGAAAGACTGAAAACAATGGAAGTCTTCTCACTTTTCTCAATGTATTGAAACTTCGAATCAATGTCCAGACCTATTTTGGCATCGTATATAGATAGGGGCTTTTATTGATATTATAGCTCTTATCTAAAATGGGTAGCTAACCACTAGATTCCACCTCATCCTGCTTACACATGAACTTTTCAAACTGTTGCCAACGAACAATATGAAAGCGGCAAACACTTCTTACATACTTCTGCAAACCCTTATCAGTAACCAGTATGAATACTTTAAAAATAACTTACATCTTCTCAAAACTATAAACCAGCCCTGTCAGACACAGAACAGTAAACATGTTTGTCTTCTCCATGTAATCCTACTGATTGTGGTTTAGACTGCATGCCTCTGTACCTGTTTCTTTTTCTTCTGGCTATCATATGTCTTGATGAACTCTTTCTTTCTGAAAGTTTCAGGTTGGTAATATTTTTGTTTTAACAACTTTATCCTATTGTGGTCAGAGAAGATAACTTTTATGATACTTATCTTTTAAAACCTATAGATTAATTACTATTAATTTGGAGTTTAACATATGGTCTATCCCGGAAGATGTCCCAAGGGCTCTTGAGGAGAATGTGTATTCTCTTGTTGGGTATGGTCCTGTGTCTAATCTGCGAGATGTAATAAGTTACTTGTGTTGTTCAAATCCTCTATTTCCTCATTTATTTTCTGTCTGGTTGTACCATCTATTATTATGAGTGGGGTCTTGAAGTCTCCAACTATTTTGGAGAAATGACTATTATGGAGAAATGAGCATTTTCCCCTCAATTCTGTCATTTTTGCTTCATATATTTTGAAGGTCTGTCATTAACTATGTAACTGTTTATAATATTTATATCTTATAATATTACAAATTTATCAAAATATATTGTGCTCCTTGTCTCTTGTAAATTTTTTTTTAATTTAAACTCTTTTTTGTCTTAGTTTAGCCAGCCCTTCTCTCTTTTGGTTATAATTTCCTCAGAATATCTTTTTCCATCTTTTTACTTTCAACGCTGATGCCTACTGAATCCCTTGAGTATAGCAGATATTTGGAACATTTGTTTTTATCCATTATGCAAATATCTGACGTTGACTGTAGCAATCAATCCTTTTAAATTTAAAATGATCATTGACAAGGACAAACTTAATTCTGTCATTGAGTTATTTGTTTATTACTTGCCTTAATGCTTTTTTTTGCACCATTGCCTGGATTTCTGTAACATTTTGTGTTAGTTGACTTTTAATTGAATGTTTGAGTTCCCTTCTTATTTCTTTTTGTGTATATTTTATAGCAATTCTATCTACACCAATTTAACTTCAAGAAACCAATCCTTATCAGGTATATCACCAACTTCTTGGGTTGTAAATGTCATTCTAGCCTCTACACTAATAATTATAATACTGGTATCTACACTATTTATTTTCTTTATAATATTAGCCTCTTAAATCACAAGAAAATAAAAATGCATTTACAAATCATTGGTACAATAATACCAACTTACATAATTGCCCATGTGTGTATCTTCAGTGAGATGTTTATTCATCCATATGGCTTCACGTTACTCGCTAGTATTCTTTAATTTTACCTTTAGGATTCTCTTGAGCACATTTTGCAATAGAGGTCTAGTTGTAACAAATTATTTCAACTTTTATTTCTGGAATAGTTCTTAATATCTCCCTCATTTTTGAAATACAGTTCTGCTGTATAGAGGATTTTTGGTCAACAGTTTTTCTTTTATCACTTAGAGGCTATCAGTTCACTATCTTCTGGCCTCTGAGTTTCAGATGACAAATCTACTGATAATGTCATTTAGGATTTCTTGTACATGATGATTCACTCCTCTCCTAAAACTTTCAGGATTCTGCCAGTGGCTTTTGCAAGTTTGATTATTATGTGTTTTAGTGCTGGTCCCCTTGAGTTCATTTTACTTGGAGTAATTGAGCTTTTGGGGTATTTATATTCATTTCTTTCATCACATTTGGGAAGTCTTCAGCCAGTATTTCTTCGAAGATTTTTCTGTCCTTTTCTCTTTATCTTCTTCTTCCAAGAGTCCCACAGTATATATACTGTATTGGTCTGCTTATTGGGGTCCCACAAGTTGCTTAAGCTTTGCTCACTTCAATCTTTTTCTCTCTGTTCCTCAGACTCAATAATTTCCATTTTCCTAGCTTTGAGTTTGCTGATTCTTCTTTCTGCCTGCTCAGAACTGCCTTTAATCCCACTAGTGAATGTTTCATTTCAGTGATTGTACTTTTGAACTCTAGAATTATTTTTATATCTTTTTTAGAGTTTCTGTCTCCTAACTTACATTTCCATTTTGTTTACACATTGATTTCTTGACTTTTTACATTTCTTTTAGTGTTTTGAACATCCGTAAGATAGTTTTGTATTTTTTTTTTTTATAATTTTATTGAAACCCCAGGACTTTGGGGCTTCCACAGGTGGCATTCCTACAGAAAATGGAGTAGCTGGTGGAAAGGCCTCTTTTAACCTTCCTTTCAGTCGCAGGTTGTTGGTGCAGTTGCATTTCTTCCTACAATTGTAGACAGCATCGAGGTGCAGCAAGCACAACAAGTGTTACACATTATTTTGTGGCTGTTATATTCCTAGGGAGCTGACAGAGGAAAGGCATATTGATGTCCCCCCATGGGTGAGGCGCCAACTGATGGGTGGACTACACATAGACGTTGTAGTCTGAAAGAGTGTCGCCCTTCTCTAGATGTTTGAAGAGAAACATCAGATGCTGTTGGTCATGAGGGATACCCTCCTTGTCTTGGATTTAGGCACTGGCATTCTCAGTTGTGTCCTTGGATTCAACCTTGAGAGTGATGACTTGCCCATCAGGGTTTTCACAGAGATTTGCAGCTCTGCATTTGTTGCTCAACAGACTCATGAAGAAAACCAAGACTGTGGAATCAGAAATTGCAGGTTTGCCATTAAGAGTGCTTGCACACAATATACACAAATTTTCAATGACTATTTTAAAGTCTTTATCTAGTATATATTCCCTTAGTTCTTTTTCACGGATAATTTTTGTTGATCTATATATTTTTTTCATTAATCAACCATACTTTTCTTTTTGTTTATATCGTTTTTTGTTGAACTAGACATTTGAATCTAATAACATGGTAACTCTGGGACTCATATTGTCACCCTTTCCTAACATTTGTTTTCTTATGATATTGCTTGTAAGTTTTATTTGTTTGTTTGTTTGTTTGTTTGTTTTTATTGTTCAAGCACGTCTCTTTGCTGAGAATCAGCCTGACATGTAACTGGAGGTCTTCTCAGATCTTTTCTGAGCCTTCCTCTAGGCATGTGCAATCACTCTCTAATTTATTTAACATGTGCAATTGTTTTCAAATGTCGCAAAAGGGAATACAGTGAAAAATCAATGAGAGAACAATACTTGCTGGTTCTTCAATTCCCCTGGAAGGCACCTCAGTCAGCAAGGATGAGACTTACAGGAGTGTGGAGATATGTAACATCAATGGCTGCCCAACATTTTGTCTGCTTCTCTGTGATCAGAAGCAGCAATCAATGATAAGAGCACAGGTTTCCAATATTAGAAGACAAAGTCCATTGGCCCACCTTATTCTCTGGGGCTGATTATAATCTGTTACAAGAAGAGACACAGCGGCTTGCTCTGGGAGTGGACTTGGTGGCTTTCACGGTGCTAAGTGCTGAAACTGACCAAAATTAGTGCAATTTACCCATCCAAGTCTCTTCCTGGAAGTTACTAGTCTTCAGCAGTCTCCACAATTCAAAAACAGCTGTATCACAGAAATGCTAGCACTGCAATTGTTGTCTAGGTCAGAAGACACATTCTCGGGATTTCCTAACCTGCCATCCATCCTCTCAGAATCCTCTCCTAGTACATTATGGTTTAGAACCAATGAGTGAGCCTTGGAGAGAAGTCACCTGGAGGTGACCATAGGGAGTTTCAGTGATTATTTTGTAGTTTAATAAGTGAAAATATCCAGTCAATAATTTTAAAGAGAGAGTTTGTTACACACGTTGAGGAGTACCAAAAAGTCTTTTAAGACTTACTCTCCTCAAAAAGTCATAGTCTTATTGAGAAGCACAATATATCCTGAGAGCTGTTAAAGGAAAGTAGTAAATGAGAAGAACCAAAGAAATAGATTTATTCACGATCATTACAATGAGAGTCCAGAGGACAAGAGAGTACTGTGAATGTAAATCGTCAGACATTTCATCGAGTAGGAGTTTTCCAGAGCTACTCTTAGGAGGATATTCTGAAAAGTATTAATAAAACTTAAAACTTGTCTAGTATTCACCATGTTCCACATGCTAACACATCTAATACTCAAAACAACCCCACAAGGCTTATACTATTATCCCCTGTTCATAAATGTGAAAACTGAGAAACAGAAACACTAAAGAACTTGTCCAAGCTGAAAAAACAAGTCAGTCCGGCTGGAGCTGGAACTGGAAACCAGTCAGGTGAACTCTAAGGCCTCAGCTTTCTACTCAGCTGTTGTCCGTACTGCGTAGAATTGCACCAGCAAAGGCAAAGAAGTGAATGTGTAATGCGATCGCCAGACACAGCAAATACCTGAGTGACAAGGGTGATGGAATTATTGAGATGTTTTCTTCCAGGCCAATGTGTGTGCAAATGCAAAATCTCTTAATTTCATTACATTGCAGATTTTGTTAGTAGGTTCAATATATGTTGTCTGCGAAACTTCTCCCTGAAACTACTGTAATTCAGAAAAACATCTATATAGATGCTTTCTTCATTATATGCTTTTTCTAACAGATGAGAATACACTAATCCTGTTTCCTTTCCTTTAGTTATCACTTACTTGGGAAAAAGATTGTATATTGTGAACTTTCTGGAAGTAATGTGGATTGGAGTGATAATCTCCCAGCATGTGTAAGTAAGTATTCTTTCTTTAAAACTTAGCGCAGCAGTTCTCAAATGTTTTGGTTTGGGGATCCCTTTACACTTTTAAATTGTAAAGAGCCCACAGAGCTTTCCTGCAATTGGATTAGGTCTAATAATATTCCTTATATTGCAATTAAAACAGAGATGCTTTAAAATAATTATTTATCAATTCATTTATAAGAACAGTAAGCTCAATACATGCCAACAAATACAAGATTTTCTTTTCATAAAAATAAAATATTTCCAAAACAAACAGTGAGAATTATAGCTTTGTTTTATATATTTCTGAATTTCTTCAGTATCTGGCTTTAAGGAACACTTCTGGGTTCATTTTGTTACATTACCAAATAATTTGAAGCCACTGGAACTGTAAACTCAAGAATGGAAGTGAAAAACAAGACAATAACATCTTGGTATTACTGTGACCATCTATTTAGGAATGATATGTTTATAAATTATGAAACATTTTTCAAACAACATTGAGTTGTGTTTTTAAACATAAGTATATTGTCTTATTAAATTGTCAGCACATATTATGAGAAGAAGTCTTAATAGTCTTAACAGGCCTTGCAGTTAATTACAGGTATTTTATATAGGTATCTTATATAGGTATTTAAGAAAGTGATATTTATTCTAAAAGTTCATTTCTCCATTAATGATTTGAATTGGGATGATACATCTTCTTATAGAAACTTTCTTCTAAATATATACTGGATTCACAACGACTTTGTAGAAATATGTTCATGAACGTATTAAAGGCAGTTCACAGGACATTACTAATGCTGTCTTAGTTTTCACTGTTTCATTTGCCTTCCGTGTCCTCTTTTTTTTTTCTTTTTAAGAAATTATATGTCAAGCACCTCCAACTATAGCAAATGGAAAATACACCAATAGTGACAAGCCTATCTTTGACTATAATGAAGTAGTTACTTATAGTTGTAATCCTTCAATGGGACCAGAGAAATATTCACTTGTTGGAGAGAGCAAACTTATTTGTCGCGGACTATGGAGTAGTGACCCTCCTGAGTGTAAAGGTAATAATATTTCCACTCTTTCATTCTTATTTTAAAGTAGTGTAGGAATACTTTGTAAACTTTTATTAACAAGTTAAGAAAACACCCATATATGCTTGCTTCTCCTGTTAGTTTCTCATTTAATTTCATATAGGTCATATAATATCAAAAATAGTTCTAATTATAGCGTCACCCACCTCTCCACCCACAGGTTCTTAGCATTCTTGTTTATACATTGTTAATTGTTATACATATAATAATTTTTTTTCTTGAAAGCATAAAAAACACACATACTGGCTTAAAATTAAGAAAATTTTATCTCTTAATACAAGTAGTCTGATAGTTATGACTCGAGGTAGTGGTGCAATAAATTGTAAAAGACGCCCCTCTCACCAGTAAGTAAGATTGAAAACCTCTAAACAAAACATACTGGCATGCCTAGTTAAATTGCGCTTTGCTTATTGTGTTTCACAGTTGTTGCATTTTATAGAAATTGAAGCAGGACTCTCACCAGGAAAACAATTCTGACTTGCTTTATCTCAATATTCACTTATTGCTATAGGCTGGAACAAACCTGCAGATTTTCTGAGATATGTCTGTACTTTAAAAACAATGTTTATGGCATGAGAGTGTGACCAGAGACAAGGAGACACTGGAGTATATTTGACAAATGCAAATATTTCTATTTTCAAGTGTATATAGAACAATCTTTACAATCATATTAAAGACAATAAGATAATTTTTTAATTTAAAATAATTGAAATTCTTTACAGAATTTTCACAATGAGATGAATGTAGAAAACAAAACAAAGCTATCTGTAAAATCTCCAAATATTTAAAAATTATGCAAGACACTTTTAACTGACCCATTAATAAAGGAGTCACAAGGGAAATTTGAAAGTGTTTTGAACTGAAGAAACATGAACATGTTATATCAAAATATACAGGTTTCAAAGAGACAGCAGAAACATTGCCTAGGAGGATATTTATAGCATGAAATCCTTATATTAGAGAAAGAGGAAAGTCTCAGATTGATAATCTCAGCTTCCACTTTGAGAAACTAAAGAAGAGCAAATATAAACCCGGAATGAGGAAACAGAAGAAAATAATAAAGATAGAAATCAGTGAAATTTAAATACAAAAGTAGAATCAATGAAACCAATAGCTTGCTCTTGGAGTTTAGCAAATCTATACCCAGTCCGTTAAGAAAATAGATGGTACAGATTGCTAATATCAATAATGAAAAAGAGGAGTCACGAAATATCCTAAAGACATTTAAAAGATAATAGGGGAATAACGTGTACAACATTATGCCAATAAGTTTGACACTTAAATCTTTTCAGAAAGGGAAATGCAGGCCCGTGTTGTCACTGAGAATTTACCAAACACTTAAGGAGTAAATAACAGCAGCTCTACACAGACTCTTCAAGAAAATGCAAGAGGGGGGAATACTTTGCACCTCATCTCATGAGGACAACATTGCCTCAATACCAAAACCAGGCAAAACATTGCAGGAAAATAAAAGCAGTATCCATTATGAACATATAACATATTCATTATGAAAGTTCTTAATAAAATATGAACAGATTACATCTTGCCATATGTAAAATTGAGACTTCATCATAAGCAAGTAGAATTTATCCCATGAATATCTGGTTGTTTAAAATTCAAAGTGAATCAGTATAATTTGCCTTATCAGGGGACTATGTGAAGAAAAAATACATGATGATTGTAATAGATATAATTAAAACATTTGACAGAATTGATCATTTTTCATGGTGAAATATATCAATATAGAAGAAATAGAGAGGACCTAACTATTTCGACCTGATAAAAGGCACTTACAAGAAATTCACAGCTAACATTATACTTAGTGGCAAAAGACTAATTTATTTTCCCCTGAGATAGGAACAAGACACGTGTGTCTACTCTTATCCCTTTATTCATCATCACATTTATGGTTCTATTTAGTACAATAAAGCAAGATACAGAAATAGCCATACATTTAGGAAAGGAAGAATTTAAATAGATTTTGTTTGCTTAAGACATGATTGTCTGTGGAAAATTTGACAGTCTGAATTTTACAAAGTTGCACTACCCTAGCTCAACATACAGAAAACAATGTTTTGTCTATACACTAGCAATAAATCATTAGAAATTTAAATTTTTTATTGTGGATTGATCATTTTTTAGCATTTTTAAATATACTGGGGTGGCATTAGTTAATAAATTATATAGGTTTCACATGTACAATTCAATAATATGTCATATGTATATTAGTTGCATTGTGTATTCACCACCCAAAGTCAAATCTCCTTCTGTCACCATATATTTGACACCCTTTACTCTTGTCTAACTCCACTGTCCAACCTTCCCCTCTGTTAAACACTAACCTGTTTGTCTTGTTTGTTGCTTTTAGTTTCATATACTCAGCCATAGGAAAAGATGAAATGCTGGCATTTGTGACACATGGACAGAAATTAAAAATTTTAAAGTACTATCTGTTTACAACCACTCCAAGCTACATTAAATATTTGCCAATAACTCTGACAATAAATGTGCAAGACTTCAATGGTAAAAACAACTAAACACCAAAATAAATTACCCCATTTTCTGTTTGCCCCAAGTGGCATGACGAAATGTTAGAACTAATGAAATTTTTTTATGCCTGTTAGGTAGTAATTCCATAGTTAGTGTTTGCATTTATGAAACCTCTTACAGCTGTACACTTAAAAGGATGAATATTACTGTCTGTAAATTATATCCAGTAAAAAACTTACTTAAAACTATTAATGTGGCTACAAGCATTTACAACAACATGAAAAAAATCAGAAAACCTAGCTTCTGAACAATAGAAACCAACATGATTTGAAAGGAACATTAAAAGAAGAGGGAGAGAGTTACAGACCTGGGGCAGAGTAGCAAGCAGTCAAACATACACGTTATTGGAGTTACAAAGGTAGAGAAGAAACTACAATCTAGACAATTATTTGAATAAAAATTGGCCAAAAATTTATCACAATTGAACCAGAACAACAACCCCATGGGTCCAGGTAATTCAGTGACACAAGGAGGATTCATTTTAAAACTTTACAAAGAAATTCTCACTAAACTACATACATCACAGTGAAAGTACTGAAATTAAAAATTAAAGTAAAAGAAGCCGGTGAGAGAGAGAAAAAAACAATTACATTGCCCCATTCCCTCACCTAAGTAGAATGACTTCTCACTTCTCTTAAGGAGCTGTGGAGGTACTGTGGAAACTAGAAGACAATAATATTTGCTAAAGGCCTGAAAGAAAATAAAGCATCTCTGTCAAGGGAAATCTTTTAGAACTGAAGGTGAAATAAAACCATTTTAAGGTCAAAGTAAGAAAATTGGTCACTACCCAACCTGCACTTCCAGAGCCCTCCTGTAAGAGTTGAACAGTCCCTGAGTGGGAGAGAGGATTAAAGAAAAGACAGAGACAAGAGATAGATTCGGGAGGACTGACAGTGAATACTGCAGCCTCAAGTTTATTCAGCACACCATATTTGTATATCAGGGAGGCATGGAAAACCAACAAGTCAAATAAACAACTGTTTGCACATGCACAGGGAGCCTGTTGCTCTCTCAAGGCTCCCATCCTCCCTATCGAGGTCATAGAACACTCAGCTCGCTCTCTGGAGCAGCAGGTGCTTCTCAGCCGCTACTAAAGTAGCAAAGTAATTGCAAACACCCTGTTGAGCAAACAATCCCTTGTCTACCCAAAGGGCAGCCATCAAGCAAACGGCTCCCAACACTGCACAACAAGAATTGCTAAAGGAAGTTCTTCAGAGTGAAGGGGAAAACATGCCTGATGGAAATTCACATCACAGGCAACAAGGAAGAGCACTCTTCTGGTTTAAAAGGCTGTACATTATGGGACCTTTATATTGCTCAGATTTAATCTCATAAAATGTTCTCCTGCACTCACATTCTTATTTGTGTTTTTTCAAATTCTGCCAAACATGTTACCAGATCCTGAAATCAATCTAGAAGGTCATGGCCAGCATTTTACTTCTTGAGAAGTAGAGTAGAATGGGAAATACCAGAATGTAGTACAATGAACTCTAAATGTTAATTTTCAATTTATCTCAGGCCTGTGGGATTATATACTAGTTTACAATGTAAAACGTGGTGTTTGATCTCTGGGTTATAACTCAAAAGTTTTGGAAAACGTGCTTCTAACTCCACTGGACTTTCATTTCTTGAACATCTCAGTTCATGCATTTGTTGCTACCAGAGGACTTTCTTTTTCCAAATCTTTGCCTAGCTAGCTTTTTTTCCAACTTCTACATTTGAGGTCATGTGTTACCTTCTCAAAAGACTCTACTGCTTTATGAAAAGCAGGAAACTAATCAGTGTCAGCATGAAATGAAAAAAAAATCCCTAGAACTAAAATGTTCAAAACTTTCTTTTCAGCTGCCCTGGAATTGTTATCTGGTATTCAGACCTTTGTCAAAACTAGTCAGTGATGAGGGGTGAGCGGGATGGGGGGAATATAGGAAAAACATAAATTGTAATGATAATCTATTCTAGGTGGAAACAAGTTATTAGATTTCTCTAAATTTGTATGTGGTTTTAAATTGCACAGTCTTAACAAAAAAAAATTCAACATCCTTCTATCCCTCCTCCCTCTGTTCCAAGTGGAAATTACTACTTTGCACTAGTGGCTTATGTCACAACAGCTTTTTATTAATTCTGGAATTTCTCTACTTTTCAGTGGTCAGATGTCAATATCCAGTAGTTGAAAATGGAAGACTGGTGTCAGGATTTGGAAGAAAATATTACTATACAGACCAGGTTGTATTTGAATGCAATCAGGGTTTTCGCCTTAAAGGCAACAGCAAAATTTTCTGTGGTGCTAACAGTGTATGGGAGCCTGAGATGCCAGAATGTATTAAAGATACAAAAGGTATCCCTTTCCTTCTCTCTTTGTTAGATTTTATTTCTTTAAAATCCAGCAGTTTTAGAAATTAACTCTGTCTTATATTTATTTTCATGAAAAATGTGTGACACAATTTACAATCACCTCTGCTGTTATTTTGTATTTTTCATTGGGTCTTGGTATGTCATATATATCACATAGGTGTATAAATTTCTGGTTGGCATTTTTACATTTAAAAATGTAGAGCAGCAATTTTGCAATGAATTAAAGCATAGGATTTTTTTACCTAAATAAGTGAAGAATGAAAGGCATAATTTCATGTAAGTGAAAATATTAACTAAATGGTAGATAAGTCTACATGATTTTGTTTTGCATTTTCCATTCTCCTCAGCCTACAATATCCTGTCTCTCAGGTTTACTAACTTCCTGCTTTATTTTTTAAAATTGTTTAAATAACTAATGATTTTCTAAAAAGTTCATTGAACGTTGATTTCCAGTCGCTCATCATATTTAGTAATAAAAGGGAAAAGGACATATATATAGTCATTCTGGTTGTTATACTAGTGATTCTAAAATGATTTGCCACAGTCCAAAGATATAAAGAGGTATGCAAATTTGGCTGGTTAAGTAAAACTTGCATATGTTTACATAAAATGACTTACTGCCTTCCTCACTGGGTGATAGATAAAATAACCTGAGATACATCACAGTACCTGGCATGTAGGAAGCTCACATGATTGACACCATCTCTCCAATTAATATTACTGAAGAGGAAAGTTAATGGCTCCTGTTTGTTTGTTTTTGTTTTTGTTTTTAAATTAATTTATATTTTACTTGAAGAAATGATTTAAATTTTTCCCCCCATCTACTTCTCCCCTCGGCCATCCCACCCTACCCTCTGGTAACCACTAGTCTATAGTTCATGTCCATGAGTCTCTGTGTTTGGACCTGTACATTTGTTGCTTTTAGGTTTATTTCCCACATATAAGTGATATCTTCTGATTTTCAACTTTTTGTGTATGGCTTAATTTGCTTAGTATGATTATCTCAAGGTCCATCCATGTTGTTGCAAATGGCAATATTTCATCTCTTCTTATGGCTGAGTAATATTCCATTGTATATATGTACCACAGATTCTTCAGCCAATCATTTACCACAGGACACTTCAGTTTCTTCCATGTCCTGGCCACTGGGAATAATGCTGCTATGAACATTGGTGTGCAAATATCTTTTCGTATATGAGTTTTCAAGTCATTGGGGTAAATACTCAATAGAAGGATTGGTGAATCATCTGGTAGAGCGATTCTTAGTTTTTTGAGGAGATTCCATACTGCTTTACACAGTGGCTGTACCAAATTGTAGTTCCACCAGCAGTGTATGAGGGTTCCTATTTCTCCACATCCTCTCCAGCATTTGTTATTACTTGTCCTGTTTATTATAACTATTCTAACAGGTGTGAGATGGTATCTCATTATGGTTTTGATTTTCATTTCCGTAATAGCTAGTGATATTGAGCATCTTTTCATATATTTGTAGGCCATTTGTATGTCCTTTAGAAAGAAGTGTCTATTCAGGTCCTCTGCCCAGTTTTTGATTGAATCGTTTGAGTTTTTATTGATATTGAATCATATGAGTTCTTCGTGTTTTTTGGATTTGAGGACCTTATCAGAGGCATTTCCTGCAAATATATATTCCCATTCTTAAGGTTGTCTCTTAATCTTGCTGATGGTTTCTTTTGCTGAACAGAAGCTTTTTAGTTTGACGTAGTCCCATTCATTTATTTTAGCTTTTACTTCCCTTGCCTTTAAGGCCAAATACATAAAATCTTTAAGTCCAAGGTCCTTGAGTGTAGTTCCTATGTATTCTTCTATGCATTGTATTGTTTCAGGTCTTATATTCAGGTCCTTAATTCATTTTGAGTTAATTTTGGTGTGTGGTGAAAGACGACAGTCTAGTTTCATTCTTTTGCAGGTGGCTTTCCAGTTTTCCCAGCACCACTTTTTGAAGAGGCTTTTCTTTCTCCACTGTATGTTTTTGATGTTTTTGTTGAAAATTATTTGTCCATATAAATGTGGCTTTACTTCTGGAACCTCAATTCTGTTCCACTAGTCAGTGTGTCTGTTTTTCTGCCAATGCCGTGCTATTTTGATTATTATTGCTTTGTCATATAATTTGAAGTCAGGCAGGATGATTCCTCCAGCCTCATTCTTTATTCTCAGGATGACTTTGGCAATTTGGGGTTTGTGGTGCTTCCATACAAAACTGATAATTTTGTGTTCCATTTCTTTAAAAAAGGCCAATGTGATTTTGATGGGGATTGCCTTAAATCCATAGAATGCTTTAGGTAATAAGGTAATTTTAGCTATGTTGATTCTTCCAATCAAAGAACATAGAATATTTTTCCATTTCTTTGCATCTTCTTTGATTTCTTTAATAGGATATTGTAGTTTTCATTATATAGGTCCTTCACATATTTCACAAAATTTATTCCTATGTATTTTATTTTTTTTGTTGCAATTGCAAAAGAAATTATTTTTTCACTTTTTCTGATGCTTCATTATTAGAATATAGTAATGCTATGGATTTTTGAACATTGATTTTGTGTCCAGAAACTCTATTGTATTTGCTTATTGTTTCTAGCAGTGCTCTTGTGGAGCCTTTAGGGATTTCTATGTTTAGAATCATGTCATCCACAAGTAGTGACAATTTGACTTCTTTATTTCTTATTTTGATGCCTTTTATATCCTTCTCTTGCCCTATTGCACTCGCTAGGACTTCCAATATTATATTGAATAATAGTGGCAATAGTGGACAGCCTTGCCTTGTTCCTGATCTTAGAAAGAAGGTTTTTAGTTTTTCACCATTAAGTATAATATTGGCTGCGGGCTTGTCATTTATGGCCTTTATTATGTTAAGGTACTTTTTATACCTATTTTGTTAAGTGTTTTGATCATAAATGGATTCTGTATCTTGTCAAAGGCTTTTTTGTATCTATTGATATGATCATATGTTTCTCATTTTTTAATTTGTTTATTGGTGTATCACATTAATTGATTTGCATATATTGAACCATCCCTGTGCCTCTTGGTTGAAGCCCACTAGATCATGGTGTACAATCTTTTTAATATGTTGCTGTATTCAGTTCACTAGTATCTTATTTAGAATTTTTTCATCTGTGTTCAAGACAGATATTGGTCTGTAGTTTTCTTTATTTGTGTTCTTTACCAGGTTTTGGTCTCAGAGTGATATTGGCCTCATAAAATGTGTTGGGAAAATATTACCTCCTCTTGATTTTTTGTAATAGTTTGAGGAGAATAGGTACTATATCCTCCTTGAATGTGCTAGAATTCACTGGTGAAGCCATCTGGTCCTTGACTTTTACTTTTTGGTACATTTTGGATGATCGTTTCAATTTCCATACTGATGACCCATCTATTTAGATTTTCCAGTTCGTGATTCAGTCTAGGAAGGTTGTATTTTTCTAAGTACTGGTCCATTTCTTCTAGGTTATTATATTTGGTGTGATATAGTTTTTCATAGTATTTTTATATGATCCTTTGTATTTCTGTGATATCAGTAGTAATTTGCCCTCCTTCATCCCTGATTTATTTGTGTATTCTCTTTTTTCTTTAATGAGTTTAGCCAGGAGTTTGTCAATTTTATTAACCTTCTCAAAGAACCAGCTCTTTGTGTTGCATTTATTTTTCTATTGTTTTTGTTTGTTTTTTGTTTGTTTGTTTTCAATTTTGTTTATTTCTGCTCAATTTTGATGATTTTTTTTCTTCTGCTGATTTTAGGCTTCCTTTGCTCTTCCTTTTCTACTGTTTTAAGATGAAGCATTAAGTTGAGTATTTGGGCTCATTCTTGTTTTGAGAGATAGGGCTGTCATATTAATTTTCCTGTTATGACTGCTTTTGCCATGTCCCAAAAGTTTTGACATGTTGTACTATCATTATCATTCATTTCTATGTATCTCTTGATCTCTTTTGATTTCCTTCTGACCCAGTTATTTTTCAATAGCATGTTGTTTAATTTTTATATATTTGTGTTCCTTCCTGATTTCTTTCTGCAGTTGATATCATTCAAAGCATTATGATCAGAAAATATGGTAGGTATGATTTCAACCCTCTTATATTTGTGGAGGCTATCTCTGTGTCCCAGTATGTGCTCGATTCTCAAGAATGTTCCATGTGCACTAGAGAAGAATGTATAAGCAGCTATTTTGGGATGGAAGGTTCTGTATATGACAATTGTGTCCAGCTGGTCTAATGTGTCATTTAAGGATGTTATTTCCTTATTGATTTTCTGTTTGGATGATCTGTCCATATCTGACAGTGGGGTATTTAGGTCCTCCACTACGATAGTGTTTTAGTCTGTTTCTCTAGCTCTGGTAGTAATTGCTTTACATATTTTGGGGCTCCCTGATTGGGAGCATAGGTATTAATAAGTGTTATGTCTTCTTGGTGCATGATTCCCTTTATCATTATGAAGTGTGCCACAGTACCTTTAACATTTTTATTTTGAAGTCTATTTCATCTGATAGTAGTACAGCAATTCTCACTTTTCTCTAAATGCCATTTGCTTGAAATATTATTTTCTACCCTTTAATTTGAGTTTGCTTGTCTTTGGATATGAGATGTATCTCCTGGAGGCAGCATATGGTTGGGTTTTGTTTGTGATCCATTCTGCAACTCTGTGCCTTTTAATTGGTGAGTTCAACCCATTTACATTTAGGGTGATTATTGAAATATGAGGTCTTCTTATAGCTATTTTGTCTTTTGCTTTCTGGTAGCTCGATGTTTCCATTCCTTTCTTGTCCTTGTGCTTCTGTTTTCTTTATTTTGGTTGGCTATTGTGGGTTTTCCCTCTGGTCCTTCTTGCTTTATGTTACATACTCGGTTCTAAATCTTTGGCATGTGGTTACCATTATGTGTAAAGGATCATTGTAGATATACAGTCATCCCTTTTCTTCTGCACGTGTTTTATCTCCACTTCCTTTGTGAATTTGGATCTTTGAATCCTCACCTTTTCAGTCATTGTTATCTCAATTTCTTCCTATATATGCTGAACATTCATTACTATCTTGTTATAACAATTCTCTTCTTATTATTTAAGCTTAGAATACCCCAGTCTTAGTAAGGATTGCACTCTTCTGCTTCTATTTGCTTGATAGTCACTTATCTCCTAATTATTATTTTTGTCATTTTGTTTTAGATGAACTGATAACTTTCAGTATTTCTTATAGTATAGGCCTTGTAGTAGAGAATTCCTTCAATATTTGTATGTCTGGAAAAGTCTTAATTTCTCCTTCATATCTAAAGGAGAGCTTAGCTGCATACATTATTCTAGGCTGGTAGTTCCTTTCAATCAACAGCTTAAATATTTGATTCCATTTCTTTCTGTCTTGTAAGGTGTGCACTGAGAAGTCTGAGGATTATCTGATATGTTTACCTTTATAAGTTACCATTTTTTTCTCACTGGCTGCCTGAGAATTCTGTCTTTGCTGTGAATTTTTGATAACTTAAATACAATGTATCTTGGTGAGGGCCTTTTTCAGTTGACATAATTGGCTGTTCTGTTGAAGTCTTGAATTCCAAATTCCAGCTCATTACTTAGATTTGAGAAATTCTCATCAATAATTGTCAGAAATGCTTTCTAATCCCTGTTTTTTTTCGTTGACTTACATATTTCTCGTTATTCTTATGTTTCCTCTCCTGAAGATAGCAGCTAGTTCTCGAATTTCTCTTTCATTATTTTTCGTTCTTCGATTTCTCTCTTCTTCCTTATGATTTATTCCTAGATTTCTGTCTCCGATATTTGGTCGACTCTATTTCCTAAGCTTACCATTTCATTTTTCAATTGTTGCGGTGTGTTCTTCATCTCCAGAAGTTTCGTTTGGTTGTGTTTGAGAGTTTCACTCTCCTTGCTCTGCTCATCTAGTTGTGTTTTCAATTCCTGAAATTGTTCATTTGAGTTATCTTGGATTTGAGTTTTTTCAGAAGTAAGTACCATCCTGAATTCTCTATCATTTAAGTCGCACATTTTTCTGTCTGTAAGCTTAATTTCTGGAGATTTTTCTCTTTCTTTCTGAGACGCCTTGTCACCTTGGTTGTTCATGGTATTTAATGGGCTATTTCTCTGCCTGTGCATTAATGGAAATGTATTCTGCTTTTTTTCCAGAAAGAAGATTTATTGTATAAAGGTCTCTCTCTAGCCTGTTGCAAAGGAGGCACTTTTCTTTGGGTTTCCAGTAGGTGGCGTCTAAGCCTCTTGGATCCCTGATTTACATACAGCTTTAAAAATGCATTTTTATTTTCTGATCGATATTTAAACATGCTCACTACTCTCAGTTTCAGTCCCTGTCAGTTTTAGCAATAGTTTTGGTAGCGTTTGCTCAGATTTCCCTGGGGATCCACGATGTTCTGTCTCAGAACGTATTGGGGGAAGGGGCTCTTTGGGTTGGGGGTTTGAGGCTGTGGCTCAGCCTTGGTTTTGCAACCTGAGTCAGTAAATATCAGGTGTTGTTTCTCTGAGGTCCCACCACACTTCTCTGCTTTCTGCCCTGTTGACTGGGCCCTGCTGCCGGCTGTATATAATTCCGGGCACTTCCAGGCTGGGTTGTTCAGGGAAGTGGTGGTGCCTTCACCCCTCTCCTCCTCCTACAGGCAGTTCCAGCATCTGAGAAAGCAGCTTCTTTATCTCCCAGGCCACCGCAGGACACCCAGGGTTCTAAACTGTAGTAGCTTTTATGCGTAGATCCCACGCTCAGATGTGCTGCTGTGCAGTTTGGGTGTTTATTGTTGAGTTTTAGATGTTCAGCTTATTGTTGTTTCAAGCGGAGAGATCTGGAGACAACTCTCACTCCACCGTGTTTCTTCGCCTGTCCACTATTCAATTTTCTATCTGTGAATTTGACTAGTCCAGGTATCTCATAGAAATAGAGTAACTCCTGGCTTATTTCACTCAGCATAATGTCTTCAAGGTTCATCCACCATGTAGCATGCATCAAAACTTTATTTCTCTTTATGGCTGAATAATATTTCATTGTTTGTATATACATTTCCTTTATCTATTCATCTGTTGATAGACTCTTGGGTTGTTTCCAACTTTTGGCTATTCCGAATATAGTTCTCTGAATACTAGGATTTGAGTAACTATTTGAGTTTCTGATTTCAGTTTTAGAGAATATATACCTAGGAATAGAACTGCTGAGTTATGTGTAATTCTGTGTTTGTTTGTTCATTTGTTTGTTTGTTTGTTTTGAAAAACAGCCATACTGTCTTCAGTGACACCTGTACCATTTTACATTCCTACCAATGATGTACGAAGGTTTCAATTTCTCCATCCCTTTACCAACACTTGTTATTTTCTGTGTTTTGATAATAGACATGCGAATATATATGAAGTGTTAGCTCATAGTCACTTTCATTTTATTCTCATGACTAGTGACTGATCATCTTTTCATGTGCTTGTGGGTCTTTTATTTATTTATTTTTTTCAGAGAAATATCACTTAAGTACTTTGCCTATTTTTAAGCTGAGATTCTTTTTATTTCAGAGGTCCAATATATCTTCTCAATAGTAATCCCTTATTAGATAGATGATATGCATATGTTAACTCCCATTCTGTGGACTGACTTTTTACTCCACTGATAGTATCATGATAAACAAAAGTTTTTAATTTTTATTATGTCTATTAATTTTGATTATCTTTTTTTCTTTTGTTATCTGTACTTTTGGTATCATGCACACATGAGTCTCTGTGTAAACTTTACATTTTTCTACTTAAAAGATCATATCATTTGGAACAGATAGTTTTATTCCTTCCTTCAAAATTTCAGTGCTTTTTATATTTTTTCTTGGCTAATTGCTCTAACTGGAACTTCCAGTATTACGTTGAACAGAAGTGACAAACATAGACATCCTGTCTTGTTGCTATTCCCGATTTTAAGGGAAATCGTTCAGTCTTTCACCACTGAGTATGATGTAGCTATTGATTTTTCATAAATGGAATTTATTATGTTGAAATTTGCTTCTATTGCAGATAAACTTCTAAATTGTTTCTTAAGCCTTTCTGTATTTTTAATTTTTACACGGAATCACACTGAATCCACAGCTAATTTTGGCAATACACTAATGAAAAGTTTGCTTCCTGTACCACAAACTATTGTTAGAAGAAATGTTACTGAACAGGAAGAAAAATACTGATAACATTGAATTTAAGTTTATAATATTTTATACTACTTTTAATAAGAAACATTAATATAATTTATATAAGGAAAATGAAATTATAAGGGGTTATGTACAAAGGCAAAAAAAATCAAAACCTATGAATTCAGATATCTTTAAGCCTATTATTTTCTACTACTTTTTACTTATTTTCATTTTTTCTTTTTTCCAGAGAATCTCACTCCCAGTGATGAATCACAACGTAATGACGTTAACAATTTAGGTATTATTTTGGTTGTTAATATCCTGGCCTTAGGAGATCTTAGAGTTCTACATAGAAATATCCTATTTAAATTACCTGTACTTAGAGTAAAAACAACCTATCCCAAATGGGTGGTAATTGACATTTGTGCTTATTTAAATAGTGCAGATACATTGATAAATGGAACCAGTTGTATGTGAAGACACACAAATAATACAATTTTCAAGAGATGTTCCAAATTAGGATTCCTAGTATGGTGAGGTGACTTTATCAAAAATTGTATTTATGTATAGGTTAAAATTTATAAAACATAACTTCCTTTCTATGTGATAATTTTGTGATGGCAATTTGTTCGTAAATTTTATTTTTAATCATACCTTATATACATGGGCCTTAAAATACTGCAAGTGAGGTTAGTGTTTTTCTAGAACATGCTGTTATAGCACACTTTATGTAGACTCAAAAGCTTCTCCCAATATATATATATTACACACTAGTTTCTATGTCTGCATATTACAATACAAAGACAGCAGTCCTTATTCTGACAATTGCTAGGTTTCCAGAATACTGGGAGATAGGCAACAAAAGACATAACATGGCCCAAAACGACACCAGTTTACAAATCTTTAAAATTATTATTTTAAGTATTACATTCATTTCAGTACATTCTCACTATTGTTTTCTATTTGATGGTAGTGGTATATTGAGTTCTGAATTTTCTTAAATAGCAATTATGGGGGACACACTGTGCAAGGTGATTATGAAGTTTATGTTAGTTAAAAGCACTTAAAATAATGGTAGGTACACGTGGTGCTTAATTTGCTGTTTCTAAAGTTATTAACTTCATCAGTATTGTTGAGGAAGGAAGTACTAGAATCTTTCATTATGATACTTTAGGAAAAAATATAACCCATAGTATTTGGAGTTCACCTGTAATATTAAAATGCCTTTTCTAATCATAGCAGTAATAGAGAATGTGTTCGTAATAAGGTACTACAATTGTAGTGATGAATGAGACATGGAACTCAAGAAGATGACAGTCTGGGGAGTATAAAAAATAAACACGATATCAAATGTGCTATAGAGAAGAAAGTTAGGGCAGCATGAGAACACTATATCAATATTTTGAGTTTGAGTTGTCAAGAGCTGCAAGGAAGAAGTGTCATTTAAAAATGAAACTGAAGGATAAGTGCGTGAGAAGAATGATATTGTCTGGTCAAAGCAAAGTAAAATGATGTGTGGAGGCCTCACGTTCTAAAGTAATCTTAGTAATTTAATGGACACTAAAAGGAATTGAGAATAGTGTGCACAAATGAGCATGATCCTGATAGTCACAGATTTTAAAAGTTCGTTAGCCATGTTAAGGAGCCTTACACATTACCTTGAAGGCATTGGGTAGCCCTTGAAAAACATTTGACTAGGGAGAGAGTTAGTCACTGTATCATATCAATATTTTTATGGTAGTACTTTGGGAAATGAATGATAGTGACATGAGCATCATGGAAGAGTGAAGAGACTCCTTGTTTCTCCCATTAAATTTATAATTAGTCGGACAAACAACTGTAACTCAACAAAACATGCCCTGCTCAAATCACCAACATGTCTGAAAGACCCATCTAAAGTGGGAGTACTGGAAGAAGTAGGGGAGGCAAGCTGGGAGGAAGGACAGACAGTGGCTGCTATTGTGGTCTGGCCCAATGCATGGCTCCAGCGAATGCAATTGCTGCACATAGGTCCGGCTGCAGTCCTTACAGTATGGCCTAGAGCATGAGAGAGCCAGAAGCAGTTTCCTCCCAGAAAAGACATCTTTCCATGCTCCTCATTGTGGAAGAGCTGGGTAGAGGTGGGCTGGGAAGCTGGAAATAACACAGTGGGGCCAACTGCCATTACTAGAAGGGGCAGAGTTGCCATAGTATGAACTTGCAACTCTTCTGCCCCACGCACCCCACGGAACCCGGTGGAAAACACATCAGAAATAGGAGGTAGTTCTGAAAACTCACAAAACTGGTTCTCCCCTCCTCCACATTTCCCAAAACACTTGTGCCCCATGACTGACACAAGTTGGTCACAGAAGGGCAACCCACCATTTCAGTGAGTACGGGGCACTTTTATTCACGCAAAGCTATGCGGATCCACTCCAATCCCATAGGCACAAATAGTGCGGGTAAGAGAAAACAAGAATTTGCACTTTACCGCCATCTACTGGAAAATAGAAGAAAGCACCTATTATTAACTTTCAGAATTGTGAAAAGCAACACAATACATAAACAAGAAAAAAGTCCACTACCTCAAATGCATGGACAGAGAAGCAATCCATCAAATACTATGAAAAAACAAGGTAACTGGAGCCCAGAAAGAAAATGAAAAGTCTCCGGAAACCAAATCTCAAAGTCATGGAGGACTGTGATTTAAATGCTGGAGAATTTAGGGTTGGAGTTATAAAGAAACTCAATGATATACAAGACAACTAAGAAAGGCAGTTTAATGAGCTCAGGAATAAAATTAATGAAGAAAAGAGATACTTAACCAAAGAGTTTGAAACTATAAAAAATAACAACAGATATTCATAATAAATGACTCAATATACAAGATGAGGAATACATTAGAAAAGATCAGACCAGGTGGAGGAGAGAATTACCTCAAAGATAGAAATCTAGAAATAACCCAGGAGGAATCAAAGAGAGAACTAAAAGTAAGAAAGAAGGAAGGAAGAAGGGAGGGAGGGAGGGAGGGAGGGAAGAGAGAGAGAGACAGAGAGAGACAAGAAAGAAAGAAAGAAAGAAAGAAAGAAAGAAAGAAAGAAAGAAAGAAAGAAAGAAAGAAAGAAAGAAAGAAAAGAAAGAGGGAGGGAGGGAGGGAGGGAGGGAGGGAGGAAGGAAGGAAGGAAGAAAGAGAAAGAAAGAAAGAAAGAAAGAAAGAAAGAAAGAAAGAAAGAAAGAAAGAAAGAAAGAAAGAAAGAAAGAAAGAGAAAGAAAGAAAGAAAGAAAGAAAGAAAGAAAGAAAGAAAGAAAGAAAAGAAGAAGAGAAAGAAAGAAAGAAAAGAAAAGAGAAGAAGAAGATGGAAGAAGGGAGGGAGGGAAGGGGAAGGAAGGGAAGGGAAAGGAAAGGAGGGAATGAGGGAAGGAAGGAAGGAAGGAAGGAAGGAAGGAAGGAAGGAAGGAAGGAAGGAAGGAAAACTTAAGTGAACTGACTACATTAAAAAGAGCAATATAAGGAAAATAGGTCCAGAAGTAAAATACAGAGAGAGGGGAAGAAAAAGCCTGTTGGAAGAGATGGTCAATGAGAACTCTTTAAGCCTAGGGAATGAACTAGACTTTAAAACAGACAAAGCTAAGAGAACACATTAATACCAAAAAGCCTTCTCCAAGATCACTTTTTTCAAACTGTCAAAAATTAATAACAAAGGATTCTCAAAGCAGCCAAGGGAAAAAATTCTATAATCTACAAAAGAAACCCTATTTGAATATCTAAAGAAAGGAGGTACTGTAAGAAAATATTCAAAATATTGAAAAATATGAATCATCAGCCAAGGGTAACATATGCAACAGAGTTATCTTTTCAGTGTGAAGGAGAAATAAAAAACTTTCACGGACAGACAAAACATGAGAGAATTTACCACCGGAAGGCTGCCATTACAAGAAATGTTAAAAGGAGTTCTTCTACCAGAAGCAAAAAGACCAAAATATACAAAACATTGAGTAGTATGATTAACAAACTGACAGAAGCAGGATACCGCACATCTACTTTAGAACAGGTCATTAAACACTTTTTTATAACATAAAGTTTAAAGAGGAAAGAAGATACTTAAAAATAACTATAACACCTGCAACTTGGTAACAAATGCACTATATAACAAAGGATAATTTGTGACAACAGAATCAAAAGGGGAGGAGGGAAAAGACTGAAAATTATAGGTGAGTGAAGATCAGAGGCAGTCAGAAGAAAAAGGACTATGTATAAGACATTTTACGCAAAGCTAGTAGCAACCACAAAAAAAGCAAAACTGAGCTGAGACACAAACAAGAAAGAGGAAAAAGAGAAAAAGATTATAGAAAATTTTCAAAAAAAAAAAAAAACAGGCAGAATCACAAGAGAAAAGAAACAATGCAAGATGTAAAGCAACCAGAAAACATAACATAAAAAGGCTGTAGTAAGATTTGTATATCAATAATCACCCTAAATGGAAATGGACTGAACTCACCAATTAAAAGGCACAGAGTAGTGGGATATGTTAAAATGCAAGACCCAACTCTTTGTTGCCTTCAGAAGACTTATCTCAGCTACAAAGAAAAACATAAGCTCAAAGGTCTGGAAGATGATACTTCAAGCAAATGGCATCCAGGGAAAAGCAAGGGTAGTCATACATATATGAGACGAAATAGATTTCAAGATAAAAATTGTAACAAGACACAAAGATGGATATTTTAGAATGATAGAGGAGACAGTTCATCAAAATCACATTAAACCAGTTTGACTTAATAGACCATTCTAGAGCATTTCATTCACAAACTGCAGAGTACACATTTCTCTCTGAAGTGCACATAGAACGTTTTCCAGGATAGATGAGATACTAAGTCACAAAACAAGCCTCAGTAAATTCAAGAAGATCGAAAATATATCAAGCATATTTTCTGACTACAATGACATGGAATTAGAACTCAAGAACAGGAAGAAAACTGAAGAAAGAAACACAAATATGTGATTAAACAACATGCTTCAGAACAACAGATAGATCAAAGAGGAAATGAAAAAAAGAAAGTCAAAAACTACCTCGAGACAAATGAACAGGAAAACACAATCTTACAAAATTTATGGAATTCAGCAAAAGCTGTTATAAGACAAAAGTACATAGCTGTCTTGGACTACATCAAGAAACAGGAAATATCCCAAGTAAACAATCTAAATTTACCCTTAAAGAAAGTGAGAAGGGAGGGACAAACAAAACCCCAAGTCAGTAGAACAAAGGAAATAATAAAGACCAGTGTTAAAATAAATGAAATAGAAAAACACTAGAAAAGATCAATAAAACTAAGAGCTTATTCTTTGAAAGGGTAAATAGAATTGACAAGCCTCTAGCAAGAGTCGGGCATGAAGGAGAACACACACACAAAAAAACAAAATCAGAAATGAAAGAGGAGGGATTACATATGACAACACAGAAATACAATGGGTCATTGAAAAAGACTATGAAAAAATAAAACCAAGGATAAAAATCATACGATTATCTCAATAGATGCAGAAAAAGCCTTTGACAAAATTCAACATCTATTATGATAAAAACTCTCAAAGAAATAGGTTCAGAAGCAACATACCTCAACTTGACAAAGACTATACACGACAAGCCCACAACTAACATACTCAAAGGTGAAAAGCTTTCATGAACAAGACAAGAATACCCACTCTCATCACTATTATTCAATGTAGTGTTGGAATTCTCAGCCATGACACTTAGATGAGAAAAAGAAATAAAAGGCATCTAAATTGGAAAGGAAGATGTAAAACAGTACTATTTGCAGATGGCGTGATACTGTATATAGGAAACCACTAAGGAATTCACAAAATTAAATTGGATTAATAAAATAACCCAATACAGTAGAAGGATACAAGATTAATGCACAGAAATTTGTCACATTTTTATACAAAATAACGATCAGGAGAAATTTAAAAATCTCATTTATAATTGCCTCAAAAAGAATAAAGTACATAGGAATAAATTTAATCAAGAGTGAAAAGACCTGTCCTTGAAAACTAATAAGAAATCAAAGAAAGAAATTGAATGGGACACATATGGAAGCATATGCAGTGTTCATGGATTGAAAGAATTAGCATCATTGAAATGACCGTACTTCCCCAAGCAATCTACAGATTCAGTGCAATTCTTATCAAAATACCAATGACATTGTTCTCAAAACTGGAACAAATTAATCCTAAAATTGATATGGAACCACAAAAGACCCCAAATAGCCACAGAAAACTTGAGAAAGAACAGAGTTGAAGGTATCACACCTTGATTTCAAGCTGGACTACAAAGCTTTAATAATCAAAACAGTATAGTACTGGTACAAAAACACACATAGATCAATCAAATGAAGAAGCCAAAAATAAACCCCTCCAGTGGTCAACTAAACTACAAAAAAGAAGGCAAGAATTTACAATGGAAAAATGACAGTCTCTTCAACAAGTGTTGTTGGGAAAACCACAGATATATGTGAAAATGAAGTTGAGCTATGCTATTATACCACAAAGGAAAAGAAACTCAAAATAGATTAACATGTAAGGCCTGAAACAATAAATCTCCTAGGGGGAAAAAAATAAAAGAGGTACTAAACCAGTTGACATTCGTCTGAGCAAGATCTTTTTGAATATTCCCCCTCGAGCAAGGGAAACAAAAGCAAAAATAAATAAATAAGACTTCATCAAAACCTTCTCCACAGCAAAGGAAACCTTCAATGAAACAAAACCAAACTGCCAAATGAAAAATATATTTGAAAATGATATATCTGATAAGGGTCGATATCCAAAAATATATCAGGAACTCTACAGTTCAGTAACACAACATTAAACAATCTCATCAGAAGTAGGAAGAGGACATGAAAAAACATCTCTTCGAGAAGACATATGAAGGAGATTCAATATTATCAATAGGGAAAATGCAAATCAAAACAACGAGATACCACATCACACCAGTTAGTATGGCTATTTTCAAAAAGTAACAAATAACATGCATTGGAGACAATGTGGAGAAAAAAAATGAAACCTTTGTGTACTGTTGGTGGTACTGCATATTAGTGCAGCCACTATAGAAAACAGTAATTTCCTTAAAGAAAAAAAAAACTAAAAATAGATGTACAATGCATCCCAGATATTCCACTTCAGGGTATTTATTTGAAGAAAATGAAAACTTTAATTCAAAAAGATATATGTAACCATGTGTTCATTGCACCATGACTTATAATAGCCAGGACATGAAAGCAAAATAGGTGTTCGTTGATAGATGAATGGAGAAGGAACTTGTGGCGTATATATTATATATGTACGAACTATAGTGCAATAAAAAGAATGCAGCCTTGCCATTCACAACAAAATGGATGGACCTAAAGAATATTATGCTAAGTGAAATAAGAAAAAGACAAATACTGTATGATTTCTGTTATATGTGGAATCTAGAAAAACAAAACAAACAAACAGAACAGAACAAGAACAGCCTTATAAAAACCAGAGAATAAAGGGATGGTTGCCAAGGGGAAGTGGCTGGCTGGGGGAATAGGTGAAAAGGGTGAAGGGGAATATAATCAATATCATTGCAATAAGTTTTCACAGTGACAGACGATTACTGGAATTAGTGGGATGATCACCGCTGTAAAGTATAAAAATGTCACATCACTATATTGTACACCTGAAACTAATATAACTAATATTGTATACAAATATACTTAAATTTAAAAAAAATGGAAATCCTATATAGACCCATCACTAAACACCCTTCTTTGGTAAGCTAGTTGAAAAATTAGTAAAAAACAACAACAACAACAACCCTAAAACAAAAGTCAAGGACCAAGGACCAAATAGCTTCACTGGTGAATTCTGCCAAACATTCAGACATTTAATACCAATCCTTCTTATCCTCTTCCAAAAAATTTAATAAGAAAGTATTTCCTGACTCATTTTATGAGGCCAATTTGACCCGGATAACAAAGCCAGACAAGGACAACAAAAAAAGAAAAAAGAGAGAGAGAGGAGAGAGAGGAGAGAAGAAAGAAAAGAAAAGAAAAGAAAGAAAGAAAGAAAGAAAGAAAGAAAGAAAGAAAGAAAGAAAGAAAGAGAAAAGAAAAGAGATACATGCCAATGTCTCTGATGAAAATAAATACAAAAATCCTAAACAAAATCCTAGCAAATTGGATACAACAATACATTAAAAGGATCATACCACACAATTAGGTGGGATTCATTCCAACGATGCTAGAATGGTTCAACATCCATGAAATAATTAATGTGATGCATGCACCACATTATTAACAAGGTAAAAGGTACAAATTGTACAGTTATTTCAATAAGTGAAGAAAAAGCATTTGACAAGATACAACATCCATTTATGATTAAAATAGTCAATACAATGTGTATAGAAGGAAAGCACCTCAACCTAATAAAGGCTATTTATAACAAACGCTCAGCTAATATCATACTCAATGGTGAAAAATGGATACATTTTCCTCTAAAGTCAGGAACAAGACAAGGATGACCACTCTTACTACTGTTATTCAACATAGGACTAGAAGTTCGAGCCAGAACAATTGAGCAAGGAAAAGAAATAAAAGGCATCGAAATTGAGATTGAAGAAGTGAAACTGTCATATTTGTATTTGATAAGATTCCGTATATAGAAAACACTAAAGACTCTACCATAGGAATAAACTGAACAAGGCAGATGAAGAACCTGTACACTGAAAGCTACAAAACATTGTTGAAAGACATTAAAGAAGACACATAGAAATGGAAAGATATGTCGTGTTCATGGATTGGAAGAATTAACACTGCCCAGATGGCCAAATGCCTAAAGCAGTACACAGACTTAATGCAATCCACATCAAAATCCTAATGGTATTTTTTTAAAAAATAGAACAAACTATCAAATTTGTGTGGAACCACAAGAGATTCTGAATAGCCAAAGCAATCCTGTGGCAAAGCACTAACTTCAAACTGTGCTACAAAACGACAATAATCAAAACAGTATGCTATTGGCAGTAAAACAGACACACAGACCAGCAGAACAAAATCAAGAGCAGAGACATTAACCCACAGATATATGGAAACTAAGGAGACAAAAACATCATGGAAAGTCTCTTCAATAAATGGTGCTGGGAAAACTGAAGACCACATGCAAAAGAATGAAACTAGACTGCTCTCTGACACCATACGTAGAAATTCAATCATAATAGATTGAAGATATGCATATAAGATCTTTAAAAATGAAATACATAAAACGTACACATCAAACTTCTGAAGAGAAGCCAGTGACATCGGAAGAATGTCTGCCTAAGGGACCTCCCCTGATCTCTCCCGCTGATATTGCAACAAGCTGAACACCTACAATCCAACAAATAACATTGGATCTACACTCAAGCACATCTGAGAGATCTGCGCACCAGAGCATCTGAAGGTGGGGCAATTGCATGAAACTGTGAGGTAAAAAGGAAGAGAGGATCAAAGACAGATACTGCGGAAAATAGTCCAGAGCTCCCTGCAGGACAAGGGAAAGGAAGGAATTACACAGCAGTTTTTGGCTCTCTGAAGCCCGGAACAGTCTTGACTCAGCGATCAGCATATTCCACACAGTGGAACTCAGGAATTCAGGCAAAGAGCAGGGCAGAGACCAAGTACAGAGGGGCAGCAGTTGTGTCTTAGCAACCGCCATTGCCAGGCAGAAAGCTGAGTCACAGAGCCTGGCCACCTCCCCCCCACCATCCCATAGCATGCCTTTTCCCCTATCCCCCATACCCTCTCAGAGCTAGTGAGTCCCAGGGAACTCTGCACATACAGAGCTGAAACATAACACTGCAACCGCCAGTCTCAGTGACGGGGGCGGAGATATTCAAGCAAGGCAGCTGAAGCTTGAGGGCCAGCATTACTGGAAGGAAAACAGCCACACACACTGTTGGCTTCTCACAATCCACCCCACCCCCACCCAGTCAGGCTGATTGAAAGGAAAAGTAGCAGAGCATTGCATCTGACAGTTGGGGCAGTCCAGGGACTTCAAGACCTTTTTAGAGACTCAGACATCCTTGAGCCTTCACATTCTTCCATGGGAGTAGAACCCTGGGATCAAGGCAACCTGGTGACAGAAGAGACACACACATCCCCAGAGAACAGAGAGCATTATTAACCTCAAAGCAGAGATCCAGGAAACATGGACAGTGCAGGAGGTTTGGGTGCCACCTACTGAAAATCAAAAGAAAAACCTCTTATTAATCTGCCTAAGAGATATCACTGCATAATAAATTTTCTTTAAAAAAAAAAAAAACAGTACATTTCCATTAATGCCTAGGCAGAGAAATACTTCATGAAACACAACAAGGTGACAAGGCAGCCCAGAAAAAAATAAAAAATCTCCAGAAAATAACCTTAAAAATATAGAAGTATGCAATTTAAATTCAAAGAATTCAAAGTAACACTTCTGAAAAACCTCATCAAGACACAAGAAAAGTCTGATTGACAGAGCAAAGAACATAGAAACAAAATCATTGAACAACAAGAATACTTTACTAAAGAGATCGAAACTCCAAAGAAGAACCAAATACAACGTCTGGAGATTAAGAACTCATAAAAGGAATGAAGAATGAAATGGCAAGCTTAGGAAATAGAGTTGACCAGATGTAGGAAAGAATTAGTGATATTGACCATAGAGATCGAAATGACACAGATGGAAGAAAAGAGACTTGAGAGTTAAAAAATAAATAAATAAAACTCTGACTCCATCAGAAGGAGCAGTATAAGAATAATGGGCCCCAGGAGGAGACGAGAGGCAGAAAAGAACAGAGAGCCTATTCAGAGAATAGTTGACAAGAACTTTCCAAACCTAAGAAAGAGCTGGATCCTCGAAATCAAGAAGCAAACAGAATACCTAATTATATCAATTTAAAAAGGACTTCTCCAAGGCATATTGTATTAAAACTGTCAAAAATTAATGACAAAGAAAGAATTGTCAAGGAAGCCCAGGAAAAGAAGACAGCAAGCTATAAAGGAAAACCCATTAAATTATCATTGGATTTTTAAAATGAATTTCTAGAAGCTAGGAGGAAATGGGATCAAATACTCTATAACTACTGAAAGAGAAGGTATTACCAGTCAAGAAGAACATAACCAGCAAAGTTATCATTTAGAAATGAAAGAGAAATAAAAACCTTTTCAAACATAAAAAAGCTGAGGGAGTTTTCCACCACAACACCTGCATTACAAGAAATACAAAGGAGGGTCATTCTATTTGAAACAAAAGAACAAAAATTTATATATTATGATGAGTAAGATGACTAACAGTCAGACAGAAACAAGAAATTTATTAAGGACAATTAAGACCACTTATTAATAACTGTATTTCAAGCTTAAATATTATATAATGGTTAAAGCTTAAAAAAAAACTTTTTAAAAAGAAGATAACTGCTACTGCAACCTAGGTATAAATGTACAGCATAAATATAATGAATTCAACAAAAATAAAAGAAAGGAGGGATCAAAGGTCTGAATTTGCAAAGGGGAAAGGAGATAAGATGTATACAGAAAAAAGTACTGCTGTATATATGAAACTTTTTTTTACATAACTTGATAGTAGACACAACACGCACACACACGCACACACACACACACACACACACACACACACACACACACCAGAACTAATATACATAGCAAAGAAAGAAAAGGGGAGCAAGAAAACAAGAAAAGACCATACATTAACACCACCAAACTAAAATAACAGGGAGAAACACAAGAGCAGTGAAAGAGTGAAGACACCAAGCTACCGGAAAACAAAATATAAAATGGCTATAGGAAATATTCATATGTCAATAATCACTCTACATGTAAACTGACTGAAATCACAAGAAAGCACAGAGTAGCAGATTGGATCAAAACAAACAAAACAAAACAAAAACCCCAGCCATATGTTACCTTCAAGAGGTGCATCTCAGCTAAAAGACAAATATAAACTCAAAGAGAAAAGTTTGAAACAATAGTCATAACAAATGGCATCCAGAGAAGAAAATGTACAGCTGTACTTAGATGAAACAGACTTCAAAATAATAATAATAATAAAGGTAACAAGAGACAAAGATTGAAAATGATACTCAAAGCAAATGGCATCCAGAGAAAAGTGGGTATAGCCATTCTTATATCTGATGAAATAAACTTCAAGATAGAAAAGGTAATGAGAAAAAAATATGGACACTGTAATTATAAAGGGAACCATACATTAAGAAGACATAACGTTAATATATGTGCTCTCTATCAATAAATCCACTACCTATAGACTATTAACGGAACTAAAGGAAGAAACTAACAAAAACACAATTATAGTAGGGGTCCTAAATACCACATTGACAGCTATAGGTCGATCAAACAAAAGCAGTAGGGAAAAATCAACCTTAAATGACACAGCAGATCAGTTGGACATAATATCTACAAAACCTTTCATCCCAAAACATCAGATCAAACATTCTTCGCTAGTGCATATGGAACATTCTCAAGGATAGACCATATGTTGGGACACAAACCTAGCCTAGCAAATTTAAGAAGATTGAAATCATACCAAGCATATTCTTTGGCCATAATGCTTTGAAATTGGAGGTCAATTGTAACAAAGCAAAGCAAGAAAATCTGCAAATATGTAGAGATTAAAGAACATGATATTAAAGAAAGACTGTGTCATAGGATATAAGGAGAAACCAAGAGGTACATAGAAACAAATAGGAATGAAAGTACAACATATAAAATCTTTTGGGACACAGTAAAAGTGGTAGTAAGAGGAAAGTTTTTAACATTACAGGCCTATCTCAAGAAAGAATAAAGCTCTATTACTAGCTGTTAAAAGCATGATGTAGTGAGAGATGTCCCCAGATCTTACACCCTGAGACATTGTAAAGCTGAATATCTAAATCAATAAAAAAATTTTTTAAAGAAAAAAAACAACCTGTACACAAACACGTCTGAGAGAGGGATCTGAGAATAAGAGCTACCACAGAGTCAGAACCCCGGGTGCCAGTCAGTAGACTGGGAGAAACAAAGAACTGCCTCTCATAGCCAGAGCTCTCTGCAGGTTGAGGGGAGCGGGAAGAAGGTGTGGCAGGTTTCCCGAACAGCCCTGCCTAAGAGAGTTGTGTGCTCTATGAAGTGGCAGTGCCCAGGGATCATAGCAGAAAGCAGAGAACTGGAGATTGCAGAGAAGCAACAATAGATTATTACCAACCACAGTTACAAAACATAAGGCTGAGCTGCAGCGCCTATTCCTCAATCCAGACGGCACTTATCCCATATTCTCAAAGATCTAATACTGCCGAAACTGTAACTAACACTGACAGAGACTGACACTGAGGGCAGCAAGCATGATTAAATATTTATAAGGGGGAAAAAGGTATTATTAAGACTTTATATAAAGCAGGGATCCAAGACGCTTAGACACCTAATACTGGAAATCAAAAGAAAAATGCCTTCTCAGCAATGGGCTAAAAAGAAACCTTTATATAATAAGTGTTCTTCCCGGGGGGGGGGGGGGGAGGCAGAATACACTTCCATTAGTGCCCAGCAGAGAAATAGTATACTAAGCACCATGAACAACCAAGGTCAAGAAAGACAAAAGTCACCAGAAAATAGCTTAAGAGATAGAAATATGCAACTTAAGTGACAGAGAATTCAGGATGGTACCTCTAAAAAAACTCAATGAGATCCAAAATAATTCATATCAATAATTCCAGGAATTGAAAAAAACAACTAGATCAGCAAAATGAGTTTTGTAGCAAGGAGATTGAAACCCTTTAAAAGAACCAAATAGAACTTCCGGAGATAAAGAACACAGTATACTAAAAGAGATGAAGAATGAAATAGCCAGCTTAGGAAATAGAGTTGAGAAAATGGAGGGAAGGATCAGAGATAATAAGACAGAAATCTAGAAATAAATCAGAAGGAAGAGAAAAACTGAAGAATGAAAAAAAATGAAAGAGAAATATAAGAACTAGCTGACAACATTATTCTCCAATGGGAGGAAAAGGAGCAGGGATTAGAAAGCATTTTCAGACAAATAGTTGACATGAACTTCTAAAATCTAAGGAATGAACTGGAGCTTGGCATTCAAGATGTCAACAGACACTCAACTGTCTCAACTGAAAAAAGCTTTCTCCAAGACATGGTAAAATCCAGTACAAAGAAAGAATTTTCAGGACAGCCAGGGAAAAGACAGTAACCCATAAAGGAAAGAAAACCCATTAGATTATCATCGGACTTCTCAGCACAAACATTACAAGCCAGAAAGGAGTGGAATTAAATATTCAAACTATTAAATGAAAGGAACTATCAGCCAAGAATAATATCCAACTAAGCTCTCCTTTAGATGTGAAGGAGAAATAAAGACCTTTCCAGACATACAAAAAATAAGGGAATTCTTCACTATGAGGCCTGCACTACAGGAAATACTGAAAGGGGTCAGTTTACCTAAAACAAAATGACAAAAAAATACATAACTATGGGTAAGGTGCCTAACAGGCAGATAGAAGTAGAGTAGTGCAGCCCTTATTAAGAACAGGGCATTTTAAGCATAAACAGAAAGAGATTTGCTATTGCAAGACAGTAATGAAAGTTCAGCACACATAGGGACAAATTGAGACAACAGTGACAGAAAAGATGAGGATTCAAAGATCCAGATTCACAAAGGAGAGTGGAGATAAGTTACACAAAGAAAATATGTGTGTGTGTGTGTGTGTGTATGTACATATATACATATATATATATATAAACTATACATATTTGTAATTGTAACCACACGCCCTTACAAAACCGAAGTATATACCATAGAATAAGAAGGACCAGAGGGAAAACCCACAAAAGTCAACCAAAATAAAAAACAGATTACAAAGATTCGGAAGCAACAGAAATGCCAAGCTACCAGAAAACAAAAGACAAAATGGCTATAGGGAAACCTCATATTTCAATAATCACCCAAAATGTAGATGGACTGACCTCACCAATAAAAAAGCACTGAGTTGCAGATTGAATCAAAAGACAAAATCCAACTATATGCTACCTGCAGGAGACACATCTCAGTGCCAAAAATAAATATAGACTCAAAGAGAGAGGGTAGAAAATGATATTTCAAGCAAATGGCATTCAGAGAAAAGTGGGAGTATTGGAACAACTTTCGAACAAAATAGACTTCAAAATAAAAAAGATAAAGAAAGATACTGAAGGACACTTCATAATGATAAAGGGAATCATACACCAAGAAGACATAACACTTATTAATATTATGCTCCCACTCAAGGAGCCCCAAAATATATAAAGTAATTTCTAACAGAACTAAAGGGAGAAACAGACCAAAACACTATCATAGGGAGGACCTAAATGTCCCACTGTTGGATATGGACAGATCATCCAAACAGAAAATCAGTAAATAATATCCTTAAATGATACATTGGACCAAGATGATCAACATTTACAAAGCCTTTTACCCCCAAATCAGCTGCTTATATATACCTCCCTAGTGCACATGAAACATTCTCAGGGATTGACCACATATGGGACACAGAGAAAGCCTCAACAAATATAAGAAGGTTGATATCATACCAACCATATTCTCGAATGATAACGCTTTGAAGCTGGAGATCAAAATGGATTAAGAACCTGAATATAAGACCTAAAACAATAAATTGCATAGAAAAATAACATAGGAACCAAAATCATAGAGCTTGGAATTAAAACGGATTTCATGAATTTGACCTCAAAAACATGAGGCATAAAAGTAGAAATAAATGAATGTGACTGCATCAAGCTAAAAAGCTTTGCAGAGCAAAAGAAACTGTCAGCAAGGCAAAGTGGAGATCTTACCACAAAGGATCATATAAGAATACTATGAAAAAGCATACTCCACCAAATTTAATAACATAGAAAAAATGAACAAGTTCTTAGAAATAAACAACCTTCCTACACTAAATCATGAAGAACTGGGAAATCTGAATATACTGATCGACAGTATGGAAAATGAAATAATCATGGAAAACCTTCCTAAAGCAAAAGTCCAGGACCAGAAGGCTTTATTATCAGTTCTCAAGTTTTTCTAAAGTATTGAAGAGGAATTCTTCGTAATTTACTTAATGAGACCAACCTTACCCCGATACCAAAACCTTGTAAAGGTAATTCAAAAACAGAATAGACCAATATCTCTTATGGACACAGTGCAAACTCCTAAACAAAATATTAGCAAATTGAATACAACACATTAAAAAGATGATCAAATGAGTTTCATCCCAGGAGCACAGGATGTTTTAACATATGCGTATCAATTAATGTGATACCACATAAACAAAATAAAGAATTAAAATTACATGATCTTATCGATAGATGCCGAAAAAGCATTTGAGAAGGCTCAGCATCCACTTAGGCTCAAAAAAAACTTAATAAAATAAGAAAAGAAGGAAAATGCCTGAACATAATAAAGCCATATAAGACAATCCCTTATCTAATATCATACTTATGGTGAAAAGTTAACATTCCCTCTAAGATCAGAAACAAGACAAGGCACTCTGCTATTATCACCATTATTCAATATAATATTGGAAGTCCTAGATAGAGCAATCAGACGAGAAAGAAATAAAAACATCCAAATTTGGAATAAAGAGGTCAAAGTACCGCTTTTTGCAAATGAAATTATCTCTATTTAGAAAACACTAAAGACTCCACTAAAAAACTATTAGAGGTAATAAATAAATACAGTAAAGTTTCAGGATGCAAAATCAATGTACAAAAACCTATAGCATTTCTTTACAAATAAATCTTTAGTAGAAGAAATGAATTGCAATTGCAACAAAAAAGTTAAAAACCTAGGAATAAACCTAACAAAGCATGTGATGAACCTATACATGCAAACTATAAGACATTGTTAAAAAGAATTGAAGAAGACACAAAGAAATAAAAAGATATTTCATGTTCATGGACTGGAAGAATTGACATAGTTAAAATGACTTTATTACCTAAAGCATTATAGAGATTGAATGCAGTCCCCATTAAAATTCAAGTGGCATTTTTTAAAGAAATAGCACAAAGAATCATCAGATTAAATGGAAGCACAAGAGACACTGGATAGCAAAAGCAATCTTGAGGAAAAAAATGAACAAGCTAACTCATACTCCCTGACTTCAAATTATGCTACAAAGTGACGATAATCAAAACAGCATGGTATTGGAAGCAAAACAGACACACAGACCAATGGAACAGAATTGAGTGTCCAGAAATAAGCACCTGTATGTATAGGCAAATAATTTTGACAAAGAATCCAAATATATAATGGAGAAAGGAAAGCCTCTTCAATAATGGTGCTAGGAAAATCATAAAGCCACGTGCAAAAGAATAAAACTAGACTGCTCTCTATCACCAAACACCAAAATTGACTCAAAATGGACCAAAGACCTGAATATAAAACCATAAACAATAAGTGTCTACAAGAAAATATAGGTACTAAACTCACAGACCTTGAATTTAGAGAGAATTTTATGAATTTGACCTCAAAGACAAGGGAAGTGAAAGCAAAAAGAAATGAATGGGACTATATCTAACAAAGAGCTTCACAGCAAAAGCAATCATAACAAAAAGAGAAAAAACTGATAGGAGAATATATTAGCAAACAATGCCTGTGATAAGGGCCTAATATCTAAAATAAACAAAGAGCTCATATGACTCAAAAAGCTCATAAAATTCAATTAAAAATGGGTATAGGACCTCAGCAGACACTTCTCTCAAGAAGACATACAACAGGTCAACAAACATGAAAGGATGTTCAACTTCTATATTGAGCTAGTTGAGTTATTAAGAATAGCTATTCATTGAGGAAATGAAAGTCAAAACCACAATGAGATGCCACCTCACACTTGTTAGAATGACAATCATCAAAACAAGTTAATAACTAGTGTTGGGAGGTTGTTGGGGGAAAGGAACCCTCATACTCTGCTGGTGGGAAAGTAAATTGCTACAGTCACTCTAGAGAATAATATGGAGAGTTCTCAAAAAACTAAGAACAGAATTCCATGTGACACAGCAATCCTTCTTCTGGGTATTTACCCGCCAACATGTGAAAAATTTATCCACAGAGATGATAGATGATTAGATAGCGATGTGGTACATATATACAATGGAATATTATTCAGCCATAGGAAATGATAAAATACTGTCATTTGTGACAACATGGATGGATCTTGAGATCATTATGCTAAGCAAAATAAATCAAACAGAAAAAGCTGATAATCATATGATTTCACTGATATGTGGGATATAAAACTGAAAGCAAAAAAAAAAAAATCCCATAAACACGACAAATAAACAGAGACTCACGGACACAGACAGTGGATTAGTGGTTACCAAGAGGAAGGGAGAGGAGTAAAAGTTTTACTCTGAATGGTTGAACACAATGCAATATGCATATGACATATTCTTAAATTGTACACTTGAAACCTAATTGATTACATTAACCAATGTCACTCAAATAATTTTAATAAAAAATAAATTAAAACACAATCTTCTGAACCTTGGTCTCATAGAGCTTTTTTTTTTTTTTTTGATGGACTTGACCTTGAAGACACAGGAAGTAAAACATAAATGAATGGAACTATGTCAAACATAAAAGCTTCTGCATAGCAAAAGATAACAACAAAAGAAAAAGACAACCACTGAATTTGAGAATATATTTGCCAGATACATATGATAAGGGGTTAATATTCAAAATATATAAAGAGCTCATACAGCTCAATAAAAACAATCTGATTTTAAAATGTACAAGAAACTTGAATAGACAAGTTTCCAAGGAAGACATAGAGATGGCCTACCAAAATATGAAAAGATGCTCAATATCACTAGTTATAAGGGGCGTGTAAGTCAAAACCACAGTCAGATACAACCTTATACCTGTTAGTATAGCTATTATCAGGAAGACAAGAAATAAGTTTTGGAGAGAATGTGGAGAAATAGGAACACTCTCACATACTGCTGGTGGGAATGTAAATTGCTGCAGCCACTATGTAGAACTGTACGGAGGTTCACCTCCATATTCAATCAAAATAGTAACAATATTCAATCAAAATTTTAACAAAAGTGGTATTATGTCAACCAGCAATCAGTCTTCTGGGTATATATCTGAAATTTTGAAAATACTATCAAGATATATGTACTCATGTTTATTGCAGCATTCTTCACAATAGCCAAGAATTGGAAACAACCTAAGTGTCTTTCAACAGATGATTGTATAAAGAAAAAATGGTACATATATACATTAAATTACTACTCAGACATGAAAAGATAAAATATTGCCATATGCAATAACATGGGCCGATCTTGAGAGCACTAAGGAAATCTGTTAGTCAAAAACAATAAGTACCATAGAATTTCAGTCATCTGTGGGATATAAAATAAAAAGCAACAAATGAATAAAGAAAAAAATCTTAACAAATACAGACAATAGAACAGTGGTTACCAGACAGGAGGGGAATTGAGGGATAATGAGGAGGGTAAAGGGAGTCAAATTTATGATAAGGGAAGAGACTAAAGTTCAGGCAGTAAGCACACGACAGAGGATACAGCTATCCTACTACAAAGTTGTACACCTGAAATTCATATAATGTTATTATCCGATGTTACTCCCAATGAATTTAATTTTAAAAGTCACATAATGTTTATTATTTGATGAAAATACAAATATGTTTTTAAATCTAAGCATTAAAAATTAATTCATACAGTGGAAGTTTTTTAAAATTCAAAGAAGTATATAAAAGATAAACATCTCTGTTTCCACTATAGTCAAGCTTTTGGTATATTTCTCAACAGCATTTCCCCCCATATTTATCAATTGTAAAATAATTTTAAATCCAGTTTGTAAAATATTCTTTGTCCTTTAACTTGAAAGAGCCATTTTGCTGTTAGTTGCATATAAAAGTTTCATGATTACATTTTCATTAGAAAATGTTACTGTTCCGGCAAAGTCCTTATTATCTTCTGTAGGAGCTTGGAAGATGGGATGAAAACCTGTTAGAAAGCTGAACTGTGTCCTTACAAGCTGGGCTTAATAATAGTTTTTCAATACAGAAGCATATAGGGTGCATTGAATAATTTAATGGAAATTGTCAAGCAGTATCTTTCGAGACTATGTATGCTGGAGAGAGACTGATAACTATGTGCAATCTTCATTCACTAATTTATTTTATCAGCTGAATAAACATCTAAGGCAAAAGGATAGGGAGTTCAGAGAGAGATTTGAAGTCATGTGTAATCCATGGATCAGTGAAGAAGATAAAATTATATGTAAAATAATGTCAACGTTATAAAATTGGATATTTAACTTACATCTGTTCTCATAAAATGCTCTCGTTGCTGAAATATGAAACATATAAAATGAAGGCTTATATTTTGAAAAATTTTAGATCTTATTTATTTTGAATTTTGAAACCTACAATGCTTCTATAGTGATCACTTCTTACCATAGCATTCCTTGAACACCCTCAGGGTACCCTCAGAGTGTAGTAGAAAAAGAAGGCATATGATCCCTGGCCTCCAGGAGCTTGTTTTCTAGAGAAGACTGAGCTTGAATGACAATTCATAATCAGTTTGTGTCTCAAACTGTGGAAGTGTAATCTGGCCAGAGTGCTATATAGTATAGATGACTTTGTCAGGGAGAGATAAGTGTGAAAGGAATTGAGAAAAAAAAAATGGGCAAGGATGCATTCTTTAAATAAATTTTAAAACCAAAAACATTGCTGCTATTTCTTCAGTTTCCTGGAGAAATAATTCCCCTCATTCTCCAACAAACCAGTATGTTATTGAAAGCAAGCACAGAACATCCTCCACTATTACCACCACTTGTTTAAAAACAGGAGTCATTTAAAATCTTGCCAACAACCTTTCCCTTTATTCTTTATTTCCCACCTGATACCACCCATAGTCCCTAGCTGATGAAGGAGATCAAATTGTTTTATTTTCATACCCTCATTCTGTTAGGCACATATACCTGTGATGACCCACCAAGATTCGAATCTATGAGGCTCTTCAACATTCCTAAAACTCTTTATAATCCTGGGGACAAAATACAATATCAGTGTCGCCTTGGGTACAAGCCCATTCTGCCTTATCTTCCCACTACTGCTGTGTGTCAACCTGATAACACATGGACACCTCTCCAGGAGGCTTGTACAAGTAAGTAAACAAAACTTTTCTTTTTATTGCTCTATATCTTCACACACTTTAAACTGCTGCTTAAATTTCACTGTTGTGATGATGGTTTTCTCATGAGAATGTAGATTTTAAATAGCAATGTCTTTGAAAATCAGCCTGGAGTCTTTTTCTTGGCAATTGGTCTTCAGGCAAATGTGAATCTTTCCTTTTATCATTAAGGAAAGACAATATTTCCATAAATTCAGAAGAGTGATGTCGAATTTTGATTTTGATCTAAATCTGTTTTGAAATTGTTGTGACACAAGAAACTTGAAATTTTTCTTTTAGGAAAATCATGTCCACAGCTAGAAGAACCCCTAAATGGCCAAATAATCTATGTAAACAGAACTTTTCAGTTTGGTTCACAGGCTCACTATGTTTGCAATGAGGGGTAAGTTAAGTTGCTGCTTAGGAAGAAGGTAAATATTACTAATTTAATATTTCTTTTGCTTCTCCTCTTACAGATTCCTATAATTTTGGTACATTTTGCTTTCTCTGTGACAACTGTACTTGTAGCTAATCAACTCTTCAACTTTCCATGGAGACTGTAAAGGTGTATAGTGAAATAGGAGAAATTTAAATTGCAGGAAAGCAAAATTGTATAATACTTGCTATATGTAATAACACGCCAGTCATTAGCAATAAAAATGTAGTAGTCTTGATGGCTTTATCCTTAACACAAAGTGCACCCTTTATAAAATACCCGACTCTCAGAGTTGATTAAGGGCTTATAGAAATGCAAGGTGGAATTGCCAGACAAAGATATTCTTACATCGAGGTAACTTGTCAGATGTTAACAGATGAAAATAGGCCTGGTAAGCGTGGGCCTTAATATTTATTGATGAAGTCTCATAGTTGGAAAACCTTATTCTTGAGGGTGCTACAAAGTAGTGATGCATCTCAAAAAGAGAAACGGAGCACTTAATACTAGCTTTTGTTTTACAAAACTTTTTTAATACTATATATTCAGGATATTGGGAATTTATAACATGTGCATTTTTAAGGTCAATGTAAACCAATATAAAAAAGAAACTGATTTTTATATTAACTTTCTATCTGCTACTTTCCTGAATTCATTTATTCTATCAGGTATGTGTGTGTAATCCTTGATTTTTTACGTATTTAGTTCTTCCTAACAAATTTGGATGCCCTCATTCATCAATTGAGATAATCGTGTAGGGTATCTTTTTGTCTTCATTCTGTTCTCGTTGCATATTACATTGATTGACTTTTATGTGTTGATTTACCCTTGCACTCCAGGAATAAATCTGTCTTACCATGCTTTATCATCCTGCGGAATTCTGTTTGCAATTATTTTTGAGGATTTTTACATTAAGGTTCACAAGGGATGTTAGTCTGTAGCTTTCATTTCTCGTAGTATCTTTGACTGACTTTGCTGTCATGGTGATACAGGTTTCAAAAAGTAAGTTCAGAAGGCTTCATTCCTCTGCAGTTATTTGGAAAAGACTGAGAAGGATGGGTCTTAGATTCGGTTTAAATGTTTGGTAGTTTTTACCGTAAAACCATCAGGTCCGGGACTTCATTTTATTAGGAGATGTTTGATTACTGATTCAATCTTCTTACCAGTTATAGGTCGACTCAGATTTCCTTTTTCTTTTCTTTTCTTTTCTTTTTTTTTTTTTTAATTCAGTCTTGGTCAGTTCTGTGTTTCTAGAAAATTTCCCATTTTAAATAAGTTATCCAACTGTTGGTTGGCATAACATTGTTCATAGTAATCATATAAAATGTTGTATTTCTGTAGAATTATTTTTAGTTTACTTTTTACTATTATTTTTTACTTTAGTAATTGAGTCTTCTCTTTTTCTTAGTCCTTCCTGCTAAAGTTTCATCAATTTAGTTGATCTTTTCAAAAAACCTACTTTTAGTTTTGTTGATTTCCTCTATTATTTTTCTCTTCTCAATTTTTTAATATCTGCTCTCATCTTCATTATTTACTTTCTCTACTGTTTAGGGGTTATTTCTTCTTTATCTAATTCCTTAAGTTGTAAAGTTAGGTTCTTGATTTCAGATCTTTCATTTTTTACTTTAAGTGCTTCTAGCCGTGAATTCTGTCCTTGGCACTGCTTTCACTGTATCTCATGAGTTTGGGCATATTATGTTTTCATTTTTATTCATTTACAGTATTCTCTGTGTTCCCTATGATTCTTTCTTTGACCCATTGGTTGTTGAAAAGTGTGTGTTTGATTGTCACAGTTTGGGTGATTTTCCAGTTTTCCTTTTGATATTGATTTCTAACTTTGGCAAGAGAAATTTCTGAGATGTACTAACTAAATTATATCAGGCCAGAGGGTAGGAAGAAGAGACTGTGAAAGACTGAAAACAATGGAAGTCTTCTCACTTTTCTGAATGTATTGAAACTTCGAATCAATGTCCAGACCTAATTAGCATCGTATTTAGTTAAGGGCTCTTATTGATGTTATAGCTCTTATCTAAAATGGATAGCTAACCACTAGACTCCACCTCATCCTGCTTACACATGAACTTTTCAAACTATTGCCAGTGAACTATCTGAAAGCAGCAAACACTTCTTCTTTATACACTATGGACCTATTTGAGAACTAGTCCCACTTGTCTTACTTCTGCAACCCCTTATCAGTAGCCAGTGTGAATTCTTTCAAAATAACTTACATCTTCTCAAAACTATAAACGAGCCCTGTCAGACACAGGATGGTGGACATGTTTGTCTTCCCCATCTAATCCTCCTGATCATGCTTTAGACTGCTTGCCCCTGGACCCGGTTCCTTTTTTTCTGGCTATAATATGTCTTAATGAACCCTTTCTTTCAGAGAGTTTCTGGTTGCTAATGTTTTTGTTTTAACAACTTTATCCTATTGTGGTCAGAGAATATACCTTTTATGATACTTGTCTTTTAAAACCTATAGATTAATTACTATTAATTTGGGATTTAACATATGGTCTATCCCAAGGGCACTTGAGGAGAATGTGTATTCTCTTGTTGGGTGTGGTCCTCTGTCTATTTCTGGGAGAACTAGCTGGTTACTGGTGTTGTTGAAACCCTCTATTTCCTCATTTGTTTACTGTCTGGTTGTGCCATCCATTATTGTGAGTGGGGTCTTGAAGTCTCCAACTATTGTTGGAGGAATGCCTCTTGTGGAGAAATGAGCATTTTCCCCTCAATTCTGTCATTTTTGCTTCATATATTTTGAAGGTCTGTCATTAACTACGTAACTGTTCATAATATTTATATCTTCTTATAGTATTAAAAATTTATTAAAGTATGTCGTGCTCCTGTCTCTTGTAAATTTTTTTGAATTAAACTCTATTTTGTCTTAGTGTAGCCAGCCCTACTCTCTTTTGGTTACAGTTTGCTCAGAATATCCTTTTCCATCCTTTTACTTTCAACTTGTTGATGTCTTCTGAATCCTTTGAGTATAGCAGATAGTTGGAACATTTGTTTTTATCCATTATACCAATATCTGACGTTGGCTGTAGCAATCAATCCTTTTAAATTTAAAGTGATTATTGACAAGGACGGATTTAATTCTGTCATTGAGCTATTTGTTTCTTACTTGCCTTAATGCTTTTTTGCCCCATTTCCTGAATTACTGTATAATTGTGTGTTAGTTGACTTTCTAATTAAATGTTTGAGTTCCCTCCTTATTTCTTTTTGTGTATATTCTATAGTATTCCATCTGTGGTTCCCATGTGGATTAGTTTTGACTTCCTATAGTTATATCATTCCAATTTGAATTTCTACCAATTTAACTACAATAAATGATAAAAACCAATCCTTATCAAGTATATAACTAACCTTTTTGGTTGTAAATGTCATTCTAGCCTCTACAACAATAATTATAATACCGGTATCTACACTATTCATTTTCTTTATAATATTAGTCTCTTAAATCACATAGAAAATAAAAATGCATTTGCAAATCACTGGTACAATAATTCTAACTTTCATAATTGCCCAGGTGGGTACCGTTGGTGAGATATTTATTCATCCATATGGCTTCAGGTTACTCTCTAGTATTCTTTAATTTTACCTTTCAGGACTCCCTTGAGCACATTTTACAATCAAGGTCTAGTTGTAACAAATTACCTCGACTTTTATTTCTGGAAAGTTCTTAATATCCCCCTCATTTTTGAAACACAGTTCTACTGTATAGAGGATTTGTGGTCAACACTTTTTCTCTTATCACTTAGAGTCTATCAATTCACAGCCTTCTGGCCTCTGAGTTTCAGATGACAAATCTGCTGATAATGTCATTTAGGATTTCTTGTACATGATGATTCACTCCTCTCTTACAACTTTCAGATTTTTGTCAATGGCTTATGAAAGTGTGATTATTATGTATCTTAGTGTGGGCCTCCTTGAATTTATTTTACTTGAAGTAATTGAGCTTTTGGGGTATTTATATTCATCACATTTGGGAAGTTTTCAACCAGTCTTTCTTCAAAGATTCTCTCTGCTCTTTCCTCTTTATCTTCTACTTCCAAGAGTCCCACAGTATATATGCCATGTTGGTCTGCTTAAAAATGGTGTCCCACAGTTGTTTAGGCTCTGTTCACTTCAATCTTTTTCTCTTTGTTCTTCAGACTCAATAATTTTCATTTTCCTAGCTTTAGTTTGCTGATTCTTCCTTCTGCCTGCTCAAAACTGCCTTTAATTCCCCTAGTGAATATTTCATTCCAGGTTCTGTACTTTTGAACTCCAGATTTCTTTCTTTCTTTTTTTTTTTTACAATTTCTGTCTCCTAACTTTGTTTACACATTCGTTTCTTAATTTTTAAAATTTATTTTAGTGTTTTGAGAATCCTTAAAAGAGTTTTGTAATTTTTTTTTCTAATTTTTTTGAAACGCCAGTGCTATGGGGTTTCCGCAGGTGGCGTTACTCAGAAAATGGAGAAGCTGTTTGGCAGGCCTCTTTTTACCTTCCTCTCAGGGGATAGATTGTTGGTGCATTTGCATTTTATCCTACAATTGTTGACAGCATGGGAATTCAGCAAGCACAACAGCTGGGGCACACATTTTGTGCCTGTTATATCTCTGGGGGGCTGTCGGAGGAAAGGCACATAGATGTTGCCCCATGCGTGAGGCGCCAAGTGATGGGTGGACTATACCTGGACGTTTCAGTCTGACAGAGTGTCGCCCTTCTCCAGATGTTTGAAGAGAAACATCAGATGCTGTTAGTCAGGACGGATACCCTCCTTGTCTTGGATTTAGGCACTGATGTTCTCACTATGTTCCTGATTTCAACCTTGAGAGTCATGGTCTTGATTGTCAGGGTAATCGCATAGATTTGCAGTTCTGCATTTGTTGTTCAATAGACTCATGAAGAAAACAAAGACTGTGGAATCTGAAATTGCAGGTTTGTAACCAAGATTGCTTGCAAACAATGTACACAAATGTTCAATGACTATTTTAAAGTTTTTATCTAGTATATATTCCCTCAGTTTTTTTTTCAGAGGTGATTTTTGATGATTTCTTTTTTTCTTATATTCTTTTTTTTTATTATTATTAATTGGCCGTACATTCCTATGGCTTTGCATGCTTCATGATTTTTTTTGTTGAACTGAACATTTGACCCTAATAATGAGGGAATTCTGGGAAACGCCTTATCACACTCACTAGTGTTTATTGTTTTATGGGGGTTTTTTGTTGTTGTTGAAGATTGTCTCTGTGCTGAAAATCAGCCTGACATGTAACTGGAGGTCTTTTCAGATCTTTTCTGAGCTTTCCTCTGGGCATGTGCAGTCACTCCCTAATTTATTTCACATATGCAATTGTTTTCAAATGTCACAAAAGGGAATACAGTGAAAAATCAATGAGAGAACAATACTTGCTTGTTCTTCAATTCCCCTGGAAGGCACCTCAGTCAGCAAGGAAGAGACTTACAGGAGTGTGGCCATGTAACATCAATGGCTGCCCAACATTTTGTCTGCTTCTCTGATCAGAAGCAGCAATCAATGATAAGAGCATGGATCTCCAATATTAGAAGACAAATTCCTTTTTGCCACCTTACTCCAGGGCTGATTTTAAGCTGCTATAGGAAAACACTCAGCTGCTTGCTCTGGGAGTGGACTTGGTGGCTTTCACTGTGCTAAGTGCTGAAACTGACCAAAATTAGTGCAATTTACCTGTCCAAGTTTCTTCCTGGAAGTTGCAAGTCTTCAGCAAGCTCCACAATTCCAAAACAGCTGCATCAATTCCAAAACAGCTGCATCAGAGAGATGCTAGCACTGCAGTTGTTGTCTAGGTTGAAAGACACATTCTTGCTGTTTCCTAACCTGCCATCCATCCTCTCAGAATCCTCTCCTAATACACTATGGTATAGAACCAAAGAGTGAGCCTTGGAGAGAAGTCAGCTGGAGGCGATCATAGGCAGTTTCAGTGATTATTTTGTAGTTTAATAAGTGAAAATATCCAGTCAATAATTTCAAAGAGAGAGTTTGTTACACACGTTGAGGAGTACCAAAAAGTCTTTTAAGACATAGAATCTACTCAAAAAGTCGTAGTCTTATTCAGAAGCACAATATATCCTGAGAGCCGTTAAAGGTAAGTAGTAAATGAGAAGAACCAAAGAAATAGATTTATTCATGATCATTACAATGAGAGTCCAGAGGACAAGAGAGTATTGTGAATGTAAATCGTCAGACATTTCATCGAGTAGGAGTTTTCCAGAGCTACTCTTAGGAGGATATTCTGAAAAATATTAATAAGACCTAAAACTTGTCTAGCATTCACCATGTTCCACATGCTAACTCATCTAATACTGCAAACAACCCCACAAGCCTTATACTATTTTCCCTTTTCATAAATGTGAAAACTGAGAAACAGAAACACTAAAGAACTTGTCCAAGCTGAAAAAACAAGTCAGTCCAGCTGGAGCTGGAACTGGAAACCAGTCAGGTGAACTCTAAGGCCTCAGCTTTCTACTCAGCTGTTGTCCGTACTGCGTAGAATTGCACCAGCAAAGGCAAAGAAGTGAATGTGTGATGCGATTGCCAGACACAGCAAATACCTGAGTGACAAGGGTGACGGAATTATTGAGATGTTTTCTTCCAGGCCAATGTGTGTGCAAATGCAAAATCTTTTTACTTCATTACATTGCAGATTTTGTTAGTTCGTTCAATATATGTTGTCTCCTTGAAACTACTGTAATGCAGAAAAACATCTATATAGATGCTTTCTTCATTATATGCTTTTTGTAACAGATGAGAACACAGTAATCCTGTTTCTTTTCCTTTAGTTTTCACTTACTTGGGAAAAAGATTGTATATTGTGAACTTTCTGGAAGTAATGTGGATTGGAGTGATAATCCCCCAGAGTGTGAAAGTACGTATTCTCTCTTTAAAACGTAGAGCAGCAGTTCTCAAACTTTTTGGCTTGGGGACCCCATTATACTTTTAAATTGTAAGGAGCCCACAGAGCTTTCCTGCAATTGGATTACGTCTAATAATATTCCTTATATTGCAATTAAAACAGAGATGCTTTAAAATAATTATTTATCAATTCATTTATAAGAACAGTAAGCCAACAAATGCAAGATTTTCTTTTCATACAAATACAATATTTCCAAAACAAACAGTGAGAATTATAGCTTTGTTTTATACATTTCTGTCTCTTCAGTATCTGGCTTTAAGGAAGACTTCTGGGTTCATTTTGTTACATTACCAAACAATTTGAAGCCACTGGAAAAACTCACTGTAGACTCAAGAATGGAAGTGAAAAACAAGACAATAGCATCTTGGTATTATTGTGACCATCTATTTAGGAATGATATGTTTGTAAATTATAAAACATTTCTCAATCAACACTGAGTTCTGTTTTTAAACAGAAGCATATTGTCTTATGAAATTATCAGCACACATTATAAGAAGTCTTAACAGTCTTAAAAAGGCCTTGCAGAAAAGTACAGGTGTTTTATATAGGTATCTTGTAATAGGTATTTAAGAAAGTGAGATTTATCTAAAAGTCAATTTGTCCATTAATGATTTGAATTGGGATGATACATTTTCTTATAGAAACTTTTTTCTAAATATATACTAGATTCACAACGACTTTGTAGAAATATGTCAGTGAACATATTAAAGGCAGTTCACAGGACATTACTAATGCTGTCTTAGTTTTCACTGTATCATTTGCCTCTCATGTCCTCTTTTTTTTCTTTTTAAGAAATTATGTGTCGACCACCTCCAAATATAGCAAATGGAAAATACACCAATAGCCACAAGCCTATCTTTGACTATAATGAAGTAGTAACTTATAGTTGTAATCCTTCAATGGGACCAGAGAAATATTCACTTGTTGGAGAGAGCAAACTTATTTGTCGTGGACTATGGAGTAGTGACCCTCCTGAGTGTAAAGGTAATAACATTTCCACTCTTTCGTTCTTATTTTAAAGTAGTGTAGGAATACTTTGTAAACTTTTATTAACAAGTTAAGAAAACACCCATATATGCTTGCTTCTCCTGTTAAATTAGTTTCTCATTTAATTTAATATGGGTTAAATAATGTCAAAAATAGTTCTAATTATAGCATCACCCACCTCTCCACCCACAGGTTCTTAGCATTCTTGTTTATACATTGTAATTACTATACATATAGGAACTAAATTTTTTTCCTTGAAAGCATAAAAAACTCACACACCGGCTTAAAAATAAGAAACTTTTATCCCTTAACACAAATAGTGTGTCAGTTATGGCTAGAGGAAGTGGTACAATAAACTGTAAAAGACCTCTCCTCTCAGCAATAAATAAGATTGAAAAACTCCAAACAAACGATACAGGCATGCCTAGTTAAATTGCGCTTTGCTTTAGTGTGTTTCACAAAAGTGGCAATTTTACAAATTGAAGGCAAGACCCTCACCAGCAAAACGATTGTGACTTGCTTTATTTTGACATTCACTTATTTCTGTAGGCTGGAACAAACCTGCAGATTCTCTGAGATATGTCTGTACTTTAAAAACACTGCTTATGGCATGAGAGTGTGACCAGAACCAAGGAGGTGCTGGAGGGTATTTGACACTTGAAGGAAAGAAACCACTGAACAAATGCAAATATTTCTGTTTTCAAGTGTATATAGAACAATATTTACAATCATATTATAGACAATAAGATAATTTTTTAATTTAAAATAATTGAAATTCTTTACAGTACAGAATTTTCACAATGAGATGAATGTAGAAATCAAAACAAATATATCTTTAAATCTGAAATATTTAAAAATTATGCAAGACTCTTTTAACTGACCCATTAATAATGGAGTCACAAGGGAAATTTGAAAGTGTTTTGAACTGAAGAAACATAAACATGCTATATCAAAATATACAGGTTTCAAAGAGACAGCAGAAACATTGCCTAGGAGGATATTTATAGCATGAAATCCTTATATTAGAGAAAGAGGAAAGTCTCAGATATCGCGATAATCTCAGCTTCCACTTTGAGAAACTAAAGAAGAAGAGCAAATATAAACCCCGAATGAGGAAACAGAAGAAAATAATAAAGGTAGAAATCAGTGAAATTGAAATACAAAAGTAGAATCAATGAAACCGATAGCTTGCTCTTGGAGTTTAACAAATCTATACCCAGTCCGTTAAGAAAATAGATGGTACAGATTGCTAATATCAATAATGAAAAAGAGGAGTCACGAAATATTCTAAAGACATTTCAAAGATAATAAGGGAATAACGTGTACAACATTATGCCAATAAGTTTGACACTTAAATCTTTTCAGAAAGGGAAATGCAGGCCCGTGTTGTCACTGGGAATTTACCAAACACTTCAGGAGTAAATAACAGCAGCTCTACACAGACTCTTCAAGAAAATGCAAGAGGGGGGAATACTTTGCACCTCATCTCATGAGGACAGCATTGCCTCAATACCAAAACCAGACAAAAACATTGCAGGAAAGTTAAAGCAGTGTCCATTATGAACATATAACATATCCATTATGAAAGTTCTTAATAAAATATGAACAGATTACATCTTGCCATATGTAAAATTGAGACTTCATCACAATCAAAAAGAATTTATCACATGAATATATGGTTGCTGAAAATTCAAAGTGAATCAGTATAATTCGCCTTATCGGGGGACTATGTGAAGAAAAAATACATGATGATCTTAATAGATGCAATTAAAGCATTTAACAGAACTGATCGTTTTTTATGGCAAAATTTATCAATAAACAAGAACCTCACTATTTCAACCTGACAAAAGACACCTACAAGAAACTCACAGCTAACATTATACTTAGTGGCAAAAGACTAATTTATTTTCCACTGAGGTAGGAATAAGGCAAGTGTGTCTACTCTTACCCCTTTACTCATCATCACATTTATGGTTCTATTTAGTACAATAAAGCAAGATATAGAAATAGTCATAATTTTGGAAAGGAAGAATTTAAATAGATTTTGTTTGCTTAAGACATGATTGTGGAAAATTTGACAGACTGAATTTTACGGGGTTGCACTACACTAGCTCAGTATACAGAAAACAATGTTATGTCTATACACTAGCAATAAACCATTAGAAATTTAAATTTTTTATTGTGGATTGATCTTTTTAGCATTTTTAAATATACTGGGGTGACATTGGTTAATAAATTATATAGGTTTCACATGTACAATTCAATAATATGTCGTATGTATATTAGTTGCATTGTGTATTCACCACCCAAAGTAAAATCTCCTTTTGTCACCATATATTTGACACCCTTTACTCTTGTCTAACTCCACTGCCCAACCTTCCCCTCTGGTAAACACTAACCTGTTGTCTGAGTCTATGAGTTTTTGTTTGTTTGTCTTGTTTGTTGCTTTCATTTTCACATACTCAGCCACAAGAAAAGATGAAATATTGGCATTTGTGACACATCGACAGAAATTAAAAATTTCAAAGTACTATCTATTTACAACTGCTCCAAACTACATTAAATATTTGCCAATAAATCTGACAATAAATGTGCAAGACTTCAATGGTAAAAACAACCAAACAGATATAAATTGCCCCATTTCCTGTTTGCCCCAAGTGGCATGAGGAAATGTTAGAAGTAACGAAACTTTTTTATGTCTATTTGGTAGTAAACCATAGTTAGCATTTGCATTTATGAAACTCATACAGCTGTACAATTAAAAAGATAAATATTACTGTATATAAATTACATCCAGTAAAAACTAACTTGAAACCATTCATGTGGCTACCAGCACTTACAACAGCATGAAAAAAATCAGAAAACCTAGCTTCTGAACAATAGAAACCAACATGATTTGAAAGGAATATTAAAAGAAGAGGGAGAGAGTTACAGACCTGGGGCAGAGTAGCAAGCAGTCAAACATACACGTTATTGGAGTTACAAAGGTAGAGGAGAAACGACAATCTAAACAATTATTTGAATAAAAATTAGCCAAAAATTTATCACAATTGAACCAGAACAACAACCCCACGGGTCCAGGAAATTCAGTGACACAAAGAGGATACATTTTAAAAATTTACAAAGAAATCCTCACTAAACTACATACATCACAGTGAAAGTACTGAAATTAAAAATTAAGGTAAAAGAAGCCGGTGAGAGAGAGAAAAAAACAATTACATTGCCCCATTCCCTCACCTAAGTAGAATGACTTCTCACTTCTCTTAAGGAGCTGTGGAGGTACTGTGGAAACTAGAAGACAATAATATTTGCTAAAGGCCTGACAGAAAATAAAGCGTCTCTGTCAAGGGAAATCTTTTAGAACTGAAGGTGAAATAAAACCATTTTAAGGTCAAAGTAAGAGAATTGCTCACTACCAAACCTGCACAACAAGAATTGCTGAAGGAAGTTCTTCAGAGTGAAGGGGAAAACATACCTGATGGAAATTCACATCACAGGCAACACGAAAGAGCACTCTTCTGGTTTAAAAGGCTGTACATTATGGGACCTTTATATTGCTCAGATTGAATTTCATAAGGTGTTCTCCTGCACTCACATTCTTATTTGTGTTTTTTCAAATTCTGCCAAACACGTTATGGATCCTGAAATCAATCTAGAAGGTCATGGCCAGCATTTTACTTCTTGAGAAGTAGAGTAGAATGGGAAATACCAGAGTAGTACAATGAACTCTAAATATTAATTTTTAATTTATCTCAGGCCTGTGGGATTATATACTTGTTTACAATGTAAAACGTGATGTTTGTTCTCTGGGTTATAACCCAAAAGTTTTGGAAAACATGACTTTAACTCCACTGGGCTTTCTATTTCTTGAACATCCCAGTTCATGCATTTATTGCTACCTGAGGACTTTCTTTTTCCAAATCTTTGCGTGGCTAGCTGTTTTCTAACTTTCACACTTGAGTCATATATTACCATCCCAAAAGAGTCTTTCCAGCTCTATGAAAAGCAGGAAATTGTAATCAGTGTCAGCATGAAATAAAAAAATAATAATAATAATCCCTAGAACTAAAACGTTCAAAACTTGCTTTCAGCTGCCCTGGAATTGTTATCTGGTATTCAGACCTTTCTCAAAACTAGTCAGTGATGCAGGGTGAGTCGGCAGGGGGAATACAGGAAAAACATAAATTGTAATGACAATCTATTCTAGGTGGAAACAAGTATTAGATTTCTCTAAATTTGTATGTGGTTTTAAATTGCACAGTCTTTAAAAAAAAAAAAATTCAACATCCTTCTATCCCTTCTCCCTTTGTTCCAAGTGGAAATTACTACTTTGCACTAGTGGCTTATGTCACAACAGCTTTTTATTAATTCTGGAATTTCTCTACTTTTCAGTGGTCAAATGTCAATATCCAGTAGTCAAACATGGAAGACTGGTGTCAGGATTTGGAAGAAAATATTACTATACAGACCAGGTTGTATTTGAATGCAACCAGGGTTTTCGCCTTAAAGGCAACAGCACAATTTTCTGTGGTGCTAACAGTGTATGGGAGCCTGAGATGCCAGAATGCATTGAAGGTACAAAAGTTGTCCCTTTCCTCTCTCTTTGCTAGATTTTATTTCTTTGATATTAAATATCGATGATATAAAATAATTGAAAACCAGCAGTTTTAGCAATGAACTCTGTCTTATATTTATTTTCATGAAAAATGTGTGACATACAATTTACAAAAAACTCTGCCGTATTTTGTATTTTTAAAGTTCTTCGTATGTGATGTGTATCACAAATGTGTATTAATTTCTGGTTGGCATTTTAACGCTTTCTTTCTTTCTTTTTTCTTTCTTTCTCTTTCTTTCTTTCTTTCTTTCTTTCTTTCTTTCTTTCTTTCTTTCTTTCTTTCTTTCTCTCGTTCTCTTTCTTCTTCTTTCCTTCCTTCCTTCCTTCCTTTTCTTTCTTTTTTCTTTCTTTCTTTTCTTTCTTTCTTTCCTCTTTAATTCTTTCAGTCTTTCTTTTTGTCTCTTTATTTTATTTTTTTTACTTGAAGAAATGACTTAAATTATTTCTCCCATCTACCTCCCTCCTCCACATTCACTTATACCCTCCTGTAACCATTAGTCTATAGCCCATGTCCACAAGTCTCTGTTTTTTTGTCCCGTACATTTATTGGTTTTAGTTATATATTCAACATAAAGTGATATATATGATTGCCAACTTTTTCTGTTTGGCTTATTTCACTTAGTACGATTATTTCAAGGTTTATCTATGTTGTTGCAAATGCCAATATTTTGTCTCTTTTTCTGGCTGAGTAATATTCCATTATATATATATATATCACAGCTTCTTTAACAAATCATCTGTCATAGGAAACTTCAGTTCATTCTATGTCCTGGCTGCTGGGAATAATGCTGCTATGAACATTGGTGTGCAAATATCTTTTTGAATTTGGGTTTTCAAGTCTTTGGGGTAAATACCCAGTAGAGGAATTGCTGGATCATATCTTAGATTAATTCTGGTTTTTGAGGATCCTCCAAACTGTTTTCCATAGTGGCTGTACTCACTAGCAGTGTATGAGGGTTCATTTTTCTTCACATCCTCTCCAACATTTGTTACTAGTTGACCTGTTGATTATAGCTATTCTAACAGGTGTGAGATGGTATCTCATTGTAGTTTTGATTTACATTTCCCTAATAGCTAGTGATGTTACGCACCTTTTCAAATATTTGTTAGCCATTTCTATGTCCTCTGGGGAGAAGTGTCTGCTCAGATCCACTTCCCACTTTTTGATCAGATCATTTATTTTGTTGTTGTTGTTGTTATTGAGTTGTATGAGTTCCTTGTATATTTTGGATATTAGGCCCTTATCAGAGGTGTTGATTGCAAATAAGGCGTTGTTGATGATTTTTTTTTTTTTTTTGGCTGAGCAGAAAAGCTTTTTAGGTTGATGTAGCCTCATTGATTTATTTTAGCTTTTACTTGCCTTGCTTTTGACGTCAAATTCATAAAATCCTCTTTAAGTCCAAGGTCCTTGAGTTTAGTTCCTATGTTTTCTTCTATGAATTTTATTGTTTCAGGTCTTATATTTAAGTCCATAATCCATTTTGAGTTAATTTTGGTGTGTGATGAAACACAGCAGTCTAGTTTCATTCTTTTGAGGTGGCTTTCCAGTTTTCCCAGCACATTTATTGAAGAAGGTTTTCTTTCTCAACTAAATGTTTTGGGCTTTTGTCAAAATTATTTGCCATATAAATATAGGTTTACTTTTGGACTCTTGGTTCTGTTACTGGTCCATGTGTCTGTTTTGCTGCCAATACCATGCTGTTATGATTACTGCCGCTTTGTAGTATAATTTGAAGTCAGGCAGAGTGAGGACTCCAGGCTCCTTCTTTTTCCTCAGGATGGCTTTGGCAATTTGGGGCGTTTTGTGCTTGCATACAAATCTGATGACTTTTTGTTCTATTTCTTATGTTTCCTCTCCTGAAGATATCAGCTAGTTCTCAAATTTCTCTTTCATTATTTTTCATTCTTTGGTTTCTCTCTTCTTTCTTATGATTTATTCCTAGATTTCTGTCTCCGATATTGCTGAACCTTTCATCCATTTGGTCGACTCTATTTCCTAAGCTTGCCATTTCATTTTTCGATTGTTGCAGTGTGTTCTTCATCTCCAGAAGTTTCGTTTGGTTGTGTTTGAGAGTTTCACTCTCCTTGCTCTGCTCATCTAGTTGTGTTTTCAATTTCTGAAATTGTTCATTTGAGTTATCTTGGATCTCATTGAGTTTTTTCAGAAGTAAGTGCCATCCTGAATTCTCTGTCATTTAAGTCGCACATTTTTCTGTCTGTAAGCTTATTTTCTGGAGATTTTTCTCTTTCTTTCTGAGACGCCTTGTCACCTTGGTTGTTCATGGTATTTAATGGGCTATTTCTCTGCCTGTGCATTAATGGAAATGTATTCTGCTTTTTTTCCAGAAAGAAGATTTATTGTATAAAGGTCTCTCTCTAGCCTGTTGCAAAGGAGGCACTTTTCTTTGGGTTTCCAGTAGGTGGCGTCTAAGCCTCTTGGATCCCTGATTTACATACAGCTTTAAAAATGCATTTTTATTTTCTGATCGATATTTAAACATGCTCACTACTCTCAGTTTCAGTCCCTGTCAGTTTTAGCAATAGTTTTGGTAGCGTTTGCTCAGATTTCCCTGGGGCTCCACGATGTTCCGTCTCAGAAGGTACTGGGGGAAGGGGCTCTTTGGGTTGGGGGTTTGAGGCTGTGGCTCAGCCTTGGTTTTGCAACCTCAGTCAGTAAAAATCAACTGTTGTTTCTCTGTGGTCCCACCCCACTTCTCTGCTTTCTGCCCTGTTGACTGGGCCCTGCTGCCGGCTGTATATAATTCCGGGCACTTCCAGGCTGGGTTGTTCAGGGAAGTGGTGGTGCCTTCGCCCCTCCCCTCCTCCTACAGGGAGTTCCACCATCTGAGAAAGCAGCTTCTTTATCTCCCAGGCCACCGCGGGACACCTGGGGTTCTAAACTGTAGTAGCTTTTATGCGTAGATCCCACGCTCAGATGTGCTGCTGTGCAGTTTGGGTGTTTATTGTTGAGTTTTAGATGTTCAGCTTATTGTTGTTTCAAGCGGAGAGATCTGGAGACAACTCTCACTCCACCGTGTTTCTTCGCCTGTCAGCTATTCAATTTTCTATCTGTGAATTTGACTAGTCCAGGTATCTCATAGAAATAGAGTAACTCCTGGCTTATTTCACTCAGCATAATGTCTTCAAGGTTCATCCACCGTGTAGCATGCATCAGAACTTTATTTCTTTTTATGGCTGAATAATATTTCATTGTTTGTATATACATTTCCTTTATCTATTCATCTGTTGATAGACACTTGGGTTGTTTCCAACTTTTGGCTATTCCGAATATAGTTCTCTGAATACTAGGATTTGAGTAACTATTCGAGTTTCTGTTTTCAGTTTTGGAGAATATATACCTAGGAATAGAATTGCTGAGTTATGTGTAATTCTGTGTGTGTGGTTTTTTTTTGTTTTGAAGAACAGCCATACTGTCTTCAGTGACACCTGTACCGTTTTACATTCCTACCAATGATGTACGAAGGTTTCAATTTCTCCATCCATTTACCAACACTTGTTATTTTCTGTGTTTTGATAATAGGCATGCAAATATATATGAAGTGTAAGCTCATTGTCACTTTCATTTTATTCTCATGACTAGTGACTGATCATCTTTTCATGTGCTTGTGGGTCTTTTATTTATTTATTTTTTTTTTCAGAGAAATATCACTTAAGTACTTTGCCTATTTTTAAGCTGAGATTCTTTTTATTTCAGAGGTCCAATATATCTTCTCAATAGTAATCCCTTATTAGATAGATGATGTGCATATGTTTACTCCCATGCTGTGGATTGACTTTTTACTCCACTGATAGTATGCAGTGATAAACAAAAGTTTTTCATTTTGATTAAGTCCAATTTATTTATTTTTTTTGTTATCTGTGCTTTTGCTATCAAATCCAAAAAATCATTGCAAGATTCATCATGAATCTTGTCCTCTATATATTCAGAGAGTTTTGTCTTTTAGCTCTTATATTTAATTATTGAATTCATTTTGATTTAATTCTTGTATTGGCGTAAGGTAAGGATCAAAGTTTATTTTTATATGTGTATCCAGTTTTACAAGAACTATTTTTTGAAAAGACGGTCCTTGATCCTCTACACAATTATCTGAATACACACACACACACACACACACACACACATATACACACACACACATTTATTTATGTATTTGTCTATTTGTTTGTATCTGGGCACTGTATTTTATTCCAATAGTCTATGTGTTGTCTTTATGCTAGTACCACTCTGTTGTAATTATTGCAGATTTTGAGCTTGTTTTGAAATACAGAAGTGTGAGTTCTCCCAACTTTGCTCTTCATTTTCAAGACTGTCTTGGCTACCCCTACTCCCTTAAGATTCTATATGAATAATACGTTGGATTTTTCTACTTCTGCAAAATGCATATTCAAGATGGAAATAGGGGTGGCATTTGACCTGTAGATTGCTTTGTATAGTTTTAACATCTTAACAATATTAAGTCTTCCAATTCATAAATACAGTATATCTTTCTATTTATGTCATCTTCAGTTTCTTTCAGCAATGTTTTGGTGTTTCCAGTGTAGGACTCTTTCACCTCCTGGGTTAAGTTTATTCCTAAATATTTTGTTCTTTTTGATGCTACTATAAATTAAATTCTTTATTAATTTTTTAAATTACTCATTGTTAGTTAATACAAATGCAACTGATTCGTACTTTGCAACTTTGCTAAATCTATTTATTAGTTATAATAGATACGTGTTTCTTTCTCTCTCGCTCTCTGTCTGTCTGTCTGTCTCTCTCTCTGTGCATGCACACATGCATCTGTGTGTGTAAACTTTAGATTTTTCCACTTAAAAGATCATATCATTTGGAACAGATAGTTTTATTCCTTCCTTCATAATTTCAGTGCTTTTTATATTTTTTCTTGGCTAATTGCTCTAACTGGAACTTCCAGTATTACGTTGAACAGAGGTGACAAACACAGACAAACTATCTTGTTCCTATTTCTGATTTTAAGGGAAATCTTTCAGTCTTTCACCACTGAGTATGATGTTAGCTCTTGATTTTTCATAAACGGAATTTATTATGTTGAAATTTCTTTCTATTGCAGATAAACTTCTAAATCGTTTCTTAAGCCTTCCTCTATTTTTAATTTTACTCAGAATCACATTGAATTCACAGCTAATTTTGGCAATTCACTAATGAAAAGTTTGCTTCCTGTACCACAGACTATTGTTAGAAGAAATGTTACTGAACAGGAAGAAAAATGCTGATAACATTGAATTTAAATTTATAACATTTTATACTTCTTTTAATAAGAAACATTAATATCATTTATATAAGGAAAATGAAATTATAAGGGGTTATGTACAAAGGCAAAAATCAAAACCTATGTATTCACAAGTCTTTAAACTTTATTATTTTCTACTACTTTTTACTTATTTTCATTTTTTCTTTTTTCCAGAGAATCTCACTCCCAGTGATGAATCACGACGTAATGACATCAACTATTTAGGTATTATTTTTGTTATTAATAACCCAGCATTATGAGATCTTAGAGTTCTACATGGAAATATCCTATTTAAATTACCTGTACTTAGAGTAGAAACAACCTATCCCAAATGGGTGGTAATTGACATTTGTGCTTATTTAAATAGTGCAGATACTATGACAAATGGAACCAGTTGTATGTGTAGACACACAAATAATACAATATTCAAGAGTTGTTCCAAATTAGGATTCCTAGTATAGTGAGGTGACTTTATCAAATATTGTGTTTATATGTGGGTTAAAATTTATAAAACATAACTTACTTTCTATGTGATAATTTTGTGATGGCAATTTGTTCGTAAATTTTATTTTTTATCATACCTTATATACATGGGCCTTAAAATACTGCAAGTGAGGTTAGTGTTTTTCTAGAACATGCTGTTATAGCACACTTTATGTAGACTCAAAAGCTTCTCCCAATATATATATATATATATTACACAGTAGTTTCTATGTCTGCATATTACAATACAAAGACAGCAGTCCTTATTCTGTCAATTGCTAGGTTTCCAGAACACTGGGAGATAGGCAACAAAAGACATAACATGGCCCAAAACCACACCAGTGCATAAATCTTTAAAATTTTTATTTTAAATATCATATTCATTACAGTATATTTTTCACTATTGTTTTCTGTTTGATAGTAGTGTTATACTGAGTTCTGAATTTTCTTGAATAGCAACTATTGGGGTACTCAAGAAGATGACAGTCCAGGGAGCATAAATAATAAACAGTTGTGAAATGTGCTATAGAGAAGAAAGTTAGGGCAGCATGAGAACATTTAACTCGATATTTTGAGTTTGAGTTGTCAAGAGCTGCAAGGAAGAAGTGTCATTTAAAAATGAAACTGAAGGATAAGTAGGTGAGAAAAATGATAGGTTGTCTGGTCAAAGCAGAAGTAAAATGTTGTATGGAGGCCTAGCATTCTAAAGTAATCTTAGTAATTTAATGGACACTACAAGGAATTGAGAATAGTGTGCAAGAGTGAGCATGATCCTGATAGTCACAGATTTTAAAAGTTTGTTAGCCATGCTAAGGAGCCTTAGACATGACCTTGAGGGCATTGGGTAGCCATTGGAAAACATTTATCAATTGTAAAAGAATTTTAAATCCAGTTTGGAAAATATTCTTTGTCCTTTAACTTTGAAGGAGCCATTTTTCTGTTAGTTGCATATGAAAGTTTCATGATTACATTTTCATAAAAAAATGTTAGTGTTCTGGTAAAGTCCTTATTATCTGCTCTAGGAGCTTGGAAGATAGGATGAAAACCTGTTAGAAAGCTGAACTGTGTCCTTACCAGCTGGGATTAATATTAGTTTTTCAATACAGAAGCTTATAGGGTTCATTGAATGACTTAATGGAAATTGTCAAGCAGTAATTTTTGAGACAACGTATGTGGAGAGAGACTGATACCTATGTGCGATCTTCATTTACCTATTTATTTTCTCAGCTGAATAAAAATTGAAGGCAGAAGGATAGTCATTTCAGAAAGAGAGATCTATCTGGTAGAGCTTTGTTGCCATCCTTCTCTTCGCAAATAGCAGGCTACCTCGCGGGAGATAGTGGCTTAACTGTGAATTCTTTGTCTCAGTGATTTTCATCTGATTATCGAAGAAAGCCTCCAAATATATTCTGTGGATGGCATAAACAATGCATCTTCCGCACTATTATGAACTACTTTTTTTAGAACGTATGCACATACTGTTATGACTAATTAAATGAAAATGAATTAACTAGTTTGCGAAGCATGTGTGAGTGTGAAGAATCCAAAGAGCACACTCTGGATTTATTTTGTTATTTGAGATAGCATGACGCTTTCCAAGGGGAGCCATGTGGGGCGGCAATTGAATATACATTCTTGGCACTCCAGCTTATACGTCTATGATGGAGAGGGATTTGAAAGGCAGCTCTTCTCAGAGATAGCGAAGTCATAGGAGTATATCTACCCACCCAGGGAATCTTGAGAGTAAAATATGAGTTCTGGGAACCACTCATTAGGAACATAACATTATACACTCAGGTGGAGAAGGAAGAACATCCAGAAGACAAGCAGAAACGCAAGTTGGCAATGCTGTCCTGAAAACCAAGGAGAGAGAGATTTTCAGGCAGAAAGGAATGAAGAGAGAGTGAGTAATAGCTACAAATCTTAAAAAGAGGTAACTCAAATTACTGAAGAAAAAAGGTGTTTGGATTCATTGAAAAAGGAGGCTACTTAATTAATTTGAAAGCAATTTAGTGATTTTTGTAGGCCAAGAAATGAGTGGGAAATGAAAAATAAAACTGATGGGTGTAGGTGCCAGAATCTGCATATTGGGAAGCAAAGAAAGTTTTAAAACAGGTTGTACATACAATGGGAGAAGGAGCAGGATGGTCAGCTTTTATCGAGATTCCAGTTTTTGTCAGAAACCATGATTTTCTGCAGGCACTATTCTGGCCTAGATGTTTAACTAGTGTCAAAATTTTTTATTTTTCCAAGCAAGTACAAAGTGCTTACACAACTTTGGCAAGTGAAGAGAATGTAAACAGTTCTCTTGATTCATAGCAGAAAACTATTTCACTTTCCTGAAATTAGCCCAGAATTTGGGGGAATTTTCTGAATGCAGTTTATCTCATTACTTCATGTCATCTACTGTTAAAATACATCATTGCTAATAGAATTATCTTTAAACTATCTAGAAAATACTAATTTTTCTAGATCTGGGGAATGTTTATTTTGAACATTTTTATATGAAAAAAAATTCAATTATCTGAGCACAGGAAGATATTTGCTTCTTAAAAAGTGTAAGAGTTTCAATCAAGATGGCAGAGTAGATAACCATTGTACTTATTTCAACTCATGGCAACATCAAAATTACAATTAAATTACAGAACAGCCATCATTGAGAATTGCCTGAAGTATAGTTGAAAAGAAGTTCTATAAGCAAGGACATACAGAAGAAGCCACCTCGAGATTGGTAGGAGAGGCAGAGAAACAGATCATGTTGATCTTATAGCCATGAATGGTGGTTAAAAATCAAGAAGAATTTCTCAGCTGTCTGCCCTGAGGATCGAGGAGTCCCAGCCTCACACCAAGTTCCCCATCCCAAGTTCCAGTGCCATGAGAAGTCCTCACACCTTTTGGCAGAGGTTGTGGCTGAATGAGGAGGCTGGCTGTAGTGCCAGGCGTTTCTCGTAAAAGGCCCAAACACAGACTCACTCACTGATGAGCTCACTCACTCTGAGCTCCAGCTCTGGGGCAGCAGCTCAAAAGGTGCCAGGGAAATACGAGGGCAAGTTAAATTGGCTGCAGGCAAGGACAGAGGAGGGACAGCTTCTTCCCAGACAGAAGTGCTGGCAGAAGCCATTGTTCCCTTGTAGAGCCTTCCCTGCATTCAGTGTGCATACTCAGACAGGTGCCATCCCTGAGTCTTCATCAACCTAACACCATTCATCTCACCTTGATGATTCCCTAGGATCCCACCCCAACAAATTTACTGCCCCACCCATGCTTACAGTCCCCTTTCCATCTAAATTTTCTATTTTTTCTCATGCTACAGACATTCCTAAAACAACCCAAAGGTTCACAAACCCCAGATAAACAGCAACTGGGCTTAGTGTGCCCCATACCACTTGCTGAGCACCCCCAGGCCTGGCACAGTGGCGACCAGCCTTGGTCTGCAGCTTAGCCTCTCCCAGGCACCTCCATGCCCAGCACAAGTGGCAGTCATCTGCAGATCACTTTTTAGCTCACACTACATGGCCCTGGGCAGGGAAAAGTCAGAGGCTGACATTGGCCTCCTTAGAGGCCCCAAATCCAACCTACCCATTGGCCAGCTTCAGCCCACCCCAGAACATCACTCAGCCACCTCCATAAAAAGAATATATACAAAGGGTGGTCTGAGGAGTCACCAGAGCCCTGCTAAAGTGAATTCTGCTGTGTAAAGTCAGGCCCTGCATAACAGCTCACCCGCTATAGTTAAGACCAGTCCTCTAAACCACTCAGCTTGAGGAGCAATCCCTCCTATTGATGTGCAAGCAGCAACTAAGGTTCAACTGCAATTGGAGGGTGCACAAGGGACACATCTGCAGCAACCGGCTTAGGTGACAAGGAAGACTGCACCACTCATCTCCATAGGATACCTACCTCATAAGGCTACTCTACTAAAATGGGAGACATAGCAGCTATAATTAATACAAAAGAAACATAAATTGAGCCAGTCAAAATGGGTAGACAAAATGTACTGAATGAAAGAACAGAAGAAAACAGAAAAGAACTAAACAAAATAGAAATAAGCATTTTGCCAGATGCAGAGTTCAAAACACTGGTTATAAAGATGCCCAATGATCTCAGTGAGAACTTTAACAAAGAGATAGGAAACAATAATGGAGGTGAAACATAAAAGAATGAGTCAGAAATAAAGAATACAACAACAGAAAGGAATAATACATTACAGAGAATCAACAGTAGATTGGATGAAGCAGTTGATTGTGTCAGTGATTTGTAAGACAGAGTAGCAGAAACATACACAAAAAAGAACAACCAAAAGAAAAAAAGTTCCAAAAATATGAGGGTTGTTTAAGGGACAAAATCAAGCATACCAAAATTTGTATGTTAGGTGTACCAGAAGGAGAAGAGAGAGAGCAAGGAATTGAAAACCCATTTGAATAAATAATGATGGAAAACTTTCCTAACCTGGAAGTGGCATACTAGCCCATGAAGGGCAGAGTCCCAAATAAGATTTACCCACAGAGCCCTGCACCAAGACACATCATAATTAAAATGCCAAAGGTCAAGACAAAAAGAGAATCCTGAAAGCAGCAAAAGTAGTTACCTACAAAGGATTTCCCATGAGACTATCAGCTGATTTCTCAACAGAAACTTTGCAGGCCTGAAAGTGTTGGCATGAAATATTCAAAGTGAAGTAAAGGAAGAATCCACAATCAAGATTACTCTACCAAGCAAAGCTATCATTTAGAATCAAAGGACAGAAAAAGAGCTTTCTGGACACAGAAAGCTAATGGAGTTCATCATCACCAAATCAGTATTATGGGAAATGTTTGAGGGCTTCTTTAAGAAAAAAATAAAAAATAAAAAAGGATTTTAAAAGAATAATAATATGGCAATAACTAAATATCTATCAACAATTACTTTAAATGTAAATGGATTAAGTGCTTCAATCAAAAGATAGCGTGGCTGAATAGATAAGAAAAAAAAGATGCTTACATATCCGGCCTACAAGAGACTCACTTGGCATCAAAACAGACACACAGACTGAAATTAAAGGGATGGAGAAGCTATTTCATGGAAATGTAAACAAACAAAAGAGCTGGGGTGGCAATACTAAAACCTGACAAAATAGATCTTCAAACAAAGGCTATTATAAGAGAAAAAGCAGAACCCAGTAATCCTACTTCTGAATATTTATTCAAAAAAGCCTGAAACAGTTATCAAACAGACGTGCATTCATATGTTCTTTGCAGCATTATTTGTAATAGCCAGGATATTGAGGCAACCTTTCTGTCCGTTAATACATAAACATAAGTGGAGGTGCAAATATACAATGGAATACTACTCATTTGTAAAAAAAAGAAAGAAAGAAAGAAAGAAAGAAAGAAAGAAAGAAAGAAAGAAAGAAAGAAAGAAAGAAAGAAAGAAAGAATGAATTAAATCGATCCATCTGCAGCAACATAAAATTACCTAGAAGGTGTTGTGCTGAGTGAAGTAAGTCAAACAGAAAAAGACCAATGTCATGTGATTTCACTTGTATGTGCAATCTAGAAAACAGGGTAAATGAATGATAAAAACAGAAATAAACGCAAAGGTACAGAGAGCATTTTGATCGTTGCCAGATTTGGGGAGAGGCTTGTGGGGTTGGTTGAAGGGGAGATAAATTTAAGAGATAAAAAGTGGTAGTTGACAAAATAGTCATGTAGAGTATAGTTTTGGGAATAAAGTCAGTAGTATTGTAAAAATTATGTATGGTGTCAGATGAATACTAGATTTATCAGGGTTATCACTTCATAAGTTTAATGAAGGTATAATCACTGTGTCATACACCTGAAAGTAATATATTGTACGTCAACTGTAATTGAAACATAAAGAGCCAATATTTTTAAAAAGGTGCAAAAAGAAAAAAGAAAAAGTGTGATTCTGGACTCAGTTATTTTAGTGTAATCAACAGGTTAGCAAAATAAGTTATAAACTCTGCCTTTTGCTGTAATCATGACTTTAATGATGCATGTTACTGGGAAGAAATGCTTCGAATTAGTTGAATGGATGAAACTAGCCAGTTGACTTTTCTTTCTTCCTTTAGAGCACTGCATATGTAAGTCATATTAGGAACCCTATCTTCTTTACATGCTTTCAAGACATTTATTGAGATGAAAGGCATAAAATAAAGGATACTTGTATAATTTGATCATGGACTTGCTGTTACTGGATTTCTTTCTTCGTGGTTTCAGGAAATTCTAGAATGATGCTCTCCATTTATATCTAAAAAGAAATACATTGCATTTCTAACCCATGTTTCTTGTCCTGTTGATAGAATGTTTGGCTCAGGATATTCAGTAAATGTAATGTTATTAATAAACCTCACTTCTATACCAATCCTCGTCTTAAGCAATGATTTTAATTACTAGGGCTTTGGGTTGGCTTTTTGGTTTGCTTTATTTTGGAGAGCTGATTGAAGAACATTCAGACATCATGGTCAGCACAGTGGAAATGTTGAAAATATTAGTCCAACAGATAAATATCACAACAGGATGAAAATGAAATTTAGACTGTGTATATAGATGGAATTCCAGCATCTAGAATACAATATGAAATAAGAGTAAAATTTCATTTGTGAGAGTTCTCAATTTGAAGTAAGACTAATCCAGGGAGTAAGACAGGAAGGTACCACAGGGATCAAAATGGATCTATCTTGTTTCTTCCTACATTCTTAACCTTGTAAGAGAGCCTCTGCATTCTTTTAGTCTTTAAGAACTTTACTTGCTGAGTCTCTATGATATTATTTTACATAATAGTTCTAACAGATTTCTTAGGTTGTCAAGCCCACAGATAATTAAAGTAAAGGAATTACTGAGGTGGAAGAGACACTGATCTACGGGGGAAAACTACCAAAAAGAAAAAAGCAACCAAACGTAAAAAATTCCAAAAGCATAGAAATATAGTAGCTTTACTATACAGATGTAGTCAATACATGCCCCACAGCCACCTCAGGAAACTTCTGAAGTCATGTATAGTCAATTGATCAGTGAAGAAGATTAAATTACATTTAAAATAATGTCAAATTTATACAATTGGATATTTAAGTGACATCTATCCTCACAAAATGCTCAGGTTGCCGATATGAAACATATGAAATGAAGTCTTATTTTTTGAAAAATTTTAGTCCATATTTATTTTGAATTTTGAAACCTACAATGCTTCTATAGTGATCGCCTCTTATCATAGCATTCCCTGAACACCCTCTGGGTACCCTCAGGGTACCCTCAGAGTGTAGTAGAAAAAGAAGGCATAGGATCCCTGACCTCCAGGAGCTTGCCTTCTAGAGAAGACTGAGCCAGAATGACAATTCATAATCAGTTTTTGTCTCAAACTGTGAGAGTGTAATCTGGCCAGAGTGCTATATAGTATAGAAGTCATCTTCGGGGAGAGGTAAGTTTGAAAGGAATTGAGAAAAAAAATGGGCAAGGATGCATTCCTTAAATAAATTTAAAACCAAAAACATTGCTGTTATCTCTTTAGTTTACTGGAGAAAGAATTCACCTCATTCTCCAACAAACCAGTATGTTATTGAAAGCAAGCACAGAACATCCTCCACTATTACCACCACTTGTTTAAAAGCAGGAAACAGTCATTTAAAATCTTGCCAACAACCTTTCCCTTTATTCTTTATTTCCCACCTGATACCACCCACACTCCCTAACTGATGAGGAAATCAAATTGTTTTATTTTCATACTCTCATTCTGTTAGGCACAGATGCCTGTGATGACCCACCGAGTTTCGAATCCATGATGCTCGTCGACATTCCTAAAACTCTTTATAATCCTGGGGAGAAAATAGAATATCAGTGTCACCTTGGGTATGAGCCCATTCTGCCTTATCTTCCCACTACTGCTGTGTGTCAACCTGATAACACATGGACACCTCTCCAGGAGGCTTGCACAAGTAAGTAAACAAAACTTTTCTTTTTATTGCTCTATATCTTCACACACTTTAAACTGCATATTTCACTGTTGTGATGATGGTTTTCTCATGAGAATGTAGATTTTAAATAGCAATGTCTTTGAAAATCATCCCGGAGTCTTTTTCTTGGCAATTGGTCTTCAGGCAATTGTGAATCTTTCCTTTTATCATTAAGGAAAGACAATATTTCCATGAATTCAGAAGAGTGATGTCGAATTTTGATTTTGATCTAAATCTGTTTTGAAATTGTTGTGACACAAGAAATTTTTCTTTTAGGAAGATCATGTCCACAGCTAGAAGAACCCCTAAATGGCCAAATAATCTATGTAAACAGAACTTTTCAGTTTGGTTCACAGGCTCACTATGTTTGCAATGAGGGGTAAGTAAGTTGCTGCTTAGGAAGAAGGTAAATATTACTAATTTAATATTTCTTTTGCTTCTCCTCTTACATATTCCTATAATTTTTGTTCATTTTGCTTTATCTGACAACTGTACTTGTAGCTAATTAACTCTTCGACTTCCATGGAGACTGAAAAGCTGTATAGTGAAATAGGAGAAATTTAAATTGCAGGAAAGCAAAATTGTATAATACTTGCTATATGTAATAACACGCCAGTCATTAGCAATAAAAATGTAGTAGTCTTGATGGCTTTATCCTTAACACAAAGTGCACCCTTTATAAAATACCCGACTCTCAGAGTTGATTAAGGGCTTATAGAAATGCAAGGTGGAATTGCCAAAGATATTCTTACATCGAGGTAACTTGTCAGGTGTTACCAGATGAAAATAGACCTGGTTAGCCTGGGCCTTAATATTTATTGATGAAGTCTCATAGTTGGAAAACCTTATTCTTGAGGGTGCTACAAAGTAGTGATGCATCTCAAAAAGAGAAACGGAGCACTTAATACTAGCTTTTGTTTTACAAAACTCTTTTAATACTATATATTCAGGATATTGGGAAAATATAACATGTGCATTTTTAAGGTCAATGTAAACCAATATAAAAAAGAAACTGATTTTTATATTAACTTTCTATCTGCTACTTTCCTGAATTCATTTATTCTATCAGGTATGTGTGTGTAATCCTTGATTTTTTACGTATTTAGTTCTTCCTAACAAATTTGGATGCCCTCATTCATCAATTGAGATAATCGTGTAGGGTATCGTTTTGTCTTCATTCTGTTCTCGTTGCATATTACATTGATTGACTTTTATGTGTTGATTTACCCTTGCACTCCAGGAATAAATCTGTCTTACCATGCTTTATCATCCTGCGGAATTCTGTTTGTAATTATTTTTGAGGATTTTTACATTAAGGTTCACAAGGGATGTTAGTCTGTAGCTTTCATTTCTCGTAGTATCTTTGACTGACTTTGCTGTCATGGTGATACAGGTTTCAAAAAGTAAGTTCAGAAGGCTTCATTCCTCTGCAGTTATTTGGAAAAGACTGAGAAGGATGGGTCTTAGATTCGGTTTAAATGTTTGGTAGTTTTTACCGTAAAACCATCAGGTCCGGGACTTCGCTTTATTAGGAGATGTTTGATTACTGATTCAACCTTCTTACCAGTTAGGTCGATTCAGATTTCCTTTTTCTTTCTTTCTTTTTTTTTTTTAATTCAGTCTTGGTCAGTTCTGTGTTTCTAGAAAATTTCCCATTTTAAATAAGTTATCCAACTGTTGGTTGGCATAACATTGTTCATAGTAATCATTTAAAATGTTGTATTTCTGTAGAATTATTTTTAGTTTACTTTTTACTATTATTTTTTACTTTAGTAATTGAGTCTTCTCTTTTTCTTAGTCCTTCCTGCTAAAGTTTCATCAATTTAGTTGATCTTTTCAAAAAAACCTACTTTTAGTTTTGTTGATTTCCTCTATTATTTTTTTCTTCTCAATTTTTTTTATATCTGCTCTCATCTTCATTATTTACTTTCTCTACTGTTTAGGGGTTATTTCTTTTTTTTTAATTCCTTAAGTTATAAAGTTAGGTTCTTGATTTCAGATCTTTCATTTTTTAAGTGCTCATAGCCGTGAATTCTGTCCTTGGCACTGCTTTCACTGTATCTCATGAGTTTGGGCATATTATGTTTTCATTTTTATTCATTTACAGTATTCTCTGTGTTCCCTATGATTCTTTCTTTGACCCATTGGTTGTTGAAAAGTGTGTGTTTGATTGTCACAGTTTGGGTGATTTTCCAGTTTTCCTTTTGATATTGATTTCTAACTTTGGCAAGAGAAATTTCTGAGATGTACTAACTAAATTATATCAGGCCAGAGGGTAGGAAGAAGAGACTGTGAAAGACTGAAAACAATGGAAGTCTTCTCACTTTTCTGAATGTATTGAAACTTCGAATCAATGTCCAGACCTAATTAGCATCGTATTTAGTTAAGGGCTCTTATTGATGTTATAGCTCTTATCTAAAATGGATAGCTAACCACTAGACTCCACCTCATCCTGCTTACACATGAACTTTTCAAACTATTGCCAGTGAACTATCTGAAAGCAGCAAACACTTCTTCTTTATACACTATGGACCTATTTGAGAACTAGTCCCACTTGTCTTACTTCTGCAACCCCTTATCAGTAGCCAGTGTGAATTCTTTCAAAATAACTTACATCTTCTCAAAACTATAAACGAGCCCTGTCAGACACAGGATGGTGGACATGTTTGTCTTCCCCATCTAATCCTCCTGATCATGCTTTAGACTGCTTGCCCCTGGACCCGGTTCCTTTTTTTCTGGCTATAATATGTCTTAATGAACCCTTTCTTTCAGAGAGTTTCTGGTTGCTAATGTTTTTGTTTTAACAACTTTATCCTATTGTGGTCAGAGAATATACCTTTTATGATACTTGTCTTTTAAAACCTATAGATTAATTACTATTAATTTGGGATTTAACATATGGTCTATCTCAAGGGCAGTTGAGGAGAATGTGTATTCTCTTGTTGGGTGTGGTCCTCTGTCTATTTCTGGGAGAACTAGCTGGTTACTGGTGTTGTTGAAACCCACTATTACCTCATTTGTTTACTGTCTGGTTGTGCCATTCATTATTATGAGTGGGGTCTTGAAGTCTCCAACTATTGTTGGAGGAATGCCTCTTGTGGAGAAATGAGCATTTTCCCCTCAATTCTGTCATTTTTGCTTCATATATTTTGAAGGTCTGTCATTAACTACGTAACTGTTCATAATATTTATATCTTCTTATAGTATTAAAAATTTATTAAAGTATGTCGTGCTCCTGTCTCTTGTAAATTTTTTTGAATTAAACTCTATTTTGTCTTAGTGTAGCCAGCCCTACTCTCTTTTGGTTACAGTTTGCTCAGAATATCCTTTTCCATCCTTTTACTTTCAACTTGTTGATGTCTTCTGAATCCTTTGAGTATAGCAGATAGTTGGAACATTTGTTTTTATCCATTATACCAATATCTGACGTTGGCTGTAGCAATCAATCCTTTTAAATTTAAAGTGATTATTGACAAGGACGGATTTAATTCTGTCATTGAGCTATTTGTTTCTTACTTGCCTTAATGCTTTTTTGCCCCATTTCCTGAATTACTGTATAATTGTGTGTTAGTTGACTTTCTAATTAAATGTTTGAGTTCCCTCCTTATTTCTTTTTGTGTATATTCTATAGTATTCCATCTGTGGTTCCCATGTGGATTAGTTTTGACTTCCTATAGTTATATCATTCCAATTTGAATTTCTACCAATTTAACTACAATAAATGATAAAAACCAATCCTTATCAAGTATATAACTAACCTTTTTGGTTGTAAATGTCATTCTAGCCTCTACAACAATAATTATAATACCGGTATCTACACTATTCATTTTCTTTATAATATTAGTCTCTTAAATCACATAGAAAATAAAAATGCATTTGCAAATCATTGGTACAATAATTCTAACTTTTATAATTGCCCAGGTGTGTACCGTTGGTGAGATGTTTATTCATCCATATGGCTTCAGGTTACTCTCTAGTATTCTTTAATTTTACCTTTCAGGACTCCCTTGAGCACATTTTACAATCAAGGTCTAGTTGTAACAAATTACCTCGACTTTTATTTCTGGAAAGTTCTTAATATCCCCCTCATTTTTGAAACACAGTTCTACTGTATAGAGGATTTGTGGTCAACACTTTTTCTCTTATCACTTAGAGTCTATCAATTCACAGCCTTCTGGCCTCTGAGTTTCAGATGACAAATCTGCTGATAATGTCATTTAGGATTTCTTGTACATGATGATTCACTCCTCTCTTACAACTTTCAGATTTTTGTCAATGGCTTATGAAAGTGTGATTAGTATGTATCTTAGTGTGGGCCTCCTTGAATTTATTTTACTTGGAGTAATTGAGCTTTTGGGGTATTTATATTCATTTCTTTCATCACATTTGGGAAGTTTTCAGCCAGTCATTCTTCAAAGATTTTCTCTGCCTTTTTCTCTTTATCTTCCCCTTCCCAGAGTCCCACAGTATATAGAATATATTGGTCTGCCTATTGGTGTCCCACACTCACTTAGGCTCTGTTCACTTCAATCTTTTTCTCTCTGTTCTTCAGTCTCAATAATTTTCATTTTCCTAGCTTTAAGTTTGCTGTTTCTTCCTTCTGCCTGTTCAAAACTGCCTTTAATTTCCTTAGTGAATGTTTCTTTTCAGTTACTGTACTTTTGCACTCCAGAATTCTTTATTTTAATTTCTTTAGAGTTTCTATCTCCTAACTTATATTTCCATTTTGTTTACACATTCATTTTTTAATTTTTTACATTTCGTTTAGTGTTTTTAGAGTATCCTTATAAGAGTTTTTTTTTTCTAATTTTATTGAAAAACCAGGTATATGGGGCATTCCTGCAGAAAATGGAGTAGCTGGTGGGAAGGCCTCTTTTTCCCTTCCTTTCAGTCTCGGATTGTTAGTGCAATTGCATTTCTTCCTGCAATTGTTGACAGTACATAGGTGCAGCAAGCAAAACAACTATGGCACATCATTTTAAGGCTGATATATTCCCGGGGAGCTGGGCAAGAAGCCACATTGATGTCACCCCATGGGTGAGGTGCCAAGTGCTGGGTGGACTATACCTGACGTTTTAGTCTGACAGAGTGTCACCTATCTCCAGATGTTTGAACAGAAACATCAGATGCTGTTGGTCAGGATGGATACACTCATTGTCTTGTATTTAGGCACTGGTATTCTCAGTTGTTTCCCTGGGTTCAACCTGGAGAGTGATGACTTGCCCATCAAGGTAATCACAGAGATTTCCAGCTCTTCATCTATTGCAAAACAGACTCATGAAGAAAACAAAGACTGTGGAATCAGAAATTGCAGGTTTGCAACCAAGAGTGCTTGCAAACAATGTACATAAATTTTCAATGACTATGTTAAAGTTTTTTTTCTAGTATATATTCCCTAAGTTTTTTTTCAGAGGTGATTTTTGATGATTTTTTTTTCTCTCTCTTTTTTTTTATTAATTGGCCATACATTCCTTTGATTTTGTATGCTTCATGATTTTTTGTTGAACTGAACATTTGACCCTAATAATGAGGAAATTCTGGGAAACATGTTATCACACTTACTAGTGTTTATTGTTTTATGGGGTTTTTTTGTTGTTATTGTTGAAGATTGTCTCTGTGCTGAGAATCAGCCTGACATGTAACTGGAGGTCTTCTCAGATCTTTTCTGAGCCTTCCTCTAGGCATGTGCAGTCACTCTCTAATTTATTTCACATATGCAATTGTTTTCAAATGTCGCAAAAGGGAATACAGTAAAAAATCAATGAGAGAACAATACTTGCTTGTTCTTCAATTCCCCTGGAAGTCACCTCAGTCAGCAAGGACGAGATTTACGGGAGTGTGAGACAGGTAACAGCAATGGCTGCTCAACATTTTGTCTGCTTCTCTGTGATCAGAAGCAGCAATCAATGATAAGAGCACGGATCTCCAATATTAGAAGACAAATTCCTTTTTGCCCACCTTACTCCGGGACTGATTATAAGCTGCTACAGGAAAACTCACACAGCTGCTTGCTCTCAGAGTGCACTTGGTGGCTTTCACTGTGCTAAGAGATAAAACTGACAAAAACTAGTGCAATTTACCTGTCCAAGTTTCTTCCTGGAAATTGCAAGCAGGCTCCACAATTCCAAAACAGCTGCATTAGAGAGATGCTAGCACTGCAGTTGTTGTCTCGGTCGAAAGACACATTCTTGCTGTTTCCTAACCTGCCATCCATCCTCTTAGAATCCTCTCCTAATACACTATGGTATAGAACCAAAGAGTGAGCCTTGGAGAGAAGTCAGCTGGAGGCGATCATAGGCAGTTTCAGTGATTATTTTGTAGTTTAATAAGTGAAAATATCCAGTTAATAATTTTAAAGAGAGAGTTTGTTACACACGTTGAGGAGTACCAAAAAGTCTTTTAAGACAGAATCTACTCAAAAAGTCGTAGTCTTATTCAGAAGCACAATATATCCTGAGAGCTGTTAAAGGAAAGTAGTAAATGAGAAGTACCAAAGAAATAGATTTATTCATGATCATTACAATGAGAATCCAGAGGACAAGAGAGTATTGTGAATGTAAATCGTCAGACATTTCATCGAGTAGGAGTTTTCCAGAGCTACTCTTAGGAGGATATTCTGAAAAATATTAATAAGACCTAAAACTTGTCTAGCATTCACCATGTTCCACATGCTAACTCATCTAATACTCAAAACAACCCCACAAGGCTTATACAATTTTCCCCTGTTCATAAATATGAAAACTGACAAACAGAAACACTAAAGAACTTGTCCAAGCTGAAAAAACAAGTCAGTTCGGCTGGAGCTGGAACTGGAAACCAGTCAGGTGAACTCTAAGGCCTCAGCTTTCTTCTTAGCTGTTGTCCATACTGCGTAGAATGGCACCAGCAAAGGCAAAGAAGTGAATGTGTAATGCGATTGCCAGACACAGCAAATACCTGAGTGACAAGGGTGACGGAATTATTAAGATGTTTTCTTCCAGGCCAATGTGTGTGCAAATGCAAAATCTCTTAATTTCATTACATTGCAGATTTTGTTAATAGGTTCAATATATGTTGTCTGCGAAACTTCTGCCTGAAACTACTGTAATTCAGAAAAACATCTATATAGATGCTTTCTTCATTATATGCTTTTTGTAACAGATGAGAACACAGTAATCCTTTATTTTTTTCTTTAGTTTTCACTTACATGGAACAAAAATTCTACATTGTGAACTTTCTGGAGGTAATGTGGATTGGAGTGATAATCCCCCAGAGTGTGAAAGTACGTATTCTCTCTTTAAAACGTAGAGCAGCAGTTCTCAAACTTTTTGGCTTGGGGACCCCATTATACTTTTAAATTGTAAGGAGCCCACAGAGCTTTCCTGCAATTGGATTACGTCTAATAATATTCCTTATATTGCAATTAAAACAGAGATGCTTTAAAATAATTATTTATCAATTCATTTATAAGAACAGTAAGCTCAATACATGCCAACAAATGCAAGATTTTCTTTTCATACAAATACAATATTTCCAAAACAAACATTGAGAATTATAGCTTTGTTTTATACATTTCTCTGTCTCTTCAGTATCTGGCTTTAAGGAAGACTTCTGGGTTCATTTTGTTACATTACCAAACAATTTGAAGCCACTGGAAAAACTCACTGTAGACTCAAGAATGGAAGTGAAAAACAAGACAATAGCATCTTGGTATTATTGTGACCATCTATTTAGGAATGATATGTTTGTAAATTATAAAACATTTCTCAATCAACACTGAGTTCTGTTTTTAAACATAAGCATATTGTCTTATTAAATTGTCAGTAACTCTTATGATGAGAAATCTTAACTGGGCCTTGCAGTAAATACAGGTATTTTATATAGGTATCTTATATAGGTATTTAAGAAAGTGAGATTTATTCTAAAAGTTCATTTCTCCATTAATGATTTGAATTGGGATGATACATTTTCTCATAGAAACTTTCTTCTAAATATATACTGGATTCACAATGACTTTGTAGAAATATGTCAGTGAACATATTAAAGGCAGTTCACAGGACATTACTAATGCTGTCTTAGTTTTCACTGTATCATTTGCCTCTCATGTCCTCTTTTTTTTCTTTTTAAGAAATTATGTGTCGAGCACCTCCAAATATAGCAAATGGAAAATACACCAATAGTGACAAGCCTATCTTTGACTATAATGAAGTAGTAACTTATAGTTGTAATCCTTCAATGGGACCAGAGAAATATTCACTTGTTGGAGAGAGCAAACTTATTTGTCGCGGACTATGGAGTAGTGACCCTCCTGAGTGTAAAGGTAATAATATTTCCACTCTTTCATTCTTATTTTAAAGTAGTGTAGGAATACTTTGTAAACTATTATTAACAAGCTAAGAAAACACCCATATATACTTGCTTCTCCTGTTAAATTAGTTTCTCATATAATTAATATGGGTCAAAATTAGTTCTAATTGTAGCGTCAACCACCTCTCCACCCACAGGTTCTTAGCATTCTTGTTTATACATTGTAATTACTATACATATAGGAACTAAATTTTTTTCCTTGAATGCGTAAAAAACACACACACCGGCTTAAAAATAAGAAACTTTTATCCCTTAACACAAATAGTGTGTCAGTTATGCCTAGAGGAAGTGGTACAATAAACTGTAAAAGACCTCTCCTCTCAGCAATAAATAAGATTGAAAAACTCCAAACAAACGATACAGGCATGCCTAGTTAAACTGCGCTTTGCTTTAGTGTGTTTCACAAAAGTGGCAATTTTACAAATTGAAGGCAAGACCCTCACCAGCAAAACGATTGTGACTTGCTTTATTTTGACATTCACTTATTGCTGTAGGCTGGAACAAACCTGCAGATTCTCTGAGATATGTCTGTACTTTAAAAACACTGCTTATGGCATGAGAGTGTGACCAGAACCAAGGAGGTGCTGGAGGGTATTTGACACTTGAAGGAAAGAAACCACTGAACAAATGCAAATATTTCTGTTTTCAAGTGTATATAGAACAATCTTTACAATCATATTATAGACAATAAGATAATTTTTTAATTTAAAATAATTGAAATTCTTTACAGTACAGAATTTTCACAATGAGATGAATGTAGAAATCAAAACAAATATATCTTTAAATCTGAAATATTTAAAAATTATGCAAGACTCTTTTAACTGACCCATTAATAATGGAGTCACAAGGGAAATTTGAAAGTGTTTTGAACTGAAGAAACATAAACATGCTATATCAAAATATACAGGTTTCAAAGAGACAGCAGAAACATTGCCTAGGAGGATATTTATAGCATGAAATCCTTATATTAGAGAAAGAGGAAAGTCTCAGATATCGCGATAATCTCAGCTTCCACTTTGAGAAACTAAAGAAGAAGAGCAAATATAAACCCCGAATGAGGAAACAGAAGAAAATAATAAAGGTAGAAATCAGTGAAATTGAAATACAAAAGTAGAATCAATGAAACCGATAGCTTGCTCTTGGAGTTTAACAAATCTATACCCAGTCCGTTAAGAAAATAGATGGTACAGATTGCTAATATCAATAATGAAAAAGAGGAGTCACGAAATATTCTAAAGACATTTCAAAGATAATAAGGGAATAACGTGTACAACATTATGCCAATAAGTTTGACACTTAAATCTTTTCAGAAAGGGAAATGCAGGCCCGTGTTGTCACTGGGAATTTACCAAACACTTCAGGAGTAAATAACAGCAGCTCTACACAGACTCTTCAAGAAAATGCAAGAGGGGGGAATACTTTGCACCTCATCTCATGAGGACAGCATTGCCTCAATACCAAAACCAGACAAAAACATTGCAGGAAAGTTAAAGCAGTGTCCATTATGAACATATAACATATCCATTATGAAAGTTCTTAATAAAATATGAACAGATTACATCTTGCCATATGTAAAATTGAGACTTCATCACAATCAAAAAGAATTTATCACATGAATATATGGTTGCTGAAAATTCAAAGTGAATCAGTATAATTCGCCTTATCGGGGGACTATGTGAAGAAAAAATACATGATGATCTTAATAGATGCAATTAAAGCATTTAACAGAACTGATCGTTTTTTATGGCAAAATTTATCAATAAACGAGAACCTCACTATTTCAACCTGACAAAAGACACCTACAAGAAACTCACAGCTAACATTATACTTAGTGGCAAAAGACTAATTTATTTTCCACTGAGGTAGGAATAAGGCAAGTGTGTCTACTCTTACCCCTTTACTCATCATCACATTTATGGTTCTATTTAGTACAATAAAGCAAGATATAGAAATAGTCATAATTTTGGAAAGGAAGAATTTAAATAGATTTTGTTTGCTTAAGACATGATTGTGGAAAATTTGACAGACTGAATTTTACGGGGTTGCACTACACTAGCTCAGTATACAGAAAACAATGTTATGTCTATACACTAGCAATAAACCATTAGAAATTTAAATTTTTTATTGTGGATTGATCTTTTTAGCATTTTTAAATATACTGGGGTGACATTGGTTAATAAATTATATAGGTTTCACATGTACAATTCAATAATATGTCGTATGTATATTAGTTGCATTGTGTATTCACCACCCAAAGTAAAATCTCCTTTTGTCACCATATATTTGACACCCTTTACTCTTGTCTAACTCCACTGCCCAACCTTCCCCTCTGGTAAACACTAACCTGTTGTCTGAGTCTATGAGTTTTTGTTTGTTTGTCTTGTTTGTTGCTTTCATTTTCACATACTCAGCCACAAGAAAAGATGAAATATTGGCATTTGTGACACATCGACAGAAATTAAAAATTTCAAAGTACTATCTATTTACAACTGCTCCAAACTACATTAAATATTTGCCAATAAATCTGACAATAAATGTGCAAGACTTCAATGGTAAAAACAACCAAACAGATATAAATTGCCCCATTTCCTGTTTGCCCCAAGTGGCATGAGGAAATGTTAGAAGTAACGAAACTTTTTTATGTCTATTTGGTAGTAAACCATAGTTAGCATTTGCATTTATGAAACTCATACAGCTGTACAATTAAAAAGATAAATATTACTGTATATAAATTACATCCAGTAAAAACTAACTTAAAACCATTCATGTGGCTACCAGCACTTACAACAGCATGAAAAAAATCAGAAAACCTAGCTTCTGAACAATAGAAACCAACATGATTTGAAAGGAATATTAAAAGAAGAGGGAGAGAGTTACAGACCTGGGGCAGAGTAGCAAGCAGTCAAACATACACGTTATTGGAGTTACAAAGGTAGAGAAGAAACTACAATCTAGACAATTATTTGAATAAAAATTGGCCAAAAATTTATCACAATTGAACCAGAACAACAACCCCATGGGTCCAGGTAATTCAGTGACACAAGGAGGATTCATTTTAAAACTTTACAAAGAAATTCTCACTAAACTACATACATCACAGTGAAAGTACTGAAATTAAAAATTAAGGTAAAAGAAGCCGGTGAGAAAGAGAAAAAAACAATTACATTGCCCCATTCCCTCACCTAAGTAGAATGACTTCTCACTTCTCTTAAGGAGCTGTGGAGGTACTGTGGAAACTAGAAGACAATAATATTTGCTAAAGGCCTGACAGAAAATAAAGCATCTCTGTCAAGGGAAATCTTTTAGAACTAAAGGTGAAATAAAACCATTTTAAGGTCAAAGTAAGAGAATTGGTCACTACCCAACCTGCACAACAAGAATTGCTGAAGGAAGCTCTTCAGAGTGAAGGGGAAAACATACCTGATGGAAATTCACATCACAGGCAACACGAAAGAGCACTCTTCTGGTTTAAAAGGCTGTATGTTATGGGACCTTTATATTGCTCAGATTGAATTTCATAAGGTGTTCTCCTGCACTCACATTCTTATTTGTGTTTTTTCAAATTCTGCCAAACATGTTATGGATCCTGAAATCAATCTAGAAGGTCATGGCCAGCATTTTACTTCTTGAGAAGTAGAGTAGAATGGGAAATAGCAGAGTAGTACAGTGAACTCTAAATATTAATTTTTAATTTATCTCAGGCCTGTGGGATTATATACTTGTTTACAATGTAAAACGTGGTGTTTGATCTCTGGGTTATAACCCAAAAGTTTTGGAAAACATGACTCTAACTCCACTGGGCTTTCTATTTCTTGAACATCCCAGTTCATGCATTTATTGCTACCTGAGGACTTTCTTTTTCCTAATCTTTGCGTGGCTAGCTGTTTTCTAACTTTCACATTTGAGCTCATGTATTATGTTCTCAAAAGAGTCTTTACTGCTTTTTAAAATCAGGGAATTGTAATCAGTGTCAGCATGAAATGAAAAAGTAATAATAATAATCCCTAGAACTAAAACATTCAAAACTTGCTTTTCAGCTTCCCTGGAATTGTTATCTGACCTTTCTCAAAACTAGTCAGTGATAGGGGTTGAGCGGCTGTGGGAAATGTAAGAAAACAATAAATTGTAATGACAATCTATTCTAGGTGGACACAGGTTATTCAGATTTCTCTAAATCTGTATGTGGATTTAATTGCCCAAAGTTTTTTTTTTTTTAATTCTACATCCTTCTATCCCTTCTTTCTTTGTTTCTGGTGTAAATTATTACTTTGCACTAGTGGCCTGTGTCAAAGTAGCTTATTATTAATTCTGGAATTTCTCTACTTTTCAGTGGTCAAATGTCAATATCCAGTAGTCAAACATGGAAGACTGGTGTCAGGATTTGGAAGAAAACATTACTACACAGGCCTGGTTTCATTTGAATGCGACAAGGGTTTTCAACTTAAAGGCAATGGCACAATTGTCTGTGGTGCTAACAGTGAATGGGAGCCTGAGATGCCACAATGTATTAAAGGTACAAAAGCTGTCCCTTTCCTCTCTTTGCTAGATTTTATTTCTTTGATATTAAATATCGATGATATAAAATAATTGAAAACCAGCAATTTTAGCAATTAACTCTCTTATATTTTTCTCCATGAAAAATTTATGTCATACAATTAACAAATAATTCTGCTGTTATTTAGTATTTTTCTTAGGGTCTTGGTATGTCATGTGTATCACAAAGGTGTATTAATTTCTGGTTGGCATTTTTATGCTTAAAAATGTAGAGTAGCCATTTTTCAATAAATTAAAGCATAGGATTTTTTACCTATTAAGTGAAAAATGAAAGGCATAATTTCATGTAAGTGAAAGTATTAACTAAATAGTAGATAAGTGTATGTGATTTTGTTTTGCATTTTCCATTCTCCCCCATACAAAACCTACAATATCCCATCTGTTAGGTCTACTAATTTCCTGCTTTATTTTTCAAAATTGTTTAAATAATGATTTTCTACAAAGTTCATTGAATGTGTGTTGATTTGCAATCATTCATCATACTTAGTAATAAAAGGGAAAAGAACATATATACAGTCATTCTGGTTGTTTACTAGTGATTCTACAATGATTTGCCACAGTCCACAGATAGAAAAAGATATGTAAATTTGGCTGGTTTTGTACACCTGGCATGTGTTTACTTTATGTAAAATGATTTAATGCCTTCTTCACTGGGTGAATTGAGATGAACCACAATGCCTGGAATATAGGAAACTGACATAATTGACAGCATCAATCGAATTAATATTACTGAAGAGGAAGTCCATGGCTCCTGTTTTCTTTTTTCTTAACTTTTCTTTTCTTTTTTTCTTTTCTGTCTTTCTGTCTTTCTTTCTTCTTTCTTTTTCTTTCTTTCTTTCTTTCTTTCTTTCTTTCTTTCTTTCTTTCTTTTTCTTCTTAATTTCTTTCTTTTGTTCTTTCTTCTTTTTTCTTTCATTCTTTCTTTTTTGTCTCTTTATTTTATTTTTTTTACTTGAAGAAATGACTTAAATTATTTCTCCCATCTACCTCCCTCCTCCACATTCACTTATACCCTCCTGTAACCATTAGTCTATAGCCCATGTCCACAAGTCTCTGTTTTTTTGTCCCGTACATTTATTGGTTTTAGTTATATATTCAACATAAAGTGATATATATGATTGCCAACTTTTTCTGTTTGGCTTATTTCACTTAGTACGATTATTTCAAGGTTTATCTATGTTGTTGCAAATGCCAATATTTTGTCTCTTTTTCTGGCTGAGTAATATTCCATTATATATATATATATCACAGCTTCTTTAACAAATCATCTGTCATAGGAAACTTCAGTTCATTCTATGTCCTGGCTGCTGGGAATAATGCTGCTATGAACATTGGTGTGCAAATATCTTTTTGAATTTGGGTTTTCAAGTCTTTGGGGTAAATACCCAGTAGAGGAATTGCTGGATCATATCTTAGATTAATTCTGGTTTTTGAGGATCCTCCAAACTGTTTTCCATAGTGGCTGTACTCACTAGCAGTGTATGAGGGTTCATTTTTCTTCACATCCTCTCCAACATTTGTTACTAGTTGACCTGTTGATTATAGCTATTCTAACAGGTGTGAGATGGTATCTCATTGTAGTTTTGATTTACATTTCCCTAATAGCTAGTGATGTTACGCACCTTTTCAAATATTTGTTAGCCATTTCTATGTCCTCTGGGGAGAAGTGTCTGCTCAGATCCACTTCCCACTTTTTGATCAGATCATTTATTTTGTTGTTGTTGTTGTTATTGAGTTGTATGAGTTCCTTGTATATTTTGGATATTAGGCCCTTATCAGAGGTGTTGATTGCAAATAAGGCGTTGTTGATGATTTTTTTTTTTTTTTTGGCTGAGCAGAAAAGCTTTTTAGGTTGATGTAGCCTCATTGATTTATTTTAGCTTTTACTTGCCTTGCTTTTGACGTCAAATTCATAAAATCCTCTTTAAGTCCAAGGTCCTTGAGTTTAGTTCCTATGTTTTCTTCTATGAATTTTATTGTTTCAGGTCTTATATTTAAGTCCATAATCCATTTTGAGTTAATTTTGGTGTGTGATGAAACACAGCAGTCTAGTTTCATTCTTTTGAGGTGGCTTTCCAGTTTTCCCAGCACATTTATTGAAGAAGGTTTTCTTTCTCAACTAAATGTTTTGGGCTTTTTTGTCAAAAATTATTTGCCATATAAATATAGGTTTACTTTTGGACTCTTGGTTCTGTTACTGGTCCATGTGTCTGTTTTGCTGCCAATACCATGCTGTTATGATTACTGCCGCTTTGTAGTATAATTTGAAGTCAGGCAGAGTGAGGACTCCAGGCTCCTTCTTTTTCCTCAGGATGGCTTTGGCAATTTGGGGCGTTTTGTGCTTGCATACAAATCTGATGACTTTTTGTTCTATTTCTTATGTTTCCTCTCCTGAAGATATCAGCTAGTTCTCAAATTTCTCTTTCATTATTTTTCATTCTTTGGTTTCTCTCTTCTTTCTTATGATTTATTCCTAGATTTCTGTCTCCGATATTGCTGAACCTTTCATCCAGTTGGTCGACTCTATTTCCTAAGCTTGCCATTTCATTTTTCGATTGTTGCAGTGTGTTCTTCATCTCCAGAAGTTTCGTTTGGTTGTGTTTGAGAGTTTCACTCTCCTTGCTCTGCTCATCTAGTTGTGTTTTCAATTTCTGAAATTGTTCATTTGAGTTATCTTGGATCTCATTGAGTTTTTTCAGAAGTAAGTGCCATCCTGAATTCTCTGTCATTTAAGTCGCACATTTTTCTGTCTGTAAGCTTATTTTCTGGAGATTTTTCTCTTTCTTTCTGAGACGCCTTGTCACCTTGGTTGTTCATGGTATTTAATGGGCTATTTCTCTGCCTGTGCATTAATGGAAATGTATTCTGCTTTTTTTCCAGAAAGAAGATTTATTGTATAAAGGTCTCTCTCTAGCCTGTTGCAAAGGAGGCACTTTTCTTTGGGTTTCCAGTAGGTGGCGTCTAAGCCTCTTGGATCCCTGATTTACATACAGCTTTAAAAATGCATTTTTATTTTCTGATCGATATTTAAACATGCTCACTACTCTCAGTTTCAGTCCCTGTCAGTTTTAGCAATAGTTTTGGTAGCGTTTGCTCAGATTTCCCTGGGGCTCCACGATGTTCCGTCTCAGAAGGTACTGAGGGAAGGGGCTCTTTGGGTTGGGGGTTTGAGGCTGTGGCTCAGCCTTGGTTTTGCAACCTCAGTCAGTAAAAATCAACTGTTGTTTCTCTGTGGTCCCACCCCACTTCTCTGCTTTCTGCCCTGTTGACTGGGCCCTGCTGCCGGCTGTATATAATTCCGGGCACTTCCAGGCTGGGTTGTTCAGGGAAGTGGTGGTGCCTTCGCCCCTCCCCTCCTCCTACAGGGAGTTCCACCATCTGAGAAAGCAGCTTCTTTATCTCCCAGGCCACCGCGGGACACCCGGGGTTCTAAACTGTAGTAGCTTTTATGCGTAAATCCCACGCTCAGATGTGCTGCTGTGCAGTTTGGGTGTTTATTGTTGAGTTTTAGATGTTCAGCTTATTGTTGTTTCAAGCGGAGAGATCTGGAGACAACTCTCACTCCACCATGTTTCTTTGCCTGTCAGCTATTCAATTTTCTATCTGTGAATTTGACTAGTCCAGGTATCTCATAGAAATAGAGTAACTCCTGGCTTATTTCACTCAGCATAATGTCTTCAAGGTTCATCCACCGTGTAGCATGCATCAGAACTTTATTTCTTTTTATGGCTGAATAATATTTCATTGTTTGTATATACATTTCCTTTATCTATTCATCTGTTGATAGACACTTGGGTTGTTTCCAACTTTTGGCTATTCCGAATATAGTTCTCTGAATACTAGGATTTGAGTAACTATTCGAGTTTCTGTTTTCAGTTTTGGAGAATATATACCTAGGAATAGAACTGCTGAGTTATGTGTAATTCTGTGTGTGTGTTTTTTTTTTTTTTTAAGAACAGCCATACTGTCTTCAGCGACACCTGTACCATTTTACATTTCTACCAGTGATGTACAAGGGTTCCAATTTCTCCACCCCTTTACCAACACTTGTTATTTTCTATATTTTGATAATAGGCATGCGAATATATATGAAGTGTAAGCTCATTGTCACTTTCATTTTATTCTCATGACTAGTGACTGATCATGTTTTCATGTGCTTATTGATCTTTTATTTTTTTTCCAGAGAAATATCACTTAAGTTCTTTCCCTATTTTTACATTGGGATACTTTTTATTGTCATTTCAGAGGTTCAGTATATATTTTGGATAGTAATCCCTTATTAGATACATGATGTGCATGTGTTTTCTCTCATTCTTGGATTGACTTTTTACTCCACTGTTAGTATCCAGTGATAAACAAAAGTTTTCCATTTTGATTAAGTCCAATTTATTTTTTTTCTTTTGTTTACTGTGCTTTTCATATCAAATCCTGGAAATCATCAACAAGAACCAACATCATGAATCTTGTCCTATCTGTTTTCTAAGAGTTTTGTCTTTTAGCTCTTATGTGTAATACTTGATTACATTTGGACATAATTTTTGTATATGGCATAAAGGATCAAAGTTTATTTTGTATCTGCATATACAGCTTTACAAAAACTTTTTTTTGAAAAGACTGCCCTTTCATACTTAAATGTTCCTTGTAGACAATTACACACACACACACACACACTTATTTCTTTATTTCTGAGCACTGTACCTATTCTACTAGTACCACCCTGTTGTAATTATTGCAGATTTTGAGTATGTTTTGAAATCCAGAAGTGTGAGTTCTCCCATCTTTGCTCTTTATCTTCAAGACTGTCTTGGCTAGCCTAGTCCCTTGAGATTCTATATTAATAATATATTAGATTTTCCTAGTTCTGTAAAATGTGTATTCAAGGTGGTGATAGGGGTGGCATTTAACCTATAGATTGCTTTGTATAGCTTTAACATCTAAACAATATTAAGTCTTCCAATTCCATGAACTCAAGATTTCTTTCCATTTATGTCATCTTTAGTTTCTTTCAGCAACATTTTGGTATTTCCAGTGTGGAGTCTTTCACCTCCTTGGATAAGTTTCTTCCTAAATATTTTGTTCTTTTCGATGCTACTATAAATTGTTTTCCTAATTTCCTTTTTGGATTACTCATTGTTAGTTAATAGAAATGCAATTGATAATTGATTTTTGCTTACTGAAGCTTTGCTACATCTATTTATTAGTTCTAACAAGTATGTTTCTCTCCCCCCTCCCCCTCCCGCTCCACTCTCTGTGTATGTGCACATGCCACTCTGTGTGTAAACTTTAGATTTTTCTACTTAAAAGATGTCATGGTGAACAGATAATTTTATTTCTTCCTTCATAATTTCAGTGTTTTTTTATATTTTTTCTTTGTTAAGTGCTCTAACTGAAACTTCTAATATTATATTGAATAGAGGTGACAAACACAGACAACCTATCTTGTTCCTGTTTCTGATTTTAAGGGAAATGTTTCAGTCTTTCATCACTGAGTATGATGTAGTATTGATTTTTCATAAATGGAATTTATTATGTTGATATTGCCTTCTATTGAAGATAAACTTCTAAATTGTTTCTTAAGCCTTCCTGTATTTTTAAGTTTATGTAGAATCATATTGAATCCACAGCTAATTCTGGCAATGGACTGATGAAAAATTTGCTTCCTGTACCACAGACTTTTGTTATAAGAAATGTTACTGAACAGGAAGAAATATGCTAATAACATTGAATTTAAATTTATAACATTTTATACTACTTTTGATAAAAAATCACTAATACAATTTATATAAGGAAAATGAAATTATAAGGGGTTTTGTACAAAGGCAAAAAAATAAAAACCTATGAATTCAAAAATCTTTAAGCTTTATTATTTTCTACTTCTTTTTACTTATTTCATTTTTTCTTTTTTCCAGAGAATCTTACTTTCAGTGATGAATCACAACCTAATGACGTAAACGATTTAGGTATTATTTTGGTTATTAATAACGCATTATATGAGATTTTAGAGTTCTACATGGAAATATCACAGACTTTTGTTAAGAAATGTTACTGAACAGGAAGAAATATGCTTATAACATTGAATTTAAATTTGTAATATTTTACACTACTTTTGATAAAAAAACACTAATACAATTTATATAAGGAAAATGAAATTATAAGTTTTGTACAATGGCAAAAAAATAAAAACCTATGAATTCAGAAGTCTTTAAGCTTTATTATTTTCTACTTCTTTTTACTTACTTTCATTTTTTCTTTTTTCCAGAGAATCTCACGCCCAGTGATGAATCACAACCTAATGACGTTAACGATTTAGGTATTATTTTGGTTATTAATAACTGGCATTATATGAGATTTTAGAGTTCTACATGGAAATATCACAGACTTTTGTTATAAAAAATGTTACTGAACAGGAAGAAATATGCTTATAACATTGAATTTAAATTTATAATATTTTATACTACTTTTGATAAAAAAAAAACACTAATACAATTTATATAAGGAAAATGAAATTATAAGGGGTTTTGTACAAAGGCAAAAAAATAAAAACCTATGAATTCAGAAGTCTTTAAGCTTTATTATTTTCTACTTCTTTTTACTTATTTTCATTTTTTATTTTTTCCAGAGAATCTCCCTCCCAGTGATGAATCACAACCTAATGACGTTAACAATTTAGGTATTATTTTGGTTATTAATAACTGGCATTATATGAGATTTTAGAGTTCTACATGGAAATATCATATTTAAATTACTTAGAGTAGAAACCACCTACCCCAAATGAGTGATAATTGATATTCATGTTTAAATAGTGCAGATACCATGACAAATGTAACCAGTTGTATGTTTAGATACATAGATAATATAGTTTCAAGAGATGCTCCAAATAAGGATTCCTAATATGATGAGGTAACTTTATCAAATATTGTGTTTATATGTAGGTTAAAATATATAAAACATAACTTCCTTCCTATGTGATAATTTTGTAATGGCAATTTGTAGGTACCTTTTCTTTTTATTTATACCTTCTATACATATGCCTTAAAATATTGCAAGTGGAATACTGTTTTTCTAGAACATGCTGTTACAGCACACTTTATATAGACTCACAAGGTTCTCCCTATATATATTAAGAAAAGATAAAGTATAGCTATATAGTTAAATGAAATATAAGTATTCTTGATGAGTAAATGAAAATTATGTATTTTATTTACATTAGACTAGTAATCTTTTTATAAAATGTGCCTTACACTTTTTATGTTTTCCTTCTGAGCACTGTGGTTAAACTGTTATTGTGCCAGCTAATCCAGTGCTGTCTTAAGAAATTAAGCACTTGATAATTTATTTCTGAAAAGAGCAGAGATAAACATGACACTGTATGCTTTGCCATTTAAATTTTCATAAAAATATTGGCAACTTAGAAGCAGAGGTAAAACTAACTAACATTTCTAAGAATTAAGATTTAATAGTATTATTTATTGCTCCTTAGATAGTGAAAAATGCATGTTTAAGTTTCTATGCATAGTTTTTATCCATGTGTCCCAGTGTTTCATGTACATTCTTAGAATCTTCTTCATAATTAAGACAATGTCTTAATTTTCCTTGGATGGAGAGATAAGGAGGTGTTGATACTAAGATAAATATTGTTTGTGAAGATTGCACCTTGGTAATAGATTAACAGGACTTCATTATGACATTCCACAGACCCACTTTTGGTGAAAAAAGTATACATTAATTTTCTATAAATCATAAGAAATGAAGACTGAATACTGGACTAAACCAACCATAATGGGATAATATGTTTTAAAATGACTTTCTTCTAATCAATGAATTCTAATTGTTCTATTAATAACCTTCACTAAATAACCTACTGTGGAAACTATAGCACAAAATAATGTTGGACCCTAAGCCTGGAATGATTAGAAAGTTTCTATGATTAAAATTACCTAGATGCACTAAGAGGCTCACTAAACTGGATTGGTAAACATTTTCTTTGGCATAATTTATACATGATCTGGTCAAAATCAAAATGTAACTGCTATCTGGACACCCATATATGCTCATTTATATCAAATTGGTTTTATTTTTTCTCAGATGGAGGACATATTGCTGTGGTTGTTCTTACTGTAAGTGCCCCAAACTCTTCTTACTATAAGTGTCCCAACTTGGATACCATTTGAATTAAAATATTACCATGAAGAAATATGTTATTTTTAACTGTTTTTCAGTTTCTATAGTTTTTGTACCTTGAAATTTAGTAAACCAATCTAGAAACATCAGACTTATTAGGTGGTATACTACCTTGTATTGGCAATTGAATATGTCTTCTCTATAACAAATCTTAAATAATACACATTTATGGAGATGATTAGTCAGATGAGTTTGCATCCCAAATAGGCTTCATGTAACTTTCTAAATGAAGCCATTAGGACTCTTCTCTGATTTACTGTGGACTATTTGAGTGAGTCCAGGATCTCGCACTTAGTGAAGAATCCAGAGGGAATATATATGCTTAAATTAAATTATATTTTCTAACTACTGAATAGTAACCATTAATTTCTTCTGCTATGTTTTGACTTTGTATTAGTTTTTAGAGTTACCTATTATTTGTTTCTTGTTTTTCTTATAGTTGTTGGCGATGCAGTAGCTGGCACCTACGGGTACTATTTCTTTGCATCAGGAAAAGAGGGTAAATTAAACATGTTTCTTGAATGTTTTGGTGCTCCTCAAAAATAACATACATTTTTGAAGCTTTCCTTTGTACTCTGTATTGCATGATGCATCTTTTAAAATGTGCCTACCTGAGTGTGCCATCAGAATTGCATACATTTCTTGGCTAAAAATATTTTCAGTTACTTTTAATATTATTGTCATATGAGTAGTCTGTGCAGAGTTGCATCAGCTATTGTGACTGTAAAAAATTTTTTTGTAATATTTTTGTTTAAGTTTTATAGCAAATTATGGACCATGATGGGGACTTTCTTACACTATGTATACCCTATTTCCAAATGGGACTCATGGCCAAGTTAAAATTTACAAAAGGAGTCTTTGACAGCTATAGTCACTAGAATTTTTAGAATGAAAGTTTCCATTTGTCTATATAATTTTGATTATTGTTAGAAGCTATATAGGGGTCTTCACTGAAATACACAATTTATTTAATTTGAAGTTGTTTATATAAGTTAAACTTGGGAATTAAAAAGCAACACTGATGTTTTCTTAATTTATTAGGTTGCAGTAAAATTGAAGGGTAAAACTTAAAAGTTGCTGAGAGAGGTTAGATTCATAAGGCACCACATCAATATTAATTGTCTTTTCACATATAAAGATTAAAAATGGGGGAGCTTAAAATTTTTAAAAGTATATCTTCTAAGGAGATGATAGAACTTTTAAACTTAAATTTTAATGAAATCCTTTATATTGAAATGAAAGACTTAGAAAAAAATACTGGAGTACAGATCAAGATTAAGTTTTGAAATTTCTGATTTTTAGTTATTTTTTCCTAATGCTTTGGAAATACTGTTTAAATGAAACTATTAATTTTAAGACTTTTGGTATTCATGGTTTAATGGTATATTTTATTTTTATATTAATCATTAAATTTGAACTATGTAATAAAGATACATCCTTCAGTCATAAAGAGCTTAAGCTTTTTATATTACTAGTTATTTTTTACATGGGATGCAGCAAGAACAGTTCTAAGAGGGAAAGTTCATAGCCATGTAGACCTAGCTCAAGATATATTAAAAATCCCAAATAAGCAATCTAAAGAAATGAGGGGGAAAAAAACAATCAAAACCCAAAGTAAACAAAGGAAAGAGATAATAAAAGTTAGAGTGGAAACAAGCAAAATAGAAAATTTTAGATTATAAATGAAAGAGAAGAAATTGTAACTGACACTACAGAAACACAAAGAATCATTAAAAGACGCTACAAACAATTTTATTCCAACAAATTCCACTATCTAGAAGAAATAGATTAATTTCTAGAAGCATATAACTTTACATGACTGAACAGGAAAGAAATACAAAATCTAAGAAGGTCAATTACTAGCAAAAAATTGATTCAGTAATCAAAAAACTCTCAAAAAATTAAAAAGTCCAGGATGAGATGTCTTCACAAGTAAAGTCTACCAAATATTTAATAAAAAAGTAATATCTATTTTTCTTAAACTGTTTCAAAACAAGAGGAATGAATGCTTCCAAATTAACTCTATGTGGCCAGTTTACTCTGATACCAAAACGAGACAAAAACATACAAATTAAAAGAAAATTACAGTCCAGTATGCGTGATGAACATGTAGGACAAAATTCTCAACAAATATTAGAAAACCAAATCCAGTCATAAATAAAAAAGATTATTCTCCATGACAAAGTGGATTTATACCAGGGGTACAAGGATGATTCAACTTCCATAAATCAATCAACACGATAAATCACATTAACAACATAAAAAATAAAAATTACATTATCATCTCAGGAGATGAAGAGAAAGCAATTGACAAAATTCAACATCTTTTTATGATAAAAATTCTCAACAAAGTCATTATAGAAAGAACATACATCAACATAATAAAGGCTATATATAACAAACATAATCAGTGGTAAAAACCTGAAAGTTTTCCTCCATGGTCAGGAAGAAGACAAAAATGCCCGCTATCACCACTGCTATTTGACACAGAAGCCACAGGAATCAGACAAGAAGAGGAAATAAAAGGCATTTATATTAAAAAGGAAGAAGTAAAATTCTCAGTATATGCAGATGACATGATTCTATATATTTATAAAACCATAAACACGCCACCCCAAAAAAATATTAGAACTAATAAATGAATGCAGTAGCTTCAGGATACAAAATCAATATAGAAAAATCTGTTGCTTTTCTGTACAACAGTAACAAATGATCAGAAGGAGAAATTAAGAAAAAATCCTATTTACAATTGCATCAAAAAGCATAAAATATATAGGAAGAAACTGAACAAAGATGTGAAAGACTTTTACTCTGAAAACTATAAGACATTAAAAAAGAAATTGAAGAAGAGACAAATAAATGGAAAGCTATACCATGGTCATGAATTGGATGAATTAATATTGTTAAAATGTCCTTATTACCTAAAGGATTATACAGTATCAGTGCAATCCTTATTAAAATGTCAATGACCTTCTTCTTACAACTAGAACACTTACCTCTAAAATTTATATGGAGCCACAAAAGACCCTGAATAGCCAAAGAAAACTTGAAAAAGACCAAAGTGGGAGGTATCACATTCTTTGATTTTAAACTATACTACAAAGCTACAACAGTCAAAACACTATGGCACTAGCATTAAAGCAGGTATATAGATCAATGGAATGGAATCGAGAGCCCAGATAGAAATCCCTGCTTGTACAGACAGTTAATCTATGACAAAGGAGGCACGGATATGCAATGAAGTAAAGGCAGTGTCTTCAACAAATGGTTTTGGAAAGCTGGACAGATACATGCAAAATAATGAAATTTCTTACACCATATACAAAAATAGACTCAGAGTGGATTAAAGACTTAAAGTACAATCTGAAACCATAAAACTCCAGTATATTCTTGGGTATGTCTCCACACACAAAGGAAATAAAAATAAATAAACAAATGGGACTA